>OW804098.1:46940341-48140341 GCA_942159475.1 Sthenelais limicola | reverse complement strand
CCAGGGTTATGCAATCAACGTACCACAATAATTGAATATGATATTTGAACAAGACAACATACTACTGCCAGTTGCTACAGTATCTTTCGATACTAGGAGGCTAGCCCAGCTGATTAGCGTAACTGTTATTTACTTTCTGCTTTCATTATTTAGTATAGAGTTCATTCCGTGTAATTCAGTTTTTTATTGATTAATTAGTTGAACAGTCGATTGCTGAGTGTTACATTTGATTGCATAGTTGAAACAGTCGAGATAGCCCATCGTAAAGTCGAGATCACTTTGCTCATCTCATCTCCCTAACCCTCATTGCCATGAATATGACTCCACATGGATGTTGTCATGGCAACCATCACTCACTTCCAAACCTGGCCTCCTCCACTCTGGGCCACAATCAGCAGGAGGCATTTCACAGTGATGTTACACTTCAGTTACATAACTTATCTGATGATCTCCTCAGATATTTCCTCTCACTGGCCTAGTAGGAATGCCTAGTAGCCAACCCCCTGTCAATCACAGCCAACAGGACAGCCAACAGGCTTCACTCACTCAGTCTGTATACCTCCCTCCCTGTCCTCCCTCCCTGTCACTCACAGCACTCACTCAGTCTGTATACCTCCCTCCCTGTCACTCACAGCAAACAGGCCAAGCCAATACACTCCTCCACTTAACAGCACCAGCCCACACAGTCAAAACAAACCCACTGTCAGGCCACCCCTCCAATTTAGACTAAGCCAGGGGTGTGACAAAGCCTTCAGTATAGAGTATACCTTTCCTATAGTGATACTAAAAGGAGGCTGCGCCCATTCAATCGAAATACAACTTAAAACAGAAAAACACTCAGAGGCTACCCTCCTAATAACATCAGCTTCGCACCTTTTATACGAAGCCTATTGAGTTAAGCAATGCAATGCAAAACCTACCTTAATGGCAGCTGTCTTCCGATAGACGGTGGAGATTAGTTTATGTATTTCGAATGTGTTACGTGATTGCTGGTTGGTACCAGGCACCCCATCTAAGACAGTGTTCATAGTAACACCTTTACCCATAGAAGCATCTAGTTCTTTCCATGTCTGGTCAAGATCCTGCAGAAACGTGAATGAATGGCAGATGCAATAAAAGCTAAGTCGATACTACTACTAATACAAACTAACAGAATATAGTCACGCACTAAGATATCTATCGATATCAGGAGGCTAGGGGGCAGTTGTAGCTGTAGTCATATTTTAGTATTGCACAGAATAAAAGAAACTTTTGAAACTTAGTTTAATAACAGATGAACCCTAGCCTTCTTAATAACTACATTTATTACACGGTACTTTTGTGATACACATTTAGTTTTCATAAAACTTTATTCCAAGGCAACCTACTAGTTATAGAAATAATCAAATCTAAATATAGCCTACATCGATACCTTTTTAAGAGACGAGTCTTTCAGGGGAAATATTATTTTCTGTCTTTGTTTCGGGGGAAGTTGGGTAAGAACATTCTTTTTTAATCGCCGAATCATACAGTGGTACCTCAGAAGACTCTCTAGCTCCTGCAGGTTGCTGGCCCCACTGAATACGAAAATATGGAAATTTTTCAGGCCGAATTAGGAATTTGAATATACAGATCCACACACAATACACAAGTATTTGAACATTGAAAAAGAAATATTCTGTATGAAGAAAGTACAAAATGTAGTACGCAAATGAAAAGTTTTCCAAAAAGGAAATCTGTATGTATAAGGAAGAATAAATAGATCGGAAAATTGACCAACATTAAACATAAATTAAACGTACTCAGTTTTCCACTGCCTTCGGTTTCTTCCAAAGTATTGCCATCTGGCGTCACAGAAGCGCTTTGCATATTCACTCCAACTGCCGAATTTACCTTGGCAAATGGCATCCACTTGTGGAAAGAGCTGATACAACAGAACCAGGAAACAGTAAATATATAATTATTAATGTCTACAACATGTTTAAATAATGGGCGTTTTAAGAATAGCAAAGAAATTCGGGATGAACCGGGGAAAGATAGTTTCCGTTTCTTCCCTTTCCCGATGGCGAGAAAATATTTCTGTGGTGGTGGCGCCACATACATAAGGAATAAATAGCACCACATATTTCCATGGTGAAGTGAATGTCATCATTTAAAAAATGTATTGGTGGAATGGTGGAATTTCATTTCATTTTCACCCACTCGTGAATTGTGCATCAAGAAAGCTCTCGTGTATCAACTTCTCGTTATATTTTGCCTAATTATTTCACAAATACTGCAATCAATTAACATACCTCTTCGGGACGAGCTAATGCAGGAGTTCCTGTTAGAAGAACTTTGTGAGTTGCACGTTGAATGAGGGGAACAAGGTATTTGCTTGTCTGGGATTTTCTATTCTTCAAATAGTGAGATTCATCAGCTATGAGCATCTGGAAGTCCTGGTTAAGGAGAGCTTCTTGTAGGACAGTACTGGACGGACATCTAAGGAGACCGTAAGTCACTACAGTAATCCGAGAAGTGCTGATGTTCCTGGCGAAATATGAAAATACTATCTGGTCACACCATATCTTTTTTTTAATTGCATTTAAGGTATTTTACAAAAAACAACATTATAAGTTCATAGCTGTTCTTAATACGGTTGAGTTGGCAATTCATACTAAAATATTTCTGAAGTGTATTCTTAATAACATTACACATTACATCCTAACCAATGAAATGACTAATGACTGAACACCGTGGATTTTATTTTACCCAGTCTCTAATGATAATCACCAATGAAAAATATGAGCATACATACGATATGTCAGTACCGGTTTGGATAAGATTGATATCCAATGGATCGATTTCAGGGAACCATTTTTCAATTTCGTCAATCCAAGGATATCTTAAAGAAGATGGCGTAATGATAAGGACAGGCCAGTGTTCTTTATAGTAGTAAGCCACGGCTAAAGCTTGAAGTGTTTTACCCAGACCCATCTGCAAAATAAAACAAGTCAATGTTAGTAATAGTTGACCGGTTGATTCAATTTCGAGTCACAAACAGATTAATTGTAACAACTATTTAAAATGAATTGGAACTAAAAAAAAAAGTCTGAAGTGTCACTACTGCGATGAGATTGACTATATTTTCCATTTTGTATTGACTGCGCAAAATCCAACTCCTTTTGGGAAAACTGGGTCAATTGGGCCCAAAACGGCAAAAGAACCAATTTTTTAACAAAGAAGTAAATTACATTCAAATGTTGTAAGTTCATTTCATCCTAGGGATCCCTGAGAATGAGGAATGTCACAATGTCTTGCTTTTTTTTTTACTTCTGAACGCAAGGTCCAAAATGAGTTGTATATATTGCGTCATAGGAAAACCATTCAAACTTGAAACTTATTCGGGCAATGTGGAATATCGTGGAATGAAATGACTACACGTGGGTTACCCCAGAGATATGAGGGTAAATGTGAATATAAGAAATTATTTACAACTGTCATTAAATCTGGCTTCGATATTAATATTTTCTGTGGTCATATTTCTATTAATTTCCATTCATATAATAGGGCTACAATTTTAAATCTTGAAATGATAGGAACGGGGAAGTAGCTTTACCTCATCGCCAAACAAGCACCTGCAAATAATAAAACAATATGTTGAATTATGATTTACAGACCTAGACTTTGCGCAACCGACCCGCTTCCTACAGGGCGGAATTAGCCCACCTCTAAACCTCCTTACGTTGCCCAAATAATCAGTGTCATTTCTCACTTATACAAGACTTGTACGCATGGCCCTGTTTTCTATGTATTCCCATGTAAATGGGCACCATTACATCGTCTGTAAGGCAAGTCGTGTTCCTCCTGATGCCTTTTTATGGGACGACTTATGTATAATATGGTACAGGAAAGTTGCAATTTTAAATATAATAAGTGGCGTCCAATTTGTTTTGACTCCCACCCCTCCTCCGCTCTACCTGTTGTCACTCACTCCCGTCATGTTTACATAGCTTCAACCACCTCTCACTAGTCTCTAGTGCAGGCATGCATGTGTAGCTATAGGATCGTTGCTCCAACCACAGTAGTGGCATCGGCCACTACCGTGGGGAGCAGGTATTATACCCCGTATTATACACAAACATTAACAAGGAAGAGAGAGTGGGGGAAGCAGGGCGGGGCGGTGGGCAGTCATTAAAAGTGAGAAAAACGACAACTATAAGACAAAAACAGAAAATAAAATAATATCCTGTAGGCCTATAGCTAGCGGGCTAAATTTCTGGACACTGTCTGACACAGAAGAGTCGGCATATGGTACATTCTGTTCTCTGCACCTTACTCCTTAGTTAGAGTTGTGTATGTATGTAATAACTTTATTTCTGATCGTACATTTACATAAGAATAAACGCATCGTCAAGAAAAAGGGATAAAGAAAAAAATACATAATTTCTTCAAAACTTTCTGTGCAAGCACAGGTGTTCCTAGTCTCCCTAATAATCGAGAGAGAGATGATTAAACAATTTGCTATTGAAACCTTTTCTTGTCTTTGGTTTTCTACTCCCATCTCATACAAGTGAGTTAGGGACTTTCATTTTACATTACAATACATATATATATATATAATGCTTTTATTCAATATAATTCATACAGTTACATAGGTACGAAAATAATGAACAGGGTTATGGTCCTCTGCCCCCTCGCAGGTCTTCCTCGACCGCCCAAACTAAATATAAAACAATCATTGATTTTGCGACATAATATTACAAGTTATTCAGTTATATAGTCATTTTGGTTCGACTAATACATTCGATATCATGAGAATATTAAGTTTCAATTTTTAACATCAAAACCGATTACTTCAATAGGACATAGTCCTTGTAGTCATTTAGTACAACTATCCCTAATAAATGTAGATAATACATTACATGGTGTTACCACTTAAAATCCAACGTTTATACAACTACAATCCTTAGTTTTATACATCACTAAAGATTAATCAGCATTTTACTTATTTTGACTCCTTACTTACTTACATACAGATTTACATACTGCCTTAAGATTTCTTTTATCATACTATCAAATATATATGAGAGTGTGACTCACGATAACATTTACTACTAGTATCTTACTGTATACTTTTTGTAATAAACGTTTTAAAAGCTTCCTTTGACGTACAAGTCTTCCCTTGTTTTGGTAATTCGTTCCACAGAACTGGTAATTTATAATACAATGATTTCTTTACTATCTCTGAGTGAGGTATAGGTACCTTCATAACTTTACCATTATTATGTGATCTGAGATATCATCCTGGCTTAGATTATAAGCCATTTCTAACATATGATGTTTTCTTCTAATATTTAGTTGTTCTAATACATGCTGTGCATGCTTCTCGTTGCCTTGTCTGCTTCATCAGCAGTCTTCCTCTTGCCAGGTTTCGGGGCTTAGACTGTACCTGGTGTTCTTCAAGAGGTGCCCCAGCAGAGCTGATCAGGCTCCACTTAGCGACTGCAGGTTTCCAGGGGCCGCGCCGTAAGTGAACCCCCTTCCACCTACAGTCATGGCCATTCCAGATGTTATCCTCCAAGGCAATGCCGTTCTTTTGAAGTTGTGGTATAGGCTATAAGCGCTATGGTGTGTGTCCAGGCTTGTCTCCTATGCTGTCTCACATCCATTTCTGGACTCTCCCGCGACCTACCGCTTTTTTTAAAAAAGCCGCCACCGGCTCCTCTCTAAAATTGGAACAGTCGTACCCGTTATCACGGTCACACGTACAAAGTAGAAGAAAAGGGAATTGCTGCTGTCTCTGCCAACGAAATAAATGCTCATTCAGCTTTGTGTCAGGTGTGAGAACTACCGTATATTAGTAAGCAACGATATTAGCTAGTGATTACTGGAACAATATTGTCTATATACAACGCTAGAGTCAGGTATAGCTCGATAGGTCCCGTCGGGAAGATTCGAATCGGCGGCCATTGCCGCGAAATATATCAACAAGCGCCGAAAATGGTGTCTCCCAATACCGCCGCAAGCGCAACTGTATCAAGCGCTGTTTAGCCATTGAGGCTAAACAGCGCTAAGGGTGGGGGTGCGGGAGCCGGGGGATGGGGTGGTGGGCAGCATTGAACATGAGAAAAAGATTACATATTGATATAATACAAGTATAACCAATTTACTTCCTACAAATAAATACCTTGTGCGGTTACTTTCTAGACTCTCTCACGACTACCGCTTTTGAAAAAAGCTGCCACCCTCTCACGACTACCGCTTTTGAAAAAAGCTGCCACCGGCTACTCACAAAAATTAGACCAGTCGTACCCGTTATCACGGTTCTACGCACATAGTAGAAGAAAAGGGAATTGCTGCTGTCTCTGCCCACGAAATACATGCCTATTGAGCTTATTCTCCGTGCTCACTCCTACCGTATATTAGTAAGCAACGATATTAGCTAGTGATTACTGGAACAATATTGTCTAGAAAAGAAGATATAAGCCCATTTACCACTTTCGATTGGTGTGTTATGATTTGAATCGCTCGCAATTGCCGCATTTTAGTTCCGAGACAAGCCGTTGCAGCCGCTGCGGCGCCACTACTGCTGGCGGTACAACACATGCCTCTGGCTGGCATGTGTATTATTAGACACCAAAACAAAGGCGTAGAAGCAAAATATATTATGACATACTATACCTTCCATTCCGATTTAACGCATATATTACTCCTTCCTTTTGGAATGTCATTAGACGGTCTAGAAGTTTACTGGGCAAAAAGGAGAGCTCTTCATTCATTTTCCTCTCCATGATTTCATCTTCAGATGATTCCGCCATGGTTGCCGCCATTGCTGAAATAGTTGTTGCAATTATATTTCCCCCCCCCCCCCCCCCCCCCCCCCCCACCCCACACACACACACACAAACAAAAAACACGTAATGTATTTCTGTTGAATAAATTCTAGAATAGATTTGGTTCGAGTAAATTCGCTTCTAGATAACTGTAGTTTCACCAAGGTCCTGAGGCATATTCGCCGACAAAACATTCTTCTGCCCCTGGTGGCCGATACGACCACAATAAAAATCGGGTCAGTCTGACACAATTGATCATCCGGGTTACTTTCCGCTGTGCGGAACTGATGCAAGATGCCTGTAACTGCCAAAATAGCCTGCTTCTAAACCACTGCAATACACACAAAACAACTGTGATCACTTAGACAAAGGTATGCACTTTGACGCGACGTCCACCTACATCAAGATGGATCCACTAGTCAGTTTATTTGGCTCTGCAGATGATGTGGAGGAGTTACCAGAATCTCTACCTCCTGAGGTAAGTAGCGTTTAGATACCTTTAGTAATGTTTGTTTGTCACTTGTTTGGATCCTCCTACCCCCGGGCCCGGCTCCTACCTTAGCTTAACTTCTCCCCCTCGTTCTTGCCCTGGACCAAGTATAACTCTTAAGAAGCGTATTGTTGTAATATCATATTTGAGTTCCACTAAATTTGATGCCAGCCCACAGCTTCTGTATGATCGTGACGATTTGCGTTTCAAAGTCAAAGACAAAGCAAAACCTAGAGTAGAGACAGGACAGGTTAGTTCTGTCTGACGTTTTGGTTTCGGCCTGCTAAAAATAGGTATCAGCTGACGGACTGTCCTATGCTTATGTACACGTACACAGAGTAAACAAACTTCGGCTCTCCGGCTATTTTCTAGCATACATGATATGAAAAGATATAAAATCTTACATGTATCAGACAAGTGTTATTGTCTAGATTTATTGATTATTATTTGTGTATTATTCATTTAGAGAACTGATTTGATTAGTTTAGCCTAGATCTAGTATTAAAGTGGTCGTGTAACACTGTAAGTGTAACCTGTTTGTTGGTAACTACCATTAACCATATGGTTTGTGAGTATTGCTATTATTGGGCAATGTATACACCAAACCTTTCTGTGGGTTGCCTAAGGGCCTTGTAAGTTTTAAATTTGTGTAGCATATACGGTACTCAATATACTTATAGTGGTCTGGTAGGCCTAGTGCTATAACTATAATGAGTGATGAATTATTTAGAATATTCGCAAAGCCCATAGGTAACGTAGCAATCAGTGAGTACCAGCATCATACAGGTTTTTGACTGAGTGTATTGCACAATCCTTGCACGACTCATGAGTCAGTGCCTCATTAACATGTCCTTATCTTCTGGATCAATATTTATGTATTTTTCGTTATCTTATTCTCTTTTATTTGGTAACGTTCAGTGATTTCAACTTTCACCACTTTGATTCAGTGAGATAGATAAAGAATAATTTATAATCCTGATTGAGCATTGTTTTGTATAATGTAGGTAATATTGTAGTATCTAAACACGTACCCCATTCCTAAATACATGTATAGTAATATTAGCCCGAGAGGTCACACCCGCTCCGCTTCAAGTGTTCTATGGTTGCTATATCAAATTAATATCCCTGCCACTATAGAATCATATTTACGGTAACTAATCTGCTTGTTCTGAACTTTCTTCATCCTGTCTTTCAGATGGAGGAGGGCAACATCGAATATAAGGTAAATGGTACTTTCTATCTCTTTCTGACATCATTTCATTTCTATAATTACTTGGCGAAGACATCTACAAATAATATTATATTTGAGTTCCTTGAAGGGCGAACAACTCTAAGTTCTCCAGCGTCTAGTGACTGCTGTCAATTATGATATGTTTCTTTTTTCCCCATTCGATATTCAAAAAAAAATTCAGGCTAATATCTAATTCACCTTTATTGACCTCAAGGATAAAGAAAGTTGGTATGGACTACGCTAGTGGATAGCTTTTGGCGACGCTTCAACACTAATTGGCTCCCCTGACTTTGATACACTTATCTGAAAAAGCATTGGCACATGTATAACACCCTATCAGATATATTTTCGATGATTACCGATCGTTCCTGGGTCCAGTTCATTACCTATGCCTATGGTTGAGTATGCAGTGGGAATGCCTGGAGTTAATCTAAGTGAAGTGTTCTCTTCTGAACTGCTTATAAAATATCAGAAACCCTGGATGAGGTGGAATGTGGCCAAAACTGAGGGTACCTAGGGGTCGGATTAGGATTTTTACATCACATGCTAGTAATGTCACTGTATTTTGTTTGTATACACGGGCTAACAGACTTTTTCTCCAAGTTCACTAATGATTATGCTAGCTGTGTATACTAAAAAAATGCATTAGCCATCCCTGATAGACAACCTGTAAAATGATGTATTATTTGGTACTATTTTAACATTGGTTATCATATCGGATGGTTTGGGACATAGAAAACAGGTATCATATACATTAGTTTCCTATATTTCCCAATCTCTTTTTTTAAGGAATTTCATGTCAAATAATTTTAAGAAAGTATCTGGACTTCTAGCAGAAAGAAATTATTGAAAAACATTTAAAACTAGCTGTAGCTATTTTACCGTTATGTGATATAATATGTCTACCGCTTTCATCATAACGCCGTTTTTTTGGCTAAAGGGAGAAGTCTTAAAATGATCACTTTTCTTAGGGGAAATGGGTACAGTTACATTATATAGGCAAGTCGGTTAGACTGAATCTGGTGTACGGCATCTTCCACAAGATGTAACTTTCTTAAATATAATAATGGCTAGGCTGCAAATTATCACTCCCGGATTATGTACCATCCAATTAATTAATGGACACAATCCCCACCAATGTCCGAGGGTTCTCTTGAGAAGTGTTGAATGCTTGATGTAGCAGTTACTAAAGCGATGAGGTGTTTGTGCCGTATGAATAATGCTATTAAGGCATTATTAATGGTTCGCTGTATGACCTTAGAGTGACTGCTTATTTTTTGTTGGGTACAGCTACCCTTCAATTCGGATCAGGAAGCCTTTGTATACTAACACGACTTATAGTTATGGGAGTTGATGCCATCATGTACAAAGGTGTTCGTACGCGACCCCTGGTATAATCCACTCCTAGCACCACTGAGATTACCCATGGTGCGAGTGTGTTGCCAGCTGAGCTTGTTGTGTGACGTCACTAAAATACCTGACCTGGGTCAGCCAGAGCAGGCGTAGTACACCCGACAACAGAAACGTGATGTATTATATATAGCTGGAGCACTGGGTTATCATGAGCTGCGAGTTAGATTCACTTTCTTAGATTTCTTTCCAGTCGGTGCCTTTCTGCGCGATCCCAAATGAGAGTCCATAATACCAATGTTATATAAAGCAATACACTGATTATAAGATTTAATGAAATTCCAATCACTGGCATACGTTTTATGGGAACAGCATTATTGGAACATTGCCATATGGTTATGGTTAATGGATAAATCTCATTGCAAAGGGTATTCAATTTTTTGTATTCATACTGAAATCATTTGGCACATGTACAGGAATCGATATGAGGTGTGAGATTACAGATACAATCTGGGCCTTTTGTGACGCACTTTCTAGTTTCTGCTTTCCACCCGTTTTGCATTGCACACAAACACATTTCAAAAGGTTTTGAAGTATTTACAAGTGCCTTCGGCACTTGGATTGTAGAGGCAGTTGTGTTTCTACTTCTTATAGGAATCCAACAATTTACTGGATGTTTATTTTAATTTGGAGATATTAATTTGATTGCCAAAAATTGCTAAAATCACAGGGGGCCTACGTCTGGGTAGTAGGCCTAAGGTGTAGAAGGCAGAGAGAGGGAGGGACAGAGAGAGAGGAGGAGGAGAAGAGAGGGAGAGGAGAGAGGAGGATGACTGATATAATAGGGTTTCATGGAAACAAATTTGCACTCCCCCCCCCCCCCCCCCCCACACACACCTATACATCTATCAATTTTCCTTCTCCTCCCCCTCCCCGACTACCTCCCTTGCTCTCCCTCCCCTTTAATTCCCCCTCCTTAATAATAATAATAATAATAATGAGTAATGTGTGGATTATATTATTAATAATGAGTAATGTGTGGACAGACATTCTTTCATAAAAAAAAATCGTAAAAAAAAGTTGGTCGTAAAAAGTTAGTCGAAAAAAAGTTGGTCATTAAAAAAGTTGGGTCGTAAAAAAAGTTGGGTAGTAAAAAAAGTTGGTCGTAAAAAGTTAGTCGAAAAAAAGTTGGTCATTAAAAAAGTTGGGTCGTAAAAAAAGTTGGGTAGTAAAAAAAGTTGGCAGGTCGTAAAAAAGTTGGGTCGAAAAAAAAATTGGGTCGTAAAAATAGTAAGTCGAAAAAAAGTTGGTCGTAAAAAAATGTTGGTCGAAATAAAGTTGGTCGAAATAAAGTTGGTCGGAAAAAAATGTTTCAGAAAAAAGTTGGTTGAAAATAAAGTTGGTCACCCCCCTTCACCTCTTCACCCCCCCCCCTCCCCCCACTGCCCCCCCCCCCCCCCCCCCCGGGTGAAATGGTGCATCCTAGGGTCATTTTCACATCATATTCCAGCTATTGGAAGGCATACTGACTATCTCCGAATTTGTGGGGGAGGACGTCGTCCTGCAAGAAATCTTTGAATTTGTTAAAGAATCTATTTATATATAAAATATAAGTGAGAAAAAAAGAATTTCCATGGGAACATACTTCATTCAAATTTGTAGTCCATCCCATATGGTTGGTATCCAGAGGTGCCAAACCTCCCGACTTGGCAGGAGATCTCCCGATTTTTCAGACAAACTGGCAATTCCTCCCGACCTCCTGACTTGAAATCAAACCTCCCACCAAACGGACCAAATCGGACATTTTTTTAAACACATGCATGCCCTAAGCAAGAAATCCTGATAGAGAAATTATCCTCGTCCACAAACAGATCAGGGAGTAGGCCCTAATATCATTAAACTGTCACTGGTATGGAGGGGAACCCCAACGCCGTCACCATGCGTTTAGACCCAGGAGTACGACGGATTTTTTTTCACCATAACGTTGGAGAGAAGGAATGTATTCAATCGTTTTGCCATGCCCCATGGGACGCTAGAAACTAATAACTAAGCATGTAGAAATCCTGTCGTTTGGTCAGTCTGCTCTTAACAGCCTACCTTACTGGATGCTCTGAAAAGACTATTTATCTTCGATTCTCCTGTATTTGGATACAAATTAATTTCCTATCACCAGTTAATTTAAATAAGTCTCTTCTTGTGAAAACAGCATAAGACCTATGAAATTATTATTTTACACATCAGAGATATTGAGCGTCTTTAAAGCAACCAAGTAAGTGACATAATCTTTATACAAAATGGTCCTTTTAATATCTGAAATATAATCTTTATATAAAATATAACTATCTGAAACGCCATCTGTACATCCCCATCCCTCAAACCAAAACTGTTGCTTAATATGCATCAGTAAACCCTTTCAGATTTGTAGAATATAATGTGAAAATGGCCCTAAAATCTGCCATTTCACTCCTAGATTTTAACAATTTTGCTGGTGGGAGGCATGTCCCCTGACCCCTCTACTAAACTCTACCTGTCCCTCCACCAAACATTCAAAAGCAGGATATCTCCCGACTTATACTGTCCCCTATTTGGCACCTGTGGGTATCAGAGAGCAGAATGGCTAGCATACTCCTGAATTTCCGCATATACTAGTAGCTGCATATGGGAATTAGTGAAATGGTGCATTCGGTGCACACTGAACCTACCCGAATGCAACCACTAAAGGTCTGGGTAGTGAGTTACGTAATCCTCTAAACGGTGTGACGTCATAGGTTGTTTACAAACACTCTCGCCACTCTCGCACTCCCGGGAGTGGAGGGTTCACCGAGCCGTAACGAATCTCGTATGCTGCGAGTTTCCACGAGTACGCAAAACTCGAGGAAAGGACGATTTCATTGTATAGGCTATAATTGCTAGTTATTGTCAATCGTTCATCTGACATGTTTGATTGTACTGCATCTGGACGATATGTGTGGTTTTTACATTCTACGGTATTTTTTAAAAAAAAAATTCGTGAATGTTAGTGAATTGGGTACCATTCTGTCAATCATCCTGAGTAGCAAGTTCATGTGATACATTTTGAGGTGTTGGTTGAGGATTGGTGTGAGGAGTGTGGACACTTATCTGGGAGGATATCTGGATGCCCATCTCTGTGTGATGTAATTCACGCCAACACTACTAACTTTGCACTTATGCAAGGACTGCTTGATTGACAACCTTCTACCATCTCTGCAGTAAATCCCTGATGGCCAGTGTGACATCCTATTGGTTGACATTTGTTGTATTCTATTGGCTATCTTGGTTTGATTGACAAGTTGCCACTTAAGGCCACTGTATAGGTTTTGAGAGGAACCCATTTAGAGAGGACCACCCATGACTGAATCTGAGTGATCTACACCTACTACACCCTTTGGGATTTCTGGGTTTCAAGTCTTGGAGACAGACAAGCTCGGAATTGCAAAGACTAAAAGACAATTGTGTATTATTAGATTACAATATGTTGTTTGATGTCTTATGTCTAATTCCCTTGCATTGTACTTTCATGTTTATCCAACTGCCTTTGTAAACAGGGAGCGTGCAACTTTCCTAGTTGTTAATAAACTGAATTTTACTTCCACTCCTGTGTTCTTCTAATACAGACATTCGAGGCATTTCAGATTACAGTATGTCTGATATTCATAATCTAGCCATTGTGCACAAGTAGTTGACCGTAGAATTCGTTTCCTTTGGAAACGCACAATATACAATATATACATGATTGATTAACTTAATAAACTTATAACTTGTTTTTATGTATTTAGTTAAAACTAGTTGACCCCTCCGACTGCCGATTCGAACATCTAGTTACACAAATGAAATGGCGATTACAAGAAGGGCAAGGCGAAGCAATATATGAAATAGGAGTGGAAGACAGTGGAATGCTTGCCGGGCTTACCCACCAAGAAATGGTAGCATCCCTACAAACATTGTCAAGGATGGCTCGTAGGTAGGTGTGCTGTTAGATATGTGACACTTGAATGCGTTCAGCCTAAATTATCGTTGTCGTTGGTGAAGTATTTTTTTTATTTTTTTTTTGTCTATCTAAATTTGATCTCATTTTATTGTTTTATCTGAATGAAATTTTCAAAACAAAAATATTGGAGACACATTTAAATAATCTCAGGGAGAGTACCACTTATACAATAGGAATCTGCATGTAGAAAAACATAGAGGATCCCTGATGACTATATCAAGCTTTTAAAACACGCTGGAAGTTGGAAGTACTTTAATTAAAATCACAATCCAATAAATTGAATTTTTATTCCAATTTGCTTCCATTTATAAAAAAAAAAAATTAATATGAAGAAATAGTACATCTAAGGCGTTGCTCTTCTTCCTACTATATGACGAGGATAGAGATCCCCGTAGCGTAAAAAAATAGAATATGAAGAAATAAATAGAAAACGAGACACAGGGTTATGGCCTTTTTTCAGTGGTTTGAATGAAAAAATAGTACTAGTGTCGAAAGAAATTAATAAAAGCTGCCCAGGTATTGCATTTTCACTCCAGCCAATTGTAATATAGGAATTGTCTTAGAATACTTCAAACTGTAACTTATCTTCCTTTTAACCCTCAGGTTAGGAGCTGATATATCTGTTTTGCGGGAAAAACAAGTGGAAAGTCCCGAAAATGAAGGGCAGATGAAAAGAGTGGCTGAGGTGTTAGTTCGTAAAGTTCCTGATAGCCAACAAGTAAGTATATACAACAATTTTAAACACATTCTTAGAAGCATAATTTGGAATGGTTTTGTCTTTGATATTAGTGATGAGAGTTTATAGTTAACCCCCAATATGACCTTCCTGCAAACTCCATTTGGTTGGGCCAGCACTCCATCCTCCCCGACCACCAACATACATATTCTCTGCCTGTACAATCTTCGCACTATATTTGATAATGATGTACGACCCGTCTTTCCATTGCAGTTCATCGACCTAAGGCTAGCGGTGCTGGGGAACGTTGATGCTGGTAAATCTACACTCCTGGGTGTGTTGACACAGGGAGAGCTTGACAATGGCCGCGGGCGCGCCAGGCTCAACCTCTTCAGACATCTACACGAGATCCAGTCAGGACGCACCTCTAGTATAAGTCATGAGATATTGGGATTTAACAGCAAGGGAGATGTAAGTGATGATATTTTCTAGGTGCTTTTCTCCATTGACAAAATAGATATAAAAGTGAAGCCTTGCTCCTATTCTTACATTCTAGATAGCTTCACGGATCAAATATATATATATTTAAAACGCCTATTCAATTTCCATCGTCCTAAAAAAAAAGGGTCGAGCTTGGTGTGTAATATAGAACGGATCTATTTGGCCTATGCTCATGTTTATTCTACAAACACTTTTTTTTATAGGTAGTGAATTACAGCGAATCTCGAACTGCGGAAGAAATATGTGAAAATTCAACCAAGTTAATAACATTAATAGATTTGTGCGGGCATCACAAATATCTCAAGACAACTGTGTTTGGACTGACCGGGTATTCACCTGATTTTGCTATGCTAGTTGTGAGTGCCAACACCGGAATCGGTAAATATATTTCTCATGTCAAAAGAATTTCCCTTGTGCAATTGTCCAATAAATTCAGATAATTGCCGCGCTTACTGTTTAGTTGTAAAATTCTCCTGATTTCTCCTACCTTGTAGTTGGAACAACTAAGGAGCATCTTGGTTTCGCATTGGCGTTACGTGTGCCCATCTTCGTAGTGGTTACCAAGATCGACATGTGTCGCCCTGCCCAAGTAGAGCGGTGCATACGACAGGTGGAGAAACTACTCAAGTCCCCAGGCTGTAAGAAAATCCCTTTTCGGGTAGAGACTGAAGATGATGCCGTCACTGCTGCTTCCTCCTTCCACAGTGAAAGGTAAAGTCGGGGTTTATAGATCTATACTATAGACACGTGGATAGATGGAAACATCTGCTTTTTACTAAATGTGTAGGACGTTAGCGACAACATTTAGTTCTTATTTCAGATGCAGTTGTTCCCATCATATCACTATCCATTATCATTAAGTAAAAAGTATTCACATTCACATTAGTACGTGACGGCAACCCCCCTCCATTAAAAAAGAAAACTTTTAAAGTATTAACGTTAAGTTTTTATATGGCAAAGTCAATACCAGGTACAACTTGTTTTTTTTTCTTTATTTCTGTTGATATTTCTTGTTTTCTTTTTTTTGTTTTACATTTCATGAAATAACACATTAAATTGTAGTTCACGTTAACCATTTTGAGCACTATGTTAACATTTTCTCCAGATTATTACACCATGGCCATAATTCAAGGGAAAGTTTTGAACCACCCCCTAAATCATCCAATTCCTGCATTGGGCATATTACCCAATTAGATGACACTAAAACACTAATTTTGAAAGCCGATCGTGGAAAAGATACCCTCGTCAAGGAAGTCTGTCACAAGAAAGTTCTATGCTCGGAAACAATTATCCCACTACCCTCAAGTAGCATGAAAAATCCACCTCATAACACCGCGAACCCTACCCCAATGAATAAACCAGGCCATAACAAAGATAATACCAAACAAAATGACGGTATACAAATTTCTCCCATTGCACCTGGTGTCTTTGTCCGGTCAAAAAAAAGGTCCAAATGTCGGACCCCCGATTTTCTGTGTACCTCCCACTTACCCCAGCCTCAAGACACGGATTATCCGACAACTTGGTTTACTTCTGTGTAAGGTTATTTGTGTATATCCCCTCTCAAGGTCCTAACCTGTGTTAATTATCTTTTGTGTCGGTATAGTTTGTATAACAAAGCATCAGCTGTATTTAAGATTGTACATATCACCATAGCAGTTGTTTTTAGATTTTAAACATCTAGCCTATTACTAATTTTATGCCAGTAACCATGAAATACCATTCTTTTCTTCCAGTATTTGTCCAATATTCCGGGCATCAAGTGTTACTGGGGCAAACCTGGAGCTACTAACCAAGTTCCTCAATGTCCTCCCTCCATTACACAGTAACAAAGAACGAGAGCAATTCATGCAACAGCACACAGAACACCAGGTAGGTAGAGGCATTCCATGTACTATGGATCGCTTTGAAAGTTTCCTCATCAGCGGGTCCTAAAATGGCCTAGTCACACTGGCTTAGAAAATGCGCAATATTCCGTTTAATTTCCCAGGGAGGCATGACCTTCCTGGTTTTCCCCCATTGACTCTCCCCTCTGACAACTTAAGCTAGGACACACACTTGTTTGTCCACCATAACGTTTGAGGCACACACCTCCGACTATGTTAGGAATGTGAACCACGTAGGGATGTCTATCATAATGCAAACCTTTATCAAATGCAAACCTTTATGTTGTTATTTTCATTCAGATTGATGTAGTCTACTCAGTCCCAGATGTTGGAAACGTAGTTGGTGGGGCATTACTTCGAGGGACGATCAAAGAGAACGAGCGTCTGCTGGTGGGACCTAATGATGATGGACAGTTCGCGCCTGTAATTGTGAACTCCATACATAGGAACAGGCTACCGTCTCGTATAGTGACTGCTGGTCAAGCTGCCTCTCTCGGAATTGGACAATTCAATGAATTCCCTGTCAGAAAGGTGAGTGTTGTTTTAAGATATATGCGGATTTATTTTGCCCCGATTTTATATGTGTCTGCGTCAATAGTATTTGCTCTAGATCCAAGATTAGATCCAAATCCCATGTTCTCAATCGTTTGTGTGGTTAATATTTTATTCGGGAAAATATTTCGATACAGGATCGATTTTCTCAATTATGTAATATCTGACGTTCTATTACATTACCTATGGAAGTAGCTTTAGAGAAAGATAACAACTGTCACAATAAAAATATATAAGCGAAAATAAAAATTGATATCATTACTTTTAGTATAGTGAAAGAATGAACAAACATTACTAACACATTGACATGATTGAGCTCCTGCACTGTCCTTACACTGTTGTTCATTTGTTTGATTGAAATGCTATAATATAGCCACACGGTATTCTTTTCAGGGCATGGTGCTTGTTAGTCCGCACTCTGATCCAACTCCGTGTATCGAATTCGAGGCGGAGGTCTATGTATTATTCCACACTCACTATATTTGTAAAGGCTTCCAGACGGTCGTCCACGTTGGCAATGTGTGTCAGACTGCCAAGATTATTTACATGGATAAAGTGAGTACCGTACATTATCATCCATTTGTTCTACTTGCAAGATTGTCTTACTACACGATTGTATGGTATCATTCATACATTATTTATCTGATCTTTGTATATGAATATTACATCTACAACTGTGGTACAGATTTCCTTTAGTCAGCATGATTATTATCAGTAATAATTGATGTTACGAAATAGAGAAAAGTGAAATTGAGTGGAGAGCATGATAGTTCCAGTTCCCTCTCAATGATATGATGTTGGCATTAAAAATGCCTGTTTTCTTGTGCTACAATTATTTTCAATCTGTCCTTGCAGGGTTATTTACAAACCAACGAGAAAGCCAAGGTTGTGTTCAGGTTCAACAATCGGCCCGAGTACATCCGCCCTGGTTCCCGACTTATTTTCCGTGAGGGCAGAACGAAAGGCATGGGAGAGGTAACCAAGATAATACCATACGAGTCTGTCACACGATGAATTACTCAGATTGAATGAAACGTTCGATGTTTCTAATCACTTGGAATTTGTTCAGACGATTCACATTTAGATGCTTAGTCAAAAAAATCCCTGTATGAAAGAATGCAGTCTTAGACATTAGCATTCGTTTCCCACCATCCATTATTAGGTGTTACTGTTAGTGTATCCGAGGATATATTGTTTTGACTGTATTCTGTTACACACTCCGCACTTTTAACCTGGCTTTATCCATCATGCACTTCCAAATTACATAGCTGAGAAGTCTTGACATACTCAAGGCTCTCTTATTCAAACCATTGATCCATGGAGTCATGTATAATACAATCATATTTCTTTCCATGTATTTTAGGAAGGTTTGTTAACTGACTGGAACCCAGTGGTGTACTGTTCACTTGATATTGCGTCAGTTGTTCAATATTGCCTACCATGTGATATAGACTTTTTGAGTCTGCTTATTTTTAACCAGATAAGGTTCTTAAGTGTAGAAAGACACCAGTGTTCATTTGGACAGAGTTACAATATGTGTGTGTAAATACGTTATTAGTTACAAATAGTTTTGATGAATTAGTTGTTGCTGTTTGTCAAACACTGTGTGTTTGATGTAGTTAATGACTTCCTCGGTAATTTACAAATGTAAGGTTTTTAATTTATTTATGGTCTGTTAATAATTAATGTTAAGTTTAATATTGAAAGGCGTGGAATAATCTAATGGTTTTGTGTATATTATTTAGGTTGAAATATGCTAAGAATAATGTTGAATCATTTGAAAAAAGGTTGACTAGATGGCAACTTGTGAAACCAATCATGTATTGAATATTCTTCCTTTGTGATGATGACGGCTCCGTGTGTTGCACTTGGAGGTAGCACCGCGGTTTCCTTCTATTCATGCCACGTGCACTTTGTCCGAATTCGTACTCTCCCATCCTTTAACTTTAACTTCTAATGTAAAATTCAATCCTCCGTGTTCTGGATGACGAGGTATTTCACGAATGTTGGTGTATCTCAACCGGTATTTATCAGCTTTTATGCCCAGATGATAAAAATAAAACCTATCGGAAAAAATTTTACGGTTAAATATCATGCTTATTCTGCTGATAGTTACATTGCTATCGGTTCTCTCTGTGATTTGTCATTATATGTACCCTCAGATCCAATCCAATACTCCACTCCAAACCGGCTATTTCTGTAGTGTTTTGTGTCCCTAGAAATATATAGACACTAGAATATACCTAGACGTTGGGCCTCAAGTGGCAATATCAATATAACGTGATAACAACTTTTATTTTTTCCAAGATTTTGACATGTTGATTGTAACATCTGAAATTATTAATTTTACATGAAACACTCCAACGTTTAATTTTCACGTAGCACCGAATTGCAGTAGAGTTAATTGAGAGATGTTAGAATGGTGCAGCGGCGCTGACTTCAGGGACTATGCGAACCCAATGTTTGAATTCTCAAAACGAAAGCGACGTGGGATGCCCCTAGGGCAGAAAGTAACTTACCAACCAGGACGGTTTCTCCTAAAGCATTTTTTAAAAGAAAATATTTCACCTGAAATTGCTTCCTTTGTTTTGTCATACCGTACACATATACATTTCGATTTTAATTTGTCTCCCGACAAGTTTTTATTTGTACCTGTCTGCTCTGTTGTGATTTTAGATTGTCTTCGTTTTGATGTACTGTGGATAAATTTGTGTTCTACTTTAAAAAAGATATTTTTGTTGCTAGTATATGCTTAATAATACGTTGTGGTATTGCCTAAGCATTATCTACGGATGGCGGCCTGATCCCATCCCATTATAATTACATTGAATTCATTATGAGAATTATTAGTTTTTCCGACTATAGGATATTTTATTTATATGAATTACTGAATTATATTATGTTGTATAACAAAATAATACAACATTCATATTCATTCTTATAACTTGCCTTTTTCGTATCAATATTTCATGTAAATGATGCATTAAAACCGACTTCATTCATCTCTTCCTGTTGGTCTACCTTTATTCCAAGAAAATATTCTGAACCTCTACATATTTTCCTATTTAGAACTTTCAATTCGGGGCGATGGTTATAATTATAGTATAAGAATCCATGGTTACAAAATATTTAGGATGCGAATACATTTTTGTCATATTACGGAATACATTGATGAACCCAGCAGCTTTAAAATTTCATGTCTTAGAAGTTAGACATCTTATTTTTATTGTTTTATCATTGTTCACTTCAAATGTTATTGGGGTACAATGTGTTTGGCATAACATCATCGTTTCAGTGAATTCTATTAATTTAGGATGAAAAATGATAACTTCAAGAAACTTAAAGTAAAATTACAAAGTGATTCTTTTTCATTACATTTAAGACATCCAGATGTTTTCTTCGTGTAAGCTAAGAGATAAATATGAGAAAGTATTTATGGTCAAACGTAATGGATTTGTATACGAAAACTAAGAAAATCGGGTAACCTGGGTTGTAACTTGATCTGCTGTGCTTTCAAAAAAAGAACACGGAATTAAAAAAAAAAGTGATTAATCTACGTAATATCGTCAACATTTTTGCAATATATAAATAAAGATGATCTGAATAAACAAAAACAAACTATTTTTAAAAATCACATGAGCCCCGTTTATAAAGTAGGACTAACTAAACGTTATAATAAATTAATAAGTATATTTAAGTGGGAGAGAAAAAGATATGAAGCGTACTCAAGTATTATATAACATCGTTCTTGTTTTTATTTTAAAATCGTATTGATCATTATTGCGAAGGCAGGAATCTATCATGTTTAGACGTTCTCATTTCTGTGACAAGCGTAGAATGAGTCCATGATTCATAAGGTTGCAAAATGGAAAAGAAATCCCAAGTACCATGGTAAATAGAATGCCCAGTAACCCCGCATAGTAAAATGGGAATCTGAGCGAGACCTATGGTGGAGGCAGATCCGATCGGCACATCTGGGAAAACTGCATTTTATGTAGTTTATTATTTTTTACATTGAATACAAGCATATTCAATTTGATAAGGGGTAGTTCTTTCTATGGGCTATAATACCTGGCTATAAAACAATGTGACCCACAGGATATTCTTGAATATAAGCACAGACTTGGGTTGATATACATAAAATATGTAAATAGACTTATATGGGCTTCATAGAAACTTCTCAATATTGAAACAATCTCGCTATAGACAGGCATACTTTGTAACAATACCATAATCTACAAATGAAAAAAACTGAGCAAAAATACAGATAACAAATCGATCAAGTCAACAAAATGTAACACAAATTAGGTAATGCTCCAAACAGAGACTTCCTATCACTAACTATGCAGACAAAACCCGAGGCACCATTGGGCAAATAGGCATTATTTACTAATTCTAGATCGTAATCAAGCGTAAAGCCGACATATAATATGGCCCCTTCCATAAAGTCATACCGTTCCATCCCATTTATTTATCATTATTAATCTCAGGCTTAATTCTGATCTATGGATATTAAATCAATGGTAAAAACGAAGGTGCGGTTTCTATTAGGGGATTTGGCTGATGACGATCGTTTACTGGGTTACTTGAAATGGCGAATGGGTCACGGTCTATTTAATTACTAAAAACAAAAGGGGTGCGAATCTTTGAATATAAGCACACATCATTGAAGGAACGCCTTATCGAACTAGAAAAGTCATGTACTGGGATTCATCGCTTTCATTCTCCTGACATTTCAATGGTATTACTGGTAACTCACTAAATCATTAAACTCACCCTGCGGCTTCTCAAGGTTTACCCTAAATCAATATGGACAATAATCCAAGACCCCTTAGTTGGGGTGCGGCTTCTTATAGGGTTGCGGTTTCTAATACAGGTTATACGGTAACTTACAGTTATTAATACAGGTTATACGGTTCTTATTGATAAGTTCTGCTAATTCGTAACTGAGCGTAATATCTTCACAAAAAAACAAGAACTATGAAGATAAAATAAACAAAAAATGTCCTGATTAGTGTCTTGGTCAACAAATGTACTAGACATCATATAATGTAACGAGGTTATGGTTATGGTTATATCATAGAGAAAATAAATCACCGAACTACCATCTTAGCAAGAATTCATACGCATATATCTAAAAATTATATACAACTTCTGATCTCAGTGACGAAGGTGGTATTGTCCGCTTGCTTACAGATTGTAAGATATGTAACGGGGAGCTTGCAAACCTGCTGAATTAAGGAGAATTGCCCCCTCCCCCCCCCCCCCCCGACTCAATAAAATGTTTATCTATCTATCTACCTCACCCTCTCTCTCCGGCTCGGGCTCAGAGGAAGAGCACCTTTGTGCTGATTTGGGGAGCTTGATGTTAAGCTGAAATTTTTAATATAATGTACATAGCTCAAACATGAATAAACATGTATTTTTTGTTTAGAAAAATAGCAGCAATGTTTTTAGTCGAACTTGGATGTCGACCTCATCTCCCGATGCAGGGTCTTGTTCAATGAGAATTGTACCTTGCTTTGATATCGGTTGCTATAGACGTTGCTGTGTCCTTTAGAGAACTGAATGAATGATTACATGGGTCCAATCATCATAGCTGACACCACAAAACCGGCTGATACACTGGGTATATCTTCACTACGTGCAGGAAGTAGCAGCATGGCATTGGCAGCTCTCATACTGAGTAATCTGCTACTCAATTGGTTACCTGTACTCTGGGCAACAGGCAGATCTTCTTGAGGATCCCATGTAAGTACAGCACGGTGGTACTCAGGTCGCGAATCCAGTTTTAAATCGAAGCCCAACTGCAAATTAAAGGTAATAAGAACATGATCTATTAAAGACGATCTTTGGTCTACGTGTACATACCGATTTTTCATAAATATTCAAGCCACTCCTGACCATGAACTTCGTGGGCCCGTGGTTTAGAAAAACAATTAGAATTTATAAGCAGGGCTTAACATTTTAGTTCAGTAGTAAATCTGGCATTACTCACTTTGGCCTTGATGAGGGGTGTTTTAGGACTTATATTTCCAGACATCTTGCGGAGGGCAGGGAGAACATAGAGATTGGATGTTACAGTAGCAGAGACTGGATTACCAGGGAGACAGAATAACAGCTTCTTGGCACCTTCATATTCCGCAGTAGCAAAGGTTGTTGGTTTCCTGCAAAGATACATTGGTGAATTCGTGTGATGTCATTAGGAAATAGTCTTTTTAATTTTTTTATGTTTTTACCGCAATACAGACGCCAAGATGGAATGTAAGTTTGTTGGTTTTTATTTTCAACGTTTCGATTTTTATTCACAACGTTTCGACGTGCAACAGGTCTTCATCAGGAATGAGATACTATTGCAATAAGAATCTGTATATAGTTTGGTGTAGGATGTAGGTGCACTGGCGATTAAATTTTATTTAAATTTTTGTTCTCGAATGTATCGATAAAAATAAAAATCACCTTTGTGTCTGGCCCATATATAACAACAGGCAACATTGAAGCCAAAGTCTATGAGTAGGGAACGTTGAGCTAAAGTTACATTTCTCGTCATATCCACACAAATATAAGCCAAACATGCTTTTTATCAGAACTTTTCTTCTATTTGCTTCATTAAGGTATATTATTTTATCTCGATCATACAAGCAGGATCGTTGATACAAGGCAGAAAGGTTAACATTTCACTTTTTTTTAAAAAAACCCAGCATACAGTAGAATAAAGCTTTCTGATGCATTGTAATATAATGGTAAACCCGATTTTACAGTCATGCAGGCGTAAACGCCCCGCTAAGCTGTCACTGGTGCTATCGTTTGACTTACATACATAAATCAAACATAGATGATCGTCTCTCTCAAAAATTCAATTTTTATAGGGGGGGGGGGGGGGCAGTAGGCTTCGTATCATCGGGAGACAACATATTTAGGTGGACATAAATCAGATAAAATATTATTAATACTTTTCCCTGTGACACATCACATATCACATATATGGATGTAACCAGCGAGTCTAACCCGTTGATATATCACAAGGAGTATGTGGATAACACATGAGTCCAGTCACGGTCTTTCTCAGCATTCCTCTAGCTTTTCCTTTATTTACATTTTACTTCATTCATGTTCTTAGTGTATCATGTAATGGTGAGATCATCATAGAGCAGTAGTAGATTCTCAACAAGAGTGGTACCAAAGATCTTTGGTAAAGTTGGTATCTTGATACCCGTGTAGCGGTGATGTGATATTTCTTTGCATGATAGGGATGGGTGGAAGACGGAATTCCATTAAACCTCTTGAAATCTGTCACCTCCTCATGAAAACAACAGCTGGGATAGGATAGAGGAACTCAGATTTGGGGGACAGCTCCCCTTGTCTTATCATCACCCTCTACCCCACAAGCCCTGATGGTGATCATGCACAACACGATGGCGGTGGAGTGTATCAGGATGGCGGGCCTCATTACCTAAAGGAGTGGTCCTAGCTGGTCCTCCCTCCCCTCAGCTCCGAGCATGTCCAGTTAAGAACTATAGCTACGGATCTTTGGTAGCTACGGATGAGACAAAAGTGTTACTCAGTATAGGCCAGAACCGGGATTTTCTGGCCCTGTAGGGCCGTTTATGTAATACCATCGGCGAATGGTATTATGTATAACAGGGCATTACAGCACCACGGCCGAGTGCACTGTCACACCTAACCAAAACCATGTGTTTCATCATTGAGCCTCTCTCTCCCTTGTATAAGAATCCACCCACTCAGTCACATCACAAATACAAAGCTTTAATATCTTTCCTCATAGTCGTCACACATTGATGAAATAAAGATGAGAATAGTTCTTATGGCTAGGAGAATACTTCCAAAAAATATTTAGTTAGTATATTTCACAATTTAAAAAAAGTTTAAAGATGAGTGGACCACCTGCTGATTGATACTGACACCACTTGAAGATGGGTACTAATTGATATATATTTATGTTAGGGATTAGAGTCAAGGAACCCTTCGCCGTACAGATATGCCCATCCCGGATGGAGCCAGAACTGTACTATAGATGTACATGCTAATGAAAACTGTCAACGCAAATATCTAAAGAAAGAAACTGGACCCGCTGCTTGGGTGCTCTCAAACTAAGGTAAAGTGAAGTTTAATGATACGACAAGTGGTGCTGATACCAACAACCCCCAACTTGGGGTCCAGGGAAGGAGTGAATGTGATGATCCCAGCAGCTGTTGTTTTTATCAAGAGGTGGCAGATTAATCGGAATTCCTTCTTCCACACTGTAGAGAAGCCTAGTGTAATGGTGGCTCCACCTGGAGTGACTCACGAGTCACTCCTCTTCCCCTAGCGGGAACTACTCAATAAACCACTCTTCAACGTAAACTAGTACGAGTCAGTTATGCTTACATGGTACCAGGGTGAAAACTAAGGAAATACAGCATGAATCAAGAGATAAAGTTGCCGGAGGTACTCCGGATGAAAGCCATGAAGACCGCTGTTCTGCCCGTTCCGCCCTTGCCCCAAGCTAACGTTGTCAAGCGGAAATGCGGAAGACCATGGAAGCCATGGTTACCGGACCCGCCTGTTCCAGCTGTAGCTCCGCGGAGGGGTAGACCTTGTAAAGTTGTTGCTGATCCGCAGCCGATACCTACCATAAAGAAAGTGGGGAGGCCGGCGAAAGATCCAGTAGCACGGGTGAAGAAAGTCAGAAAGGATAGAGTTAGCTCTCCTAGGATAGAGGATAGAGTTAGCTCTCCTCGTCGAGGTTGTAAAGGGGAAATGGGTGCGCCGTCCCCCAGACCGGTTACAACTGAAGTCTTAGCTGTTGGTGTACCAATACGGGGAATATAGGTCTGATTCCCCGGACCAAAACACAACGAGAAGTCGACCAGGGTGTCAGCACGGAAGAATGCACCCTGGGTCCCCAAACGGCGTGTGGAGCTTTTTGTTAGTTTCGTATGGCCGGGAAAGAACCTAAGTCATTCCGGCGTGTTAGTAACTTGTTGCATGAGAACCGTAATGTGGCTTGGACTAAGCCTATGGGGCATAGAGATTCTAACCTCGTAACGCTATTGGTCCTGGATCTTGGTTGAAATAGCTTGAAAATGCTGCCTGAGGCGTCATGCTGGGTGAAGATCCGCGGAATATGTTTCCACTTGTCTCTAGTGGAAGATGGGTTGGTTGTCCGTGTTCATAATAATCCCAGGAGGGGAACGGATATACTAATCCAATGTGAAGAAAACCCTAACATAGGTTAGGCGGGTTATGCACGGAGGCAATGGCGGTGAGGTGTGCGGTGAGGCGTGAGTGAACTAGCGTTGTAACGGTGTAACTAGCGGTAGTTGCAACCGCTGCTCACTAGTTCTCTTCCCTCGCGGAGCCCTCTTTGCTTCCGGACTTCAACCTGTAAGTATGCTTTCTGACGATGCTCTTCATATTTGGTTGATTCGTATGTGTAAACCGTATGAAATGTTGCTGTTAGTTTGCCAAAGTAAAGGAAATGTGTTTTATGTACCGCTAGTAGTAGGCACGGAAGTCGTTGTGTTATAACTCATTGTTACACTAGTTGTAACAGTTGGTCTGATTTATCGGTGGGTTCTCTCTATTTGGCATTGGAGATAGACCGCCACAGCCACGACCCACGTGCTCTGCATCGTGTGGGCTATTTGAACATGAGCCACGCACATGAGTTGCGAATCCTTATGTAAGCTTGCTGGGTACGTTCTAAACTTTCGGGTAGTGATTTTAGAACTAGAACCCTCCAAGAGGATTGTCTAGTAAATGTTCCGTCATTCCTTTTGGCTGATCTTTTAGTTTCGGTTTCGGTTTATGTAAATAATGTTCCGGCTACAGCGTTCCGTATCTTAATGTAATGCTTTTTGTTGCAGGAACGAGAACTGAAACACAGCCTTTTAAAAGCTACTTGACTACCTGATTGCCTGATTACTTGAATGTAAGACAAGATGTCTAAGCCTGACGAAGACATCATCGACCTGGATGCCTCCGGCAAGTCCGTAGAGGTACCCATGGAAGACGAGAACAAGTTGTTGAGTGACGGAACCGGCTTGATTGGCCTCGCGGCCATGAAGATCAATGAAGGTGACAACACCTCGGCCTAAGCGGGGTCGTGCTGCCGATAGACCGGAGACTCGGTCCCAGTCCAACTCTCCAGTTAAGTCCGCTAGGACTACGGGTGAGCATGGGAGGGATTTAGAGCGAAAGCACAACCTCTGTACAGTGACTGTGAGTGTGGAGTGTGTTCCGCCGAACGCTGCTTCCACAAGTAAGAGCCCAGATGCATCGTCTCCGGCTTCGGCTTCTGGCACTTCTGGTACCAGCCCTGGTACAGCGTCCAAGACTCAGACCGGAAAGAAGAAGCTAGTCGTGAAGGTGCATCGCCAGCGGATCGAGCACAAGACTGAGTTGTATGCTCTGAAGGAATGATATCCGTGGCCTGTTAACTGCAGGAACCGGGGTCACCCAGCCGATGACTCCCCGGGAGTCCGTGTTCCCCTGGATGACGAGAGTGAGGATGAGGATACGGAGTTTGCTGACGATCTCCTGATGGACCGCTTTGAGACCCGTCAGTGGCCCAGCCTGGTTCGGCAGGATGCTCTGGATCCAGGAACTTACCAGAAAGTGTGGGATGCCGCTAGCATCTGGGAACCGGGATTCGTGTCTTTCGTACAAGGCCCCACCTGTTCCGGCATCTGTGCGAGGAACACGCCCCCCATCGCATGATGTGGGAGTGTCCCTCCAAGAGGTGTAAGCAGAAAGTAGATCGCCGAGTTGGTCCGCCATCTCCAGTACGGCGAAGTGGTGGCTCACAACATAGGATTCGCGTTGGCTGCGGAGAAGGTGATGAAGCTGTCACCATGGATTCAGGTGAACCATCTGTTCAGTCGGATGGCTTACCTGACGTCGACGGATCTTCAGGTGATCCGGCGGAAGGCTACACACAAGTTTGTGAAGCCTAAAGCCGTGGCTGCCCCTCCTTCTCCAGCTCCCTCTACTTCCAGCACGTTGAGTTCCACTCCGTCTAAGAAGAAAAAGAGGAAGAGACTCTGGCTTCAGCGAAAGTGAAGGCTCCCCACGAAGAAGAGCAAGAAGGTGAAAACCTTGACCGCCGTAGCCAAGCAGGAGGTCACGGACATGGAAGCTAAGCTCCCGGAGCAAGCTGCCGTGTCCCATGTGATACAGCAGTCTAGGGCGGATGTTGGGGAGGCTCTTGAGCTGGCTCGGGCTGCCCTAACAGACGTTGAAGCCCAGGTTGGCACTGCTGTAGACCGGTTGACGGAACCTCTACAGGCGCTGGAGGCTGTACGAGAGTCCATCGGGGAGTTAGCTGCTCTCCGTGAGGAAAATCGTACCCAGTCGCGCCTGATTCGGGACTTGAAGGCAAGTCTTCACCGGAGTGACTTGCAGGTTAGGTCTCTGGAGGAAACCGTCAGTTCCCTGCAAGCAGACTTAGAGGCCAACGGTGTGTCAGCGCCTGACACAAGTGAGAGTCGTGAGCCCTCCGGCTCCGTCCAAGTAGGCCCGAGCAGTGCAGCTGGCAGTCCGGTCAGGAGAAATCCTTTGGCCACTGCCCCCGCTTAGTTAACGGATACGGAACGCTACTTGTGGATGGTTCAGATGATGGCTTCATTCATGAGTGCTCCGCCTCCTATGTCCCTGCCATGGCCGGACCGTTTCCTGGTTACGGGAATCCCGGCATGAGTCCGCTAATGATGGCCTCCCTAGCACACATGGGAAGCCCGTTGCGGGGTCCGACTCCGGCCTCTCAAGGTGCCCCTCCAGACGATATGGAGGATGTACGAAGCACCTACAATGAGACGCCCGGAGACGAGCAGCAGCTGCTGTAGATGACCCGGATTGACCCTGGACTCTGGAACCTGGACACGGACTTGACATGGCGGACCTGAACCAAACCTGATGCGGAACGCCCTTGGAACGCGATGGACCACAAATCGGCTCGGATTGATTTTGATGCTGACCCCGTTTGACCCCGGAAAACCCTTTGATTTGCGGAAGACTGTACGCTGTGATGTTCTAAAGAAGTATTGGTATTGTAGAAACTAAATTTTTTTAACCTGTGCTGGATCATGTTTTGTACATAGATAGGACTCTGGAAGCTCCTTGTTGTCGAGATGCCGCTGGATGGTTAAAAATGTTTTCAAAGTTTAAAGTTATGACTTCTACTTCTACTTACGGAGATGTTGCGACTTGTTAATTATGTAGTGAGGACACATATATGCTCCTACTTGTACTTGTTTGCCATGTGAATTCTCTTTTTATAATTTCTTAGAACATGTTACTTATTCACTTCTTTTAATAATTTATGCCTCCGGAAGATTAATTTACTGTAGGGTAAAAATCTTTAAATTTTGGAGGGGGTATTGTGGTGAATACGGTTTTAAATAGATCCAAGATAATTGGTCTGACCGGGTGTTGCTATAATTGGGTGCACGCGCCTCAACTGAACGTGCTCCCGGCTCAGAAATGGCCTTTCGGATTCCCGCCTTTTCTTACTTGGACAGAGTTCCAGTAAACCATTATCAAAGGTAACTTAAATCTAGTCAACTCTTTTACCATAATGTGTCTTAGAGTGCTTCCGGATGCTCCGGAAAGACTCCGTGTTGTTTCACTTTGTTGCTCCTTTGTAAAACCATGTTAACTGTTTGACTCTCAACACCTGCAATGATCGTGTACCATAATTGCCACTTGTCCTCTGAGGCCAATACCTGGTCACCTCTGTTGGGTCCGATAAACACTATCGGACATGGTTTGTGTGGAGAATAAATCCCGTGATACCTAAAGAGCTGTGTGTCTGGTCTTCTTTCCCTTTGCGAGAATAGATATATCGAACTTGGGTAGTGTGAGACGGAAAAACACTACACTATGACCAAAAAATGATAAAATTGAATGATAATGAAAAAGTAAACTATTCTAATCATTTCTCTCTGTAATTCCCACATAAATCTCTGGTTATATTCCCATTTACTGCTTGGCTTTTACCTTATAAATGGGGTTTGTGTTCGGGGACAGGGGCCTTTAAACAGCATGAGTAAATTGGTAATTAAAGTGAAAATATGAATAATAGAATCAAAATTAATTCGAAATAAGACACCCCTATGGGTATCAGATGAATACACATAGATAATGGCAATATAATAGGTATTTACAGGTATTTTTGCAATATTTGTGTGTATGTTGTGTTCGTGGACAACCCAGAAAATACTTATTATATAAATATTTATTATAAAATAGTAAAAAAATATAAATATAGGCCTGAGTTTTATCAAGTTAAATCGATATTTGTAGTATGAAAGCAGAAATAATAGTTAAATCCCATAAAAATTGACATGTGTTGTGTTCGGGGACTGGGATAGCATAGTGCTCTTCCTTGGTCCAATAAATTCATGTTTTTTAATGAGATAAAAATAGGTAGAAGCAGGTAGAAAACTCCTCCAAATTCTGAGTTATCCTTTAAAAAAGAAGAAAACATAAGATATTTACTTTTACATCAGTTAGTAGGAAATACTTTAGGATAAAATTAGCAGTGAAGCAAACGTGGGTGAAAGAAGAGGATATAGAAATTAATAAATTCATGAATATCATATAAATTATTTATTTCTCAACTAAATACAACAGAACTCATATGAATTTAAATGAATGAGGAGGAGATACTACAATATAGTGCCATTTTCCTTTTTTATTCAACTTTATCAATTTTACTCCCGAACACAGCAGGCACTGTGGCCAAAAAAGGACTCTTTTGAATTTGACATGTAGGAAATGAGAAAAAACTCAGAAAAACTTCTATTTTTAGTATGTTTAAGCTTGTACCATTGACTATGGCTGGGAGAAGGCTTAGATAAATTAAAAGGAAAACAATATTTGATGCTATTTTTTTTAAAGTGGACATTTTCAGGAGCCCCGCCCATATCTCCCACAACATCCTGATCCATAACAATCTACAAAAGTTCCGCATGTTGATAACAGAAGATCCAAGAAACCCGCAGTTCTATCTTTTATCGAAAATACATTAGAATATGGAAAACAAATTCAAGCTCGTACTGAAAATAAACCAGTGACAACTTGTAAGTCCCTTGCTCACTAGTTTGTCAGTACTGTTGTATACATAATGCATGCATGCTACTGCCAATCTAAATATTAATAGAATAGCGTTGAAAGTTGTAAAACTCCTATCTTCTCCGAAACTGCTGGCCAGATCTCCAATATATTTCAGGTGCACATTGCCAAAAATGGTGCGGAGCCATTCCGCTATGTTTCATTATCACCTTTGGAAGACATCAGGGTTACAAATGGGTTACAAATGGGTTGACATTGAACACCCCCAACCAGGGTCCCCATCGGTGCCAGAAAACAATCCCCTATCAGTGCCCCTACACCAGAACAAGGCAATTTGCATATTGGTTGGGTCTGTGTGTATATATAGGTCAGTGCCAACTAGATACAGGACAGGGGCAGCTAAAGTTTGTCAAGGGTTTCAGGGAGTGGAACTCGGTGATTCTCTCCTCCTTCAGCATTTGTTTTGAAAACCTGGGGGAGAATGGGGGACGAGTGAGATCTTATTTGTCCATTCCTATTTCTCCCACTTTGCTTCCTGTCTGTTTGTCTCTGTCTGTCTGCTATCTCTCTCGGTTTGTGCTTATTGCCATGCCCTGTATCTCTGTGTGTTGTCAGTCTTGCAGTGGAATTTTATATAGGCCCGACCTAAAAAATCATATCACTCTGTCTAAACACTCTCAACCTCCCTCTGTCTTTCTCACAGTCCAGACCTCTTCTTTCTCTCTGTGTGTCTCTCTGTTTCTCTCTGTGTGTGTTTCTCTCTTCGTCTCTCTCTGTGTCACTCTCCCTCTGTCTCTGTCTGTCTGTCTGTCTCTCTCTCTCTCACACACCCTTTCTCTTTCTTTGCCTCAGTCTTCAGCACTCTGTACAGTGTGTGAAATTAACTTTTTTCTTCGCCTGCTAAGTTGGCGGGTGAAATCAGAGCAGGTGAAATCAGAGATTTACCCGACCACACAGAAATTTATCCGCCCACTAATTACCTGACAATGAAAACGGAAGTGGGAGTGGGAGAGGGATTGGGAGAGGGAACGAGAGAGGGTGCAGGACAGAGACACAAGACAAGGACAGGGACTGCCCACACAGAAATTTACCCCCCCTAATTACCTCACAATGAAAGCGGGAGAGGGAGTGGGAGAGGGAATGGCAGTGGGAGTGGGAGTGGGAGAGGGACAGGGACAGGCAACACAACAGCGACCAAAACAAGAATTACAAGCATAAGCTTGTATAAAGCGGGCTTTTAATTATTCGAATTATATATAATATAATGTAATTATAAGTAAAAATTAAGTATATTTTTTATTATAAGTATAAATATAGGTCGATTACATAATTATAATTAAAAATATGAATATATCAGAGTAAGGGGGTAGGGATGTGGAGAGGAAAAGTACCATCGACCATATGACAACTCATAAAATATCCTCATTTCATCAGTAAATAATAAAAATATGTATCGTCGTGAAATAAATTTCTCATAGGTATACCAAATTTCTCATAGGTATACCAATTTGCAGCCAAATTTAGCAGAATTTACTAAATGTGTACAGCTGCCAGTTGTGCATTTTCTGAAAATCTGACCCACATACATAGTGTCTGGAATCCGTGAAAAAATGTTCCAGTGTTAAATCTCCATAAAGAAAATTATCGATCAAAATGCAATCTTAAAATCACCAAAATCTCTTAAAAACTAAACTAAAATTAAATTCGTGCAGTAATCCATTTAAATACAACCTTGGTACATCATGAGAAAGCCATTTTGAAAGATATATGACCCCCTTTGCTTGTACAGACCTAAAAATCTTTCGCCGAAATTCCAGATAAATTCCACCGTTTGGAACCAATAATTTTCTGCTCAATGAACATCGCCGAATACATGACTCAATAGTAACCCTATGGGTGTCATCGTCGGCACCGATATTTTTCTTAATAATGACCAAAAATTTTCCAAAAACATTTAATATGATAGATTTCAACGTGTGGACAAAATATCCACCGTGAAACAAGCAAGTTCTCATTTATTTTCGTCATTATTCGGCGTGCAAATTGTTGCTAAAATTGTCAGCCATCTTGAAAAAAACGCCGCCGACGCCTCCCATACAACTCTATATTAAAACAAAATGGGGCGGAATATACCTAAAGATGACCATTTTGAATCGGTAGAAGCCTAAATTCCCTTTAAAACATAACCTAGAGTGATATTACTGCCTTCGAAAATGTTTATTTCCAGCGAGAAACGGCAGTTTCTTCGAAGAATTGAAGGAAAATTGAAGGAATCTTAATGAACTATCTTAATCCTTCTTGATTATGTTAATGTATCTTAATGACAGGTCACGTGACCCTACTGCGTATAAAAAGGTAACCGCATCTAACTGGTCAGTCAGTAGACCAGAGGATTTTGTACTGAACAGAACTACAGCTGTTTTTCCATTGATCTGGTGATCATTGGACCTTTTAACCTTTTTCTACCCCTACACCTAGAGATTTGCTGGACGATTTTCAAGACTCTTCTACCATTGGTTTCAACAATTGAAAATATCATAGGAATTGGTCTTCCAAAATGGTTTTCATGGAGTCTTCACCTCATCTCACTGGAATTATTCAAGTTGTGCTTTACAGGATCATTCTCAAAAGGAATTTGCTCTGAGAATGGATCCTAATTTTGAGATTTTGAAAAATTCTCAAATTTGTGTGTGTGTGTGTGTGTGCCAAATGGATGTACGAAAAAGGGCTTCTAGCACTCAAATGGAATTTTTATGTGTGTGTGCCAAATGGATGTACGAAAAAGGGCTTCTAGCACTCAAATGGATTTTCTTGAAGCATGGAAACCAGTGGAAATGCATCTTCTTACGAAGTGCATTGGACTGTAACTGTAAGTTATCTCTAACCTCCACACCTCCACTAGCTTTCACTGTATCTCACCTTATTCCAGAAAATTTCGACAGTGTGCAAAAGTACATTGTGTGTGCAAAAGTACATTGTGTGTGCAAAAGTACATTGTGTGTGTGCACAAGTACAGTGTGCAGAGTGTGCACACCCAAGTACAGTGTGCACACCCAAGTACAGTAAGTACAGTGCACACTGTATGCACGCACAAGTACAGTGTACACAAGTACAGTGTGCAGAGTGTGCACGCACAAGTACAGTGTGCACACACAAGTACAGTACAGTGTGCACACACAAGTACAGTGTGCACACTGTAGGCACACACAAGTACAGTGTGCACACACAAGTACAGTAAGTACAGTGTGTGCACACAAGTACAGTGTGCACACTGTATGCACACACAAGTACAGTGTGCACACACAAGTACAGTATAGACACAAGTACAGTATAGACAGAGAAGGGGAGAGAGAGGAGAGAGGGGGGGGGGAGAGAGAAGGAGGGAGAGAAGGGGGGGAGGGAAGGATGGAGTGAAGGATGGATGGAGTGATGGATGGATGGAGTGAAGGATGGATTGAAGGATGGACTGAAGGATGGACTGATGTTGGTTTTTTTTTTATTTTTTTGTTTAACGGCGGCCTAGATACAGTTGACATAGATGGCCGAGGCTACAGCACCATTTACCGATAGTGAAACGTCTCCGTTCCTTAGAAATGTTCATTTCTGAACAGAATCGTTCATTTGGGATCTTAAATAAATCATATAAAATAACTAAAGGGATAGGAAGGTTAATATATCTCTTACTTAAAGTCCTAAATGAACGATTCTGTTTATAAATGAACATTTCTGCGAATTTGGAGAAGTTTATTTTCACATGTCTTCAAGTACACTACATGTATACATATATGTATACATGTATACACATACATACATATACATCCTTCAGTGCTCCCTGCCACCTAGTCCATGAGCTTGGGCCCTCGCTCCGCAGACAGCTGAGTGGGCTGAAACCCCCATTATCGCCCACTCAGCTGGGCCAACGAAAACACCTTCTAAAACTTATTTAATGAATCGTTTAAAGTAAATAAAGGGATAGGAAGCTTAATATGACTCTTATTAAAGATCCCAAATGAACGATTCTGTTTATAAATGAACATTTCTGTGAATTTGGCGAAGTTTATTTTCACTAGACCTGATCGGTATATGTGACGTCACATATGGTGTGTACAAGCATATTGGATAGGTTTGTGTAGGCTACTCTCAACTGTGTTTCATGGCCGAGCGGTCTACGGCGCTAGACTGGAGAGCGAGGGGTCCCGAGTTTGAACCGCGGTCGAGGACGGAGACAATTTCTTTAGGCAAACCTCATAACATGAAAGAGAGAGAGGGGACGAGCGCAGTAGGCGTCCTATCATTGGGAGCGGGGAACGGGAGGAGAGAGAGAGAGAGAGAGAAAGAGAGCGGGAAAAATATTTAGTTTCCAGGGCTGAGAAACCATTTTAAAAAAAAATCCAAGGCAATTTGCCCATAGGAACGCAGTAGGGGTCCAATCACGCAATTACGCAAAGAGGAGCAAGAGATAGAGAGAGAGGAGGAGGAGAGAGGAGGAGTAGGAGGAGAACACCACTTGTCAACCCCTAGACCTTTTAGTACAGTCTACACAGAAGGATTATTGAAGGCCTCTGGGAAGGACTATAAGAGGAGGAGAAGGAGAGTGTTTGACGACGAAGTAGGGGTCCTATCACGCAATCGTACGCAAAAATACCAGTTCAGCTGCAAAACGCAGCACCAAACCCTACCTATGCCTACCGAAACCAGAACTAAGCCTACGATAAGCTTACATACCAATTATAACATGGGGAATCTGTGAGTAGTATATGTCGTTTTAGGATTGCAGCGTAAAGTGATGGCTCCAGGCGGACCTGTATATTGACGCGTCCCGTCAGCCGCAATTGCGGCTCAGTCGGATTTCCGTCCAGATCTAAAGGCAACATTGAAGGCGGCGATCGTAGTAAGGGCAAGTCTCGGGGCGACCCAGTCCTTAAAAGCGGGACGAGCCCGCTTTAAAAAGAATCTAAACAGGGTTCCATTTGTGGTATGAATGTTAATAAAGATACTAAGTTATAGAGACAACTTGACAGAGAAAGATGGTGGGAGAGGGAACAAGGAGAGATGAGGATGTGGGCCCCACTGTCCCACGAGCAAATCCTGTGCATAGCACGGGTATTTGCTAGTCTATATATTAAAGTGTCAGTAAACCCCCAAATATTATGAGCAAATCCATTTCCTTGATATTATTGAAATGTAACCACCCCGGTTTTACTTAATCCAAGTTATTATTTAGTGCGTTTTACCCATTTAAATGAGTGAAAACGTAGTTCCACAGTTTAACACTCCATTCAAGGAAGGCACCACTGTTTGCCTACGTCATAAAGGTGCACCAATCTAGAAATGTACATGCAATGAACATAATAAACAACTCTCATAATTGCTGCTAGAAAGAAGGAGTGTGGGGTGGGCAGAAGGACATTGAACAACACAGGTGTGCATACCAAAACAAACTGTTTCAATTGCTGGGAGATTGGAGGGGGAAGGTAGAGATATTATGTTCATTTCTGGCGCAGCTTTATGATGTCACAGAGCACTCTCAGTGCCCTCTTGTGCTAAACAGACCTTTTCAACTAGGATTTCTCAATTTATGCCCGTAAGTGACTATAAGTTAGACATAAATGGAAGTAAAAAAATCGAGACTTGGGTGTTGTATTTATGCCTCCATGAAGTTTTTTGTCCTAAAAGTGACCATGAACCCGTTGACTGACCCTTTAATAGGGGAGTGGAAAAACATACATTGAACGTATCTCCTCCGAAACTGCTGGTCAGATTTCCAATATATTTCAGGTCCACATTGCCAAAAATGGTGCGGAGCCATTCCACTATGTTTCATTAACAAATTTGGGTTAGAAATGGGTTAGAAATGGGTTTACATCGAGCACCCCCATCCAGGGTCCCCAGCTCTGCCGGAAACAAACCACTATCAGTGCCCCTACATCAGAATTCTGGGTCACCCTAAGCATGTTTCTGGGTCACTCATAGTAAGAGAGAACTCTCCTTCAATGAGAGTGGTCTAACACTCTCAGAACCCCTGTCTTTGTCACAGTCCAGACCTCTTCTTTCTCTCTGTCAGTCTGTGTTGCTCTGTGTCTGTCCGTCTCTTTCTCGGCGAGAAAAGCTACATTCCCGACTTAAATAAGGCAAGAAAGAGCGGAGATCAAAGGAGTGGGACTGAGGAAATGAAGTTGTTTGAATATAAGAAATGCTAGGAACTTGCAAGAGCATTCCTCACTTCGGTAGTACTAAATGTATTGTGCAGTACAGCCCCAGGGCAGTTTCCAAGATACAAAGTAAGTTGCTGTAGTGAGCTCAGGAATGTGGGCAACCCTGGAAATGTAACCCAATCTGCTGATGGTTCCAATTCTCAGTAAATATAAGAAAGCACATCCTATGATTGAATTTTAAGATAAAACGTTGTTCAAAGTATATTTACACTAATCCAGTCTCATTCTCTAACAAGCATAGAGTCCAGTAGTCAGAGCTGATTAATGACAAATAACCATCACCATAATGTTTAAGATATTTTACCCTGGCTTCATGAAAACGCGTCCGAAGTGTATTTTAGCTTTGAGGTCAACCTGGATGACTTCTTTGATAAGGTCCTTGTCACCCATTGAGACGCCCCCTGATGTGATGAGAACATCACACTTTTCCAAGGCACTGGTCATTTGCTCAAGTAATGACATGGTGCTGAAAAGATCAAAATTCAAATTAAACTTAGATTTTGCATTAGAATCCAAGACCTATGATGTTCCAATAATTTACAGGTGAGCATATCGTAAGGGTGAAAAAAGCATTTTGATAATCTTCCTAGACTAAACTACTTACGAGTCTTCAGCTATTCCAAGATCTAATGGAACATAGCCTTGTTCCCTTAGAAGTGCCAATAAAGTGGTTCGGTTACTGTCTCGGATGTGACCCGGCTTTAAAGGCTTACTTGGATCAAGGAGCTAAAAGAGGAAAATAGCTCTTCATGATTGATCTTAATGTAGAGTGAAAGTTCTAAGGAACCCCATTTTGAATAATAGCAAGCATATGAAACAATGAAAATGTCATAATTATTTTTAAAACAAGTTTAACTATTGTCATTCTTTATACAACTGTGACATGTGTTGAATAGAAGTTCAAAGCATCTTAACCAATCATATTATTGTATATGAACAACTCACTTCATTGCCAGTAGACAGCACACCAACGTTTGGTACTCTATAACATTTCACAGAAGTGACTCCCACGGTAGCTAGTAAACCAAGTTCTGAGGGCCCCAGTCGCAAGTTCTTCTGTAGCACGAGCTGTCCTTTTTCAATATCACAACCAAGAGGTCTGGAGAGGTATAAAAGGGAGCATCAATGAGGAAAGACTAACACCCAACAAATACTGATAGGGAACTATAGACAGTATAGAAAGGGAAATCCAAAATAGGGGAGGCTCTATCTTAAAAGCTGACCTACCTTATATCTTGACCAGGTTTGGGAGTGGATATAAGATTTATTTCTAGCTCAGAGCGGCCTGCATCTGCATCCTTCACCAGCTCTGTATCCTCCACTTGTATTACAGCATCAGCACCGGCAGGAATGGGTGCTCCTGTGTTAATCCTAATACAGTAACCTGGGATCACTTCTGATTTTGGCTGAATAAAATAGATAAAAAATCCTGCATATAAGTACAAGCATATAATTGCTATTATAGTTGTACAGGATTTGTAAGAATCATTAAAAATGTTCATTATTAATGTGACATAGACTTAAATAAACAACTAGCAAATACCTGTGCTACACACAGGATTTGCTAGTGCATGGGTCCTTCATTTCTTCTAGTTACCAAGCAGTGACAGTTTCACTGACACTAATAATTAGTGTAGCTTTCAAAAACAAATAATCACCATAGCACCTGCAGCACAGTCTCCAAGCACCTTTCTGAGGCCAGCACCATCGGAGGCTAAAAGATAATGAGATGGAAAAATACAATCAAAGCGCATGAAACCAAGGAGCTAGTTAACTGATTTATCATATATGCAATGCCTTTAATAATCTATAAAAGAAAATTTGTCGACTTTTCCCTAAAATTTGTCGACTTTTCCCACTGTTCCATGTGCCAAGGTTGTGTATCGCATGTGAAACATCTCTCTAGATATGCTGTTTCAAATCAAATGCATATAAAACAATGCATTTTGTATTGTGAAACAAAAACAATTTCATTTTCAAATAACGGAAACCTGGTATCTGCATGGAGATACATACATTACATTGGCATAAGCATAAAGATTCAAATAAGTCCTGGTGGTTGGAGGGGATTGAATACAAATGAGCTAGACTCAAATACTCTGCAATTGAAAAAAATGGATGGCATTAGGATTTTGATTTATGGAGATTTAATAGACAACTGACATGGGCCCTATAATTGGAAGTTGTAGTCAAGGATTACACTTGAGCATGCATTGGTCAACATTGGTCCTGCTGCTGCTCTGCCTTGTTTAAGGCCTTCAATGTAAACTGCACAACCATTTCACACTTCCTTTTGCGAGATTTTTTTCCCCATTCGTATAGAAGAAAATAACCAAAGACTTCCCTTGCATCAACCTCTACTCTAGTGGGCACACACTTTCCTGGACATACTCCAAAATGAATGCGGGTTTACTATCTTGGACATGAAAAGGAAGCAGGTTTTTGAAATAATTAAAACAGAACTTTTTATTAGGGGAAATATTGGAGTAACTTCAGTAAGTACATACATATCACAGCGTATCCATCCTTTATTGAGGCTCGGAATGGGGGTAGAGGATCCTTGGCAAAAACATCCTCAGCAAGAACTCGACCCAAAGCATCTATGAATAAGAAATAAGGAATATATATAACCAGCATCTACATAATTATGATCTATACTGACTGAATATGTAGAATCTAAGAAGAACAATACAAGAGAGTAGTTGTGTTGAATAACAACCAAAAATAAAACAGCTACATACTATGATATCTTATGAATATCAATCGGGTATGGCAGCTATAGCTATACATGTAGTTTTAATTCACTATCACTTGACTATTGAACCTTTTAATCTAAAATTGAATATCTTATATTCGACGAAACATCCATTTATACCATCAATTTGTTCCCAATACAAACTGTAGCATTGTAGGGTAGAAGATGAAATGCCCTGTATACCAATTCTAAGTGATCATGTTTTAATTGGAGGACATTCACTGGTGTTCAGTTAAATAACTTATCTGATGATCTCCTTAGATCTCCTTCTTTAGATCTATTATACTGATGTGTCACAGTAAATGAGCATATTACATTACAACATCTGTATCTGCTACAAGTTTACCAGATGAAACGCAACAAGCCCACCTTTGAAAAAGTTGTGTAGCCAATATTGACACTCACTGATTTTGCCTGGGCCATTCGGTCAAAACCCATACATACAGATCTCCTCCATATTGACCTGTTTTCCTAGACAACCACATACATTTTTTTCACTAGTGATTCGAGAAATGACTAGCCAACCAATTCTTCTTCAAATTTGTCTGGAACTGGGGGAATTGGTCATTAAAAGTCATGAAAAATGATGTGCTCTGGGCCGCAGGAACCCTGCCCCAGTATGCACTAATTTTTAAGATATTTCCAGGGGGCATGCCCCCCCCCGACCCCCTAGAAGGGATTTGCTCCTTCCGCTAAAGTGCTCTTGGCTCTTGGCTTTAGTCAGACACTATCCCAGCCATTAGGGCGTGGGGTTTGGGGCCCGCCTAGGGCCCCAGAAGCCAGAGGGTTTTCTTTGCTTTCCGGTGCATTTTCAGCATTTTGGGGGGTTAAATATTGTCCAAATGATAATATAAACTTCTGACTTTGATTTGCATAAAAAATAAAAATATAGACTTGTACTTTTACCATTTTTTACGCTCAGATAGTTTTTCATGACTTTTTAATGACTCACAGTGAAAATTAATGACTTTTAAGGCCCTTAAAAACTCAAACTCAGAATTCATGACTTTTAATGACTTTTTAAGACCCGCGGGAACCCTGTGGGGGTAATTTCACCTCAAAAATAACTTTAGAGTTGTGAGTCACACAGTAGGCATATATAAAATTAAATATATTTTGTACAAGTGATGGGTAGGGGGGTAGGGGGGCTTGCTCCCCCAGAAAATTTTGAGCAAATTGAGAGCCTTTTTAGTGTGTTCTGCTGATTTTGAGGGAAATCCCTTAAGCATTAAAAGTTCTAATATACATGTACTTTATTTTCGTCATCATAACAATATTTTTGAGATATCTACTTTCCAAATGCGTAGCAAAGTATCATTTTTTTTAAATCACTTTCATTCAGGTTAACGAGCAGTTACATCAGTGTAAGATAGTTAGGAGTTAAATCATGGCTCTCCAATTCACCCTAAGGTGGTATACCACTGGGCCCTCATGATGCAATTAAATAATTTGAAATAGAAGAAAAAAGATTATAATAATTACCATCTCATTTCAAATGCATTAAAATCTTCATTAGCTACATACTACTTTACACCAAAGGATGAGAATATTATCTTCCTGGAACAGCCATCATTGAATAATGATCCCCGGAAACATAAGAAACTGACCAAATATTGAATATCTGTTGTAAGAATTTAGGGAAAGAAAAGAGATGTTACACAATATATCCAGTATTCTAGCCAGAAATATTTCAGGCTAGAATTTTCTTGTTTGAACATGTTTGGATCCTAGATCTCCCCAAAATCGTAGTTTGGGTCCTACAGATCGTAGCATCGTATTTTGACACTGAAAATGTAGTTACTAAATCGTAGAAGTTGGCAGCTCTAAAATTAATTAATTAATGATAGCTTCACACTCCAAACACTGGCTGGGAGTTATGGTTTCTCACTCTACCACCAAGAGTGCCACTGCATAGTGTGCAGCCCTGCCGAGGTGAGGGTATGCACAGGCCTTAAACACTAAAACAAATGGATTTTAATGTGACAGGAGGATGGAGGGAGAGCAGGGCGGGTGGTAAGCAGTGTCATTGAAAATGAGAAAAAGTATCCATATTTATACAACTAAATAGCCTAAGACTTCCCCTCAAATTTCATGGGTATGCTTCTCTGGATAAGAACATCTGCAGCTAGTAGAACATCAGCTCCCCAATACAAAAACAGCAACCTGCACCACCACATGCTCTGCTCTGATTTGTTACATAAGGTAGGGCTGCCAAAATTCTCCTGTACAGCTTAACTAATATAGTGATTTCAGGAATGAGGGTTTCCAGTCTAATATTAAACCAGTTTAACCCATACCCTCATTAATGATATATTTCTGTTGATCATATATTCAGTGAAGCAGCAGTACAGCGAGGTCTAGGAACTTGACATATATGGATTCACATGCTTATGTATACCTGATATAACAAATAGAAAGGCCTGATGGTATATCATTTATGTTGTAACATACATGGACCATTGTTGTTGGTTAATACCTTATTGGTTAATGAATATGTCACAGGTTTGTCTGTGATTGGTTATAATTAATGCAACATGTCCAGAAATGAGCCCACTAGATAGGCCTACAGGATATTATTTTATTTTTTTATTTTGTTTTTATAGTTGTCGTTCTCCTCACTGTCAATGACACTGCCCACCACCCACCCTGCTCTCCCCTCCCTCCCTCCTACCTCTGTGCTGCCTTAAATCATGTGAGGCAGGACAGGACATTCAGCGCTAGTGGCTGAGAGGCTGCATGTATATGGGAGGCCAGCGTGTGGAGTGTGTGAGCTTTTTAAACATGGCGCTATGGCCTATGAGAGTGCATGAATGTTTTCAAATCGGGGTTTGTCTACCACAACTGTATATATATATATTCCTCAGACCAAACCAGCTTGAAACTGTTGTAAGTTTCCATATCAGCTGACCGTATGTGTGAAAATATAATAGGCAACCAGCAAAACACCTCAATACATAGAGGCTGGATTATTATTGGATCGACTTCATGAATATATAACATCCATATTTGATATGGTCATTAATTATTATAAATGTTATATCAGATTACGTAATGATAATTTGGAGCTTGACAGTGTATATATTATTCTCTCAAGAGAAGATCCTATTTCCATTTATTTTGTTATATACCTCGTATCACAATATATCAATGTACCTAAATTTTCATAATTTCCTACCTATTGTTCCCCTAGCTCCTACCTGTATGGAGTCTGTTGATTTGTCTACTATACAATGTAATGATAATACAACTGCATATTGGGTGTTGTGGGTGGGAGAGGCCTGAGCTGGCCTGCATAACTTCATTCGCATCTTATATTTTGCTCTCACCTCTACAGGAGTAGTAAGGGTTACTCCCTGCCCCTCTGCAACACACAGACCACGCCTGCATATATATGTGCAAATTAGCCACGTGTACCTATTCCAGTCTAAGCTACCACTGTTTCAGAAGAAAATACTACCTAAAACTTTCGCAGATCATTCTAACTTTCTAACCAGTTTTAGTTAGTTCCAAGTCCAAGCCGATTAATAATACAAGAATAATAGGTGGATAATGTAGTTAGGGAGGTATACTTATGAATGCTTAGCAGGTTTTCTTGAACCTAAATAACATACCACTGTAGCTGACAGTCTCGATGGAACACACATGTGCATGTTCCAGAACTTTTTGGACAGCCTCCTCCACAGTGACAAGAGGGAACGGCGAAAGTCTGTGTCTTCTGGCCACTTTAGAAACATCCACTTCGCTATGAAGAGAGGTTCGGTGGTGGAATCCAGGGTGGATTTCTTCATGCTGGACTGAAGTGCAAGAATGGCCGTGATGCTCTACTGGAGGCTGGGAGACAGGAACAGACTGAATTGAATTGAATGTATTTGTTATTTCGTTTCCATAATTGGTGGTCAATTTCCGGTTGCTCAGGCCTTCCAATGGAAGTAGATATAGGTATGTAGGTATGATATGCGGTAGCATTTGCAATAATCTCGAGTTTCACGACCAGAATTAATTAGACATTATCTCTAAAATAGACATTATCTATCTCTTAAATGGTCCATGGGCTAAAAGAGACTGAAAGTATTAATAACCCCCTTTCTGGCCAGCAGGTGTAATAATGAAGGTAGACGGATTAGATTTAGTTTAATTTTATGTGAATTAAAGGGGAAAGAACCTACGAACGTCAATCCGGTACGATAACTTGTTTTTTATTTACCCAGTCAAGAACAAGTGTAAATATTTCTACTTCTAATGAGGCTGCCGAAATCACTTAAAAATATAGAAGATGTGAAACAGTTCGAGTAAGTCTTTATTTGATCACAATGCAAATCGTGTACAAAGTCAAAATATATTTGCGCTATTATCTGAGTTTCTACATATAGAAATGATGTAGGTCAAGTAAATAAGTGTAAAGTTTGACAAAGCAGGATGTGTCACCAAATAATTGTTGTGAAGATAAGTGACATTTTTACATGTAGGTTTCTAAAATAAAACAAGTTAACAGAAGAGTCAAGTACGATGTTATGTACCAATATCAGGAGGCTAGTGGTAAGGATAAGTGGATAAGTGGCGACGTCTGAAAACATCGATGCTGGATAGTGCGTTTTTTCTTTTGATGTAAATTAAATATTATATTGCCTTAAATGAATAAATAAAAAATAAAAAATAAGGCTTTTAGTGGTGGTGACATTCTAAGTTCGAAGGAAAATGAGGAGATCAGTATCAATTTGCTTATAAGTTTTACATAGTACATCATCACTGGGGAGCAAGTGGCTTATCCTTTTAAGATCAAACTTCTTCCTCCAGAAGTATGAGCATATATGGCCTGGAGAAAATCCAAAGGTGGTGGTGGTGGGGGGTTCCTTAGCCTTTAGTCGTTAACCTCAACTTTGGCACATTTATACATATAATTTTGTTCACACCCAATAGGAATTACAACCCTCCCATGTGATTATTTTTTAAAACGAACTTTATTAAAAATACCATTGTCTCCGTCTGTAGACCCCTTCATAGCCAATATGAATGACAACCCCTCCCTATAAGCCAACACCACATGTCTGTGAATAGCATACAATACAATGATGGACTGATGGGCGGACCAAATCAATGACCCAGTGATGTTTAAGAAATATGCTTCAAAATACTCTATATGGTCAGACGACAATTTTATTGATTAACATCTAATGGCTCAGAGAGTTGAAATATTATTGGATAAGGAAACAAATCGTTTTAATGTACCGCTGCGGGATAAACCCCATGTTATAAAGCTAATTCATATTATGAATACTTTTAAACTGTTAGAATAGTGGTTGGTCACCTCCAGTCATCGACGGAGATGAATAGTGTCAATCACTTTAAACAAGCACCCGTAACGCCATAAAAGGGTCTGAAATCCTCCCACTAGCTGGAGATCGCCCCCTTTGCGCAATTATTAATTGAATAAAAAGTTTTCAAATTCAAATTCAAGTACAAGACATGTCCTGTCATGTGTCTGTAAGCCATCAATCCCCCCCCCCCCCCCACACACACACACAACACAATAATACAAATACCTGTGTCCCTGTCCCCAACTGTCCATCAATCAATGCATACCCACTACAAACATCCTAACTTTCCATCATAGTTTTAAGGTCCGCACATCTGTCCATCATTAATTTTAGGATCAGCCTCAATTACGAATGACCATGTGCTCTGGGCCTAGTGTTATTATGGAGGTCCGACCGTATACTATAGGGTCGGTCACTCACCTGTACCCCCAAAAGTGATGAAGAAAGGAGTCTCAAAACATAAAAAAAACACTGCCTCCTTAAAGATACAAGAAATGTTGGTCAATGTGCAACTTGCAAAAACACACACATATGATGCCTCGTATTTCTAGTATGATGGAGGAATTACGAGATTGCGTATTAGAAAAGACGTTTCCAAAAGGCATTTGATAGTAACAATCATCAGATCTTGTTTCATAAACTACAACAATTGTAAATCAAGGGAAACGATCTAAAATTGTTTACTGAATATCTCACGGAGTGAAATTTAAGCAGTCAGTACAAATGGTCATTGCTTTAGACAGAAATATCTTCGGTGAAAGGGAAATTCGGATTTCCGTCAATACTCGGAAAAGTGGCATCTTTGAATTTCTATATGAATAAAACTTTAATAAATATATTCTACAGTTCGTTTTTCGTGACATTTAAGACTCTTATCTAAGGCAGAAAAAGGTAGAATGAGACTAATAGTCTAATCCAAGTAAACAACTGACTCATAACAGAAACACCTTGCTTTTTTATAGGTAAATACCCACATACATGGCATATCCAAGACTCTAATAAAGTAAATAATTACCCATTTATTCACAGAATATCAGCAACTATCCTTTTTCAAATTCAACGATTAGAATGCTGGGAATATAAAAAAAACATTTATCTGATATGGGTCAATATCTTTAATGAGTTTTTAACGCACATCATGGGCTTTCTGGGCCTTGGCTATTTCTCTGATGATTAGCAGCCAATAATAAAGCACCGAGATCGTTTAGGCTCATCACATCACTGTTACCTATACCTGAAGAAACGTCAATGAATTTGGAAGTATGGGGCTGTGCCCCTGATAAGGGATTGGCAACAGTTTGCACCAGAGGCGCCCGTGAAGAGGGACAAGGAGGAGAGCTAGGCAGGGGTAAATGAGCTGTAGTTGGAGGGTGTGGGGCGGTCGACTGAAGGGATGAAATTTTGCAGGGAGAAGCCTGAGGAGGAGGAGATCGTTTGTTCAATCCTCGGGGGTTGACAGCTTTCACCAATATGCAATTGTTCGAACCTTGAACCGCCCCACTGTTCGCTTGGTTAAAATTCGCGCTGAATTGCACTACGGCATCAGTGTCTGGAGCCAGATCATTACCTCGCTGACTTGCTGGCTCGGTAGTAGTCTGAATTTCTACTATATTAGTGCCAAGGTCCATCATTTCACATAAAGCTAAGAGATCTGGACTAGGATCATCGGTAACCAAAATCACTTCTCTGTTGTCAGAGAACACCATTTTGTTTACAGTAGTGATTTGAGACCCGGTGCTATCAAAGTTAGGATTCTGCATTGGCATCGACTCCGAATCTTTGGCAGCGTTAATGAGATCGACGTCTGTTGCATTATGAGGTACGCCTGACAAAAGTTCGTTCCTCGTATAACTTGATTCATCTCTAGTTTGAATGTCTTGTACAGTTTGTGCGTAGTTATAATCCCTTTCTCTCCGTCTCTTTTTCATACTAGAGACAAAATAAGAAACTTTTTTCTTCGTGCTGTGCACCTCAGGGACCTTCCTCTTTTGGGATATTATATTAACTATCTCCGATGGGTTGACGCTGTCGGAGTATGCCACGATTAGGTCCCTCATGTCCTCGTCCAAGCGTTGCGTTTCTAGCGGAGGTGGATGCCAAGATATAGAAGCGTCCGGTGGGACATGGTTACCAGCTATATAAACTTTCCAGTTCTCAATATCACTAAGGAATAGCTTTAATGTAAGCATTATCGAACAGTTGTGACGGTCCTGTTTGTGTGCCATACCTTTACAACCTGAATAAACAAACAAATATGTGATTTTAAATTCGAACATATATATACTGGTGGATATATAACAAGTGGCCTATTACAACTTAATGAAAGATTTATAGTTCAGCAGATAATGACATCGTAGAAACCACTACTACATGATGTATCACCATACTCGAAAAGAGATATAATGTGAAATACGGAAAATGATTATAAAACTAAGATGGTCCAGTTTATACAACTCTAAATATTTACATCAGAATCACATATATTACCGCCGATTTTTGTTATCGTGAGTCATCAATTCACATAGATAACAGTTAATCTATCGGGTAATTTCTTAAGGATTATAACCAAGTTCAATATCATCTATCAATAAAGTATAAAAAGGAGTGGCAATGACCTGGTTGACATGATCCGTAGCCACCGCATTTCCTTCGGCAGTTCCCGTGCCCTGGACACCATAGATACCAATTGACAACATACTCGTCTCTGATTCTCTTCTCATCAATAAGACTTATCCGTTCCTTGCCTTCAACGGTTGGAACAAAATGGTCATCTAGTCTATTCCTCTCATGGCAGAGATGGCCTCGTTGCCAACTGCCTTTATCAATGGCATTACTATGTCTTTGCATCGTGACCAGGTTCTTTTTCACATCTCTCTTCCCACGATTTAAGTACAAGCCTCTGACTAAGGGATGTGAGGCGAGGAAACGCTTGAGACCCAGGCCTACAGGCACAGTGTATAGTTTGTCATCTTTGTTCTTGCGATGCATTTTGGCAGGCAGAATAGTATCCTCGTCTTCTGATCTTGACTTTTTGCTCCTGGATCGCGTGGTTTTCCTTAGCTTAGCCCCGGTGTGTTGTTGAATAAGGCCCATGTCTGTTGATATAGCGTTCATTATCTGTCCTGAGACTTGAGGTTCATCCGGGAAATTGAAGTCGGCAAGGCTTACAACGTCAGCTTCAGACATGGGTTGATTGGGAAGGAGATCGCTGCCTTCCAACATCTGCTCAGGGCCCATTCCATTTATTTTCTGGGGTTGGTTGTTTCTGACTTGGCTTTGACCAAGGTCATCAGTACTTAGAATACCATGGGCATTAGCACAGGCAATATCATCGAGCACTTCGTGTGATTCTTGTTGGTCAGTAGCCCCGAACTCCATATTATCATCATCGTCTATTTCGATTTCTTCTACCACAGGGAGGTACAAAGCCTCCAATCCGCCAGCTGCTTCCAGAATGTCTGGGGTCTTGGGCACATTCCTTATTTCAGGCAAAGAAACGTCCATAGTTAATTGACTACATTTGTAGATCTTATTTTCACCTTCTGATCTCCCACCAAGCACAGGTGTGCTCAGGTTTGACAGTGTTTGTAACCCCTCTTTCTGGCCCTCTATAATTTGAGATTCAGCCGAACGGATTGGTTTTGTGTGTTCAGGCACGGGATCTGAACCTGTCTGTTCTACCTGGTTTAATGATGTCGGTAGTATTTTCAACCCATTTTCTCGATCATCATGCACTTGATTTTGGACTGGTGTAAATTCAGGGCGTTCCCCACGAGGCCCATTGCCTAGTTCGCTCCCAATTTTCTTTTTGCATATCGGATGGTTGTGATCGCTTGAAGGAATGTGAGGAAGATGCTGATTCGTAAGACTGAGGGCTTCAGGTTGACGGGACGATGGCGTGCTATAAGAGTGGAGTTGCTGAATGCGAGGAGCAAGGCGGTGGGCGCTTGAACAGTCTCCATTCGAGATCAAACGTTCGCTACTGTCGGGTATTAAGGCCTACCCAAACAAAAATATGCAGAGTATATTTAAGACCATAGCTTGGACGATGGGTTGAGAGAATAGGATTAACATGGAGTCTCTTATTTTGTTCACTAGTCGAGTTATATTTACATCAATTAACATAACATTTACTAAGATTAAAATTGTTTCAGGAAATCTGGGCAGAAATGATTTATCGGTTGGGTAGGCCTCAACACTTTTTTAAAATATGCGCAATCAAGCAATTCAGAACACTTATTATTATTATTGGATAAAGCTGGGTTTTACCTTTGGGGCTTCACCCTGTAATTGTGCGTGTGTGGAAGCAACATCTTTGGAGCGACCCCTCAAGAGATCAACTGCGTGGCCGAGGGCGGGACGCAAAAATCCTACACATTCCTAGAATAAAAGGAAATAGATCTGAGGATAGGGTTCTTATGAAATCGTAACTGGATTGCATTGTTGAGGGACTCGATCTTTGTTATAACGGCTATATGAAAATATAGTGATTTTTTTTATCCATTCATGCAAGCAGGATATATACCTCCCAAAGTCATTTTTTTAGATTAATAGTACACCTTTGCGCAATCAACAGGAAAGGCATAGGATTTTGACCTATCAGTTAACATACTTTAAAAGTTTAAAAATAATGGTACGATTGATGTACTAATGTCTAATCACGTTCCCGAATCTTTTTTAATGGGTATTTGGGCACACCCTGTTTTGCATTGGACTGAACGGCTCAATACCTGCACAGCTTTTCGGCTTCCAGGTAAGTTGATAATCAAAGACTTGCCACGGACACCACAGACTGGCCTGAATATAGAAAAATCATGAGTCAGAAAAATGTTAAAAGGAATACATGTGAGAAATCTCATCTGTAACATCACTAAGGTAACAGTGAGGTATTGGATACCCACTGCTGAGGAACGTTCCTAGTTCTCTCAGGTACTGGTAGCATTTGCAAAGGGACATACTAGTCTCCCGTCCAACAAAAATCTCATCTGTAGTAGCTTTCAGGTGACATATTTAATTTGTCATTTTCGAAAGTAGTATTTACATCAAATATTTCTATAAGGAAACAATTTGTGTTTTTCCTGTGCACTAGTTATATTGATAGACATCAATACCTGGATAGCATGGCAAGGGGAGTGACATCTAGTGAGCCTTTCAATATTGCTAGCGTCAGACCTGGGGCCTCTTTGTGGAGGATGCATCTTGTAGCCTACAATTAAAACGAGTTCATGTAAAATGGTATGAAAAGGAAGTTTAAGTATGGGTTCCCATAATATAGTGTCTAACTACACTCTGTTCGAGACCTACTTAGAGTAAACATCAAAGCGACCCAATGGTAACCCTACGGCAAGCCACTCCAAGTAGATCTCAAATAGAGTGTATACAGACATTGCAGATAACAAGCATGGTCAGGCAGTCGTTCGTTGATGTCAATGCATCTGTGACATGCATTGAATAAAAGGATCTAAGCAATCAACCATCTTGAGAACCCATCTCTAGACTTAAACACTAAGTGACGATCATTACAGTCATTAATATATATGTACAAGTGTAATTCCTTACTTCAGGGGTCACGTCTCTGGGGGCAAAACCTGTCCCCCCGGTAGTAATTATAAGGTCCAACTTGTCATTATCACACCAGTCTAATAACTTCGCCTGGAGGGGAATAAAAAAAACATACTTTGCTTTACACCCATTCTTTAAGAAATATCACTGATTTGAAATAATCAGTGTATTCCTTTTATATACTTGATTTGGTTAGTTATATAAATCTCCGCATTATCAAACTACAGGATTAAAAAATTCAGTCGGTTTACCATCAAGTTGCGGCTATCCCAAATATACTAGCTTAAAAACTTTGGAGCGTTGAAAAAATATAAAGATCATGGAACAAATTGAACAAGACTATCACACAAATCCTTACCTTTATGTCTGCCTCTTCATCAGGAACAATTCCCGTTTTTGACACAAACCCATTGGGTACTCTGCGATTATATTCGAGAGATTATCAATTAATTTTCATAATCATTTACACAGCATTCAAAAATAGTATAAACGGAGTATTCAGTGACGCCATTTGCATGATACTGAGCGTCGGCTACAGACGGCCAAACAAGCACCATATACCGTCGTACCACCGTCGTACAGACGGCCAAACAAGCACCATTCCCATCGGTCTCAGCATGACCGATGGGGAAATCCATGCTTTTAAGTAAATCCAACCCGCCAAAATAAGTGATTTTGATAATTTTATTTTTTGAAAGTTTCGACGAAATTTGGTAAAATAAATCAAATTTTAGATTAAATGTTTTGAAAATTTGAAAATGTTGAGAAAAAATATACGTACACATTCCCTTCTTTTACTAATTTTTGCAGAGTAGGCCCGCTCTTATCTTCAGCTTTTCCAGCATGGCAACTGTCGCTCACTGAAAGGATATCAAACATTGCAATTCTTATTGTATTAAATTTATTTGCAGGGGCCCGTACAGAGTATAAATGAAAGTTTAACATGCCCTCTGCAACAATATCATATTAGAAACTGAGGCAGTTCATTTATATTGAACTAGCAAAGTACCCGTCCTCCGGACGGTCACTCTCTCTCCCCACACTTCCCCCTCTCCCTCTTTTCCTTCCCCCTCTTCTCTGTCTTTCATACCTGTTTTTCCCTCCCAACCCCATCTCCGATTTTCCCCCGCCCTTCTGCCTCCCCCATCTCCCTCCCCTCTTCCTAATTATTATCATAATTGAACTTTTATTTCTCATTAAGCATACAGTTACATAAAGGAGAAAAAGGGATAGCATATATGATCTGTCAGCAGTACTCTGAAGTGTGTTGATCTTCCCAGATTTCCTGATATATTTTGGATTACATTTTGTTTTAGTTTGACTTTCTATGATGAAGTTGCTGTTACATAATGTTTTCCATATTTTACATTTGTTTTACATTTGGTAGAGTGGTAGAAACCTTTTTAATTATATATTCAAGTTTGATTAGAAAATAATGCTCCCCCTCCCCTCTCCGATCAACCCCTCCCCCCCCCCCCCACACTCCCTCCCCTCTTCCTCATGCTCCCCCTAGGTCCCCCTGGACGTAGGTTGTGGGAAATGACGTAGTTTCTCACAGGGGCTTTCCCAGGCTATAAATAGAGTGTAGAGATCGCAATTTCAAAAAAGCTTCAAAATCACATTTCCACCCCAGATACCTTCACAAACCACATACGACGACATCCAGAGAGGGTGGACAGACCTCCACAGATGAGTAAAGTGGTTTGTAATACAACAAATTCCGAGAACATTCGGGACAAAGAAACCCTTCTTTCTACCTTTTCTTTTCTACCTCTTTTCATAGAAATCGCTCTACCCTTATATTATATGGATGTGCATGCTGGTGTGTGCGGGTACACTACAATGATTTACAAGTAGGCCTATCATGGCATGGTTATAATATCGTCGTTGAAAATAACTGACCATAAGACGGGGGTGCCTGAGCCGGCGAGGATAAGCTCCTTTATTTATGGAAAACAAAATTTTTTTTCAAGCGACTAGTATAGGTGGTAACCACTGAGCAAGTGATTTCAAACTGGTGCGCGCACCGGCTAGTTGAAAGATAGCCTCACCGGTGGCGGTACTGTCCCTAGTTGATTATATACATATTCTCCCAGGTGGGGTAATATAACATATAATATTGTCGTTGAAAATAACTGACCATAAGACGGGGGTACCTGAGCCGGCGAGGATAACCTCCAAATCCCAACATAAACATAACATAAATAACCAAAAAGTGTTCGCGACTAACACTTCTAAGTCACACTTTCTGGAGAATGGGGTGGTCAAGTATAGGAGCACTGCGAGGCTATTCCAGTTCCCACAGCATTTAATGTCTTGAAGAGGCACACCGAGAGAGTTGAGATAGGCAGCTCCACTCCTACGAAGTGAGTGAGTTCCAGCAAGCTTTGGGTCGATACCAATTGAAGCCCAGCGGTCTTTCACAAATTGTAGGAGATCCCTGTATGTGACAGGAGTCAGATTAGGGCCTACACGCTTTAAGAAGAGAAGCAGGGAAATTGTCGAAGTGGTCCAGTAGCATAGATGCAGCACATAATATTTTATTACCAGTGAAGTAGACTGGAATATTAATAGGATGATCAGTTGACCGCAAGGTTTTCGAAGAAGAAACATGTAGGATGATACCTTCCTTACACTTCTCAACACAATTTCTCGTCAGCACATGAGCATCTGCAGAACCATCTGGTACCAGATTAGACTCTCTGAGGAGTGACCTGAACCCCAGAATGGTTAGAGCCCAAAGGGAGATGTTCAAGTCGGTAAGGGGCATTTTAGAGAACATCTCAACAAGCTGAACGGGGGTCACAGAGACCTTCTGTAGTGGAGGGGCACCAACTGTATTCTTAATTCCGGACATTAGTAGTTTCATGGCGAAGTGACCCCTAAAATCCACCTGACAACCATAGAACTTTTGAAGCACAGTTACTGCAGATAGATAGTTGTTAACGGTGGTGAAGTTGCATGTTTCCGAGAGGTGAACTAGGAACCTCATGACAGTCTGAACATTACAAGGCACTGGGTTGGCATCGATGGCACCACAAAAATTGATGAATCGACTCCATTGAGAATTCCTAACACTCATCGTGGACTTCGCCCAACCAGCTGACATCATGGACGAGACTGCTGTGTCCAGGACCGCCAGGTTCACTGCAGCATAGGCTGGAATCATAGATGCAGTTAACAGAATTAGTAGTAGAAACTCTTGACAGCATGTCGGCAATAACATTCTCATCACCAGGAATATGTGACATCGTAACAACACAGTTATTTTCCACACATACCCAGAACAGCTGTCTGAGAACGGACATACAAGCATTACTAGAGGTGGCTCCCCTATTGACCATAGACATGGCCTGCATATCGTCTGTGTAACCTATCAAATGAGATCTGACAAAGCTGGGGCACAAGCGTTTTAGAGCCTGGAGGATAGCGACGAGCTCTAGTACGTTAATGTTGAGTTCTGAGTCCGGGACGTCGACCTCAGCATTGCACCAGTGATTGTGACTCAAATCCAATGCTTCCACGTCGAGGGGAGTGAGAGAGGAGTTAAAGTAACCTGCTTGCCAGTCTGTGTTGCAAAGTACACCATAACCCACCAGACTTGCATCACTGTAGAAAGTAGGGCCCTGTCCAAAATTAAACTTAATAATAGTGGCAGAGCCATTGAAGAAGGCAGCAAACTTCTTCCACCACTGCAGATCCAATTTGAAGCGGGTAGATAGGACAATAGAAGGATTCCCTTCCGGTAGACCCTTCAGAAGATCAACCATGTAGTGAGAAAAGACCCGGCCTCCTCTCACGACTTTTGCACAGTGGCACAGAACGCCGCAGAGACGTTGTAGTTGTTGTTTAGTCGCTTTCGGTCTACCATTGAAGAAGTCCAGCTCAGAATACAATTTCTCTAACTTATCTGGGGGAAGAGAAAGAGTCATATTATCAGAGTTTATCAGAATACCAAGATATCTGGTTATCTTGTTGGGGGAGGAACATTTCTTCCATGAAACATAGAAACCGAGACCTCCAAGTAGTCTCATGAGGGCCACTTGAGCATCTAGACATTGATTTTTGGTTTCTCCCAAGGTGATGAAGTCATCTATGTAAGACACTACCCTACTGTATCCTCGGCGAAACATGCATTTGCAGACGAAGTTGGTTATAGCTGTAAATATGAACGGGGCACAGCTAATGCCGAATCATAATCTACAGTCAGTGTAAAACTTGGGTCCTGATCCAAAATCCCATTCAATACCCTGATATTTTCTGTGGTCAGGATGTATTGAAACAGAGCGATAGGCAGCCGTAATATCAGTAACTGCCATGTAGTCACAGTGCTGTAGCATTTCAGTTAAGGTATTCACATGTGCAAACGAGAAATGAAGTGCTGTTGAGGACATGTAGTTATTTACTGACTTCAAAAGAGGGCGTCTACAGCCAGTGATGGGGCGAAATGAACCATCCGGTTTGGGAACAGCTCCCAGGGCATGTACACATAAAGGTCGACAAGTTGCCTCAATATATTTACATTCGGATATTTCAGACTTCAGTAGTTTCGAGACAAAACATTGAGCATCATTCTGAAGTACACTATCGTAATTTCTTGCAAAATACGGTTCAATAGTACAGTCGTCATCAATTATTTTGAAACCATTTTCAATACCTTCAAGCAAATAGCAATGTAGCTTATCATTTGACTCCCACTGGAGTTAATGCAACCAAACATTTAGGTTCATTTGCGATTTGAGACCACCTAGAAGGTGAGAGGTCACAGCACGATCACTACAAGGATAATCGTAAACATTCAGATCAAAGGTACAGAAATCAGGAGAAATCCAGGAACTGTCGGCAGTTCGATCGGTAGGCAAACATGGATCAGAATCATATAAAGGTCAAAACCATCATACAGGGCATCAGGAATTTCGGTACATACATACAGGTCATTATCAACAAGTACAGGATCAAGGCCAAGTATATCGGTGTAAACAAGATCATTGATAGACGTGTCATGAGCGATAACACAAGTAACATCACTAAAATCACCAACATTTACCAATAATTCGCTAGAATCAATACAGGCAGGCAAGGGTAGATCATTTGCAAGACATACATGGTGATTGTTCGTGTCAACTTCATTATCAAGGACCACAGGGGCTGGAGAATCATCTGCACGAGTGGATGAGACGATAGAAGGACCGCCATGACAGGTGAAGACTTCCGGGGAGACAACCCCAGAATGCAGTGTCACAAAATGGTGGCCCCCAGTGGGTAGTCAATCCTTATTGGGGCAACCCGGCGCGCGATGGCCAGAATTCCTGCAAATACGACAATGATGATCTTTTTTCCGCAGGACCCTGTGCATTTCTGATAATTCCAGTCGTAACAGATACTAGGAGGGAATCCTTCAGGGGGATTGGCAGAGCTGAATTTCTGTTTCTTCTTGTTCTGTTTACGACGACTATTCCCTTGGGCGGAAGTGTCGCTAACGTCTTCTCTGTTTATAATGGCGGCCGAATGAAGGTGGACCGCCACAGCTAGAGGATTTCCTGCGATAAAAGTGGGTGTCTCGCCTAGAATAACTTGGTCACAGACGTATCGGTCGTAATTGACTATGGCTGAGTCCTGAAAGGACTTTATACGGGCCAAACCCGCAACGTAAGACATGTGTTCCAGGTATGAGGCCACGTCTCCCTTGTTTTGTAACAGAAACTTTAGCACTTTCGTCTGACTGAACCACAAATCGAGTACGCCCAGCTTTGTGTGATCCATTGATTTTAGCGGTTGACCTTTATCAATGCCTAAGCTGTAGTATTCTGGCCTTAGCAACATACCTTTTGTCTTTACAGTGGCAGACGGATCAATGGCTTGGGAAAGTTGTATCATCGCAGAAGACAGTGGCCCCGACACCATGTCGGAGGTAGCAGGGCCAACTCCCGGCTGTAGTACGGAGGTAACCACCGGGGCACTAGCACCAATGGCGGACTGTGTAGTAGTGGGGATGACAGGTGAAACGACCGAAGTGACTTGCGGAATGACCGGTGGAGGTTGTGGAACTGTGTTTTGTTGAGTCAGCGAAACCTTGGAAAACTTATCCAACAACATCTGGATTTGGGCTTGCTGCTTATTGTTGCAGTCGATCAAGGATTGAACAACTAGACTAAAAGTTGTCGAACTGTTAGTACTACCAGCACTGGCGGTGGCACCGCCGCCATTGGGATTCGCGATGATCACCGGTAGAACGGGCTTAGTCTCGACATCGTCGTCTTCCACGTCCGACAAATATAGCGGAAAATCCACCTCAGGGTTAGCTCCTAACTCTCTGCATTTACGGTAAGCTTTTAGCCTATACTTACAAACTGTAGTGCCTCTAGGCCTCAAATGTTCTCTATTACAGCCAGTACACACGGAAGCAGACATCGCAAAATTTTTTCAAGCGACTAGTATAGGTGGTAACCACTGAGCAAGTGATTTCAAACTGGTGCACGCACAGGCTAGTTGAAAGATAGCCTCACAGGTGGCGGTACTGTCCCTAGTTGATTATATACATATTCTCCCAGGTGGGGTAATATAACATATATTCTGAAATTAAACCATACAAATATATGATAACAATTACAGGGATGCCAGTCTTCCATGAATCAATGAATATCCATAATGTTTGTAACTTAAACGAAAATTATGCCTATAGATGTGTAGATATATACATATAGTATACTTCTTATGTAAAATAATAAATCAAAATAAAACACATGAGAAGTAAAAAGGATGAATTTGAGGGAAATTTGACATGAGTTTTTTTTAAAAAAAATAGATACTGATTTTTAGTACATATGTACTGAAGACTTTCATCCCCGCTGGATCTACACCGCCCGTCTTGAGAGCATTCCAAAGCGTCAGTGATAAAACATATTGCATTTTTTTTTAATATGGCATATGTACCCCACTTTATTTATGAATTTTGATTATAATTTGCAATATCTCTGATGACAGTGATGCCAGATTTTGCCATCTACATTGTGGACGTGGGCTTACTTTTGTTTTTACGATATAAATTTCCCCTAAATTTATACTTTATGGAATGAAGAAACCATGACTTATTAAAAATCGAGCTATTTCTGGAAGATTAATTTAAACAGACAAACTAGTATCTAAATACAATCAATCTACATGTATTAAATTCAAGTTGCGGGCTACCGCGTTCGTGGGGGTGGGGGAAGGGTGCAGACCTATAGGCCCCGGTAATTGGACTTATAGGCCCAGCTCTGTATTTATAGGCCCCAACCGTTACAGAGGTGTTGGACTTATAGGCCCCTGCTTCAAAACTTGGTGACCTATTTTTTGTAGTCAAGTAATTACTTTTATTAGTCAGTTTTTACAAGGGACACTCCACTACTTCCTTTACTGACTTAGGACAACCAATTTACGGTTAGGTTTTGGGTAGCCAGGGTGCCTATCTCTGCGCAGCCATGCCAGGGTTATGGGTACATATGGGTAAAATTTGACACGATTGACACGCGACACAGCCACTAAATCACGGGCGACACTGCGACACGCTCCCCTTAACGTGCGACACACACAGCTTCCACAAGGCTGATAAAATTTGACATGAGACATCCAGAAATGAATTAAAAATAGACATGAGACACAGTGGTTTATTTAACAGGCGACACATGACATTGTATCAACCGTTAATATAATTAATGTATAGCTTAAAAAGTGACACAAGACATCATTGAATTGTTTTAAAAAGTGACATGGGACATGGAAAAATTTCTTATCATGCGACACTCAGACAGTCATAAAAAATGGGACCCATATATACCCCTAGGGTTGGGAAACGAAACTAGGTTTAGGGTTATTTTTGGAATGGTTCCAGGTTTGGTATTCGTCTGGGCCTATAGTACATCCCGGGCAGGGCTCGAAAAAACCTATGTTTACTTGCCCGGGGCAAGTAAAAAATGGCTCCGGGCAAGTAAAATTTTGAGTTACTTGCCCAAGTGGGCAAGTGAAAATCTCTACGGCGCCGATTTCAAACCCCTGTTGTGATATCTACTTACAATGAAATGCCCCTGTAAATGTACAAAACTTTCACTAAATCTTCGGCTAAAACATTGTTTATTCCTAACATGATTATCCATATTCAGGGTTCTCGCCAGCCTTTTTGAGCGTAGGGGCCCGCTACGCTGTCTCCCGTCGCCGCTACGCCGCAAAAACGGCCGCTACGCTGTCAATTAAAAAATACTAATCTTATCTAGGGAAATATCCTCCCGTCTCATCTTGGCATATCTCTTTCCCACTCTCTCCTTACTCCCTCCTCTTTCTCTGTGACCCTCCTCCTTATATGCACACTTATATGATTACACTCGATTCAATATTTTATTTAATGATCTGCTAACATGCATTCTACACTTAATACAATTATGTTTCAAACATTTTCGAAAGCTTTTCTAACCAACCTCTCCCTTTCATGTCCCTCCCCCTTAATACCCTGCCCCTCTCCTTGAGGTTATTCACTACTGGTGATACAATGTAATTGTATACTTATTGATTGGAATTGGAATGTTGATATTTTCAGTTTCTTACAGAGGGGTGTGTGAGATGGGGTGTAAATATATTATGAAATAGATCGATTAAAATGAATCCTTAAATAGTGACGAGGCATAACTAATGCTGTTTTTAAGAAAAGTTCAAAACCAATACTCTTAAATTCAACATAATATACGCACAGAATGAAAACTCCTTTTGTGTGATTTTAAGATTATTTAGTACTTTCATCGTGGTCTGTTTTAGTGTTGAAATAAGTGAGAGGCATCTCTGAATATTTAAAGCATTGCAGAACAAAATCTAAGCAATTAATTAGAATATAACATATAAATATGTTCTTTAAAATTAAACTTTAAACCGTGCCCCCTCCTTTTGAAAATCCTGGATCCACCCCTGATATCTACTATTTAATATGTATCTGTTAAATACTCAAACTTAATTTGGGAATGGCATATGTCGGCCTAATGATTGATGCAAATGTGTACTTACTATACTTACTGTAAAGTAGTAAGGCCAATAATATTTTAATGCATCCAAAATAAGATGGTAATATAGATAGTGTTAGGTTGACTAGGAAAATAAAGTTTAATCATGTAAACTATGAGTTTAACTTTTAATGTTTAAGGGTTGACCTGATGGCCCTTAAAATCAGCAGAACGCACTAAAACAGCATCGTTTTGCTCGAAATTTTCCTGGGGGGGCATGCCCCCAGACCCCCCTAGATGGTGAGAACCCTGATATTACATAGGTCCTTTTGTTGTATGTAAAGGCTGACTATTCTCAGTCATAAAGTAGGCCTACTAATGATAGGATAAATATAAGGTTTTTTGTAAGGCTACAACATGTTAATGAATGTTTTATGTTAATAAAACAAGATACATACCATACAGATCAGTGTGATTTTGTTTATAATTCTGCAAATAAATTCGGCCAAGTAAAAATTCTGTTGGGCAAGTAAATCTTGGCTGCCACTTGCCCAATGGGCAAGTGAAGTTGATAGGTTTTTTTCGAGCCGTGCCGGGGCCTAAAAGTTCAATGTGAACGGGCCTTGGGGCCTGTGAGTCCAGAGCTGGGCCTGTGGAAAAATTTCTTATCATGCGACACTCAGACATAGTCATAAAAAATGGGACCCATATATACCCCTAGGGTTGGGAAACAAAACTAGGTTTAGGGTTATTTTTGGAATGGTTCCAGGTTTGGTATTCGTCTGGGCCTATAGTACATCCCGGGGCCTAAAAGTCTTGGGGCCTGTAAGTCCAGGGCTGGGCCTGTGCGACCTGGGGCCTATAAGTCCCGGGGCCTATAGGTGACAGGTCTGGTGTTCCCTGTGGGCGTGGCACTGGTAGGACTAGGACTAGGGCCGGTCATCTGACTTCACTGTCACTGACAGTGCACGCGGGCCCAAACTTTGCCTTTGGCTTAGCCAAACTTGATGCCAAAAGTTAGCGATGACATGGCTCAATGCGCATTCCATTCGATGCTTATAAGCCTATGCCCACAGTCAGTGGGATAATTAATGCTCATTCTCATTGCTAATATAGTAAATTTGCAGCCACGATTTACATACCCGTCAGAATCCCGACGTTAATTGTTGTTGATGCTTCTTTTCCCGAACTGTCCGCCATTTTTTCTTACCGAACTCTCCCGAACACTTCGGGTGCGCGAAATCCACTTCCTGTGGCTGATGCCGAAAGTGCGCTTTCTCACGGCATAAGATCATCCTTTTTTTAAAAAGAAATGTTCTAAGAGCAATATATTCAATGAAAATGAATCTTTCTTATTCTAATAGATAAATGCGAGAGTGTATTGTAAATAGGTATGATTTCTCAACTGATAAAAACGGGCATGGCGGAAGTGGGAGGTGGTTTCTAGCAGACAGCCAACTTGCCACCTGTTCATTCCGCAGTACCCGAGTGAAGTCTTAAAATAGTGGTTTAAATCAATGTAGCAGGACATTCGTAAGTATGTGAAATACATTTTCTGAACCTTTATCCTAGGAGTCATATCAAGAAGTAGACTGGAGTGGTTACCTAGTCTTAGGAAGTTAGGTCCCCGGGGTTAGGTCTTTACCGTAGCCGTAGGCCTACCTCAGCCTATCTCTACACAGTACAGTAGCGATAGCACTGTTGGGTCAGCTCCAGCACTGACTAACTCAGTAGGGCTCTATGACTATACTATAGGCCTATATAGTATAGTCTATGGATATATGGCCATTATATATCATCTTAGTAATAATGCCAAGTAAAGTTTATGGGTAGCTTGTATAGATAACGTATTGACTCAACGCATGTGTAAGTACTAGCAGGGAGGTATATACAGAGGGAGTAGAAGCGAGGTTCAATGCGTGGTACCCCCATAGTTAATACTAATGCCAAAAAACAGCACCGCAACGCCACCTGGTATACAACAGTGATAACACCACCCAGACATGCATTGTCCTGTGGATTCCAACCATGGCTTCTACTCCCTCTGTATATACCTCCCTGGTACTAGTGACGGTTTATTCAAATAGGTCTCCTCCAGGGGCTGTCTGTAGCCAGTGGCACCGCCTGGAGGCAAGCATGACATCAGTACATGTTACACGTATTAACCGCTAGGATTATATCTAGACATGTTCCCTTTTTTGCATAAGGAATAATCAATTGATATATACATGATTTATACATGAGATGCATGTTTGAGATTTGTTTAAACATCAATAATAACTCTAGGTCTCCTCTCTCGGCTAGACCTCCTTGGATTGTCTACATAGGGACTGATCCTTTTAGTATCAACTTTAGGTTCAACTCTAGGTTCTGGCTCACATATTTCATTTTCTCCGCTCCTACCTTCTGGAACGATTACACCTTTCTCACCCTCTCTTTCTTCTACATATTTCTTCATCGGTACATCTTCACCATATTTCGGTTTCAGAATGTGTCTACGATTTCTTCTTAATATAGAACCGGTCTCTGTTTCTACCACATAAGATCTGGGTGAGATTTCTTTTAGCACAACTGCTCTGGTATCCCATGATTTACCTTCTAGCGATAGTCTAACCTGATCTCCCCTCTGTACTGATGGAAGATCTCTAGCACTCTTGTTGTAGTTACTTATGACTCTATCGTCAGCTCCGCCTTTTTGACCTCTAATGCTAGACATATACTCAGGTACAATGGTTACAATTTTACGTCCCATAAGGATCTCTGCTGGCGACGCCCCCGACTCCAGGGGTGCCCCTCTGTAAGCAAGGAGTGCGAGATATGGGTCTTCACGTTTTTCTTTTGCTCTGTTGAATATATTTTTTACAATGCCGACTCCTCTTTCAGCTTTCCCGTTCGACTGCGGGTACCTCGGGCTCGATGTTACATGTTTAAAACCATACACATTTGCAAATTCACAAAATTCACTGGCCGTATACTGCGGCCCATTGTCTGACACTATAGTTTTCGGTATGCCATGGCGAGCAAATATGCTCTTCATATGTTGAATTACACTCTCAGACTTCGTGGAGGGGAGCATGGCTATTTCAGGATAATTGGAACAGTAGTCTATGACAATTAGATAATCTTTCCCCCCCCAGTGAAAAAGATCTGTTCCCACTACTTCCCATGGCCCAGCTTTTTCAAGCACCTCATCTCTGTGGTAAGTTTCCTTCTGCTGACTAGGCCTAAACTTAATACAAGTACCACACATTTGTACCCTCCTGTCTATGTCGTTGTTCATGGACGGCCAGTACATACTGTCTCTCGCCATTCTCTTCTGTTTCTCAGCCCCTAAATGTCCTACATGGAGTCTCTCCAGCATTTCTGCTCTCATGGACGTGGGGATGATCACTCTTGTTCCTTTCAGCAATACACCATTGATAACTGAGATCTCGTCTTTGAAGCTTGCATAGGCGGGACACTGTCCATGTCTCCACCCCTCTGTGACACACTTGATCACCATTTGTAGTAGTTCATCATTTGCAGTTGCTACTGCTATCTTGTCCCACTGTTCACTCATGGCTGGTATAGCCCCACAGACCATGTCCACATGTGCCTGGACTATTTTGTCTGTCACGCTCTTATTTTCACCATTAGACACATTTGAGCGTGACAAGGTATCTGCCACGTATAATTCTTTTCCCGGGGTCCACACGGCAGTGAAAGAATACCTCTGCAATTTTAGCATGAGCCTTTGGATCCTGGGTGTCATGTCATTCATTGACTTCGACATGATTGGTATAAGGGGTTTGTGGTCCGTTTCTAGCACTATATCCCCTCTACCGTATATATATATGTGGAATCTCTCACTCGCAAATACCAAGCCTAAGCACTCTTTTTCAATCTGCGCGTAATTCTTCTCTGACGCCGACATGGATCGTGCAGCATAAGCTACTGGTTTCCAGTGTGAATCATGTCGCTGCAGGAGCACAGCCCCCAAACCATCCTTTGACGCGTCACAGGAGATTTTGATCTGTAGACTAGGATCATAATAGGCAAGGACGGGTTTTGACACAAGAATATTTTTGAGATTTCTCCACTCGGTTTCATGCTCGTGCTCCCATGCCCACGCCGTATTCTTGCACATGAGTGACCGCATGTGAACACATTTCGCAGCCAAATTTGGGATAAACCTCCCCACGTAGTTCACTAGTCCCAGTGCTCGTTGCACTTCCTCTTTGCTCGATGGGGTCTTCATGTTGGTAATTGCTTCAATTTTCGAGAGATCTGGCTCTATACCCGCTCTCGTGAGTTTCTCACCTATGAATGTAATTTCAGATTTAGCCAACTCACATTTGTCCCAGTTCATGAGAAGATCATATTTGGCTATCCTCTCCTTCACTCGCTTTAAACTGAGGTCATGGTCCTCCTTGGTCGCGCCCCACACCAGAACATCATCCATAAATACCCTAACACCTTGAATGCCTTCGAACATTTGCTCCATGTATTTATGGAAAATTTCTGGTGCGGAGCACAACCCATAAGGCAACCTGTCGTAGGCATACCTGCCAAATGGGGTATTGAAAGTGGTTAAGGGCTTGCTAGATGGCGTCAATTTCACTTGCCAAAATGCCTGTGAGGCATCCAACTTTGAGAACCATCTCGCCTCTCTCATGTCAGCAAAAATTTCTTCCCTGGTGGGTAGGGGATGATGCTCTCTCAAAATATTATTGTTCAGTTCTCTCGGGTCTAAACAGATTCTCAATGCCCCTGTGGGCTTTCTGACCATTACTACCTCACTCACCCATTCTGTGGGTTCCTCCTGTCGGTGTATCACTCCGAGGTCTACCATTCTGTCAAGTTCTTCTTTCAGAGGTTCTCTCAAAGCAATTGGTACTCTCCTACCTGCTTTAATGCTCGGCGTGGCTCCCTTTCTTAGCTTAATGTCATATTCAAAAGGGATTGATGACAGGGTTTTAGTCCCTTCCGGTAGTGTGCACTCCGGTACCTCCAGCTTGTTTTGGATCTGTTTGTCCTCCACCGTCATGACTCTCCTGACGAGATCAAGCCTCTCACTGGAATCTGCCCCCAGTAGGCTTTGTCCCTGCCGTACCACCACAAAATTCACAAAATGTTCCTTTCCATGCACTCGTGTTTTTAGTACACACTGCCCTCTTACCTCGATAGGGTGGTCATTATAGTCACTGAGGGTAATCATCGCTGGCTTTAGCTTTGGCCTTTTGCTGAGGTTATCATAGTCGTCTGAGCTCAACAAGTCTGCCCCAGCTCCAGTATCTAACCTTACTGGGACAATGTTGCCTTCCACATGAAGCATGTGGACCCACTTGCTGTATTTAGATAGACGTACATTGCCTCACTGCTGTAGTAGCTTTCACCATTCCAATGCAAAATGTTTTGTTTTCTTCTCCCTCCTGTGTATTATACTCCTCATTTACCATCCTAACGTTCTTGCGAGGGGAGGGACACAATTTTGCATAGTGACCCTTCTCTTCACACTTGTAGCACCTCACTCTAAAGGCTGGGCAGTTTCTCCTACCATGGCGATTTCCACACTTGCGGCAGTCAAACACATCCTCACCGCGCTGCCTGGAGGACGCCGCGTCACCCTCGCCACGCTGCCTAGGGGACGCCGCATCACCCTCGCCACGTGGTTTTCCTTTTCCCACTGCCCCAATGGCTGTGGGTTCCGTTGGGTGCACCACTTTCAGTTGATAATCTGCCATCTCCGTCGACCTGGCCATTGAAATGGCTCTCTCTAGCGTTAGATTGTCATGTTCTAACAGTCTCTGAGCTACCTTGGTATCACGTAGTCCTGTGACTAGTTTGTCCCTGATTAATCCATCTTTAATCACACCAAATTCACATGCTGTTGATTTGAGTCTGAGGTTGATTTGAGTCTGAGTCTGAGGTCTAGTTGGTCACACTTGAGGAATTGGAAACGTTCGTAAGTGACATTGCGTCTGGGATTACAATAGGCATCAAATCTGCGAATCACTGTATCATAGTCCCTCGGGTTTTCTGCCTCGAAGTGTCCTCCGGCCGGATTTGCTCTCCTCGGCCTCCATTCGAAAGACTGATATATTTCTTGCGCTGCCTCCCCGATTGTATTCAGGAGAACGGCTACTCTCCTGCCTCCTGCTTGTCCTCCGATGTCTAAAGACTCCAAATAGTTTTCTAGCTGGAATTTGTATTTCCTCCAGTTCGTCGACACACTTGTCCCTGTAATTACTAAGGGATTCGGGGCAACTATGCCCTCCATTTTCACTGGTTTAAGCGCAAATTCGACAAACTCTCTGGCACCATGTATAGATAACGTATTGACTCAACGCATGTGTAAGTACTAGTGACGGTTTATTCAAATAGGTCTCCTCCAGGGGCTGTCTGTAGCCAGTGGCACCGCCTGGAGGCAAGCATGACATCAGTACATGTTACACGTATTAACCGCTAGGATTATATCTAGACATAGCTGACCATCTGATGACATTTGTAACCCTTAGGAGACAAAAGTTCAAATCTCGCAAACCAAAAGTAATTGAATACAGAAACTATAAAGACTATACGACTGCTGATTTTTTTACTAGAATTAGAAATATCGACTGGAACTGTATCATTGATTTGGAAAACCCTGAAGAGGCTTGGAATCTTTTCATTGAAAAGTTATCTACAGCCCTGTCACGCATATGTCAAGTGAGTAGCGGCTGCGAGTTGCGTCTTGGGGTGACGATTATGATTGTTGTTCAACATTATTATGGATATTTTGTTTTTCAAATGACCAGTATTCCCTGATCTGACCCATTGCAAAAGCCACCCACCGTCCCGTCCCCCCACCCGTCCCGTCCCGGCCGTGTAGGCTGACTGTACAGCTCTACACGGCCCAACAAGTAGAGGATGAAAAAATAAAAATTAGGGCATACAACGAGCCTTGAACTCCCAATCCTCAGGTCTGGAGGCGAGACCTCTGCCACTGAGCTAGCTGCCTTAGTCAGGAGGATGGGGCTTGATTGTAGGACTCATACCCCTAGGGTGACTCATGCCGAGTGAGTCTTAAATAGCAAATTCACTACAGCTAATAGAATTTGTAAGTTAGCTAAGATTTTTCTTCATAATCGTGTCTAGGGGATCCATATCTATGAGAATCAGTCACTGGTTTGGGGCCTGCAACTTGTTTTCTATGCAAACAGGTCGATATTGCCTGACTCCCATACATGGTCCTTGCTGAACCGGAAGGGTCTGATGTCACTCATGAAAGGCTAAGAAGTAGGCCACGGCCTGAGCCGCGGGATTGTGACGCTTCGTCCAGTCGTAAAGAAAAAAATTACCCTACCTAGGGAAAAATGGATGACTGACGAGCTGCTTATACAAATAAGAGATAAGGACAAAGCACTGAAAAAAGCCAAAGAAACGAGAAAACACAATGACTGGGTGACAGCTAAAAAAAAAGAAACAGAGTTACTAACTTATGCCGCAAGGCCAGAAAAAGGTACCTGTCTAACCTAAGCATAGAAACTTTCAATGACAACAAAGAATTCTGGTCAATGGTTGGTCAGCTCATTCCCAAAAAGTCAAGAAATTCTAACAATGAAATAAATATTATTGATGACAACACTAAACTACCAGTACCCATTGAAAATGTAGCTACACATTTCAATAACTTTTTTGCCTCAATTGGAGAGAATTTAGCAGCACAAATTGATGCGCCATGGACTTTTATAGGGCAAGAGTGTGAACAAACCTTGAGTGATGTGTTTACAAATCCAGATGAGATTGTAAAAATTGCACAAGATATCAATGTCAACAAGGGTAGCAATATTCCATTCATAAAGTCGTTTGTTTTCAAAGATGTATTCAAAGCGATACCCGCTGTCTTGAGTCACATATTTAACCTCATATTTGCTTCAAATTTGATTCCAAATTCCTGGAAAAAAGGATGTGTCACACCGTTGTTCAAAGGCGGAGAAGCCTCAGTAATTTCTAACTATAGACCTATAACCCAGCTTCCTATTCAGTCGAAGTTATTAGAAAAGGTTATTCACAGTAGACTACTAGATTTCTTTGAAAATCACAATGTCCTTTCCAATAGACAAAATGGTTACAGAAAATCAAGATCGACTGTGGACACAATCTCTGACTTAACAGACGACATACTAAAAGATAGGAACAATGCTAACACCTCTTTCGCTGTATTTTTTGACCTAAAAAAGGCATTTGATACGGTGAACCACAATGTACTTTTAGCTAAACTAGACAAATATGGTATTAAGGGCAACTTGCTTGCCTTGTTGCATAACTACCTCTCAGGGAGAACACAAACAACAGTTTGCAATGATACTGAATCTTTGAGTGCTAGTATAAATTATGGAGTCCCCCAGGGATCTATCCTGGGGCCCCTGCTTTTTCTTATCTATGTAAATGATGTAAAACATTGTCTTGTTCATAGCAAAGTAAAGCTTTTTGCAGATGACACTGTCATATACTGTAGCCATAATAACACTGACACCCTGAATGTACTACTGCAAGAAGATACTAACAATTTTTTTCGTTGGTGTGAGTCTAATAAATTGACATTGAATGTGAGCAAAACTAAGACAATGCACCTCAGAGGTGTTCGAAGCAGAGTAAATCATGTTAAACCAAATATTATCATTAGTGGTACTCAGCTTGATTGTGTAGAATCTTACAAATACTTGGGCATTACATTAGACGCCAATCTCAAATATGATATGCAAGTGCGATCTACCCATAAAAATGTGAGTCATAAAATGTCATAAAATTCAAGAGAATTTCTAAACTGGTGCCACCACAGGTTCTTCTAAGAATTTACAAGGTATTTATACTCCCATTGTTAGATTACGGTGACGTTATCTACAGCGGATGTGCAGCAAGGCACATTGACAAACTGCAAATTTTACAAAACAAGTGCCTAAAAATTGCACTCAAACTCCCAAAGTTAACAAATACACTACTTATTCACAGAATAGCCAGAGTACCAATGTTAGTGGACAGAAGGAGGGCTCATATCCTAAACCTTGCCTTTAAACGAAGCCAAAAACCAGCCTTTGTTGACCAAAATGTAAGACAGACCAGACAGTGGCAGCACCAGTGCTGTTCTCCAATAGGCCAAACATTGTGTCTTATGAACAGAGTGTCCAAAGAAAAACTGCGTTATTATGGAACAATCTCGATGTTGACACAAGAAACATAAATGATTATAAGGTCTTCACAGCCTTAACCAAGGCTGAATGTATGTTACCTATATTCTCTTAAAACCGTAAATATCTCTCACCCCTCATCCTATCATTGTAGTTCTCTACTAGTTACTTCTTTTAGCGAGTCTCTTTCTATTTGTGTTGTTACATGCATAACCAAGTCACAGTTTATAGAACCCAAAGGTAATAGCCACTCAACCAGATTTAACCATTCAAATGGTTAAAACTGAGGCTCATTTCCTACCAATTATACACATGTCATTGTACTCTGCAAGAATAGATTGTATATTGTCATATTATTTTGTGTATCGATTAATAAACGTTTCTAAAAAAAAAAAAAAAAAAAAAGTTGTAGTGTAGGCTGATATATATTGTTGCGCGCGTAGCTTCGGATCTTTGTGCTATTGGACGGTGCTTCGGGACCAGGGTGAATATATTTAGCCAGACGTTATATACATTCTAGGGTAGTCGGGGCTCTATGTCTTAATCCTCATTATGATTCCGTGTCGTGCAATATCGGTGGATAAGTGTCTATATCACGTAGAGGGTCATTGTAGTAGTCGTATTCGTATGGTAGCATTACTTGTCATATCGAGTTTAGCAGTTTAGAGGGTTCCAGTATAAACAACACAACACAAAGAGTTCTAGTTACGCCACTACTTGTATATTGTACCTTCTCCTGTACATAGATGATGTTGTTGTTATATATATGATGATGTTCCCCGTATATATACCCAGGTGATGAGTGTCGGGTGTCCCTATTGGTGGGCCCTTACCCTATAATATCTCCCTTCCCTCTAGCCCCTCCCATCCCCTGGCGCATGCCTTGTTCAAAGTTAAATATCCTACCCTACTACCCATCCCTGCTGCCCCCTCGTGTTAACCACGGTTACTACACTACCCTTTTACTCGATAAGCAAGAAGCCCTAAAAAAAAAATTCCCGAAAAACAACCTCCACTGCACATCCCGACACTCGATAAATAATATAATAAATAATAAGTATACATAAATAATCCCACGAAGTACATACTCGTTTTTCTTCTTAACAAATTGAATCGCTTACGCGTACGCATACATATGGCAACACATGAAATATGAAATAGTATTTAAGTAATCCCATGAAGTACATGCTCGTAGTCATCTTAACAACTTAAATTGCTTACGCGCACGCATACATATGGTAACACTGAGTATATGAAGCAATTGAGGGATGATAGGTTATTTTTCTGAAGTGTAATAAGGTACAGAGAACTTAAGTGTTTCGGGGCATACAAAATACAGTCGCCCACACGGATTAATCCCCACAATTTACCAGCAGCCTGGTGGCTATGTGAAAGATGTCTACACTGATGGTGCGTGCCTAAACAAAGGTTACACGTATGTAAGAGTGTAGTCCAAAGTGTTGAACAGCATTATCATCCTGAGATGTCAATAATTGCACGAGCGCGTGACCAAGGGGTAAGAATTGTAAATGATTAAATACAGAACTATAAAGGGTGATAGTGTTGAATACCCACAGAATACAGTTGCCTTCACCGAGCAAATATGTTTTGAAAAAGAAAATGAAGTCGGGCAAATGTTGGCAAATATCGGGCGAAACAATTGTTAGAGTGTAGATAGGTTCCTGTGTGACGTCAGTGAGAAAACATAACAATTTTACTTGAGGAAAATAGTAGGACACCAAATATTTGATGAAGAAAGTTGTTTTTCAAATAAGCCATGTAAATGATGTCTTCACTGATGGTGCGTGCATAAACAATGGTTACAAGTATGTAAGAGAGAACCTCTGGTTACATAGATCGTGGACCATTACCTTTATCCATCTACTAATCAGAAATGAAGAGCTGTCTGAGAAGGCCCGTGTGGCCTTGCAACACTTGAGGAAGCCTTTTTAAGGTTTTGACAGTGTCATCGGGTAAGGTAAAAGAGCAAGATCCTAGTTTTTTACCAAAAATAATATTTTCTCGCGACATCAACGTCCGCTCCTTCCTGGGGGTCTCTTATAGAGGCCTTCCTTACAGGGGGATTCCTCCCCCCGCCAAGCAAGAGTAAAACGTGTGCCATCCCCTTCCCTCCCCCCGTTCCATTTTTTCTTTTAAAAGTAGTGACTCTCACCTGTAAAAGTATAAGGATAAAATGTTGAAAGTCATGTTATAGGAATGTGGAATAGATGCTCTACCTATCCGAGAAGAAGGGTATAAAAGCATTGTGAAAATCACCCTATCAGACAATCAGACTCTCTGTTGTAAGCCACATCAATGGGGCCATCCCATACTACAAAGGGCAACACAACAATCAATATATAAACACCCAGTTGAGAGTTGGCAATACAATTACCAGTGATACAAGCTGGTTCAATGTTTTGCTAAGAAAAAATTGTGTGGTGTTCTCCGTACTGTAAGCATACAAGCAAGTGAATATCACATCAAACTGAAGAAACAAACTCCAAAATTTAACTCCACTACCCACGCCACATTGGATGTGGTTTCCCTGGGTTGTGCGCTATGATGATGGACACTTGGTTATATGTAGCTGGGGCCTTTCCATCATAGCTCACCATGGCCTTAGAGATAGAGAGATCCAAATTATCAGGAATCTTAGGGTGTAAAAAAAAATAATAATAATAAAAATAATAGGCCTAGTGACAGGGCACTTAACACCCCCGAAAGAGTCACATTCACTCGTACCATTATGAACTTGAACAATGCCCTTGATCAAGAAAAGTTAAATTAGCCGAGACAGGACAGCAGCTGACTAAATCTCAAATGTTGAGAGTGGGGAATGCCAGTTCCTGCTCAGACTGTTTATACACTTGAACATAGTCAACAAATCAAACCAAATTACCTATCAAATAAAATGTCAATATCCTTGTAATAATATATAACATAACATCAAACCAAATTTTCAATCAAACTATATAAGGAAAATACTGGGAGTACACGTAGTTATAATTGTAGAGTCAGAGGAGAGGTAGTGTAGTGGCGCGAGGTCTGGTTGGCTGGAGGTGTGGTAAAGTCTTATTATGAAAGTCTCAAGATCCATTCGGACCGCCCCGTTTGCCGGATGGAGTGAGCCCACGTGGGGGCGAACGGACAACATGGTATATCTTGTCGTCCGGATATCGTCACGTGGTGTAGGGTGTCACTAGTCTGCTTCTCACCGATTCAAGTTTGACTGTTCAATAGCAATAGGTTCCTGCGGGCCCGTATCGTTCTCCTCCTGCAATGATCATTTTATGTGGAAGTTTAATTTTATACAGGCTGTGTACAAGTCACTACATCTCCTTCTATTACACAGGTTTATTTTTCCTTAACCGATGGTATTTATTATGGGAAAGTGACAGGCATTAACCCCGGAAATTAATTTCTGGGCCATTTACGTGGTTAAGTTAACAGGGCACATGCATTCCCCTCGTTTTGATGGTATCATATTTAACAGTTGGTAGGCATGCATTTGGCAATGTCTCAATAAATTGTTACCTTGCTTATCAATAATTGATTATCCAAAATCTCATTATTTTCCAAAAATAGCTGAAATATCAATTTTCAGATGTTGCGGGTCCCATCGTATGGGTTATACACTACTTGTGTCTTTCTACCTTTCTTAGGTCTGAATTACTTGGAATATCTAGCAGATTTCCTAGTGCTTGCCCAAACGGAGATAGTAAATTTCTTTTATTTCTTTTTGAGCGCAGCAAAATCTCTTTCAAGTGTTTGGCTCGCTCGTACTCCCTTTCCGCCCGTAAAAGCAGCTCCTTTCTATATTCTGCTAGAGACCTCCCTACTTCCTTATACCCCTCTGGCCAATTCCCATTTTCTAACTGCACAGGCCCTGGAGGCCGAATTTTCAACTTAGAGCGAAAGCCCAAATTCATTGTTTCCACTCCCGCCAAAAGTGTACCACGACTTGCGAACACCACTCCATAATTATGTCTGAGGACCGCCGCTGTCATGCAACTACATTGCATGCTAAGGATGATCCTAAAAACAAGAAGTTAGCCTATTGGTAAAGGCACTAATTACCAAGAAAGTCATACTGCTTGCCTACTGGCCCTTCATGGGCGAAATTGAGATTCCCAAATAATTTGTCATCCCAATAAGTTACAAGTCCCGAAAGCACAAGTGAATATAAAGTTCTTTACAGAAGAGTAACTTACCCTATCACAAAGCCAATCATCGTGAAGATTTTGTCAGTATCTTTCAGGTCCTATATGCAAGTGTATGTTCCCTATCCTCTGATACAAGGGAAGTGATGCTTTCGCCCTGGCTGTGCTGAGCTTAAATATGAAACCAGACCAGTCCAAGACCTTTGGGCTTGTTCCGTCCCCTCTCCCTCTCCAAGCCTTCTGCTCATCCCACTCTCAAGTTAGGGTACGATTGTCCCAGCTCCTGACCTGCCCCCGCTAGAGGAGATTCTGCATAATCACCACCTAGCCCCCTTATGCGCACGGGGCCTGCCTTGCAATTTTTAGAACACCCCCCTAACTGCTTGCAAGTCTCTTGTGGGTGCAAAATGCTTGAGCCCAATTGTTGCGTCTATTTTTATTTCTCTGCCTGGCTTCATTAGCTCCACCCCCTCGGCATTCCAGACCTGTTCATTAACATCTTGGTTCATATTACACTTACCTCTTCTTGCCATGACATATACGTTTCAAGATGTGAAGACTTAAGCGGCACCTCCCAATCCCTCCCCCAATATGTTACTATTATCATCATGTTGTCTCCCCTAGTTACCAAGCCTAGATATGTGTCTCCCAATATACCCTTCTCTGACCCATCAGACCCCTCACGAAGTATTGTACCTTCATTTCACGGCCCACAAAGCATTCATCGTTTTTTTATTTTCTAAGTAGTTACTCCTAAGAACCACATACACCTCTCGCAAAATGACTTCTCACACTGGAGTATCTAGTTGCCGACGCGACAAGCTTTCCCCTAACCAGGAATCGGATGCGCGTTCTAACAGACAATGCCCATATTATTTTATCTATCCCTATATTTCATAAAAACAACATATAGCGCTTTTTTTTTTCAATCCCAACCATCCCTATAACAATACAATATCACATGTCGTGTTTCCCTAGCCTGTTCGCCCCCGCATTTTATAGGGGAGTTATACAATGAACATTACAACACCCGATGACAATCAATCCTCAAAATGAATTGTGTTGGGCAGCAAGCTGCCCCAAATTTTCTTATGAATCATAACGTATGTCTCACCTTTAATCCTCCAGGCATCCAGGTAAGTGGCATATATAGTTCAATTTGCCAGACATAATAAAATAATAAAACCACAGTATATCTGCTAACTTTTAATTACTATTAGCGGAGGTGAAACTAACCAAACCAAACCAAACCAAAACATCCACGGGTAGTGACAAGTGATACCTGATAGTTGCTTCTGACATCTCTGTTAGTTTGTCTAAAAATTGTACCGCTTCCTCCAGTGTTTCTGGAAATAGACCCCTCATTCGCGGGCGAAACATATTTAATGTTTCATACAGCAAATCCGTTATAATGCTCACTGAATCCTGTAGTCGTCTTAACGGCGTGAGGGTATGTCGCTCTGTTATATTGATTGACAAGGTGCGAATTGGCTCATAGCGCAATCCTCTCAAGAAATCAAACCCAGCCTTTTGCAACCTAACGATGTGCGTTTCTTTTTGCAGCCTCCTGATCGGTTCAAACTCTGGGTATCGTTCGTGTGGGGGAAGCATATAAAACTTCAGGACCCCCATCAATAACCAGTTAGCCTTAACCTGTTGGTTTAGAATGGCAGTCATTCTTGCTGCTCTGTCATTTCTTCTAATAATCTCCGCATTTATCCTCTCATTCCCTCTTATCGTGTTCATTTTGCCCGAACTGCCTTAAGTATAACTATCTTCCAATGTCAATGCAAACCTCGCTATAGATCCCCCTTCCCGTCAGCTCTTTCTTATTATACTATATACTTATACCACCCCCCCCCTCCCCCCCCCTCCCCCAACATTCCTACTATACCTCCTTATTGTCTCAGATCGGCTTATTTTCAACCCTCACAGTCTTGCTTGAGGCCCCATAGCAACTGGAGACGTTCTCTAATCGTCCATAACATATATGGCCATTTCCACCAATTTGACAACATTTGGGCCCCTAGACACCCCCAGAATACCAAAAAATAATTTTTACTTTTATCAGTTGATTTGTTATTTTCTATCAACCTCATATATATGCACATTAAACTGACAAGTTTGGAACCATTCTGATTATTAGTAATTTTTCTACAGGGGGGGTCGAAAAATAGATCCCAAATATGAAAAAATGCCAAAAATAGCATGTCGAATAATGGTACATATTTCTACATAAATGAGGATTTAAATTAGAAATAGATAAAACAAATATGCACATAATGCATTGAACTATTTTGTACTTGATAGGTCTCGACATAAGGATCATAACACCTTTTATTTGGTGAAAATATTCTAACTAGAAGAAAAGTTATAGCCAAATAACCATTCTGTAATGGTAATGATAATGGCAGCGGCAAGGGTGACAGGTCATTGACCCTCTGCCCACATTATTATGCATGTATACACATTATATAACTCATTATATTTAGAATATATATAACATTCATTACCCTCGTTTACTTTTTTAAGTTAACTTGAATACTTGAATTGATTGTTCCTGTTCTGTTTAAGTATTTAGAGACAATTTCTTTTAGGGTAAATGTTCTAATATTATATATATATGTTAGGAATATAATTTCTGACATTTAGTGACAGCAGACGTGACGTAGACGACGTGACGAAGACGACAAAAGCGTGACCAAGATTTTTTTAGCATTTTCCCATGAAAATCATTTAGAAACGACTCGGAAATTCTTAAGTTCAGTCTACATAGATTGCTATTAAGCAAAGTTAATAATAAATGTCAAATTTAAAGTTTATTATTAAATTTATGCCTTAATTGTAAGGCTCTAAAAAACCCTAAAATAGGTGTGACGAAGACGACATGAGTCGGTACCCACCCCCTTTTGCTGCCATGTTATTTCTCTGCTATTATTCAAGAAAAACTCAAATCAATACATCTGATGTTGTATATCTATGTAATCCCATGCATTCTATCATTATTCATCAAAATTTGATATATTTATTTATTTATTCCACCTTAGGCACACAGCGTGACGAAGACGACATGGGGGAGTACCCACAATTTTTTTTAAAAAAAATTGATGGCTTTTGGCCAAAAAATATTTTTTTTTGCATTTTTTTTTACACAGATCATATTCACGTAACCTACTATCACAACATATAAAAAAAAATGTTCAATTTTGAAGATTATTTAGAAATTTAGCAATTCCACGGACTAATGGCTGTTAAAAAAAACGAGTTTTGCCTCCAAAATGGGATTTTGAAATTAAAAAAAAAAAAAAATGGGGCAAAAAATGCCAAAAATGTTGTTCCACAGGTTGGTAGAACCATCCAATCAAAAAAAAATATCAAAATAATGATAATAAACTTGATTTAAGCCCATTTTACCCCTTTCCACGGTTGGGGGCCAAATGTTGTCAAATTGGTGGAATTGGCCATATAGACAGTGTGTATTACATGGGAATGTCCCTCTCGTTCACGGTCCTGTCAGACCCTAATAACTTACCTCTCACATTTAAATATTTGGTAGGAATTTCTCTGGAAGTATATCACGAATGTTCGTAAAATCTTGAGTTTATACATGAGAAAACAAGTCCCCTCGGCAAGCCTGAGCGTTCCTGCAAGTACGGAATTAGTTTATGTTCCTTTGCATCATTCACACATTCCAACCTATACTCTTCTGCACAGTATACTGCCAAGATATCCATTAATACTTCTGCAGTTGCTTTCATTAGTTGAGTCAGCTTTTCCGATATCGTTACAGCCGACTGTGCTTGAATGATACTTCTCATGCGGCCTCCGCTTGTCGTTATTCGCACAATCGGCTGACAACCCCTGCTTTCTGCATAAATCCTACATCGTTCTTTCAAAATATAAATATATGTGTCCCGTTTCAATCGCATTTCAGGTTGCAAATACGTGGTACCACCCCTCTCCCTAGGTTCGGTAATAAAATATCTCATTGCTCTGACCAGCATAATTCCTACTTTTTTCTTTTGTCTTCTTAATATCCTCATTTCTTCTTCTCCTAATTTTTCCTTTTCCAGGCAACATTTCTCTCTCGCTAATTCTTTTGTATTCATGATGAAATCCCCTCGAATATTGCGCTTGTTCAGTGCGCCACAACTTCGACAGACCTTCTAGCGTCCCGGTATATCAGGCACCCTCTCTTCTGTTTCTTTTTTCTCATTATCTTTTATTACCCCATAACTCTTTTAGTAGCCATCACCACCCATTTTGTTCAACTCTGTGAAATTACTCCCATAATTTGTTATGAGTTGGTTTTTCTCTCCCAGTCATATCCATAAAAAGCGGCGCGTTCCTGCCCCTTCTCTGCTGGTCACGTGACCCTTTCCCCATGATAAGATCTGGTTTTAACTGCGCGCAACTATCCCCCTGTTTATACCATTGCATATGCCAGATTGGTTTTTCAATTTTTATTTTCGCAAGTAACCATAGCCGAATATTATCTCATGCCTTTCTTCTGACAGTCCCATGGGTTTAGCGATCACATTTCCATTGTCTTAACCTTTATTAATTAACCCAAAGCGCTAGCGTGGACCCTGGCGCAGAAATGTTATGCTCCTTTCCCCGACAATCATATTTTACACCAACATTCTTGCTTATTCTCATACCAACAATTGTTTGAATGCATATCAGCGGAGCATCAATCACATGACATGTCAGTACTAACTCACAACAGTCACCTATGTGAGATAAGCCCGTCCGCTATCATTAATGGGTCCCGCCTAATCACATCCAAGCATCGGGTTTCATGAATTACTAAGTTTCTACAAGATTATACATTTCATTTCATCATTTTCCCAATGGCCCAATCATCAAGTTTCTCGAATTACTGAATCATTTATCATAGATTACACTCTCCCTTTTGCCACATCCCACGATCCCATTCAAGCCAGGTCGTGACGTCACCCATCGCATTAACAGCTTGAGTATCTGATTCAAATGTATTATATTACCTACTCTGCTGACGGTGCGTTATGCCAACTTCACTATTAAAATTCTAGAATCATACTTACTGGAACAAGTAACCATCGGGCATCCAACCACGTGACCGCACTTCCAATCCTAATTACTTCTTTTAATGATGTTTTCACCTTTCTTCTAGAGAAACCAGACATTGCCATGATCCTTCTAATATCACAATCTTGGGGGTTTCTTCTCTGCCAGAATCGTCTCCTGAAGTAATTGGTTGAATAGTGGTTAAGCACCACCGTCAACATCCTGTGGATTTGGTGCAAAATTGCCTTTACTCTCTTTTTAATATCCATCTTTTGCAGACTCCTATTAGAAAATAACTTCCCAGGTTTCTCCCCTAGTTGTTGTAGGAATCTTCCACAGTTTTCATAGATAGCTAGCAAGTGCCATTCCACCTCTAGTCGATGTTCGGGCAGTTGCTCGGGGTACTTTATTGCTGATGGCAGCAACATGAACTTATATATTTTAATATATAATATTGACGCATCCTTGACCGCCTTTCTATTGTATGCAATCATTATCACTGTCCAGAGCGTTTTTGCGTGTGTCGTTAGACAGCACACAGCTCCCCTCCTCTCGTCGGCCAGTCAAAATTATCTATTTCCATCTTCATGTCCCCTCCCCCCCTCTACCCATACGATCAACTACTCATACCCCCTGTCCTTCCTTGCATATTTTCTCCATGTTTTATTTTCGCTCGATCGCCCCTCCCTCCCCCCCCCCCCCCCCCACGCAGCTATCTTGTAGTGTTCTATAACCGACCAGGCCATATTGCTATGGAAACGCTTTGCTTGTCCCCTTATATACGGTATTATTGTTTTTCTATCCTCACCTTTCTATTCGTATCCCTGCACCAGGTCCCCAAAGACATCCTGGTAGATTACTAATTTATCCCTTAGCCACTAACTCTCTTTTCCTCATGTTTCTATTTTTCCCTGTGTGTTATAAGAAAAAATTAATAGTGATAGATACACAACTAAACAATTAATATCTTACTGCGTGTGATACTAGACATAGATTCGCCACTTAGCAGATCCATTTCTGCCAATGATCCTAACTTCTGAAAATATCAGTTGTATATGAATTTAAAATCTACCCGCCCAACAAAATAATCTTTTCTCGTCCAGAACCCTTACTGCTTGTATTTTTAAATACCTATATTGTCACCAGCAGGTCTATTTCGTTGTTCACGCCAACTTTTTTGAAATATCAATTATATAGGGATTCACTGACGCAAGTTGCCGTTCTCACCACAAGCAAAGGTGACTCACCCATTAATTCTCAGTCTAATCTTACCATTCATATATTTTTCTAATTTATGATCAATACAAACATTCCTCGCGTTGACCGAGCTCCCCCTTATCTCATTGTTTTTGCGCGAGGCCCTGGTCCTTTCTGATGACCTGATAATGAGCGTTCTTCACGAGCACCTCCCCTTTTGAGCGAGCCCTTTTCATTACGTCAATCAAATATTTTTTATTCAAATGGCACACCTCTTTTAACCAAATATGGAGGGTGTCCCTTACCCGGTTTTATGATTCACTTGATCAAATCCTGCGGCCTTCATTAGACCTCAGGACTACACTGGTGAACTGACTAACTCTAACTTACAAGACAGCATGGATCCCCGAGAACTCCATCTTATAATTGACGACCAGGAGGTGGTGGTGGTGCGGGAGAGGTGGACATTGTCCCACCTCGGCCACCTTCTGGTTCACGGGCTATTACTGAAGGGGTCAAGGTGGGCCCTTCGATTCGCCATTGACTACTTCAGAAGGCGGTTGCTGGCGTATTGGGCCGTTGAGTAGCGTTCAGCCCTCCCAGCCACCGCCTTAGTTTTAGTTTTAGCCATAGTTCTTCAGTTAACTTAGGTTAGTGTAGGTAGTTACCCCTATTTATTCAGTTATATTAAGTTACTATTTATCCAAGACACCTGCATCCATCTCTTCCTGCCTACTACCTAAAGGTGAGTCCCTATCTTTACCCTTACCTGCCTACCTTTGTCAATACCCATATATTTCTCATTGTGTGGACCATTATATACCCTGAGGGATGCGTGTAACCATGATACTTACAGAAGCGCCGACATTTTGACACTGGTATCCATTCTTCGAGCCTCTTGTCCTTCCAACTCCATTGTTCACACATTAATTCTCCCATTTCAGTTTCTGTTATTCCTGTATTGCTTGCCAACAGTCTAATTATAGTATCCCTATGGTAATTACATGGCCGCATTCGTAGCATAGTACCGATGAAGAAGCATGTCATCATTGACATGTATATGTACTGTTGCTTTCGCGTGCGAAGGTGCCAATTCATGTGATTGACAGCCCTTCTAGCCATTCTGTCAGGCATTTCTTGCGCCAAGAATCGAGAAGCCTCCCACCATAGATCCCTTAAATGTGATTCCATTTCAATTCTTCTCCTAGCACTAGCTCCCCTAAATCTCAGGTGTTCTCTCTGCATATATAGGCGCGCTAATCTCACCACCATTACAATGTGAGTTTTTTCCTTCCTGGTAATAGGATGCGACATTTCCCCACTGATAACCTATGCTCAATGTTGTTCTCTTTCTACTGAGAACAGCTTGTTTGGTCCTACCCCTTTTAACTCCTCCCTTTCGCTTGAAAACACCTTACAGAAATGCCTTGTGCCTATATCGGCCATCTGCAATAGTCTGAGTAATTTTACTTACCCTCACGATCGCCCAGGCCCCTGGACACAGCCTTTTGATGTCGAGTATATCTATTTCTTCCGTCATAATCATGTGAATTAGGTCTGCTGGTATGAAGGTGAGGCCACAAACCCGACACGCACTGCTGCTGTTTAAACCATAGTCGGCAACGCGGCAATATTACTGCAGTCACTGTGGCTCTCAAACAGCGGCAAGCGTTACTTGTCGTGACGCGATCCTGTCGCCGCGGTCGTCGCGGCAACATGTGAATGCAATGATTGCAGTATAAAACTACACGGACGTCGCAGATATGTTGCTGTTTGATTGCGCTTAATTAATGTGGTGGGGGGGGGGGGGTGCAGGGTATGGCAGGGGGCACAGGGGTCGGTAGAATATCAATTGTTATCTATGATTAGTTATGTATAGTAAATGTTTTTATTTATCCTCAGAAAGTCATCATTTCATCAATTTGGTTCATCTTTTTCTTGTTGGTGTATTTCTTGCCGTAAAACGCATATGTATCCGCTGATATTGAGAATTCAGAGCTGAAATTTTAAACATGGGTGGGAATAATATAGGGCGATATGCAGACCAAATATAAAGTTTTTACAATTTTATTCAAGGGGAAACATAACTGTGCGTAATCATTATATGAAGCCCACTCCATTGAAGTGTTCAAAAGTTTGACAATATTAAGTAAGAACATGTATTGGATTTGAACAATCAGAAGAAAAGTTATTTTGTGTACCCGTGTGATGCAGGCACATACAGAGCTGCCAAACCGCTTAATGTTGAAATCACATGTATCCTCCCATGGGTACCAACAGTAGGATAAAGCTTAAAGTAAAACTCTAAAGATAAAGGTAGCATCCTGCATCTTTATTATGACTGCCACCACACAATGTACAGCAAACACATTGATAAAGGTAATTAATACCAAGCACAAACATGCGGAAGTCTGGCCATTCTTTTCTTTGTAACCACCCTTTCTTCTCTCCTTTCCAATGGCGAACAGATTACCAAGAAAGAGGGCTAAATATGCTGCTAAGTTCAATATGAATTGGAAGAAAGAGTTTGAAGGAATAAGACAGGATAATAATGTGAATGGAAACAGCATTCATAAATTCTATGAAACTCTTTTTTTTCTAATTTATATAATACAAATGTTCTTTATATATATGACAGCCATGTTTCCCAACCGATTAAAGAGGCAGCCAGTATGCTTTCAGTTTGCTGGAATATGATGTTAAAATGATCCTAGAATTACCATTTTACTCCTAGTTTTGAGCAACCTCGTCCTACTTGTCAGCTCTGCACATATCATAATCGCCTAGAGTGGTACCTGAAATAAGAAAATATAATATAAAAGCTAAATTCATCAGCTCTTCTAGAATAAATGCATATCAAGGAAATAGGATGTTCACAATTTATTAATCGAATCTCAATGGCACAAACTTTACAAACCTCCACTAACTTCTTCCCAAGAATCCTTCTACCTCCTCAGCTGTCTTCTCTCCCTGCGTCCCTTCCAAGGTCTGGTGCTGTTAGTACAGTCTGATGCAGGTGTCCTGCATGTGTCTATGTGTAGGGTGCAGTCAGAGCGACGGGTAGTGCCACCACATGGTGGGCGTCACATTGACAAATGGTTGCATACATAGAAAAACAGTAGCGGCGGTAGCATAATAATATTTCCTGTTATATATATTGTTATTTCCATATGTATATTGAGGAATCCTATGGATGAAGGCTAAATCAGTATAATAATTCTTACAAACAATTGGATGTCTTTGATTTCCAGAGACTTTTCATGCTTACTTTATTGACTCAAGTAATCGCAAAATAAGATTTGTTTTATTTAAAGAATAATGCTCTCTAGAATCTACATATATATAATAAATGCATTATAGATTACAGACATCCAATGTTTATTATATAACACATATGAGTTCCCAAACGGGCAGCATTTTTCTCAGTTTTTGTAATTACTTGTAATTCACGGGAATAAAAGAAATCATTAAACTAGAATTGTAATTAATTTTTAATGATCTTGACAGCGACGATGGTGTTATTCTGTTTATTCTGATGGCAAGCATTACCAAAAAAATCGTGTAAATTATGACGATCATTATGCCCAGAAAAAGAATTTTTCAGTGACTGCAGTAGAACCAGGAAGCCGTGTGATTCCTGATTGCACTTCTATATATCTACTAGGTAGGTATAGGAGTGCAGTCAGGAATCACACGGCTTCCTGGTTCTGCTGCAGTTACACCCACAGAGGCACAGCATCACAAGTGCAGTCAATGCGCTGAGAAGGGGGAATGCAGAGATGATGCAGTCAGTGATGGTTTCAATGCACATTGCACTCCAGAGTGTGTGGCTCGGGAATGTATTGATAGAGTACCATCCTATCGCATCGTGCATATGAGCAATTCCACCAATTGGTCGTCATTTGGCTGAAAATTCTTAATTTTTTAAAATTGCTTCTATTGGTTTATTATTTTTCGAACATAAACTAGATATATTGCTTATAATATAGACAAAATTGGGAATGTTAATGATGAATATTGTAGTCAGGGCAGCTTGGTAGAATGTGTGACGAGAATGCTCATGGTAAGGGCACCGAAAAATGGTACATATTTCTACAGAAATGAGGATTTAATTAGAAATAAATAATACAAATATGCACATAATGTTTTGAAACACTGTGTAATTCACAGGTATTGACATAAGGGTCATAACGCTTTTTAGTTTGTGAAAATATTCCAACTAGAAGGAAAGTTACAGCCCCAAAACGATTCAGTAATGGTAATGGTAATGGCAGCGGCAAGGATCACAGGGCATTGACCCTCTGTCTGTCGTTCCTAAGGCGTCCATTTTTCAGGATTGATGGTCTCCTATATTTTCTAATAGGCGAGGCCTCTAGTACCTCTTCTTCATTGTAGAATCTGATGTGATTCACTGCCTTGAACCTCACCTGTCTTTGTTGTGCCCCATGTTCCTCCCTGGCCGTTATTCCTTCCCCAAAATATGGCATTCTCGACAAAACATCCGCTGTAATGTTGCATCTTCCTTTGATATGTTTCATTGTGAAGTCATAATTGCTAAACCAGTCGACCCATCGCGCCATTCTTCCTGTGAGATCCTGTTTAGCATTTAGTGCCAACAGTGCCGCGTGATCAGTGTATACATCGAAGTGGCTACCTAGTACATAGTGTTTAAACTTGTCCATGCCATATCGAACCGCCACCAATTCCTTCTCTGTTGCAGAGAAATTCTGTTCTGCCGATGACAAACTTCTTCCTGCAAATGCAACAGGTCTATGGAAATTATTATCGTGCAACTGGGTCAACACAATGCCAATTCCTACACGAGAAGCATCACACCAGATGGTAAATTGCTTTTCATAATTAGGATATCGCAGGACGACGTCCTCACACATTGAGCGTTTCACAGCTTTGAAGGCCCTATCTGCTTCTGTATTCCACTGAAACCGCTCCCTGTGACCCAGCTTTTTGGTTAGTTGATACAGAGGAACCATTTTGTCTGCAAAGTTTGGAATAAATGACCTATAATAATTTGCCAGGCCATTAAAAGCTCTCATTTCCCTGATAGTTTTTGGTATTGGGTATGAATGTATTATCCGAACCTTCTCCGGGTCGGGCTGCAACCCATCCTTTGTAACCACAAATCCCAGAAACTACATTATTTCATACCCAAATGCACACTTTTCAGCTTTAAATTTGAGTTTTGCCTCCTTGAAAGCCCGCAGGACTTCCTCAACGTGCTGCATATGTTCCGACCAGGTTGGTGAGGCAATAATCACATCATCCATGTATGGCAGATGGCACATACTTTAGCACACTTTCAATTACTGAATGAAATGCCTTAGGTGATGTTTTTAGGCCCATCGGCATGACCCTGTACGGGTAAACCCCCTTAGGTATGACAAAACTTGTCTTAGACTTATCTTCAGGCCTCAGAGGCACCTGGAAAAATCCTGAATGGCAGTCCAGTTTTGAGAAAAATCGCCCCCCCCCAGGCCTCCGACATTTTCCAGCGTTTCATCAGCTGAGGGGAAAACCCTGCATTCGTTTTTTATACATTTATTTATTCCCCGATAGTCGATAACAAGACGATATTTCTTGTCCTGCCTCTCTGCTGCTTTTCCCTTTTCCACCAGAAAACATGGTGCAGCAAACTCCGACTCTCCATTTGACTTTTCAATAATACCCAAACGCATCTGCTCTTCCAGCATCTCCTCCAAGACTTTTGTCATGTGAGGGTTGGTTCGGTATGGGTTTCTAATTGGCGCCACGTATTTCTCTTTTAATTCTATTTCATGTGCGAAAATATCGGTCGTCGAGATTGGCGAATTTTTTGTAGCGAAAACCAATTGATGTCGTTCCAACAGGCCCGCCATACTTAGCCTTTGCTCCGCCGTTAGCTGATCGCCTAGAGTATATTCAACGTTCGTTTTTTCATGCGGGGTTGTACTCACCTTGTCTTCCCCTACAGTTTTCTTGGCCGTCCCGTAGATGCTCGTTCTCGTGTAGTCTTCCTCGTTGACCACAGAGAAGGCTGCCAAGACAGAACCCTTCCCTAGCCGTATTGCTTTATTAGCGGCATTAAATAGGGTGATTGGTTTGTTATTTCCCCCTTTGTGAGGCCCTTTTTACCGCAAATGGGACCTGCACACACCTTTTTAAGTTGTCAATTACCCCCACTGTCTGATTTAAATCTTGATGGGTTGAGACCACTGCCATGCAAGTAAATTCGGATTTAGGAGGTATTAGCTTTGGTTTTGTTAATCTGACAGTGTAATGGTCAGGGTCCTGCATTCTAAAGTCTATCTGGGCCTTTCTTGCCTTCAAAAAGTCAACCCCTATGATACACTGAAGGGAAAGGCCTTTCACAACATAGAACCATGCATTAGTATGGGCTTCCCCTATGTTAATGGACAACAACACCCTCTCTCTTGCCCTGTGGCGCCCTAGATGTCTGTACACGGCGGAGCAGCACCCCTTTTTGCTGCACTACTTGGTTTAGCGTGTCAGTAGAGATACAGCTAATGCTAGCACCCGTGTCTACTAGGCAGTTAATTTTCACAGATCCAACCATACAAATTGTTCTGCAGTTCTCCAGCTGAATTGTCACCTTTCCTGTATTACTATCTTGGAGTATTAGCTGCGAGGAACGGCCCCCGCCCGCTTCTGATTCCCCATCGTTATCTTGTGTCACCTCCATTTTTTTCTCAAAGGACATTATTTCTTTATTATTAAGCGTCTGAAGTTTCAATTTCTTTTCTGATCTTTCCTGTTCATTCTTTTTTTTTTTTTCTTCTTGTATCTTCCACCTTCTTTTTTTCTGGCTCCATTTCTTCTTTAATGCTCTTGCTATACTATTCTCTCTTGAGGCCATCTCCTGCTCCTCCATTATTCCCTTCTCCTCCTCGCTTCCAGATTCAGTAGCATTTATTTTTTCATCCCCATTTACTTCAGACCTCTTAATCTCTTGCGCCGGTGTGGCTGGCGACGTGCCAACCGGCTGCCCTATTGAAAATTCTGGCGATAAATCCCGTCCTTGACTTTACCTGTTGTTCTAGGCGGCTGGACTTGTGTCTTTTTATTCATGTCCTTCTCATGACGTCTCTCCCCTTCCTCCCTTCTCGGTGTCCATTCTCTCTCATTAGAAGATTGGTTGTCCTGGACACTAGAACGCGCACAGACATTATTACTTTCACTGGGAGTAATGTCATAACCTTTCATTGCTAGGGAGGCTATCATTGATTGCGTTGACCCCACCAAATGAAGTCTTAGAGCTTTTTCATTTTGTACATCTAGCAACTCATGTTTAATTGCTGCCCTTCTAGCCTCTTCACAAGTACGTGGTGCCTCTGTTAGGACCCTTTCTGCCAATCCATCCTTGAGGCCTGCTATGAATGCCTTTAGTTTTTCATCTTCCCGCAGAGATGTTCTTGCCAACAAGACCAACATAGCATCAGCATACTTTTCCACACTTTCACCCGCCTCCTGTCGCCAACGTGAATAGTCATCTTTCACCTCACTATATGGCATCTCCTGAAACTTACTCAGGAATTTAGTCTTAATGTCTGCGTATGATACAGTTCCCCTTTTTCTAGCTGATACAGAGGCGACCTGCTGGTAGTAAGCCTTGGCCGATCCCTCCAGTCTCCCTGCCAGCCCTTGAAGCCAGTATTCCTCAGGTATGCCCAGGGCACTCGCGTAGTCTTCATATTCGGTAAGGAATTCAGACACATTCCTTGTAGCTGTTGAGTGGCAAAAATTTTCAGGCCCGATAATAAAATGTCGCATTGCTGCCCCCCCTCCCCCATTTGACCTAGCCGACCACCTTCCCGTTGCCGCCGATGCTGATGTCGGGTGTATATTAGGCAGTCTATACATTTCAGTTATGTCACCTGAATCCAAGGAGCAGACTGTGCTCCCGGCTACCGGTTTTGCTGGTTGTTGGGCTGGCGTCCGAGGTGTATTTGGCATTCTATTTTGGTGCTGTTGTTCCCCTTTCATGTCAGCCAGAGTTCTGACCAGGTCTGTCAGCTGTCGTTGGTCCTGTTTATACCGCATAGACGCATCTCTAAATTGGACGCTCTTCTCCTCGTTCTCCGCTTGCAGCTTATCCATTTCTGATGCTAGCCAGTCGGCTCTTGCTTCCCTCATAAGGTTCTCTCTTTCCATATCCTCACACCACTCTCTATTTCTGGCCTCTTTCTCCTCCTCCATCTCTTGCGTTGCTATTTCTGCTCTCTCCCATTCCTCCCTGTCACTCTCCTCTTTTCTACCTGCTCTGGCTCTGGCCTGCCTTTCTTCCTCCAGTTCCCTTTTTAGATCATTAAGCTCCTGGTTATGTCTTTCTCTTTCCTTCACCAGACATTCAGTCCTCTGCTGATCTCTTTTTTCCATGTTTTTCTGCTCATTTCTCCAATCGTTTTGTAATGCTATAACCGTATTCTTGTTTTCTGTTTCGGCCACCTTCACCCTCTGTCTTGTGCCGTCTTCCCACGCTGCTTTTAATGCATCAATTTTAGCTTCATATCTGTCTTCTGCATCTTTCAGCATTTTGTCGTTGGTTCGCTCCCAATTGCTTCTCATATCGCTAACTGCTCGTAATGTGTCATCTTCCGCCGTTTTAAGGGCGGCCTGTGTTCTTTGTAGTTCCTTACTAATTATGTCCACACTTTGCCTAAGCAGTTCTTCTTTAGCTCCTTGTGGACTCAAGTAATCAAAATTGGGATTGAAAGGGAGCGGCACCAAGGGTTCTGAATAATAGGGTGGTTTCTCAGCTCCCCACGCCATTTCTGGTAATAAAGGCGCTCTAGGGTCTTCACAGTAGTCATTTGCAAAGGGATTATTGTGTTTTGGCTTAGCGCCCCCTACTGTTCTGCTTTCTGTGTTTAAGTTGGCGTAACTTGGCGGTTCCTGAACAGAAGAGTCTGGTGACGAGTCTTCTGCTGTACTGTACTGTTCTGTTTTCACCTCCCTATTGACATGAACCCCCACGCTAGGTTTTGCCCATGCCCTCATTCTTCCCAGTCTTTTTTCCATTAATTTCGCAAGATTTTTGATTCCATCCTTAATAATGGACACCTTTTCCCTTTCTACTTTGTTAATCCTTCCTGTTGTTTCCACAAAATTTTTTGCAGTTTGCGTTATCCGATCATTATTTCTTTGTATTTCCTTCACCAGTTCCGTCACCGAAGACTTATTCTCCGTCATTTAACCTGTATACTCACCCCAATCCTCTGCACAATCAATCCAATCCCGTGGTTCTCCAACCAGTGTTGTGCGCGTAGCTTCGGATCTTTGTGCTATTGGCAAGTGCTTCGGGACCAGGGTGAATATATTTAGCCAGATGTTATAGGCATTCTAGGTTAGTCGGTGTTTCTAAGTATCAGTCCTCATGATGTTCCCGGGCCTCGTGATATCGGTGGATAAATAGCTATATCATGTAGAGGGATATTCTAGTAGTTACATTTGTATGATAGCGTTACTTGGTATATCGGATGAGCAGCGTATAGGGTTCCAGTATAGATAACACAACACGAAGAGTTTAGTTACGCCACTACTTGTATATTGTACTAGTTCCTGTACATAGATCTTATTATTATCATCAAGGGTGTTTCGGTATATATACTCAGGTGACCATTATTTACCTTTAGTTAATGTCTCGCAGCAAAAGCAAGTGTCTACTGCCTTGCATCATGAAATTACGCAACCATGCAATCAAAATGGCGGTGTAAATTGGTTGCATTCGAAAAGCAGCCCACGCTAGTGAAATCCATGCATGCATATGCCACGGGCTAATCTGGCCATGTTTTGTGGACAAGCACACCTATCATGGCATAAGGTGTATTTATGATCTGTTTATAATAGTATGAATATCCAAATCTTCTCACTGTTGATACATCATATAATAATGTATATACCAATGCTTCAACCGAAGCAGTTGTAAGTTCAATTTTTTTGACATATATACATGTATGTGCCAAGTAGAGTGACCAGTCACACCAAGTGGGTCAGTGACGTCTTCAATAAACGTAAATTACCACCAGTGGCGCAGTTGGTCACCAATATGTCTGCCTCCTTGTAAGAGAGAAACTGACTAACTTTTCTTATGTTTCTTATGGTAAATAATGATGTTGATCAATATAATGCTGCACAAATACTCTGAAGACTATAATGTTTCTGCTATTTGCAAAAAAAAAATTGTAGTTTCCTATTTAGTATTTTGGCTTTAAGCATGCAAGTTAAATAAGGTCAGACAAAGCAAAGATTCTCTAAAGACATGTGGAACATTGAGGGTCATGTGACCTGGTCATTGTGTGTCCATTGACAGCCAGACCTGGCCTTTGTGTGCCCATTGACAGACCTGGCCATTGCATATTCATTGAAGGACCTGTGGATTGCCTCATTTGCATGTGGAATTTTCCCACTAGTCATTGTGTATGTATTAATATCACATGACCTGTGTATTGCTTGCCCATTTCCCCAACCTGGGGTGGATTTATAGAAAGGTTGTCCAAACTCCCCAACATTGAGTGGGATAGGGTTTACCGATGCTGGGAGTTTGTACGACCTTTCTATGGATCCACCCCTGTGCTTTGCCTGTCTATGTACTTGACCTGTGCATAACCTATGCATTAATGTCACAGGACCTGTGCAATGGCTCATTTACATGTGAAATTTTCCCACTAGTCATTGCATTAACGTCACATGCCTGGTCATTGGGTGTCCCCTTAGACCTGGTCACTGAGCCATCTTTTCTGTATGGGTCGTCAGGCTAGCATCCAAAAGAGGGGAAATAACCTTGTCTGCATGTTCAGACCTGTTGGTTATTACATGCTCAGTTATTGCAGGCTGCTATTTTCAGCATTTCCATATCGTGAATATTGCATGGACTTTTTGCACTTTGGTACACACAGCAACTTAAGAAATTGTCAAAAGAAAGAAATGACACTTTCAAAAAGGCAAGAGAAACCAATAAATGTGAGGACTGGAATGATGCGAAAAAATAAGAAACCAAATGAATTCTAAACTACGAAAATGAAAAAATCAGCATATAAAACAGAAACTTTTAAAAGACCCTAAAGACTGTAAGCACTTTTAGGATACTATTAAACCTTTTATAAACCCTGAAAGAGTTAAAGTTGACCAAAAAATCAGTCTTTTAGATGACAATGGCAATCTTAACACTGGAAAAGAAATAGAGAACAATTTCTTCTCCAATATAGGTGAAAACCTCCCATATGGAAAAGATGGCCCAGTGATCAGGTCATGTGATCTTAATGCACATGTAATGACTAGTGGGAAAATTTCACATGCAAATGAGGCAATCCACAGGTCCTTCAATGGACACACATGGGCCAGGTCCTTCAATGCACACACATGGGCCAGGTCCTTCAATGCACACACATGGGCCAGATCCTTCAATGCACACACATGGGCCAGGTCCTTCAATGCACACACATGGGCCAGGTCACATGACCTTCAATGTTCCACATGTCTTTAGAGAAGCTTTGCTTTGTCTAACCTTATTCAACTTGCATGCTTAATAAGGTACCTCTTACCTTCTGCCACAGTCTTAGTATTTACTGATGATATTTGTAAGCCATAAACATACTCCAAGCCTTAAGCCAATCCTTGAAAATGTTCTGCTATCACATATAATGCAATTTAGTGTTTGAGAACACCAGTCTATCTGAAAGCACTAAGGTAGCACCACTCTCAACCTGAGTAATTTCCTACTTCAATATCACTTCTGTAATACTGGCCTGGTTATCCTCTGCCTTAAAGGTCAAATGTAAAGGATTTTTTTTTGTGTTTGATACATTCGGGGGAATATTTTGAAACGATCTACAAAGTTATAGCTTCCAACCTAATAAACCAAACCAGTGAGAGCTGTATAAGTGCTGCCATTTAGTGAGCCACTGTAACCCAGCGCGGCAAGGGTGGGTAGCCATCTTAGCACGGGTCCAGCGGCCTGTGAAGTCATCCATGTCCCACGCGACTGGTAGGACTGAGCATAGAACTATAGACACTATAGTTCTCTGGTCCAATGTAGCGGGGGTTATAATTTTATTCTCTATAATACTTTTGCCCTTGTATGTTAACAGTATCTACCCAATAGTTAAACTTCTTTTTTAACAATATGCCCGTTTTTCACAAAAACGCATGGTGCATGGAAAAAGCTACGAATCTCGTGTAGATATTACACCAAGTTACCCGCCCTCCTTGGCGGGTGAATGAAAATGAGCTCCACATGAATTGATAGATTGATGGTTTAAAAAGGTGGAGAAACAAATTGATTCAACATTGTGAAACATAGTGAATTTCGAGATGAGAGACCGTTGGTCTCTGCCAAAATGGAACAGTGGAGTCCGAAAAGATTTTACAGAGACCAAGAAAATGTATTGAAGTTCATTGAAACGAAATGAAATTGCCAGAATAGGTGCAAATATCCATTGTCATTTCATTCATTTATAATAATATAATATATTTATAATGAAATGATATTTTCACATAATATCAAAGAAGAATAAAAGCCCTTTCGAATGCTATATTGGAAACAACCCTACTGTCATTGGATTATTATGAATATCAGTAAAGAAAATTTTTGTGGACGGTAAATTTATGTGTGGGTAAATATAGATATTTACCCGCCAAGTTGGCGGGTGGAGAAAAAAGTTAATTTCGCACTCTGTTTAACACCCTGAAATACTATCAAAATTTAGAATATCCACATCCATCTATAAATTGAGCCGTACAACACCAACTAACACCTACATGCTATGAGACAATGCTTAGCCAGGCTAAAGCAGGCCTTAGCTTGGACAGAGATGACATCACAGCGGTGGGGCGCGAATACACACCCTCTACTAAGGCAAACTGAGCTCCATTTGTGTACTCATAAGAAAGCTGTGAAAAACGGGCATTAAAAGATTTTTTTTGATTTTTAGATTGATGTTATCATCAATCTAATTGAATTGGGGTGAGATCTGTCAATCATTGATAGCATCTTGGCTCCTCCCATCCTAGATATCAGTGTGAAGAATCTGTTGATTCTGATATCAGTAGATGGGATCAGAATCATGCTGGTAATGGCTGGGAGGGGGAGGGGATGGCGTTTAGGTGTGAATTAAAGGGTAGACCATGTGTGAATTAAAGTGGCAAGCTGAGAAATAAGATGCCTCATATGCAAAGTGTTAAAGGGACCAACAGAATTACATGGACTGACCAGTCATATATGGGATAAGGATTTCAGGAACTGACATCAATCTTCGTTTCCCTTGGAAACGAAATCTTCTACATGAACCGGAAATAAATAAATATATAAATGTAAACTGTTAACTATTTCTTGTTTCAACCTCAGATGCCATCGATAGCACCACCACAAATCTAAATCGGCCCTTATCTCGAATTTTCATTACACTTCACCTTTAATTGTCACTCAGGCTTTACTGTTATAACTCGTTGTGACACATCATAAATTTTAAAAGCTGTTTATACAGGTAGCTCCTTCCCCTGCGAGGGCTAGAGGGCTACTGAGATATGTCACAACCTGATTGGTCCAGACATACCTGTCAATCAGTGGGATAGGATTGCCACCAGGTAATCCTACCAAGGTATATAGGTAGCTCCTTACCCTGCGAGGGCTAGAGGGCTACTGAGGTATGTCACAACCTGATTGGTCTAGACATACCTGTCAATCAGTGGGATAGGATTACCACCAGGTAATCCTACCAAGGTATATAAACCCATATCGCACGCCCATGCGGGCACTTGCCATTACCATTAACATCTGGTATCACCATCTACAAAGGCAATAAAACATCGTTCATACTCTACTGAATTCTTCACTCCTTTATGTTACATCCATTATAACATTACCTTTAAATGTCATCCAAACAGAGTGAGCAGCAGTAAACTGTAAATATCCAAAGTGAGTCAGTTCAAGTTAGAGTAAGTCCTATGATGTTATTCATTCAACTGCCAACTGTCAACTGTTTGAAATTGTAGGTTGACCTATATGCATAACCAACTTCCCGTTCCTCTTTGACCCACTGGCACTGGTAAATCTACATCTAATGAGCATGTTATAGAATTTTATTTATAGAAGTTCAATCCACACATAATGAGATGTCGACAAGTCTAGTATGTAGTTCTGGTGAGCCCCACAGGGCGGACGCGAGGAATGTATGGACTTCAACGGATGAGAGATAAATAAAGATTACTATTAATTAGTTTGGCACTCAGGAAGTGAACATCATGTTAAGCATTGTCTCTTATAGTGTTTCATACCAATTCTACAGAACGATCTATCAATGGTGGAGAACGAAGGATTAAGATTCTAGGTAGTGAACAACACACTGAGTGAGTTGAAACAAAAAAAACAACAAAAAACCAAAAAAAACCCCAATTTAATAAGAAAACTCTGCGAAGTAGTAGCAAACAAAACAAGGGCAAAGCTCTCCAGATTTGGCATATAAGTAATGTATTTTGGTGAAGAAATTTAGGCATAGGTCGGATGTTGGAACTTGGTTAAAAATATAAAAGAAAGTGTTCGTTCTTGTTTGCTCGGTTGCAGGTGCGGTTAGGTTTTTCGTTATATTTATTTCTGAGTGTGAGATATGGTTGACATCTCGTGTACCCACTGCATGTCACGTTTGAACTGATGGATAACTCCAAAGAAGAAAAAGAATCAACAAAATTTATTGACGTATAATTTCACCTTTTATTTCGATTATTTCATTTTTGTAAAAGTTGATGTCGGAACTTAGGAGTAATTTTTCTGTTTGGGGGGTTCTTTTTCTTCTCCCCGTCCTCCATCTGGGAGGGGGGGGTGCATATGAGATGTCGACAAGTCTAGTATGTAGTTCTGGTGAGCCCCACAGGGCGGACGCGAGGAATGTATGGACTTCAACGGATGAGAGATAAATAAAGATTACTATTAGTTTGGCACTCAGGAAGTGAACATCGTGTTAAGCGTTGTCTCTTATAGTGTTTCATACCAATTCTACAAAACGATCTATCAATAATGCCCAGCTTTTGGAATTAGTTTATGTTAAATGAACATATAATGAACATGAAGTCCTGCCAATGCACATACACTGGCCAGGTTATGAAATTTGGCATGTGTTGATGCTGTTGAAGGGTTTTCAATGAGCAGGTAATGCACACATGCAATGGGCAGGGAAAACCTGGGCATTATGTCTGCATTATATGTGGATTGGCTTTTCATTTCTGTATGGGCTAGCAAGGAAAATAATACCCCTTACTAAAGATGAAAATGCATCGTTCCAGGTACCAGAAATAGTACTTCAAGATAAATTTGTGTTCCAAGATTTTAATGTGGAACAGATAGTGAAATTAATAAAAAAAAATCTGGTGACTCTCAGGCATCAGGGATTCCACATCTACCAAAATAAATTCTCAAACCTTGTTTATTGACATTAGCCAGACAGTTCACTTATTTGTGTAATATTTCACCATTATGACCAAAAATCTCACCAAAACAGGACCAAAGAAGCTCAAAGAACTAAGAAAAATGGCAATAACAATAGCCCAGGTGAAAATGTATGCTTAGTAATAGAAGTAGTCATAGTAGTAATGTTGAAATGTAAATTGATATCTATTAGATATCAATAATAGCATTTATATTTGAAACTAATGTTGGTATGTAAGTCCATGAATATTGTTGAAAGTTAAGAAATAGAAACTATTTGAACAAGGTACTGTACTGTACTGCCGATAGTAAAGAGGGAAATTAATAATTAAAGTGTCATTTGTTGTGTATTATAAATTTGATAGTATGAGACTTGGTATTGATGTTTAATGTTGTGACGTAATAGGGTAATAAGAGAAAAACAACCCAAGTATAGCATTAACTTTGTACAAACTTATTGAAAATTGTATATTAAACAAAGCTACAGGGGACGGCCGGAAGAGCTGTGAATGTAAATCCACAGAAGGAGAGGAGTCCTTTTTTCAGGATATGATATGTATAATAAAGAGGAAATAAAACTATTACAAACAAACAAGCAAAATCCCTCACAATGTGATGAACCATTTTAATTTTCATGTTTCAGAATTATTTATTTGAATACTGATATAATTCTTATTGCCTATTCAGGACAACTTCAACTCTATTCTTTTGAATACCATGCTCCCAGAAACTCAGAGTTATGAACAACAACGAGCAAGATGATGGCCAAATAACTTTTAGTGGAGATGGTGTTCAAGAAATAGATTTACGGGTACCCCGCAAAGTCTCTTATAACAGAGATTCGGATACACTTTCAATGGAGGATCCAAAGAAGAAGGATATTGAGCTCACAAATGGGGTAGGTTGCGGAGAAGATATTCTTTCACTTTGGAATATTACTTTATTATAATGCCATTTCCAACCTGCCCGCTGACAGTAAGCCAGCTGTCACTGTTGATTTTGCAAGAAAAAGTTCTAATTTTTCGATTATTATTCCTTTATTTTGGTAGCAGCTGTGTAGTAAATGTAGAACTACAACTCGGAGGTGGTATATGAACATGTTTATCTCATAGATGCTTAAATAAATCTTGCTTTATCAACACACTTGCTATAGCTTGTGTGCTCAAGGCCGATTTTTCTCCGACCTATGAGTAAAACATGTTCATACTACCTCCTTGTGTGGTACTTTCATTGTTCACTAAATTGTATTTAATATTTTTGTTTCAACCAAACATTATGTATATACATTATTCCTAGTTATAGCTGAACAAACGGATCCATTAATTAACCTATAATGCATTACAAACATGTCATTACAATGTTAAGGAAATAGAGGGTTCAAGCTAATGAAAGAAATTAAAATACGTTCCCCCGGCTCTTTGAAAGTATGGTGGCTTTTTTTTTTTTTTTTAAACAACTTTATTCAATATGTCAACAAAACTCATTCTTTCTCTGGGTCGATAACACTTATTTATACATCGGACCCGTTTTCTCTTCTTCTGAGGTGTTTCTTCTATGGGATACAGGTACAATATTTCACCTGATTTTGTTTCAACCATTGTACTTATGTAGCTGTCTCTGTTATATGAATACACATGCTTTGTACTAGCTTTGAGGAGAAACATTGCATTAATAAGATTTTCTCATCGATTTTGTTAGAGTACATTGAAGGACACAATTTTTGGGTGTGGGCTAATATATCTAACCAGGAAGTTTTGCTTCTATCAATCTTTTGGTATAATGTTCTCAAAGGGTTGTTAACATGGAGATTCACTCGCCGATGTTTTTAGCTTATTATACTATTCAAGTCAACCTGAAGTTTTCTCCAGGCACTGTCCTATACTTTACTAGTTTCTGAAGTTTATTTCTACTGAAATAATTTGTGACCTGAATCACACACGATTAATCTGTTCTATCATGTTTTCCATCATTTATAGTTTTATCTTCACCAAGATGCTTATTTCTTGTTTGTAAGTTTCCTTGTTTTCTATATTGAACATACAATGTTGATACATCTCATAGATTATGTGAACTTTTAAAATATACTTTCATTTTTGTTTCATTTTAACAATTTGAGTACTGTAAATATCAACTAGATCTCTTGAACCCTTAATTATCAGGGGAAAGTTCTTCATCCTTGTTATCCAATCCCTAGGCGGGATCTGTCTTCCCATGTGACAACTGAGAAAACCACACACAGTGATAACGATTTGCTGCCCCCCTTCTCTTCCAGCTTTTGGAGTTCCTCTTTGCCAATCTCTTCTTCTTTGCTTTTTTCGGGTCTTTCAAATTCCTTTTTGACTGCCTCCTCATTGTTTACCTCTGCGAGTTGTTTTTCCAGAAAGCCTCCAGTGGATCTATTATAATCTAACAGGATTTTGTGATCACTTTCCTTTTTGGTCTCAGAAATACCCTTGGTACAGGTTTCCTCTAATTGTTCATTTTCAATAATTTCTAGGGTCTCAATTAACTTTTTGAACTGCTCTGCCAATGTTCTGACACAGTTCTTTAGATTATCATATGTCTTAGGTATGAGTAGGGCTATCGACCTCATGTTTGCCAGATAGCCTTATAGTCGTTGAAACTATTACTCTCTTAAAGGTAGAGTTCCACTGGTCGGCTTCTTCTTACATTCATAATCGGTTTTGTTTACGCTCATTTTTATCTCACATATCAAAAGAAGCCTACGCTAAAATAAATTGACCGAAGGGAAACGTAAAATGGTTCTATTGGTTACGCTCATTTCCTATTCTAGCAGCCGCTAATTGAGCGTAATAACTAAATAAGAACGTTTTCCATAGTTTTTACGTTTGAAAAGAAACGTAAGGGAACCCTAATGCAGTGCCACTGCTCCGCTATGTTCACGCTATTCTTACGCTCATTAAAGAAGCGTAAGACTTTCGGCTCAAATCAAACATGTTTCATTTGAGCTGGAGCATGTTCGGCTCCTTAAAACAAGCGCAAAAAGAGCCGAAAATGAGCGTAAAACACCACGCTTCTCTTCGGTTCTGTTTAGGGTCAACCCTCGGCTACTGAGCGTAAGCAAAACCAACTATGAACGTAAGAAGAAGCCGTCCAGTGGAACTACACTTTAATTCTTCTTCTCTATCCTGTGTCTGGCGTGGACTGGGGTGCTGCCACCTAGTGTGAGGCAGCGTTAGTACCCAGAAAGACTGCCTGAGGTTATTGTTGATTTTGAACGACAACAGATGGCGCTAGTGTTCTTGGTCTATATCTTCCTCCAGTGTACAGTGATCAGAGTCAATTTATGGGGTCCAGAGGTATTTAGGTGAATTCCTCATGTATTCCACCACTGTGAAGAGAGTGAAGGTAGGTCGAGAAAAGTCTTTTCTGGTTAGTTTATCCTTTCTTTTATGAGCAACTTATTGATTTTGCCTGAGTCACTTACTCCGATTCTTGTGAGCGATAATCTGTGAGGATGGAGGTCGTGATCCTTCCCAGCTAGGCGGGAAGATACAAATAGTGTTTTTATATTGTAAATCCTTTCCTCCTGGTTTTCTATCTTTGGTCTAGAGTGTCTCTGTATGTTTGTTCAACTTAGTTTGATTACTAGTTAAAGCCACGATAATCCCGTCCTGAAAGAAAAAGAAACATAAAGGGAGCAAGGCTCCTACACGTTTTCTCGAAATCTTTCTCGACCGGAAGTCCTAAATCATGAGATCGTCCAATCTCAGCGTATAATATTGTAAGCTTTGTATTGATTGTTGTACAATTTTATTAATAAATATTATTTCTGCCAATGCTGTTAATCATTTGCAAGGAGTTCATCTGAACAGAACATATAAATTTACACATCTTATAGATTCAACCAGAGCTATACATATACATGTATATGTATAGCTCTGATTCAACTCTCCCCTTTCAGAATCTAAAATCATTTCCATTCTATATTTATCATATGGGCATAAAACTTGATGTGTAAAATCTGAAAAAAGTAGCCAACTTGGTTACAAAGTAATTCATATAGTACCTATACTATATGAATATTTTTATAGCACCCCACTTATTGCACCTTTCATATGGAATGCGCATATATTATAATAAATTTATTTAATGTATATGTAGTCTTTAGAAGATTAGTATTAAGTGAAAATGATCGGAACATTTTTATATGAAATAAACTAGAGGTAAAGAACTGTCAGATTTCATGCTTTGGGCCTACTGCATAAGAACGCATAGCCAATACCACATTCCCGCCTATACAAAAGCTGGGTGATATGCCTTTCAGCGTATGTGTAGTAAATGACATTTCATACTACAAAAATATATGTAAATTGGACATTGGGGTGTATGTGATTATATTTTCCACAGGAGTTTCTCCTCGCAGCTACACTCATTAATGATGCAAGGAAAACGAGGAACATGAGTTTTAAAACTGATGAGAAATCAGTCAAGTAAGTGTTATCTGTCCCACATTATTATTTGTCACTGCTTGGTGTTTGCATTTGATCTAAGATGAAGGGATTGTTGGGGTTCGATATATGACCGCTAGTGGTAATACCATTAGAAGATGCCTAGCTACTCTGGGCCAACTTCTCCCACGTACATATGTGTTATATATACGGTATATATATGTTAAAAATATCCTTGGTCTGTATTTTGTGCATTTCTTTTGGCAAATTGTCACCACAACCCGCCTTGTTATGTAATTTCCACAAAAATAGAAAGGTTATTTAACAACTCAAATCTTATTCAGCCCATACATAACATAACAGAAATAAGTCTCCAAATACTGTTTTTAGATCTTACCTTCTGTATCAACACTGGGCATTTAAGGTTTTTCTTCACCTCTTCCTGTGGGCTAATCTCGCATTGGCAATCTTTGAGAGACCGTCCATGTTACTGGAAGATGCCAAAAATGACAAAGAATTTGTCCCTTACTGGGTAGGTCTGTCATTTTTATTAGAGAAGTTATCTTATAAATAGGGTACAATACACAATTGTAGTTTCTCTCTCAGCAAATGATAAATTTCGATGTGAATAATAGATTCTGTGTACCGAAAATATATCTTTAATGCATGCATGCTTCTCTCATTTGGTCACTTCTTCTTTCCATAATAATTCAATTGTGGCCGCTGAATCCCATGTATGCTGATAAAGATAATGAATCATTCATCTCCCTCGATTATTGTGCTCCTAGCTTGAATATTGCATCATAGATTTTCAAAAGAAATATGCTCTTCCATTCTTCACTAAGCATGTAAGATTGCCACACCAATTTATTTGTTGTGTTATTTTACAGGGGACCATGATAATGGAGGTCTTCTTTCTTGGATATTTTCTTTTCCGGTTCTTTCATCATCTGCACTTTGATGTTCCTGCCAAGTTTTGGAAAGACCCAAAAAATATTACTATTCTTGTCATCATTGTGGTATGTTCCTACATGTTTAGCTTCTTGTCCTGGATACATCTAAAAAAACCTGACTAAACTTTTTCTAATCTAATTAGAGTAGGTATACTTTAGACCTTAACTCCCACCTTTTTTATTCTAAGAATATCAGTTTTACTTGTCAACGCATTTTGTATTGTGATAATCCATGAGAAGAGGCATCAAACCGTCATATATTACTTTTATGCTTCACCTATTAAGTGATATGACCCCACATTCTGTACAAAAAGGAATATCGGTGGCAATTTAATTTTTATTTCAGTGAATCTCATTGAAGTCAAATTGAAATTCAAATCTTATAGAAAGGGTAAAATACACAATTGTATTTTTTTCTCTCAGCTTACTTTTATAGATATGATTGCCTACATATTTTGGGTAAACCTTGCATCATTGGATATAGCTGCTAAAGCAGTGCGCTGGTCCCGTCCTCTGCGACCTTTCCTTTTAATTAATTTTCCAGAAGGGCGCCAAGTAAGTTCTGGATATATTACCTTTTTCAAAGAAACATTAAATTCCAGTTATTTCCATATTATTTTCTTATATTTTACTATATGTCAATCCACTTTACTTAGTTTTTCTTCCTTTTTTTTTTAGATTAGGAAGGCATTTAGAAACATTCGAAGGACAGTTCCAGACATTTTACATGTCATGATATTATTTTTTGCAAGTGTAGCCATATTTTCGTTGATGGCACTGAAAATTTTGCAAACCAAGTAAGTCATCAAGATTAGTTCTTTCCCCCACTATCCTTATTATATTTCATAATATATTCATAGCATATACTCGCAGAAGTATCTTATACGATCACATTCAAAGAATATCGGTAGTGTTTAAGCCCGGAAGAGATCCGGAGGCGATTCTACAGAGAACTCGACGACTCATTGGAAAGAACATAGGCTGGTGCCGTGACAGTAAAAGGAATATACTCTGTATATCTTCCTGGATTCTGGATTGTTTCAACCTATATCGAGGAGACATAGGCAAATTTTCATTTTAGCACGGAGATATCCGGAGGATACTGGAATACACACCGGAGCGCCTTGGATCTGGAATTACCGGATTTATTCGGAGATTTGTTTCCTGTGGACTCTCTTGGATTTTTCGTGAATAATCGCTCACTTTTGAACTTGATATTATTTTAATAATTCAAATTTAAAGCTTTACGGATATACCGACGGGTTATCCTATTAATAAGACTGTACATCAGTGACTTTGGTTATCTTTCAAACCCTTGAAGGATAGCGTATCTGCTCTTGCATGGGAGATATTGATCACTTTTTCCTCCTTGTGTATTTTTTATTCATTTTTTTTATTATATGTTCATATCTGTCTCTCTTTGAATATTTGCTGACTGAGTTGGATTCTTCTGGAGGAAACATAGGATTTGTCCTCTGCTGCTATGGCGACTAACTAGGAGGAAGGAATTGTGGCTGGTGTCCATCTAAATACTTTAACTCAGCCTCTTCAGGATTACATCAATGAATGTGCTGCAAATCAAGCAACATTGGAGAAACATTTTGGAGATCTTCAGGTGAAGTTTGATGCTACTGTTCGAGAAAGGGACCAGCAGATAATAACTACTGATCTGTTTCAAGATGATATTCGTAAGAGAGACGATAAAATTGCACAGCTTCAGGCTGAGTTGGTGGATGTGAATACTCACTATACTGATGCTACTGACGATGCCACCCTATATAAACAAAAGGCTGACGACTGCCGGAAGGAATTGTCATTGCTTCAGGATCAATTCATTATGCCTGACGGTAAGGACGTCAGAGATTCAGATCTTTGGAAACAATTGGACACTACATCGCTTTTTGGAACACTGGGCGGACGTGGTATAAAAAAAGTATCTTTTGCTCGGAAAAGAGCTTCTCTTCCATTATTTGATCTGGAGGATGAGGAGGAGGAGAGAGATGTATGTCCCATCAAAATCAGGGACTCGATCTCTTCTTTTGCTCCTGCCTGGTCTGAGAAGCCTAAATGCTCTATGCCTCCTGCTTTTGATGGGAAGGATTGGTACCAATATTTAGTTCAGTTAGAAAATATTAGTTCTGCTAATAATTGGTCATTGGATGCAAGGAAACGTGTCCTTTTCTCAAAATGCAAGGGCGAAGCAGCCAGTGTGGTGAACGATTTTGATATAGTTGATGGAAGCTATGAAGATCTGGTCAAAACCCATATGCTGTTACCAAAGAATCAAGAATCCATGCATTACAATACCGTGTTTTACACAGAACTATCACTTGCAATGTCAAACTAAAAAATATGGGAATAATAGAGAAGAAAAAATGTTCTTTCTGTAGTTATGACGATGACATAATACATTTCTTTGTCGAATGTAAGAAAACAAAAGCAATGTGGCAAGAAGTATTCCTTTTTATTGAATCAATAGGTTACCTGAATAGAACTAATGGAGACAAAATGATTCTTAAAAAAAATGGAAGTAAAATGGATATAAATGCAAGCGATGTTATTCTTGGAATAAGAACAGATAATATTAATGCCAGAGTTATAGGTTGGATTATATTACAAATGAAAGCCATTATACAGAGGCAAAAACTATTCCATGAAGGCATGTTAACCTTTAAAATGATTATATCGGAGTTAGCAATTAAGAGTAAAATTATAATGTACCAAAATAGCACCCAAAATGTAAATAATGAAACCAAAGAAATATGGCTAAAGTTAAATGCGGATCTGATGTCCACCTGTGAGGATCTAAGTCAAAATTGATGTATGAATCTTTTAAAAATAGAAAAATGAAAATGTTCTTCTTTTAACACCTTTAATCGTTTATAATAATTGGTAATATTAAGAGTCGCATGATGACAATGTATAATTCTCAACTCAAAAGACCTGGGTCAAAGTTTCCTTTTATTTTTTATTCTATCAAGCAGGAAAGAGCTATGTAATATTTAATGTAAAAGCTCTAGGCGAAGAAGAAGTTTTGTTGACAGACTGAATAAACCATGTTTCAAAAAAAAAAAAAAAAAAAAGATCTGGTCAATGTTCTTTGTCGCATTTATGGAGGTGGGACTCCTGAAGATAGAGAAAACACCTTTTATATCAGGAAACAATTGCCTGGTGAGGATATGAATGCTTTTGATGTACAAATTCGTTCTCTTATGATCTGGGCCTTTCCTGGTGAGCGATATAGCTTCCACACCCGCTTGTTGGTTCAACAATTCATCAAGGGATTGCTTGATAAGAAAATTGCCCTTGAAGTGCATACTAAGCAACCAAAATCTCTTTTTGAGGCTTTGGACATTGCCAACAGGTACAAAAGTGGAATCAAGACTTTATTTGGTGTCAATGCTAGTTCCGACATTCTGAGTTCTGTTTCTGGCACAGCAGATGTGGCGAATAATGAAGATGCTTCTACGGATGAAGATGATTATTATGTCAATGCTTTGGGAGAACGGAAGAAATATTTTGGGGGAAGAAAGGGGACATACCGGAGGGATAAGTCATCTCAGACTCCTTGGTGCAAGTGGTGTGATGTGACTGGACACTCTACGTTTTCATGTCAGAGATTTCTGCTTGCCAAATCTAAGTATGTGGAGAAGGGTCTACCTGGACAAGGCAAGCAAGCAGCTGCTGAACCGGAGGGAAACGAATAGTGGTTGGATTGCATAAGGCCGACGGTTCAACCACCGATACTCAAAATGGCTTCTCTATAGAGACAATTGTGTGTGATATTAATGTTTCATCTGTTTCCTCTTTATTAGGGGATGGGCCAACCCCTGAAGCATCGCGTGAGTTATCATTGATGACAGAATCAGATTTGATAGATAACATTTATCATTTACCAAACGTGAAGGGAGCAAGGTGGTACGCCCCTGTTTCCTTCGGAGGAGATTCTCATCGTCTTTTAGTGGATACTGGAGCCTCCATAAGCATATTGAGCACAGAAATATATAATTCTTTGGATATGCCTCCACAATTGTATCCTACTGGTGATCGAGTTCTTGCTGCAAATGGAAGCAGGATAAACCTCTCAGGCGTAGGGAATTTCCATTTTGAGTTAGGAGAAATATCGCATGTCTGGAAGTTTTATGTTGGAGATATTCATAGAGAATCTGGAATCTTAGGTTTGGATTTCCAGATGGCAATGGACATGTCGTTTAGGAGCAGAATTGGTGAGATTTCTATTAGGGGTAAGAAAACATAATAGCTTCTTGTCCTGGATACATCTAAAAAAACCTGACTAAACTTTTTCTAATCTAATTAGAGTAGGTATACTTTAGACCTTAACTCCCACCTTTTTTATTCTAAGAATATCAGTTTTACTTGTCAACGCATTTTGTATTGTGATAATCCATAAATTCACAATATTATTGTGAATTTATGTCCAATGGCGGAGCATTGAAAGTGGTACGTGATACCAAAATACAGAAGGAATCGGTGACTTTGGTAGAGGCCATTTGGACCCAACAGTCAGATAGTGCCTGTGAGGGTGACGTTCTCATAGAGCCCCCTTGTTATGTTGATGAGGAGAGAAATCTGGTCAATTTCCCTACATTGATCAGGAGAGAAAATCATTTTAATTCCGTATGGCTGCCTGTGATGAATTGTTCTCCTTTTTCTCAGTTCTTGGAGAAAGGTGAAATCATAGGAGTGGCTGAAAGCGTTTCCCAGATTGAAAATTCGGAAATTATATCCTCTTTGTATAATGATTTGTCCAGCTCCCCCATGGAGACTGAGATTTTACCTGGAATGGAATCATTTGTATCTGACATTGGACCATTGTCGTCTCAGGATTTGAAGGACTTGACTGGCGGAAATATTACTCTTCCACCTTATATGGAAATATTAATCCAGAACAGTGATCTGGAAACTGACGAGGAAAAAGACCTGGTTAGGACTGATTTGTTGAAGTATATGCACATATTCCAAAGGCCTGGAGGCGACTTGGGTAGAACTGATTTTGTGAAACATGGAATAAATACTGGATCGTCGAAACCTATCAAACAAAGTTATAGGAGACTTCCTATAGGCAGAAGAAAAATTGTTGAGGAAGAATTGGAGAAAATGCTTCAAAAAGGAGTTATATCACCAAGTGATTCACCTTGGTCTTCTCCTATAGTATTAGTGAAGAAGAAGGATAATTCCATTCGTTTCTGCGTTGACTACAGAAAAGTCAATGATATCACTAAGAAAGATGCATTTCCTTTACCCAGAATCGACGAAAGTTTGGACTCTTTAGGGATTAATATGTATTATTCCACACTTGATCTGGAATCGGGTTACTGGCAAGTGGAACTCGACAAGGATGCTAAAGAAAAATCAGCTTTTGTAACCCATATTGGTCTCTTCAAATTCAATGTCATGGCCTTTGGGCTATGTAATGCCCCTGCAACTTTCGAACGGATGGTTGAAAATATGCTGCAGGGATTACGTTGGAAGCAATGTGTAGTATATTTAGATGATATTATCACCTATGGAAAGACCTTGGAGGAAGCCAGATTAAATCTCATGACAGTTTTGGATCGAATTGAGAATTTTGGACTAATTTTGAAGCCAAAAAAATGCGTCCTTTTCAAGAATTCTGTAAAATTCCTGGGGAGAGTGGTAAATTCAGAGGGTAGTAAGGCAGATCCTGAGAAAATAGCAGCCATTACCCACTGGCCTCCTCCTCAGAATATCAAGGATGTTAGATCATTCCTTGGCTTGGTAGGATATTACAGAGATTTCGTTCCTGACTTTGCTGAAGTGGCAGAGCCTCTCTTCGAGATATTAACCCATTCAGGGCGGGAGAATGCCTCAAGGCATTCATTGCAAGTTGGCCTAGGAGGCGGGAGAATGCCTCAAGGCATTCATTGCAAGTTGGCCTAGGGGGCGAGGGAATGCCTCAAGGCATTCAATTTTTATATAAATTGAAGGGGGCATAACTTAATAAAAAAATTAATGGATTTTGCTGAAATTTAAAATATATATTTACAAACACATTAGAAATATTTTTATTGGTATGTTGTCATGGAGACAATAATGGTGACGTCATAACTAACATACATAAATGCTGGAAAGTGAATTTGGAGCAAGGTTGCTGCCATATTGAACCCAATTGGGACCCATTATTTTAATTATTGAAGACCAAATTCTAGAAATTATGGAAAAATGTGATCAATTACTGTTTACATCTGTTAAATGATGTACATATGACACATATTATCAAAAGAAAATATTCTTAAAATGGTTTTAAACTCTAATCCTCATGTTAGACACCCGTCCTGAAGCCCAAAAAGGGGGAAAAGGGCCCCGTCAGCTAGGCAAAATATGTGGAAACTGCCCCTGCCTTGAATGGGTTAAGGGATCACAGGAAATTTTCTTGGAATGATGAGCGAGAGAAAGCTTTCTCTATACTGAAAAACGCTTTGGTAACAGACCCCATTTTAGGATATCCAACGGAGGATGATCTCTTCATTTTGGATACTGATGCAAGCAATTTTAGTATCGGATCAATCCTGTCCCAGATTCAGGATGGTAAAGAGAAGGTCTTGTGTTACTTTTCTAAATCTTTGAAAGAGGCCCAGCGCCATTACTGCACAACTCACAGGGAGCTGCTTGCTGTGATTCAGTCCCTGAAGAGATTTAAACATTTCATTTGGGGAACTCGATTTGTGATTCGAACAGATCATTCTTCTCTAAGATGGGTCTTAAACTTCAAGGATGCGGATGGAATCTTGGTGAGATGGCTCTCAATATTAGCTTATTTTGACGTGGATCAGTCGAAGATTGTCCACCGGCCAGGTAAACTTCATTTGAATGCGGACTCGATGTCAAGACTGGGAAAGCTTCGTAAATGCAAAAATACCTCCTGCATTACATGCAAGGTCCAGAAAGGAAATATACTGAACGTATACGGTATCTCAAAGGAAAATATCGAGCAAGAACTTGAGCAAAGGGGAGTTATTGTACAAAATATTCTCCCATGTTCTTCTGAGAGGATGTGCAAATTCCAGGATGACGATCCGACAATCGCCAGAATAAAGTCTCTAGTAAAGGAGGATCGCACACTTTCTGATATAGAACGCCAGATAGAGACAAGGGAATTTAGGATCATTTATTCTTTCTTACCAAGTTTGTTCCTTCGAGATGATGTTCTCTATGCAAAGATCTTGTTAAACTTCGTTTTAACAGATGTGATAATCGCGCCTTCAACAATAAGGTTAGCATGGTTCTAGGTTTGGTGGTCAATTTGGTCTGAGGAAAACTCTCTTTAGGGTTAAGCAAGAATATTTCTGGCCTTACATGAAGCAAGACTTGACGAGATGGATTAACAGATGCCTAACTTGTTCAGCAACGAAGGATATTCTCAAGAAGGGCAAAATGCCTTTGCACAATGAAATCACTGGATCTCGGTTTGAAAGAATCGCTTTGGACATAGCAGTCAATCTGCCTGAGACTTTGAGGGGAAACATATGTGTAATGGTCGTGCAGGATTATTATACGAAATATGTAGACGCTTTTCCAATGACTGATTATCGGGCAGATACCTGTGCTCATCACCTCATGGAGGGTTGGATCTTAAAATTCGGAGCACCCTTGAAGTTGCACACTGATAGAGGAGCGAATTTTACATCAAATTTGTTCAGAGAATTGTGCAAATTATTGTCCATAAAGAAGACATTTACCAACGCCTATAGACCGGTCTCCGATGGCATGATCAAACGCTTTAATAGAACTTTGAAAGTTGCTCTGGCTGGATTAGCTAGTGAAAATAGGAAGAACTGGGATCAGATAGTTCCCTATATTACCTATGCGTATCGATGCAGCCCTCATGAGTCTACTGGATGTAGCCCTAACCTCCTTACCTATGGAGAGGAGGTCTCGATGGTACCTGCTGTAGTTCATAGAGATTATCGAGATGATGGAGAAACAATATGTGCACATGGATTGTTGCATTATATCAGGGAGAATCTTTTATTTGCTCACGAGTTTGTGGTGAATAAACTAAAGAAATCTGTCGTTGCTCAGAAAAAGGTCTATGACAAAGGACTAGTGCCTAGATCTTTCAACCCGGGAGATTGCGTTTTTAAATTCATCACGGTTAAGACTGGAAAACCACTGAGTGGTCGATGGGAAGGTCCTTTCTTCATAGTGGAAAAACTAAATGACTGGACATATACCATCAGATCTGATATGAATAAAATGGCAAAAGTTCATGTAGACTACCTGAAGCCCTACCCGAACCCTGGAATATTACAACTGGAGGATGAAACACCCAGAAATATAGACAAAAAGCGTGGTACAGTTAAAGAAATGCCAGAAAATATCACTAGAACCAGAACTAGGGTGATCAGAGCTCCCCCAAGATTAGGATTCGAAGGAAACATAAATGGCTAATATTTATATTTGACCATTTACATTGCTGCCTTCGTTTCTTCAATACACATAAAGAGGCTCTTGGTGAATCACATGCGGAAGCATAGGGGAGTTTATGGTTGATTTACGGCCAATTTTGATACCATAAATATTTTTAATTAACATTTTATTGTATTGGAGAGCCTCACTAGTGCTCTATATTGTATTTTGACTTCATATTTTGATGGATTTGCGCTTTGCTAGAGGAGGATACAGCACTCCCTTTTCATCGGGACTCTGGGGCATGGGAGCCCGGCGAGGATCCAAGGAAAAGCCGGTCTCCCGTAGTCAACGGCCATCTTGCTGGGCCGATCTCATATCTCCTTTCAGTGATTATAAGAGAATGTCATCTCAAAATAATCATGATTTTCCATCCATCGCTACTATATTTTCACATTGGCTATTCGATTTTAGCTCTTGATTCTTCTTGATGACCAGATTGCCCCGATTGACCTGAGCGCTATGGAAATAAACAGACCGGCGCGTTACGTTGGCTATCGCCATGGCGAGCCTCCTCGCTGCGCGCTGTTGCTATGGCGTATCAGATTGTTCTCGGCGTAAGGTCATCAGAGTGCTTCCTTATAGTGCTACTGTGTAAACACCGAGTAGTATATGGAAATGTTGCCATTGAGATGGCTATTTCTTGAATATTATTATATTTTAATACTTAAAATATTAATTTTGCGTTGCTGCACCTGATTCTTACGATGGGATACCTATATAAGGAGCGCTGGCACTGGCTGTCATTGTCTGCTGCGGATCCATAGGAGACACCCATGTCGTGGAATCAACAGTCATCATGAGTTCTTCTAGCGAAGAAGACGTTCAGACGAGAAATCCTAAGTTTAAAGTGGAGAAAGCTTCAAAATCTGTGGACAAAACGAGGAAAGATGGTCGGAAAGTAGTGAAAACGAAGCGGAAAAAGGTTGCCTCAAAGGTCTCAGTCTCCAAGGATCCACCCGAGAGGCCGGGAAGCGAGTCACGCTTGTCACCAGCCGAGGAAGCCGGCTCAGATACACAAGATGTCCGGAAAGTTCCGGAAGAATTTGCTCATATTGTCCGGCTACCAACCAACAAATATGGATCCAAACCGAAGGACTATCGAGAAAACAGATGTGTGCCCATTGTACCAAAGGGATGTGATTCAGAAACGGAAGAAGCTATTTATTTTCTTGATTCCGACTCCTCGCAGGTGAAGAAATATACAGATTGGATCTCCGGCATATTGGCACGCTGCCAAGATTTGCCCGGAGATGTCCAGAGAGACTTGGAAAGCCTTGCCTTCAAGTCAAATCAAGATGGGGGTGCTTGTCCTTTCCTCAGGTGTGGAGGCAAGGTCCTAGGAAACAAATTGTGTTGGCTTCGCCATGTCGAGGAGAATCATCTCCCTAAACGATGGGTCTATACATGTGGAATAGGGAACAAAACTACTGGGACACAATGCACAAATAAACAAGTTTGTGTTGTTTCTATTGTGAGGCATATGATGTGGACACATAATATCAAACAGATGCACGCAGCTATGAGGTGTTTCAATAACGCCCAGAAGTTTGTTACTCTTGTAGACAACGAGGACTTTGATGCTTTTGACCGGACATCTGCTATCCCTAAGAAAAGGATTCCCTCGGAATCTTTAGCCTCAATGGGGAAGAAGATCCTGAGAGATATGCCAGTCGACTTATGCGAATTAGCTCCGATTTCTGATGACCAGGAGATTTCCGACGACCTGTTAGAGCTTGAGAAATCAGATGTGAAAACAATTCGCCTTCTATCTCAAACGGAGATGGCTATTACCAAGGCTCATACGATGTTCGCCCAATGTGTCAAGGCTGTGCACGAAGACTTCACTAAATTCTCTGCTGCTGCTAAGCATTCTCAGGACATTTCTGAAGAGAAGGCAGCAATTACCGATGAAATGTTAGGTTATAAATTGCAAATTGAACTACACGGACATACCCAAAAACAGTTAGAGGATGAACTGAGAGAGTCTCAGGCGGAGGTTCGAAGGCTGAACATTAAATTGGAACAACAAGGTGAAATATTAAAGACCAAAGATTAGGAGATCCGGAGGTTACAAGCCTCTAAGGATGAGGATGCAGACAAGGACAGCGAATTTCCAGGATTCACACGGGAGCAAGCTGCCTCTATCCGGGCAATGATGCGTAAATCCTGATTTTTTATGAACATTTGTTGATATTACATGTTTATATTTTAATTTGGAGATTCTATGTTGGTTTCGTATAGGATACATACGGATCCTTGCAACTGTTTTGCTTCAAGAAAATTAAATGTTGGTATTTTATATACCCAAGGACACGTTTTTTTTTTTTAAAAGGTGCTATTGTTGATGCTTTTTAGCATCCTTATGATCGTTATATTTCATGTTGACGGGGTTTACTATTACATAAAATTTCAGTTCTCGTTAAATATGTTTTTCCTCACTCCAAAATTTTATTTTCCTTGGTTGGGGGGGGGAGTGTTACGATCATATAATATATCTGATGAACGTTTTGAGGATATCCGGGATTCTCCAGGATTCTCTGGGATGCTCCGGGATTCTCCGAGGTATACATGTAGTTCTACTGGTAGCCGTTTGGTGTCTTCACGTGCAGAGCAGCTGATATTCCAGAATTATTATAAAGATCTATTTATTATCTAATATTGATTAAATATTCGCGCGTATTACTTTCATATATATATTATGCTAAACATTGCTCTAATTTATCATGATCTATCTTGATGTACATGTTCATGTTTTAATAAGGTTCCAGCAGAGCTTTTGTATGATCAGGTTCGAGACAAACCTCTCAACCTCAGCAAGGATAGCAGGAATAAAACTGGAATTGCAGATGTACTTTCTTGATGTTCTTCTTTAACTCGGAGCGATGTTAAAACATAGAATATTTTCCTCCCTTTGCCTTTGACTTCGGAGATTAGTTCTTTCCCCCACTATCCTTATTATATTTCATAATATATTCATAGCATATTCTCGCAGAAGTATCTTATACGATCACATTCAATGAATATCGGTAGTGTTTAAGCCCGGAAGAGATCCGGAGGCGATTCTACAGAGAACTCGACGACTCGTTGGAAAGAACATAGGCTATAATCACAACATAAGATAGTACACAAAAGGTCTATAGAGGATGCATTTAAATTGTGGTATACGCTTTCTTGACATTTTCAGAAAACTGTACTATCCAGATGGCACTCCTTATTTCCAAGATTACTTCGAGGCCTACTGGGATTTGTATGTTCTAGTGACAACAGCCAACAATCCAGATGTTACGTATGTTTATAAATGTGTCTCTAAACATTAGGACAGAAACCCTTAAATAATTAAAGCGGATCTTTTCTCAGTATGGGTTCAGAGGGGAAGAGGTTATATATATATGGACAACCTTAGGGTGGCCTTATATTTCTGCTTCCCCCAACCGATTTATTTCATGTTTGGACTCTTTTTGTAGAAGAACGCTTTTGCCAAGTGATCGGCACTAGGGACCGCACAAAGCAAATTGATTGGTGCGTAATTCCCTGAATATAGCTAGTCAGTATGGCTAGTCAGTGTCCCTGCCAGCAGTCAGTCTCCCTAGAAGGCCATGTGTGACTAAATTTGATCAAATTAGCAGTTTGAATGGTATTTCTAGGTTTATTATTCGAGGGTGGACCAGCTGATAGATCAATGTTTGTTTGTTTGTTATACTTTTATTGGCAAATGCCCTGTCCGTGAATCTAATTCTCCGAGAGCGTTAGGTCCAAATCAATTTAAAGCTTACATACTAATCGCAGACCCTATAAGCTATAACAAGATATATATTGGGTGATTCTATAATTATGTCGAATGAGTCGATCTATCGTGAAAATTGCTCCCCCCAGCCCCGAGGTTTTGTTGAATATATGAATATATTGCCTCAATGTCTCTTGTGCATAATCAGTATGTATCAAACCACAGCAAAATCTATTTTGTCTTATAGGATGCCAGCATATGACAATAGCCTGTGGTTTCCCTTTTTCTTCAAAATCTTCTCTATTGTGAACCAGTACATTTTCATGAGCATCATTCTTGCCACCGTCTACAATAATTATAAAAGACATTTAAAGGTAAAATATACTTTGCACTTCTTATATCCTGCTTTACTGTACTATTTCAATATCTAATGTTCATTTAGAATCTTACTAAATCTAACAACCCATTACGTTAGGTAGGGTTTTTTACTTTGACCTCTTAATATCGACTAAGTATTTTTTTATTTTTCTATTATCCACAGGATGAAGTAAAAAGTACAGTGTACATGAAGAGACAACTACTTGGTCGTGCTTTTGACATATTGAAGGTATACGGTGCAGGGAACAAGTATGTTGTTCCTAAATCGCGCTGGCAAGCGGTGATGAAAATAGTGGCTCCGAAAATTAGTGAAACTCAAGTAGACCTCCTGCTCTACGTCCTTGATGAAGATAGTGATACAAACATTGGTGTGTTCTTCAGCTTTAAGAGTTTTCAATTAAATCCTGATTAACCCAAACAAGATGTTTCAGTGATTATGTATATAATAAAGGAGTATATCCATTTAATCAATGTCAGAAACATTTATAGTTTATCTCAATTGTTGTGATATTTTTTCAAATCCAAAATGGTTAAAAAAAACCCACATGTTTTCCGTTTATATTTTTGCAAAATTTGTGCTGGTTTTATAATACCTGGTTTCTGTTATACATTATAATAATTAGATTGTAATGATTTGTTTTTCCCATGTCAGATAGAAAAGAATTCCTACAAGTGGCTGACCTTCTGAATGTAAGACTCACTGAAGTGAAAGACCGTATGACTGTGCTGGAGAAAAAGATGCCTGGCTGCTTTAATGCTGCACCAAGCTATCTGCTTCGCCAAGTTGTCTGCCACAAGTAAGGAAATATGATTGACGGCATCCCATAGATATCCTTTTATTCGTCTATGAGCGGGATTATGTCCTATATGGGACACAACCCAACATATACTATATAATATAAGTTTTTTTATTTCCTTTTGAAAACAAATACATAATCTGGAAAAAGGACCTCTCTTTCTGTGTTTACACAGTTCTTCCAAGAGTGACTCACAATGTTGATACATTACGTACATTTGTTAAAAGATTCTCTTCTGAAATAATAACATCGAGCAAATGGTTTGATAGCACTGTCCGTAAACTACCTTTGTATTCTTATTTCCGTGTGATATGTCATAGTAACAAAAGCCTTTTGTAGATGAATTGTTATGTTATGATGTGTGGATTAGTTATGCAATGTTTCAATATACTATTTCATCGGTCTCATGTATTTTTCGCAGGGGTTTTCGTTTCTTCTTTGATTTTGCCATCCTCGTCAATGCAGTATGTATTGGCTTAAGCTTAGAACAAGCTGAATGGTTATTCCTGGGCCTATTTACTATTGAAATATTGCTGAAACTCTACGCATATGGGCCAGTCAAATTCTTCCGCAGTGCTTGGAACATGTAAGTTCCTCTTGTTTTATTCACATGAAAGTTTCTTCAACCTAATGAATACATAAATATTGGCTGAGGAAGTAGAGAATGGTCTTGAATTCGTCATTACCTTTTAACTCTAGCATGCATGCACATGGAACATAATTTTATGGTCACCAGGTGTGCAAAAAACTGTATGCGACACTCGTGGTATTTAAGTGATCTAGTTGTTCAAAATCCTTATTCATATTTAGGGGACTTTTCCAAAGATATAAGGGGAACATTTTTTATATATAGTCACAATTTAAAAATAAATCTGTTGTTTTTCATCAGCTTTTATTGATCTGAAATTATTACAAACCTTTGAGCGAATGGTATTGAATGTCATTTTTAGGTTTGACTTCATAGTCATACTCGCTGCTGCCATTGCTACAGTTGCTGAAACGATTAGTGGCCATTGTAAGTTTTCTACATTTTACAGCTGGAAGAGTTCATGCAATTTCTAGTTTTCCATTTATGCCACACTACTACTTTTAATAAGGAAAACGGTTACTGTAAATAAGCCTTAAAATGCTTCCTATGTTAATACATGTTTTGTTTAGAAGCTATAGATAACAGGTAATGATGCTCCACGCCATATTATTGAACAATTTTAATTTTTTTTAACAATTTTCTAAACATCCCGGAGTAAACCTTTTGATGATCTCCATTTCATGAGACAATATTAAACTTTTAAAATGAATATGGAAGATGAATTTCTATTCCCACGCCATTAGTAGTTGCCATTTTTACTGATTTTGTGCATGTTGTTATACACGCTTTTATTTTTACTTAGTGTCTCCATGATATTATGTAACATCATCCCAGTCTGAGTAAAAATATTAACCTGAAGATCATTTTTTTATTTTATGTATCGTCTTTCTATATTCATCCTTATTACTACAAGCCAATTGTATTATTTTCAGATACTGGTGAGATACAATACTAAACTTCCCTTATTGTTTATCAGTACCCTAATGGGGAAATAGTACTTTTGATATCTTCGTTTCTGTTTCAATTACAAAGTAGTAATAATTCAGTAGTGCTTTCATTATCAAGTATTATCACAATTGTGGTTCACTTCATCCTCAGATGTTTCTAGTCGTCAATTTACCTGAACATAGTTTTTCACTTTGATTTGGACATAGACCCTAGACATAGTTCAATTTAATTGCATGAATTATGTTGATGCAACTTTGTAAAGGTTACAATGTTTGTCACTTTGCATGCAATCAGTAAGGAATACGAGTGGTATTTACCCCTTTCGTGGAATCTCATCACTGATATTTATATTTATATATGGGTGATTCTCTTTTTTTGGCAGCACATGGGTTTTTCGCCAGATGGTAAAATGATATATCTATGGCCATTTGAATTCATTTATTCAGGGAAAAAAACCCAGACTTTTCCCCACATGGTAACATAATAAGCATTATCATTAGAGAAGTAATTGATTATACTTTATGATAGAATATCTATATGCAAGAAGATAATTCACTGGGAGTTCCGTATGATTGGTTTTAACATAAGGTCTTGTCTGAAAAATATCACTTGAATATTGCGTTATCATCAGCAAAAACAATAAAAAAAGAAATTGAATAAATTAATTTTGATATAATTTTTTCATGAACAAGGTCAATAATATTTTTTTAAACTATGAACATAAAAATAACTAAGAATAACCATAGATGAACGTAAAAATGGTTTATTACAGCTCTTAAGTTTGGTGCGTTGGAACGATAACACCCTGTAAAACTTATTTTTAATTGATTTGTCCATTTTAAAAAAGGTAAAAGAGAATAAGGTGCCTAACTTTCACCATAAAACGGTCAAACCGTCTACAAAATGAGACCATAAGCTCATGACCAAGGAATTAATTTTGGCCGGGGCCCATCAGAAAGCTCCTGTGCTGCCCCCCCCCCCCCCCCCCGAGTATTATCCGAATGATTACTGCATATTTAATTATGTAGTTTGCATGCATGCACAAACCATTGTTAAATATAAAGGTCTTAACTCTTGTTCTTCCCTTCTGATTGTAAGTGAAGTAGTAATAAGGGAAATAGATTGGCTTTACACATATCCACCTGCACTGCACGTTTTACCCTATTGAAGGATTTATTTCCTTACTAGCAAAGTACCCGTCCTCTGGACGGTCACCCTCTCTCCCCACACTCCCCCCCCCCCTGTCTCTCGTTTCCCTCCCCCTCTTCTCTGTCTTTCATACCTGTTTTTCTCTCCAACTCCATCTCTGATTCCTCCCCTCTCCCTCCCCTCTTCCTCATGCTCCCCCTACCCTCTCTCCCTTCCCCTATAATGTATACATCCTCTCCCTCGCCTCTTTCCCCCTCTTCTTGGATGGTCACCCTCTCTCCCCACACTTCCCCCTCTCCCTCCCCCCCCCTCTTCTCTGTCTTTCATACCTGTTTTTCTCGCCTAACCCCATCTCTGATTCCCCCCCCCCTGTCTCCTTCCCCACTTCCTCATGCTCCCCTTCTCCTCTCTCCCTTCCCCTACATCCTCTCCCTCACCTCTTTCCCTTGTTCTTTCCCTCCCACTCTATCCCTCCTACACCCTCTCCATCCCCTCCCTCTCTCCAATACCCCCACCCTCTCTCCCTCCCCTCTTCTTCACTCTCCCACTCCTCTGCATGTAGAAAGGTTGTGGGAAATGATGTAGTGTCTCACAGGGGCTTTCCCAGGCTATAAATAGAGTGTAGAGATCCCAATTTAAAAAAAGCTTCAAAATCACATTTTCACCCCAGATACCTTCACAAACCACATATAATGTCCTCCAGACAGGGTCGACGGTAGAGACTAACAAAGTAGATGGGGAGACCCCAGATTCTGAGATCATGTGACACAAAGAAACCCCTCCTCTTTTCTACCTCTTTTCGTAGAAATCGCTGTACCCGTATATCTTATGTATTACATTACATTTGACAAAGAACTAAAACGAATTTGGTCACGTTCTTTCATGACACTGCCTACTGTATTCTAAAAAAACTAAATGATATTGCATGATAGTGCTACCATATTTATGAAGAAAGTCTATGTCGCCGAAAGGCCTCAACATTATGGATGCCATGACTTGGAAAAATTCGATAGCTATATAGGTGCATCTCTTTTTGAGCGTTGGGCACCATTTGGCATGATAATATCTCAAGGTTATTATCTTCTGATACAAGATTGAATACTTGGAAATATCAATAAATAAAACATCGTGGGGTAACTTTAAAGAAATACAAGGGAGACCCACATAATCTCTTTTGTGTTTAGTGGTTATTTGGAGGAAACCCTACAGCATCCACAAGGGGATAGATACTATGACTAATAAATTGTCCTTAACCTAGAGTGATTTTATTATTTTTATTGCTTCTGACAATCATTTGTCTGAAAACAAAATTCTATCAAAATGGAACCCAACAGTCCCATAATTACAATTAACATTTCCACTTACATAGGTTATGTTTGATGTGCCTGATGAGCTATACTAAGTGAAACCATGTTGTGGCAAACATTGCTAAAATAGTAATGGAGGGAGTTATTTGTGATATATATATTATCCATTTTTCCTTTAAGGATAAATAGAGATAATTATAAAACAAAGTTAAACTCATTGGTTTTTGTCTCTACAATGAGAGACAATCACCAATCAACTGGGAAACATATTCCTGGCAACCAGAGCATCCCTCTGTGGTCACCATGCTTTCTCATTCTGTTTCCATGTCCATGGTTACTCGATAGGTATTGTATATACTGGGGAACGTTCCTATATTTCCCAGTGGCATGGTAGCACTCAATATTTACGAAGAAATTGATAAAATATTTACTATGTTTAAATAGTGTGCCCTACACACAATATTTTGTATTTTGTTCACATTCTACTGTTATAATTTAGCCTCTGAGCGAGGACGGACTCTGGACTTCATTCTCGTTCTCAGGGTTCTTCGCCTGGTTCGTTTGATCGGCAGTATTGAAAGGTAAATTCCATCCTTGGTATTTTCTTATCTTCTTCATTTTCTCCAAAACCAAAAATTTTACAGTAAGAATTATTTGTAGATTATTTAAAACAGTTAGAAATTTACTTTGTCATGGTCAATAAGAACTACAAATGTAGGTATAGTTCTTTCTACAAATCTGTCAATAAGAAAACTCACCTTGTATATAGTTAATGAGTTCCTGATATTTTATGTAGCATCGGTCAGAGATTTGGATTTCCATGCAGGTGAGAGAAGAATGCATGGACTTATAGTTACTAACTGCTTTCTCATTCTGTATCCACATCTACTGGGTTACTCAGTTTCTTATTCTCAGGGTTCTACGTTTTTCCTTGAGAGGAGCTTAATTTTCAACATAGGGCGCCATACATAGGGAGTTTAAGGAAAATCAGTATATAAATTATTATGATTTTTAAATTTGGTACACCAGTAAAGCAAGATCTGGCCCCAACATAATTTTTCATTGCACTTAGAATATTGGTAACCCTCAATTTCACTGATGATTCCCTTTGAAATGGCTTGCTGGATCACTGTCTAAGTCATCACTCAAATGTAACTATTAACCGCGCATAATATTCATTTAAAGTAGATACATTTATATCCAACTTGTGGTCAACTTATTCATTGAGAAATATAAATCATTGCCCCGTCAATTGTGACATTTAATCAATTTTATGTCTACATATTCTCCTAAAATGTGCATTGCAACTTTAGTTCTGGTGGAAAGGTGACGATTTATGTATAACTAGTTTCCCGAGATGTGAATGTTAGATTAAATATTACTAGAGCTACAAGCAAGTGAAATAATATAATAATAAAAATAATATTCAAAAATAACCCCAAATCGTGTTTTTTGATTTGCCTATGACATCATCTTACATGTACATTTATTTCTAAAAATAAAATATAACTTTGGGAACTTGAGTCTCTAACATTCCTATGTAAGTATTGATTTAATTGAGATGTGATTTATGTATGGAAGATTCTTTCAGTTATAAAGTTTTAAATTAGACACAGTATATGAATATCCATACCCAACAATTGATGATGGAGCGACCATGAAGATTTATATTTACTTTTTAACTAACACTAATTCCCCTTTTTAAAGGCTTTTGGATTCTTAGGTTTCATTGAATAAAACAAAGGGCATCACTAACTTACATTCTCTGAAAACACTTGATATACATTCTTGTCTCAGATGTATTCATGTATTGGAATGTAAAATTATATGCATAAGTCTTAATAATAACCAACTGTATTTACACATAATGCAGCACAAAGAGGGGTTCGTATGAATTCATAAAGAAGTTGAATGTAATGTACAGTATTTGCTTACCCTTTTCTGTTTTGAGCTGTTTGTTATACCTGATTGAAGTTTTGTTTCCCTTTCTTTCATCCCCACTTAGTTTTATTCGGTTCCTTTGTATTTTTTGCATGTTTACATTTTGGTGTTTATCAACTTTTGTGTTATGCGTGTGGTCCTCATTTATTTTGACATTTCCTCAGCTCATTTGATACCTCTGAATCCCGCCTCAGAGTAAAAGAAATAGAGGAGAATTCTCACATCTGAGCGACTATGTATTGTACCGTGCAGGGTGTATGTGTGTGTGTGTGGGGGGGGGGGGGGGTACCACTTACCCCTTTACACTGAGTTATGATACCTCTAGCTTTAATATTTTATGTAGGAGTCTGTTTCTATTTTCATTTTAACCTTACTCTTTCTGTCTTTTGGTATTTTCTTTCCATTTCCCATAACATATGTACTGAAAGGCCTGAATTTCAGAAGTACCAATTGAAAAGTTAATGCAATAAAGAATTTTATAATAATAAAAAGGAGGACAATAACAAAATTTGCATGTAGAACCATACACACACTTTAGAAAATACTGGCTATTTACAGGGTCAACTTGTCAATAAAATTTGTTAAAAAAACAAACTTGCAATTTACAAGACACCAGGCATTTAAGGTTAGGAGAATACTAGTAGTCAACCTCTGAAGCCCCACCCTACTTGAATTCCGCATCCACTCTTGTTGAACGCTAATTTACAACTATCTTCTGGTCTTGTCTCTCAGCTCAGAAATCGTGTATTAATTACTTCATGGTTGTACAATTAATTGTCTCTTACCCACAAAACTCTATGCTGCGTTTTCTATTCTCACCACTCATCACGCGTAATGAGGATATGTTTCTTTTTTACTCAAGATCAAAAATAACACGAGTCCTGGCTGCCAGAATTCAAGATAATGCTAGGACATTGATATATTGATATTTATTGTACGGATAACAATTCGGTCAAATGCAAAATGTAAATTACTACTTGTGTGATACTCACTGATAGCTACATGAAAATAATCACCCTATTGCCTAAAATGCTGAAATAACGTTCTGTTCTTTTTCATAGGTTTCAAATCATCATCACTACTGTCGTCAATATTGGACCTTCCATTCTTACCTATGGGGGTGTAATTTTTGTGAGCATTATTTTCTTTTTTCGTCCCTTGCCCACACTGTAACACATTACCTTCATCTTGGAAAATAAAATGGTTCTCCTTTTTAATCGTGTATCATTATAATGCCTTTGGAAAATGCAAAGCAAAGGTAGTTGCTAACCATTTTACTTTTATCTGACTAGTTGAATATATATATATATAGTTAAGTAATCTTGATGTTTTTCTTTGAAGGTCCTCTATTATGTGTATGCAATTATTGGGATGGAGTGTTTCCATGGATTGATCAAATACGAAGGATACAAAGATGGTGTGAATCCAACTTGTGGAAACCCTAAACTCAATGGTACAGAATTTGCGAACAAAAGATACTGCAATAATAACTTCAACGACATCATTCATTCATTTTTCCTTCTGTTTGATCTGATGGTCGTCAATCAATGGCATGGTATCCTTTTTTGGTCCAGTTCCCCACATCATTCACAGCCTATTTTTGATTTTCTTATGTTCTATGGTTAGAACCTACAAAGGAGTGTTTGTGTGAGTACATATATGTACGTGGACAGATGATATGAGCATATATACATTGACCATTATCATTGAGATATAAAAAAGGTGAAATATTACAGGTTTTCTGTACACATTCATTACATAATTCTGCAAATTTTCCTTAAACCAAAAAGTGCTGACTCAGGGATTCGTGGCCGTGAGTCATAAAGCTGTCCGTCTCTACTTCATATCATTCCATGTAATATGTGTTGTGTTATTACTCAAGTAAGTCTTTATTTTCAAATAGTGTCTACCGTTGTATTAAAATAATAAGTTTTAGTAGATCGTCATATGTACGATTTATGCTAACTTTGTATTGACTTTCATAATAGCATTTTCACGGCTTTCGTCTTGGAAGTTTTCCTGTTGGAATACAGCATATCAGGGACTCCACTTGAGGATTCAATTGATGCTAAGATAAAAGATATGGGTCTCGCAAAAGGCATGTAAGTAGGAATTGCTGTTATTACTACCGGTAGTTTAAAAATGAATTTTTAAACATCGTGGACAATATTATTTAATTATCATTCCATTTTTTAGAAGTATACCAAAATGTGTTTAGTTCATATTGGCAGCTGTCCTGAGAGTTTTTACTTTGTTACAGGGAGGTCTCTTTCAAAAGGTATACTGAGTTTAAAAATGCATGTGACTGACGCATTTGATCGTAGTCATATATATGGGGAATACGCATTAAATTAATGTTCAATTTTTCTCCATATGTACATGCAAAACTGATCCCTGTGATTCATATTTAAGAATTTTGAAATGCGACTGATATTGCATGGAACTGTTCCTTCCTGATTATTAATTACTAGCACTCTCAGACATTTAAAATTTATTGACACCCTTTTCTGCATGTTACACACATTGTACTTTAAAGCCGAAACACCATTGGTATCTATGTATACATTTTCTAAGCGGGTAAATCATATGTAACAATTCTGCATATGTATTTTATGTAATACTCATCTGATAAGGAAGAAGAGAGCTATTTTACATGGACTTTAATCATAGCAGACAACTTGTATGGATGCCGCCATTGCTATAAGTCATGTGACTTCTGATGACGTATGATACCCTCAACTCACAATGAGGCGCAGACCTTGCCCCTGCCATGTAAACAAATATCCGCGCAAATATCAAACTTACAAAAGATTCATTTGAAGCATTGTTTTGCATACATATATGATAGATATACAGTGAGAAGTTTTGGATATTCATACTATGGTGAACAGATTATAAATAGGCCCTCACTCATCCAAGAAACATCCAATTTCAGTCTGCAAATCTTCCCCTGTCACGCTGAAACTGAACGCTATATATGGCCGCCGCCGCCGCAATGTTATGACACTTTCACTCCTCTCCCCCACCTTACCTTAACCCTTCATAGCTTTAACACCTTCCCCAGCATTTGTTTATGGCATAATTAGACTCAGAGGCAACCCGTTGTACAATGCTCATCATTCGTTAATAAAAAAAACAATAGCTCAAATCAATGGCACATTTCACCCATGTCCCTAGCTGGGTGACCAGTCACGCAGACCGAGTGGTCCAGTGACGTCACCAATAAACGTAATTTACCACCAGTGGCGCTGTTGGTCACCAATATGTCTGCCTCCTTGTAAGAGAGAAACTGACTGACTTTTCTTATGTTTCTGCTGGTAAATAATGATGTCGATCATTATAATGCTGCACAAATACTCTGAAGACTATAATGTTTCTGCTATTTGCAAAAAAAAATATTTGAATTCCTATATTGTGTTTCGGCTTTAATGTTCTTGACCGTCGGCAACACTTCCGCTTTTTCCCAGGAAAAAAGGCAAAAATGACTTCTATCGACCCCCAAAAACCGTTGCAACAGCCATATCTGTTCTACGCTTTGCATCTAGTGATCCGTATCATTATTGGCTCGTTCTTCTTATTTTTCCCGGTGAAAAAACTTTTCATTTAGTAAAATCGCCCTAGGTACCATTTCTGTACACTTTTGTTCAGGCGGATTTCTCAAATTGTTCTCACTCGATGAAACAGTGTCTGTAAATACAGGAGCTAATATTCCACTCGGCATCGAGATTCCGCCATAGCCACTGTCTTGTTCACGCATTTTTAGATCCGAGACAAGCCGCTCCCGCGGTACCATCGGCAACACTTCCGTAGTTACATCAACTGACACCAGCGGCGCTGTTCACTGACTGAGTGAACAGCGCCGACGAGGCCCGGGGGGGGGGAGTGGAGGGGAGTGCATCATCTGTTTTTCTTCTCATTCTCTTCTAACATAACCATAGCCAATCATACAAATCCTACAAATCTATCTCGCAGCAGTTATATATCTGGACTCCAATTCTCAAAGAGCATATAAGAGATGCATGTAGCAAGGTATATGAATAAAATGCTTTCCATTGAGCACTCTCCAAGGTGAATTTGGTTTCATCCTAACTTCCCATACAGAAATGAAAAGTTAATCCACATGTAATGCAGATATAATGCAGACATAATGCCCAGGTTTTCCCTGACCATTCCATGTGTGCATTAAGTGCTCATTGAAAACCCTTCAACAGCATCAACATATGCAAATTTCATAACCTGTCCAGTGTATGTGCATTGGTAGGACTTCATGTTCATTATGTGTTCATTTAACATAAACTAATTCCAAAGCTGGGCATTATGTGTGGATTGAACTTCTATAAATAAAATTCTATGACATGCTCATTAGATGTGGATTTACCAGTGCCAGTGGGTCAAACAGGAAGGGGAAGTTGGTTATACATATAGGTCAGACTACCATTTCAAACAGTTGGCAGTTGGCAGTTGAATGAATAACATCATAAGACTTAGAGACTATGAACTGACTCAGTTTGGATTATTACAGTTTTCTGCTGCTCACTCTATTTGGATGACATTTAAAGGTCAAGCCTGAGTGACAATTAAGGCAGAGGATAACAAGGCACAAGTGACAGTTACAGAAGTGATATTGAAGTAGGAAATGGCTCAGGTTGAGAGTGTTGCTACCTTAGTGCTTTCAGATGGACTGGTGTTCTCACTCAGTAAATTGCACAATATATCATAGCAGACAGAACATATTCTCAAGGATTGGATTAAGTCTTGGAGTATGTTTATGGCTTACAAATATCATCAGTAAATACTAAGACTGTGGAAGAAGGTAAGAGCTACCTTATTAAGCATGCAAGTAAAATAAGGTTAGACAAAGGAAAGCTTCTCTAAACACATGTGGAACATTGAAGGTCATGTGACCTGGCCCATGTGTGTGCATTAAGGACCTGGCCCATGTGTGTGCACTAAAGGACCTGTCCCATGTGTGTCCATTAAAGGACCTGTCCCATGTGTGTGCATTAAAGAACCTGTCCCATGTGTGTGCATTAAGGAACCTGTCCCATGTGTGTGCACTGGAGGACCTGGCCCATGTGCCCATAAAAGGACCTGTGGATTAGCTCATTTACATGTGAAATTTTCCCACTAGTCATTGCATGTGCATTAACTGTTCATTGGGTGTCCCCTTAGACCTGGTCACTGGGCCATCTTTTCCGTATGGGTTATTTGATTGCTATGAAAATTGATTTCCTCTCTCATTTTTTCTGGTTCTCCTATTTGCATGGTGCTTTCATAGCATGAAGTAGTAGATACTATAAGAAATAGTTACAAGACATACAAAATATTACCGTAAAATCTCTTTTATTAGAAGCCACAGCTCTATCCCTTGAATGGTAGCATGAATTCAATCTCTTTGATCTTTGAATGCTACACTTCATAAAACAGCTTAAGGTCATAGGGTTTGTGTACTATCAATGACTTAAAAAGTAACATCTTGTCGCACTGTATGAAACTCATAAATTTAGCCAAATTTCCCTAAAGTCCTAAGTTTCACCTGCGGCTTCTATTAAGAGATTTTCCCTAATCATTTTTGACAAATATGGACGAAGTGAACTTCCATGCGCACCTAGAAATAGTCCGTCTGCGGTTTGCAGCTCCACCAACATTTAAATTGTAGAGCATGTTTGAGTTAAGAAAGGACACTTCCTGATAACTTTTCTGAAACTTGAGCCTGCTCTAAGTATAACTGATCGTGATCACTATAGATGCAGGCATGTAAGCCACAAATTCTTTTCTTATGTACAATTTTAGCCAATTAAACGATATTCATGCAGCCAGAGAGTGTTTTTATTATACGCGCATTCTATATGAGACATGCTATAAGTGGGGTGCTATAAAAATATTCATATAGGACGTGTCCTATATGAAATGTAGTTGTCTAAAAATAGCTCTGTTGTTATGCTTTGCGGAGCTTTGGCTCTCCGCGGAGCATGTAAACAAATCTCCGCGATCGGTAATCCACCTGTGATTCTGGTACTATGATTATAGAAATACATAATAAAACCTACATCATTAAATAGAGCATTAAATTCTCTTTTGAATGATATAAATTGTATCAATGTAGCTCAAGGAATGGCCATGATATGGACGTTTTAATTCATCAACATACTAACGGCTGTCAGCGGGGCTGTCAGTGGGGCTGTCAGCGGGGCAGTGGGGCTCTCTGAGACTTCTTTAGTATTTTTTCAGTGATATCTGATGACATATGATCAAATTTTATGCACATATAATAAATATAGAATGGAACTCGCCAGCAATAATCGAAAATTTATAGGACTTGATTCGTCCACATAAGCACTCTGCCTACGGCATCGTGCTTATGTGGACGAATCTCGTCCTATAAATTTTCGATTATTGCCGGCTCGTCCCATTCTCTCTATATATAAAAGGAATTTGTTTGGAGGAGTACAATTAAAAACTGGGGATGGATAGAAATGTCTATTACAGTATTCGTGTAATTGTGGGATCAAATATGAGTAATCTGTCTTGTCTAATACAATTGTGTTGTCTTTACGCCTTTCCTTTCTCTTCGCAGGACTCCCACAGGCCGTCGCTGTACCATTGATAAGGAAAATTTGGTAGACCAGATGGAGACTATTGATGGGGAAGACGATAACAATACTTCAATGTCAGACCTGAGCGTTAAAGCGCCTAATGGAGAGATCCAGGAAGCAATACCTCCCCCAGGTGTTGGAGGAGATAACAAACTTTACTTCAAACTCAAAAGGAAAAGTAAGACATTTTGACCACTTGATATCAATTCTATACACCCCACCTCTCACCTTTTAGTATTATTTTGTGGAAGTTTTGTTTACATACATTCACTCGTATAAATAATACTAGTCCAAAACCCTATAAAAAGATCCAATGTGAGGACTTTAAAACCTCCCTATTGTTGGAGAACTGTCCTCTCATAGTGATTATGATCAAATAAAAACGTTTTACATACTTACATGTACATACAATTAACAATTATTAAGTAATGATATATTTCTTATTCGATCATGAAAATTTAGTGGATCACAATTATAGGTATATTTTTCAGTATGTGAACTGAGATCGTTTTTCAAATAGACAAAATCTACGGAAATAACCAGTGGACATCCTAGGGGAATGCTGAGTGTTTGACATGAGGCCTAAACAAATTTGACATGATATATTTCTTACTTTACAGCAAAAAGACGGTTAGAAGATTTACTACAGGCCATGTTTCAAGACGAAATAGACCCGAATGACGATGGCCAAGATGTTGACGATCAGGCTAGAGAAAGATCAAAATCGAGGCATTTGACACTTGACACAATTGGATCATAATGTAATATGTGGCTGTATCTTACGCTTCACTATTTATGCTTGTACTTATGCCATTTTCATTCCATGCTTTTACATTTTAAAATGTTCAGTCTCAAGATTGTATTATATTATATCATAGTTACTACCATAGAGTGCATGGTGTAGAACCGGTGTAGAATGGTTGAAAAAAGAGGATGGGTTATCTATTTATCTATGGCCGAAAGCCACTTATATTGTAGAATATCAACTCTATTTCTACGACAAACAGCCCCATTGCCCAGTTCATATGATCTGTCACTTAACTTGGAACCATCCCTGTTGCATTCCAAACTTATTCAGTGTGAAGTCTAATACTGCCTCCCTCATTTCAGGATTTCAATTCTTTAGCACCCTTTTGCATACCTCTGTCTACCTTATGTACCTTTGCCTTTACTGGAAGTAAGTTTCTTAACCTTCATGCCATTAGCTTCTCTGCTGGTGACAATCCACATGGCATAGGCGATGACCTGTATATTAATAAGGCCATATACGGATCTTCCTTCTCTAAGGTTGCCATTTTTACAATCATTTTACTGTGCCCACCCCTTATTCCACCTACCATTGGACTGGGGGTGATAAGTCCTATGTGTAATCTCATAATCTGCGCAGAAATTTGCGAATTCTTTACTTGAATACTGCGGACCGTTGTCTGGTACTAATATTTCCGGAATGCCATAGGGTAGTTACTTATAATGATCAATCAACACAAGATATGTTTTACCTTGGAAAGAAAAAAATCAGTGCCCACTTTTTACCATGGTTTCCACATCACATTATATGACATCAATGCTTTATGCGGCTGTGCCGACCTATACCAAAGACAAATTTCAGTTTTGTACCTTGGCCTCAATATCATGATTCAGTTTTGGCCAGTACATCTCTTTTCTTGGTGATACCGGAATTACAATTCGATCACTGTTAAATAAGACCCCATTGGCTACACTTAACTCATCCTTAAACTGAGTATAACCCAGGCATTTGCCCTTTCTCCATCCATTCATGATACACCTCTTGACGGACACTGACAGCTCATCATTATCAGTTTCCTCTGCTATTTTTTCATTTGGTCCTGTGACGCAGGTATACTGTCATAGACCATATTCACCTTTAGCCTGTATTTCTTGTTCCACTAATCTGTGACATTCTGAGGTGACTGGTAAGCATGATAACGTATCCGAAATATAAAGAAACACGGCCAAAAGCCACTTATATGGTACATCATATCGTTGAATCTTCAGGAATAACCTCTACAGCCTTGGCAACATTTCATTCAATGGTTTACGTGAGATTGGCATAAGTGGTCAGTCTCAATCTCCACATTATGATGACCATAATCTTGAAACTTTAAGCAACCGAAGACCACACCCAACACTTCCTTCTCAATCTGTGTAATTCAACTCGCGTTTAGTTAATGATTGTGAGGCATAAGCAATAGTTTTCCAATCTTCCCCATACCTTTGCAATAGAACATCACTTAATTCGCTTTTTCAGGCATCTGTTGCCACCATAGTGCATTTATTTATATCGAAATACGCAAGCACAGGTTATTGTGACAATATTTCTTTCACAACATTCCACTCATTACTATGAAAATCTGTCCAGATCCATTCTGCTTTTTTACACAATAATTTTCTTATGTTACAACACATTGGTTCTTCCATGACCCTCCAGTGACACGAGGTGGCCATGTCCCATAATTCGCCATAGAACAACTAATGTCTCTTCTTCCTTTTGTTGGCGGTTCAAATTGTTTTAAATAAAAACCACTCCTGATACCATGTGTAATGAGTACTCGACACAAGATTCAGGTTTAGACTGGTTTATTCAGGAAGTTAACACTAGGCATCAGTAGTGCACAATATCACAACGGATGCAAATACCTCCCTGATGCGATGTAGTAAATCAGTTTATTGTTTTTGCTAGTCGCATGCCACATCGTAGTGTAGTCTCCCTGTGGCTAGTGAGACCATGCGCACCGTTGTATCCAGTAAGTATTTACAGCTCCTGGTCTTGTACGTCAATGGAACCCTTTCCACTATTGAGCAGGTTTAATATGCATGGTAGTGTTAAGGGAGTTTGATTTTGGTATATTAACTAACCAATACATTTAATTCTAATCTTTTTACGTGCACATTTTCCCAGTTCATTAATTATTATCTATACTTACCAATATCCCCAAAAGTGCAATAATTATTTTGTTTTGAGAAGACACCCAAACCAGGACTTCGCTGGTGTTGTAAATTTTGAAGTTTTATTTTTGTATGATGGTATATTTACACAAGTGATACCCATGTTTGGGATCGAGGGTGATCCTTCAGTGCAATAATTAGTTCGATGTGCAATAACTATACACACATTACATATAAATAATTATTATATGTCAATTGTGTAATAACATGTGTACATGTACGGCTTTCAAATAAAAAATGGTTCAAACTAATCAGCATATACGTTGTTTATTAATTAGGAGGAGCCAGAAGTTCAAGATTGGTTTGCAGAATATCAAAAACCATTAGAACGGATAGAATGTGCTTTTAAAATGGAATTCAGTTGATATGACCTAAAGAATATCCCATTAGTCACCACTGAATATCACTTAATAATATTAAGAGATAACTATGTACACCCATCTTGGTTCTTAATAATTACTTTATAATTATACAAATGGGGTGAAATCGTATAATGGAGGATTTGAACTTTTCAGATTCTTTACTCATCAGCTAGGGCATCAATTCAACATATGTGAAGACGCTAAAAGCATTATAAGTAACATTATGTTTATTTGTGTAATAGATTCGCAAATAACATTCAATACTTGATGCTTCCAGCATCGATACAATCAAAGAAGCTTGTGGAAAATGATAGCAAAAAATTGAGAAATAATAGCAGAAACAAATTATGTTTATTTGTATAATACATTCGCAAATAACGTTCAATACTTGATGCTTCCAGCATCGATACAACCAAAGTAGCTTGTGGGAAATGATAGCAAAAAATGGAGAAATAATAGCAGAAAAAACGCATTTAAACAGAAAACTTGAGATTTTCTAGGATTTAAGTTTCCTTTCTTTAAACACACGAAATGTGCCATCTGCGAATATGTAGACTATTCCCGAGAGGAAAGTTGTTCCTGCAGTTGTATACCTGTAATATAAACAGAACAGCATCAAAATCAAGATAAAAAACTTGTGAATTTCGACCTTTAAAAAAGTACCATGCTCTGACTGATTTTTGCTACTTCCTAGCTCTAGTTCCTTTTTCCAAATACATTTTGAATCTAAGGTTCTATGGTGGAAATACTTACCACAGTGTTTGTAATGCTGGATGGCCAACAAAATTGAAAACTGGGGCACACAGTGAAGCCACAACCAAGCCAAGTTGAACGACAGTATTGAGCTATCCAATGAAACAATGACACGAATTACAAGGCCGTACATAATACATATATATAATAAAAGATATGATAGTACAACACTAAAACTATTAAATCAAATCAGTTGATATCAAAAGCCTGAGAATACCATGTTTTATACACATCAGGTGTATTCGTCAGGTCGGCTTGTCGATTTCCAATCATGTTTCACGTTGCAACCGGTAGCAATTTGGGTCTAGCAACCAGCACATTTTGTTATATTTGAAATTTGTATGCATAAGAAAAATATTTTCTATCATGAAATCTACTTATCAAAAGTATTGTCACCATCTCCGAAGAAATTCCTCTTGAAAAAATGGCTGTTATAATGAAATTCAGTTCATAGTTTTCTACTGGACACTGGACCGTGACTTGGTGAATACAGCGCTTGAAAACCCATAGGGACCAAGTAAAGGTTAAAATCAAGTTCCATCCTGGATTTCTCAATTTTTACAAACTTTACAAAATTATTGAATCCCCAGGGCATATTTTCTTGACAATACCCTACATTTCTATGAAAAAAATCTAGAAATTCATCAAGTTATGAATGTTTTCAAAGCAGGTGAAATTTCGCAATTTAACATAGGGTTCAATGGGCTGCGGCGATTGTTTTCACCAAACAATATGGCGGACTGCGGCTGACCACAGCACCACCTGTAGAAATCACTTCCAACCGACCTGACGAATAGAAACCTAAGGATGACAAAGTTAAATTTTAACGCAGCTGTCAGTGTTAGCATTTACAATAGGGGCAGTTACTATTTTCAGGGGCAGTTTGTATTTTCAGAATTAGTTTGTTCCCTGTGACTACTTGAAATGATTGGTATATGCCTTTTTTGGATGAATGTACACAGGGTATATTATATATGTCTGACAGGTTTTGTCCAGACACTGCTAGCTAGGATCTGCAGTTGTAACATATCTGTTAAGCCTTAAGGACTCCATTTTATAGGTTGATAAACTACATAATCATGTGGGGTGATTATTCTCTTACCTTACTGATGAATGTTGGCTTTAACTCCGCCGTCTGATTTGATAGATTGAATATAGAGGAAAGGTTGACCTGCAAAGAAGTATGTATACCTCCTTAGATACAATTTTAATATAAAATATAAGGAACAACTGGTTTTGGGTCTTTTTTTAAAGGGAACGATTGTTTTTAATGTTTTCAATGACATGCAGACAGAAGATCAGGTAAAGGTATGCAATTCATAGAATGGGCGGTTGCCACCTTGCTCTCCAATACACGAAGCAATACACCTGTTGGATTACCCCTAGACTAGAACCATAGCTAATTAAAGTAAGAGGTGTCAAGGGAATGATTGAACTGCTGGTCCCAGGATATAGGCCATCAGCTGAGCCTCAGAATATGGCTAGAAAATGATTTTCGTTCCGGATTTTGGGCACTACATTTTGACACCAGTTTCCAATTGCTAATACTATATAGCATAATATCCCAAAAGTTCTCCATGATATTCGTGCCAGTTTTTGAGAAAATGAGCAATCAATCTGACAGTGCAAAGCCTATGGAGCTTATGGTCTGGCTTCATTTTTAATGGTAATTTTAATAGTCCATCATTTATTTGGTAAACGTTGAATTCTCGGTCCTACTAAATTTTTATGATTGATTCAAAATCTACAGAATCTCCTGAATTCGAATCTGCCAATTTCCACTTTGTAGTTTTTGAGAAATTTTAATTATTGACGTTTGAAAAAAAAAAGTTAAAAAATTAAATAATTATTCAATGAATAAATTATCTAATGGGTTTAGAATCAAGTGACTGATATGAATTGATGGGAAATGATGTCCCCTAAAACTGTTTTTATTTGACCTAATATGTCAGTGCATTATTTTCAGAGTTATTTGCAAAATACCTCACAATTAATGACCTTTGACCTTGACCTTTATGAGACATTTTGCTAATAACTCTGAAAATAATGCACTGACATCTTAGGTCAAAAGAAAACAATTTTAGGGCACAGTATTCTCTATTGATTGATATCAGTCACTTCATTCTAAATATAGAAGATAATATTTTTTATTATTTATTTATTTAATTTTTTACATTTTATTTTCCAAACATGGAGAACTAAAATTCCTCAAAAGTTAGAAAGTTAAAAATGGCAGATTCAGAATCAGAAGATTCTGGAGATCTGGAGTCAATAAAAAAATCATTGGTATGACCGAAGATTCAACATTCATAAAATAAATGATGTTCTATTAAAATGACCATTAAAATGAAGCCAGACCGTTGGCTCCATAGGCTTTGCACTGTCAGAAACAATGCCCAATTACTCAAAATCTGGCAGGAATTGCATGGAGAACTTTTGGGATATTATAATATAGGGTATTAGCAATAGGAATCTGCTACTAAAAAGTAGTGCCCAAAATCCGGAACGAAAATCACTCTTTTGGGGTACAGCTGATGGCCTAATATGCTGAGTCAGGTTGGAATGTGGTTCCAGGAGTGGTCATACCCAGGCCCATTGATTAGGGGTAGATCATTTGCAGACATATTCATCAATCATCATCATTTGTTGGAGTACGCACTTGAAAGTTAATCGGTTTCTCTTCACAGAAGGTGTTGGAAATGTAAAGGTTTAGTTTAAATATATTTATATTATTAATGCACTCAGCATAACATCCCGTCGCAAACACTAAATGTCCCTTCAAATCAGATGTTTTGGGCTCATCAGGTGCAAACCCGCTCCGTTACAGTTAGTATTGAAATCCATATGCAGAACAATGAACTCTCCAAATTTATTATTTTAGCGGGTTTTTAGGTGAAATTTACAGCGAGATTTAAACGCCAAATGCCTAAAGCAAAACTTCTTTCTACTAATGCGGAACCGGAGTTAATTGATTGATTGATAACCAATTTACTTCTTACAAGATGAACAATGTAGGAGTGGTTTGTGATTTATAACGCTAATTTTTACATATCACATATCAATATAATATATTTTTCATATCAAAATTATTTAATTCTGCACTGTCATGTACATTTATTTTGCTTACCGTTTTGCAGTAAATTACTCTAATAAATGTATTCAATAGGGCACTTTACGAATTATGGTTGAAGTGACCGGAAGTCCTAAGTTACTCTCACTGCGCAGGTCCTAACTGGTCAGTGGTGGCTGGAATGCGGGCACCTAGCTGTACACTGAGACGGGGAGCGGGGAAGGCCCTGAGAGGGAGAGAGGGGCAGCGCACACCAAACCACCAGTGACCAGCTGGTCACCAGACTTGCACAGTCCCTCTCTCTATATATACAATGCACTGTACACTCACACTAGTTCTGACCCCCTAGAGGCATACTGCAAGTCTAAGCATGGTCTCTGTGTGTACATTCGTCCTGCTCCTCTGCCCCGTCCTCTGCCTGCACACCCTTCCCTGTGTGCATGCTTCTTCCCACCCTATGTTTTGATGGATTCACTTGACAAAAGTTGTTATTATTATAAGATCTAGCGGGTAAAATCTACTTAAGTTTAGGCAAAACTACTGTCAACATGTGATCTGATAATCCTGGAACAGCTATCCAGCCACAAAGCAAATTGTATTCCTAGAATAAGGAGGCAAAGTTTGACACCTATAGTGAAGGTATTAGCTGACGGGGAAGGCGCCCGCATCTAGTTCTGTCCCCGGGGCATAGTGACCACTGCAAAGTTTGTCATCAACCTATTCGTGAAATACGCTATTATTTTTTTTAATTGTGCAACTCATTTATATGCGCTAATACTATTCTCGTTGGAGAACTATATTCATTCCATATCAGCCTGATGCCTGATACGGCCGTCGTATCAGCCTCAGGACTGAGTTGTGCTTTCAGCGTTAATTCAATGGGCCATACATATTGACCACACTCAAAGGTGAAATAAAATATTGAATTATTTTTGTTTTTACTGCAGGGCATAACTGTATGTTATTTGACTATTACTTTCAATCCACATGGTGAAGAAAACGAGTGATTTAACCAGAACCATCCACAAAATCAAAATATATTATCATTTTTCCTGTACCTTAGCTTACTATTGGAGATGAATGGAATGGATCCGACCTGGACGAACAGCGACCGACCCGCCCTCTTGAGGGCGGAAAGCCCCTCTCGGAAATCCCTTCTGTCGCCCCAGCAATCCGTGTCAACTCCCCACAAAGAGACGACCCGGATTTCTGGCTCAATTTTCAGTGTTTTCCCATGTAAGTGGCGACCCGCTGATCGTTTCAAATGAAACTTGTGTTAGGTAGGATGGCCTTTTGTGGGAGGACTTATATATTATATGGTACACGAAACTTGTACTTTTAAATCTAAAAATTGGCGCGAACCTGGGTTGAGACCTCTGTTTTTGCACATGTTACTACTACTGCACCCCTGGTACTAGGGACTAGCCACTGCCATCATTACATAACGCTCACAGGCATGTTGACATGTATTTATAGGGCGGGTAGCGTAGCGTACACAGCACAATGTGCTGTGTACGTCTGTAACGATTCCATTATGAAGATTTCCATTGAGCTCCGGTTAGCTCCGGATTGACCCGGACCCGGACCTCTGCCTGAATATTGTAGGAAGGAGGGATAGAGAGAGCTAGGGTGGGTGGATGGGTCTATTTCCCTTGAAATAAGAAACCCCAACACTCAAAAACAGAAAAAATCAGTAAGTAACACCACCCAAAAATACTCGCGGGTAAAATTTCTGGACTGCATTAGTATACTGCATGCCCACCAGGGTACCGATATAAGAAATCACTGAACCACCCTGCTGGTAGTTTCATTATCACATGCATTGCAGCAATGCACACAGGTGGTGGCGCGCAGTAGAAATTCTAACTCTGTATGCGCCCAAAGGGATGATTTGTGATTATGCATTGGACAGTCACCTACTGTATGGGTTTGCTAAACCAACTCATCTATTTTAAGTCAGTTTATCTGGTTTTCAGGTGAAACCCAGGTCATTGGTCAAGCAACTTTCTCACCATCGGGCGGGAGACAAGCATTTTATCTCTTACCCTGGTCACACTATCCTACTCACTGTCCTTTATCTGACACAATATGGACTTCTTGGTATTTTATTGTGATGGCAACCATTTCCTTTTAGGAAATTCATAATGTAATAAACTTACAGGGGATGGAAGGGAGATGATCCTGACGTAGAATGCTGCACCAATAAGTGATACATCTCGCGCCACAACTAGTACAGTCAATGGAACTGCAAACAAACAAATTACTTACGGTATGGATGATAAATGAAATTTATTGACACGCCCAAAAATATTATAATGATTATAATACTGTAAAAGCTTAGATTATATGGCTATGACAGTTTTGAGGAAATAGATAAAATTTATTTGTAGTGACTCTTCAGGCCTTGGACTTGCTAGAAAGGGACATGCCTGTGTCGAAACTATGAATATTAACCTATAATCAGATTATAGGTTAATATTCATAGTTTCGACATTATCTACAAATTTGATCTCTAGTGCTTTTGCAATCTATAATAGACAACAACCAGGTCAATTATTATATTATTGTAATACTGCGAGATGTTGTTTCATGTTTCATTCTCAATACCGGCCCTCAGTACCAACTCTTGAACCTATACAGATGTATACAGCAAAAAAAGGTTTATAATAAGGAATTTTTCATACGTTTTAACAGGGAAGAATAATTACCTGGTATGAGGTTCACCATTGAAAGTGTAACAAACAGGGTGCTAACTAGAAATTTATCTGCCAGGGGATCTAAAAAACTTCCAACAGGAGAAGACTGTCCAGGAAATTTCCGAGCTATCCATCCATCAAGCTACAAGAGAAATTGTTGTGTACTTGGTAATGCAAGACTTATTAGCAATAATTTGTATTCAACAAAAACATATATATGTAATATTACATAATTCTGACTAGAAAAAATATATATATTCTTTAGTCTTCTACATAGTATCATAATATTGTATCTGCATTATGGAAATAAAAATCTATTATTATTTACCAAATCTGTAATTCCTGCAAACAAGAACACGCCGCATGCCAATTCATATGATTCTGACAGAACAAGATATCCTAAATATGGAGTCAGCACCATTCGAGTTACGGTTAAAATATTGGGGACTGTGAGCAGAGCCTTCCAACTCTGAAAATAGAAAACCATTATCTTTTATGTTTGTATAGCTAATGCATATCCTATGATAAAGCTACATTAATGTATGGAATCGTGAACTTAAAGACAACCTTTTTGTATAGTTTCTTCAATGCTCTGGAGTTTGGTAGGACACAATGTTCTACTGTGTAACTTGCTTATCACAGAGTAGGATTCAATCCGAATTCAACATAGATTTGTAGCGTTGACAGTGGAGATTAGGCATGCATCATTTTTTTGTATTTAATATTTTTTATTCAGTCAAAATTATTATGTAACAAGCGCATTATTCTCAGTGATTACTGATCATTATTAGTTCAAATCATACTTAAAAAATAGAGAGAATAATATTATCCGTGTGATGAAATAAAGATTCATTTAAAACCGTCAACGGTGCATGGTTCAAATTCAAGACAATCAAACTGAATTTAACACTATATATTTCATAAATCTAGTAATAGTCCAAAAATAATGGGAACTAAAAATTGACTACCATAAATTAATTAAACGTCACAAATTACTGAACTGACAAAACAAAATAATGTTTACAGAATATGTTATTATTGATAATTTCCAACCTTAGGCGGAGCCGAATCACCATCCTCATTTTCACAATTCTTTTTTCCTTGAACAGTGCTAGAAGTTGAAAAAGGCACGCCAGTGAACAAATTGCCACATCCAAAATCAGATAGAGCAAGAGTTGTTTTCCCATGTGCATAGAAGATGGGCATGGTATGAACATTATGTCTCGATACACCACTATTCATATTAAAATATCTTTGATCTTTGATTTGGTAAGCTGCAGCCACAGGCCCGTAATTCTGCTGAATTGACTTGGGTGGAAGTAATTGCGGCGGTGAGCCCAATAACATTGCCCTGGCTCCCGATTTTATTTTTAGCCGATTTTTGCCATGAGCTATTTTGTGATTTAGAGGAATGGCTGATCCAAACATTTTTTGGCTATTCCTGCTTGTCAGCCCGAGTGTTACATGCATCAACATACACAGCTTCATGTCCTTGTACGGAAAAGCTTCTCCTCGCGTATGAAATCTTGGGGTCTGACAGTGACACCAAAGGCAAAGTAAATGACGACTTGTAAGTTGTATATCGTTGTCGTCGTTGACGTTGTTGTAGCGGTCGGAAGGCAGTGTCAAAGTTTTTTCAAAAGCAACAGGCGAATGAAGGGGTCACATGGTATCAAATTGATAATTGACCCTTATTTTTGTAGGGCCTGCTGACATTGTCTTATAAATATGACAACCAACACCTAAGATTTACAACAAAATCTATGCTCGCCCTCGACTGTCGTACCGTTCACGAGCACATTATAGGGCGCGGCCATATTGTGTAGTCTGTATACCAAACTCGCAAAAGTTAAAGATTAACTTAGACAAAGGTAGTGAATAATGTTCCTTTTCATCTAAATCAAATACTAAAAACTGGAAAATCAAATTAATTCTATGTCTTAAATACTCATTACCTGGAACATAAAGTTTTTCTGTACTAGAGAGTATTTAATTATATTCCCTCTGAAAGGGAGAGTACTTCCGGCCACGGTGCAGACGAGCTTTACTACAGGGAGGCCAGTATCGTGAGTATGGAGGTATGTTTGTGCTAATAATCGCATTATCTTTCTCTTATCTCATACACTACCATTTACTGATAAAAGTGTTAGCATGTCTCTATTGGATGACTGTATTGAAACCAGGTATATCTTATTTCATATTCAATCTCTGTACCGTAAGGATTCAATTCATTCAATCACATGAACATTACATTTACAGGGGTCGCTACAGAGGAGTGGCTTATACCGTCTCGACTAGCTTCGGAGGCATTGTGGAAACATGAAACTGTTAATAATGATCGGATAAAATTTCTAAAACTTAAAAGAATTTTTAGAAACCTGAGAGCAATATTTGCCATATATTTTAATTATTGCCAATCAAGTGTTTACATTTACACCAGAATGTTACACAGTCAAAATATAAGATTAAGAATTAAGATAATATATATCTTTTATTTTGGTTGTTGTGTTTGTGTTAGGCTCCCGCCACCTTATATCTTATATGTAAGATATAAGGTGGCGGGAGTGAAGTTTAAATTGGAGGGAGCCTATTCCATTGTAACAATTGTTGGATGGAGCGTGGAAAGAGTGAATTAGTACGTTTGTATGCGTCCTTGGATGCCACAAGTTGGCACAACCTCCTGGAATCTGTTGGTACCAAGGCTTGGGTGCGCCTATCTCCTTCATGTTTTATCTCTAAAACTTAGTGTGAATCCAGTGTGTTCATTCAATATGATGAAACTATTTAAAATATTCCCTTACAGCTTTGGCTCATACACTTTCTCCTTTTTTGCCTCTCTGACATGGTCTTGAACTATTTAGTTTTAGGGGGTTTAACGCTATTTTGAATAGTGGGCTTATATGACATCCAACACCTTAGGAAGGCCTTGGGCCTATACATCCAGAGCTGGGCCTATATGTGCAACAGCTAGGCCTATGCAACCAGAGGCCTATAGCTCGTATGTAGGTCTGGAGCCCTGAACATGCAGGGAGGGGCCTACGTACCTAGCTGATCCAACGTACAAGTTGGACTGTGCAAATCCCATCAAGTAAATCTCACACATGGCCAATGCCACACAGACAGGCAGTATGGTTTTAGTTCAGCGAGTAACACTGTATTGTTGCCTTATAAATAGAAAGCTTTTGTTCGGTGTTTGGACAGAATGGGACAGTATATTTATTGACAAATATTCAAAGCATTGTAGCAACGAGAAAGTGTTTATTTCTTCTTTCACCAGATACTACTGAGTTGGGTTCTCTTTGAAAGTTGAAAACTCAGCACCATGCTCGGTGTGCTTATTCATCTATTTTTAAAAGAGTTAAATTTTAAATTTAGATAATACTAGTCTAAAAATAACTAGGCTTGGAAAAAGTCTTGTGGCCCGCAGCCTCTGGCAATCAGTCCAGTTTGGCCCTTGAAGCTCCCAATTAAGGGTTGACGTTGAGGTGGCGTCTGGCGGGAGCCTATTCCATTGTAACAATTGTTGGATGGAGCGTGGAAAAAATAAATTAGTACGTTTGTATGCGACGTCCTTGGATGCCGCAACCTCCTGGAATCTTTTGGTACCTTGAGTGCGCCTATCTCCTTCATGTTTTATCTCTTAAACTAAGTGTTAAGTCCTGTGTCTTTATTCAATTATTGATAAAGCTTGAGCTTTCTTTCAAGTCAGAGGAAGTTAAAACCATAATGGAACTCGTTGTTATCTCCCGTTATATCTTCAACGAAATTCTGATAAGATAATCGTACCTCAGGTATGACGCATCAGAGATCCGGGTTGTTGATAATTAATAATCATTTCGTTCAAGTGACTAGAACGCCATTGATTTTGGCCTACTTTCCCAGACAATTGCATATTTCATATTGACCCCAGCTGAGTATGCTGCATGCTTATCAGATATGTGTTGCAACCTTTGCCCGTGACTTTATAGTTTGGTTATCACATACCTGAACTTAAGAAGTCAGATAAATTTTTCTTCAAAGTAGTTACCCGAGTCAAACAGAGGTAGTCGCTAGGATGAGTTCTAATGAGAGAGTTGGACAGATACGACGTAGCCTTAACATGGGTAGTGCACCAAAGGACATAAAACACGTAAGAATTTTTTTTATCTAGTTTCAGCTCTCCCGCCCTTGATATAACCATATTAAATGTGTTGAAAAGGGCGTAAAGCAACCAATCTCACTCACTCTAGTTTTAAATATTTACGTTCTCTGAGGTCGCATACAAGCGTACCATAGAAATGAATACTTTCTTGATGGAACAGATGGGACGAGTCTATCTGGTTCTTCATGATCTGGTTATTGGGAAAAAGAATGCCTATTCAAATACTTCTCGGTAAGAGGTATAATGGATATGAAAGGTGTAAATATTGACACTCTTTTACTCATGAAAAATATATTCGTCCAGTGCTGTGTATCTTCGTTTCCTTAATATTTTCGTGCTTGGCCTTGGGGAACATTTTAATTAGGCCGGGTCTTGGATTTTTGGGGATCATTTTAATTAGGCCGGCTCTTGGATTTTCCCAGTATCTTTGAAGATGTGCGTCTAACTTTGGGACCTAACTTTGCCTAATTTTCGCATCTTATGCAGAACTTTACATTCCTCCAAAATACATTTCTCCGTGTTCGCAGTGTACTATAATTGTTAGAACTTTTAGATAATGAGATTGAGTTGTTGATGTATGATGATAAATTCTGCCCCAGGGCAGATCCCAAACAGAATATTCTTGGATTGATTCATAAAGACCTGTCTATTCGTTCACTGACTCTTTATTTTAAACACTATGTAGCCTTTTGCATCCCTTAGACCAGAGCTATACATAATTGTATAGCTCTGCTTAGACTTATTTGTGTGCCGAGGTAGGCCTGAACATAGAACAGGTTCGCCGTATATCATATATGTAAAGCATCTGGTGTCCCTTTTCCCTGTTTGTAAGTCCATCACTTGGGGATTGTTATTTGTCCTTGCACAATGTCATGTTCTACTTTACATGTTTTCGCTCTTCGCCATCTTTTTGATGAAAGGACGGTTTGTTGATAGTTATCCACTTTTTTGCGAAAACAAATATCACATAGATAGCTCGCAAGAAAGCCTGGTATTATGGATATAAAAGGTATAAATGGTTACTCATCTCTATTTCAATCCTGAGTTTCATTCCACATGACCCTGGGTCCATGGAACTTTGGAAGCCAAGATAGATCGGGACAGGGAGGAAAGGGGATGGATAACACGACTAAACACAGTAATCCTCAGCGGTTTAAATAAACTGGATTAACCATCTGTTAAGGCCTAGCCAACCCCCATTACGTTTGATTCGTACATTTTGGCTTAGACCTTCTCAGGCTACGGCATCCCATTTCGGTATGCACGGACTTAGGTCCTACCACTGTTCCACGAGAGACCCCCTATTCCAACCCATCCATATATACATATAGGCCTGGGGCACCTATTCTATCTAAGGTGGGAGGGGGACATCCTTGCGAAACTATTTCACGCAAAAATACTCCTAACTAACTCCAGGAGGGCATCTTATAACAACCACTCTTGGTTGCGAGTGATGTCATAGTGGCAACATCCACACACCAAGGCAACAACTATCGTTGCCAAGTGAGTTCAGGTGGAGGATTGGAGGTAACATTCCACTTGTGGTAGCGCAGTCGGGGACTACGCAGTGCGTCACCCCAAAACCTAGTATCATCATTGAATTTATACTTTCATCTTGTTCGAGATGACATTCTTTTGAGCTGGGAGGTGTATACGGTATCTACTTTGTTACTACTATGAATTGTTCAAATACTGTGTCATCAATAATTCGACTTCACATCCAGTGATAAATTGTTCAAAACAAGGGGGAAAACAACACATTATTTCTATCTTGTTTCGTGTGCTGGTGATTTAGGTCTGGACAGTGAATAAATCCATGCGAGTCATGACACCTCGCTCATGTCTTCCTTGTCCAGGGCCAAAGTGACACGGTATGCTGCATGCTTTGTCAAATTAATGGTCCTGGACCAGGCATGGGGCTGTAAATGGCATGCCCAATCAGAATCCATCCTCTATGGCTGCGTCTGCGTGGCTGGTCATTATGGATTGACTTGTTGCTCGTGACCTATGCTGCACCTGGGGTCATTGCATCACTCAAGCTGAGCATTGGCCGTCATATCCCTTCCGGGAAATGACACGTAGTATCTGACCTACCCCCCCCCCCCCCCCGCACACACACACACACCTAATAATCAATAATTAAAGTTTCGAGTCCTCTGGAGGACTGCAAATAAAAGCCCGTAGTATACATTGTCGCTAAACTGTTTATACCCGATGGGGTCTTCAATATTGGTATTTTACTATGTGCGATAATTTAGAAATAATGTAAATTACCTCTTCTTGTTTTTTGGCTCGGTGAATAGTATCAAATGATAAATAATTGTAGAAATATAACCTTGGTCGTAATAAGATTAAGATAAATACGAGGTGATACTTTTGCATCGAAATTTAACATTTCATTGTATTGTTAATGTGAAATTCGGTTTGAATTATTCAACTTTGTCTTTTAGTTTAGTTCTTAACTTATAATTACGAAAAATAAAGATGTCGCTTTTAGTTCGCTTGATGCCAACAGCATTGACGTAGAAAGGGAAACGAGGGGTATTTTTGCCAATGCTCAATATTATGATATTTATTTACATATATAATTATCTATCTCTTTGTAGAACGGATCAGATGAATTGCCGCTCTTCGATCCTAAGTTAATAACTCATATTGATTGGGATGCGCGAAAGGCCAATTTCAAAAATGGCGTTTCGCCACTCAGCCCTGGGGAAAATTTACTTCTCAGACCTCTATGTCTTGCCGACTATGATAGAGGTAGGTTGTTTACTTATCTATTAATCATTACTTTTGTCTTTGTAACAATACATAAAATGTTAAAAACTGCTGCTAGAAAATGTTAAAACAATTGGTGCCTGTCATTCTTAGTCAGCCATGTCCTTCCATAAAAATGTCAAGTCATTAAGGTTACTTAACACAATTTATTAATTATGTCCGTTTCCATAGGGTTTTTGCAGCTACTAGGACAATTAACTAAAGTAGGAGACGTATCCAAAGAGGATTTCAGACGTAAGTTTTAGATTTGTTTTACATTTTGTCGGACAGCAATCTGTGCATATAGGTATTTTGCACTTTCCAAATTACGCCTGCATTCTTGTCTATATACCGTACTTGTGTTCACATGGTATCTGCTTCATCTTCTGGACTTCAGGTCGATTTGAAGAAATGATGGCGAGTTGCAATACGTATTATATAGCAGTTCTTGAAGATACGACCATAAATCAAGTCATTGGAGCGTGTTCCTTGATCATAGAACAGAAATTCATCCACTGCATAGCAACGGTGAGTTACTTTATTCATTGTTTCAGGAGGCAAATGCACCGCCGAAGAATGAGCCATTTATATCACATACTGGTCGGAATCTGACTAGTGTGCTCAGAATAAAAGTAGTGCCTCGTGTAGTTGTGGTTTAATTTTGGAGTCTGTGGGACCAAACGAGAATAAAATAAAGAGTCCTCTTCGATCCAGTCTACAGTTGTCATGTTCTATATACTGAGTGGATGATTTATCGGGAGAGGTGGAGGCGTTTATTAACCTAGGTCAAAGACGGAATAATTTAGGCAGCTTTTGTCCAAATTGTCGCACATCATAGAAAAGACCGATACTTTTCATGTCTCTGTTAATTATAACCCCAAAATAGCTGAATCCAGGTTCTTATATTTGTGACTTTTTGTTATTTCAGAGAGGGCGCATAGAAGACGTTGTTGTTAGCGATCAATATAGAGGCCAACAACTGGGAAAACTGTAAGTTAAGAAACATGTATCATAGAGCAAGTGATATGTGTGTGATAATAAAAAGAGAGTAAATTCTACAATTTGTATAAATCGTTTTCACACCTAGGTGCCCCTTCTTATATCTAGTATTTGGTCTAACTCTCGGATCTAGTTTCATTAAGATTTGATTCCCCTACCTCCCTCCCTTTTGTAAATTAGTCTATATGATTCTTTGTCTTTCTCTCCCGCCCTCCCTGCTTAATATGCAGAATACAATCAGTATCAATCGATCAATGCTTTTCGTTTATATTTCAAACAGGTTAGTAGAAGCCATGACTCTGCTTGGAAAGCACCTGGGCTGTTATAAAATGTCTTTGGAATGCGGTGAGGAAAAGAGGACTTTCTATGAGAGCTTCGGATATTCCAAGGACGCTGGACATTTTATGGTCCAGCGATACAAAGACTGATCTCTAAAAATGTCATCTTCAATTCATTTCTTTCATCACTTCCCGTCCTGATCCTTGTCAATCCCCCTCTTCAGAGAAATTATTTTGATTCCAGATATAAGTAATGCTATGTATTCTTTGTCGAAGCTGCAATACACGGCGTTTCTTGAATGAAAACACACAAACACTATTCACTGTCAAATGTGCAGTGTTGGAGGTATGCGATGTGAGAATCGCTTTTTAAGGAATGTGATGTTTTATCTGACTATAGGTAGGTCACGAGCATCAGACAAATATATTTTTATAAACGATCGAGGTAAAGATGATGTTGATAATTTCACCAATGCCGGAACATTCAACCGATCCCGGAACATTCAGTTACGGATTATCCGTAACTGAATGTTTGGTATAGGTAACATAAAATACAGATAGTATTAAACCCACATATTTACAAATTAAAATGTTTTGTGTCCCCCTTACCGGGATAATTTTTTTATGTGAGGATAATTATTTATCTCTCAAGAAGATTTGAATATTTGATAATACACTGCATAGAATAATACCAAACATATTGAACTAATTTGGAAATGGGGGGAAACATACCATGATCATATTGCATGCAACATTACCAAGGGTAATTGTAAATCTGGGATTTTACACAACCTTATGCATCGTATTAATACGAATATCATGTACTTTTCTATTAAAAGATGTGGATTATATTTTTAAGTCTGGCATCTACATCGCTGAATTTTCATGAGTGTGTAATTCGAAGGGCGTAGCATAGTCGGTACTGGACTATTTAATTTTTAAACACTATGATTGATATAATGTGATATCTTTAGAAATGTAGGAACTGTCCAACTGAAATAAAGATGAGCCGTAGTGTATCAAGCGTTCCTTGTTCGAGCAGCTGATACTATTTTCACACAATTGGTTATGTTGATCGAGATCTCATGTGTTTGGGCATTGGGCATCACATTTCCAGTATGTAATTATGAGCGAATCGCAATGTCCATTTCGTATGATTCACTGAGCAATCCGATACATAAGTGTAGCCTATTGGGAATAATTTACGCTCTTATATCTGTTATGATTTTTGTGTATACTTTATTGACTGTTAGGGATGTATACACATGTACATGTATACTTCCTTTATCTAATGTCCAGTATCATTTTGGGTTGATTTTATTAATGTTAGCCTTGGTGTATATCCTAAATCGTATGAAATAGGGCACCTGAATAGGGTGACGGTATGATATCCTTTGTACCGGTACATGTGTTATGATTTGTAAGACATCGATTTCATATCATTTTCTTGGCTCGGAAAAGATAACAGAGGTCATAGAACTAGTCATATACTAATTGTTTCCACGATTTATCCTGGTAACCAAAACTTATTAGCGCTTTGGGCAGTCTATCTCATAAGCATAAATCTTATGTACGATCGAGCTTCCGATAGCATTTTGACGATATGGTGTTTAGCCCTCTCTTCTACATATGCTGTCACATTGATTATTTCAACTGAATATAAAATGAGTTTCACAAAACATATCCAATAGCCACCCTGTGGGAAAGAATCTCAAATCATCGATGTAATGTCAAGTACTATTAAATAAATTGTGGTATTTATAAGTGACTGCGTTGTGTGTTCTTAGCTGTTTGGTTTTTGCAAACCGGGAGTGTATATAAATTACATTTGTATGTATATTCCTCCCTGATTGCACTATGCTAATCTGATTGAAGGAGTTTCAGAGATGGGGAAGGGGGGCGGGGGTTGGGTTGTTCCATCACATGTGTTGAAATATCTCGATATTGTGATATCCAGTCACATTAACTCCCAACTGAGTTACCAAAGGCCAACCATGTGTATAAGCTGCCATTGGTTATACGCATGTACAAACACCATTGCTAATAATCGAAAAAGAGTAGGGTATCGCATCCCAATAGCATGTTTTCTGTCTTGCCCTTCGAGGCTGTTTTTAGTAAGAACAGTTTATACTTAACGCGATAATTAGAGAATCGGAGTGATTTTAGTGGTTCGGTGGGACAATAAAAATACTTGTATTGCAATAGCAATAGCAATAGCAATAGCAATAGGATAAACTCATGTGAGTTGGCCAAGCAGGAATCTTCATTTAATTAATTCAGCTAATACAAAATACCCGGCAATGCCTAAGAATGCACTGTGGGGCTACATTCATACATTTCATAAGCGAACTTTTCCTTATGAGAAGAGTCATACATAGGTCCGATATACTCGATTTCCAAATTAAATGGTCCTGGATTATCATCTCCCAGTGTGATTCCTAAGAATGAAATGCTGTCTAACTGATCAACTAGGGTCGATTGTTTATCTTGAACTCGGCCTTTTCCGGCAAGGTAAAATTTGGAGAACGGAATCTGGAGAAGAAAAAAAAAGGAATTGGAGCTTAATTTTCTATTCATTGATAACTGTGATATTACATTCGCTTTATTACACAAGAGAAAATCGAGTGCCACGGCACTCATTAAGAACGAGATTTCGATTACATAATTATAAGTATAATTATAATTACAAGGATATGCTTCCAAGAAGAAGAACTTTTGATATACAAAAGTATTGGGAGATATTCTTGACTGGTTTTGTCCTGAATCAATAATCAATCGCATTCAATCTTATACTGCAACCATTTGAATGAAATGTGTATTCAGCTTAATATTGAGTCATATTATGCAATTGAGAAAGAACTTATATATTAGTGTGTATCTTATCATGGGAATGATGTGAGAGAGAGGGTAGGGGTAGGGGCTTGAGTGGGATGGAGGAGTGGATAGATGGATAGATAGATACATACATGGTTCCCGTGGTACATAATGGTTTATTGTGGGTGGGCGGTAGGCCATAGATAGATAGTGTTGGAGTGGGAATTAATGGTATTCGTTATTTGACCGCTAGGAGGAAGAGGGGGAGATGATTGGTTACTGGGGGCCGATTCGTCCCAAAGTTGTTCTAAGTTAGGCTCAATTACATAGTCCATTCCAGTGGTCAGCTATCAGGGGTAGCGCGGCAGCTTAGCACAGAAGAGGGACTTAGCGATATAAGTAACTTCAAGTAGGGAAGGTACTCGTGACCTTGGGGTTCAGACGGTTCGGCCCGCGCTCGATCTAGTCAGACATCAGAGAAGAGGAATATGGTTTTCAGCAAGGCTTTATTCTCCAGACACAGGCTCACATCATCATCCAAGGAATGGTCAACCGGGAGTGACAATCTCACATGGCCCACACTGGGCCTTATATACAACATAAGCAATAAAATAGACATAAATAGTAGCAAGGTGATGACAGGTTAAGTCGTCCCACACATCCCCTGGACGAGTTAGATACAAAGGTGTGGATAGATTTATGTAGTGGATGTGTGGACTGAGTGACCCCCAAGAACCCAGGTCGCAGGGGTCATTCCAACCAGAGAGACTCGTCCCCTCCCAGAGAGACTCGTCCCCTCCTGCTACAGAGCCCCCTTCTTGGTCATTCTCGTCCCCTGAGAATGCACTCAGCTCCACACACAACAGAGATTGTAGTAAGTACAAATCCACAAAAAGAAATAACGTCTGTCAACTCAGATCTACACCATTAATAATAAACCTACTCTATCGGTTACAGTAGTCTCTAACTTAACAATCAACAGAGAATTAAACTAATACACAAGTCCAGCGATACATCGCCTCATCTACCGTTAACTAGAAGATTAGCCTAGAACAGACAGCCCCTGCCCTCCAGGGGGGCGGGTCACTACAAACACCAACATGGACACAAGCCCACATCTGCTATCTCTCAGTAGCGGCTACTAAGATTTCACACCCGATAGCGGTCTGTCTGTTGTGGCGAGCCAGCCACGCCCAGGCTCTCACCGCAGGAATGCGGTATAGCACGTACACATTAAAAATATAAATCTTGAACTAAAATGTCATTATACACCACCGAGAGTGTCATGAAATTGTATAAAAAGGCTGTCCAAGGCACAAGAGTACCGAGTACTAAATGCTTATGAAGAAAGTTTATGAAAAGTTCAGCTTTTCTCGCTCAGGCAAGCACTTGTAGAATTTCTTGTCAAATCGACTAAAGTTCAGGATAGACACAATCTCGCCTCGTTGAGTCTAATGTAGAAGGAACTGTCACAGTAGGAGAGGAGACGGGAAGGCACTCAACTTCTCTCCCCAGAGAAGGGAAATAATAGAACTTTTTCTTTTAAATGATCACAAAACTAATTTTACACACAACTTTTCATCCCAGAGAAGGGAAAAATAAGGGGTGGAGGCGCATATCACTCGGTCAACTTCTGGTAGGTGGCCTTGACCTCTTGAGTGAAAGTCACACCATCTTCTCCTGATGGTCTGAGGATGTGAAGGTCGGTTTCCTCCTGATCAGGAAATCCAGGCCAGGTAGGCAGGGATGGTGGCCCCTCTGGTTGTACCAATAATGGCCGCCCATCCTGTGTCCTCCAGGTAAAACGCAGATGGAAGTTTATCCGTCTGACAGGGCCTTTCCTGGTAATCTCCCATCGTTGCTCCTCTAACTCGTGTGTGATGCCAGGAGGTATGATCATGTCAGCCAGACGAGGGTGGGAGTCGAGAGGATTGAATCTCTTCCCACTAATCACCTCAGTCTGACGAGGTTGTACCTTCGCCATCTGAACCACCAGCTTCCTAGGCTTCTGGTTCTCAGCATATACCAGTTCCTCCAATAATCCTCGCGTGCTGCTGGCCAACTCCCATGTATCACCGTCCTGGTCAGGCTCTGGAATGACCAGTTTTGGGGTTGTGCAGGTCTCTGGAATGCGGGGGGTGTCTGGGTTGATCGGGGGGTCTGCTGGGGGTGTGGGTGGGGAAGGGGGGGTCGCTGGGGCCCGAGGCAATCTTGGTGGTCCGTTGAAGTGAATATCTCCCACCATATTCCGTCTCACTGGTTACTCCTATGCTTGCCCCCTCCCGTAATTCTGGGACAAGCATGTTGGCTATTTTCTTAGCAGGAATTCGCACTGGAGGTGACTTTTTAGTCACATCCCTCACTAACACGGTTTCCTCCAAAATGTAAGGGGGAGTCTGACCCAGGTCGTTCCGAGGAAGGGGTGCTGGTCCATCTCCAACCAACTCGCTGAAGAGGGGCATAGACAGTTGAGCAACAGGAGGGGGTGTTGCTATCGCCTCCAGCGATTTCCGGGGGCCACTTCTGCTAGCCCTATGGGGGTGGGAGCTCTTGGATCTCCCCTTTGACCTCTTCTTCTCGGTGGGGGCTGGTGGGGGAATCGCTGCTACCTTCTGCTTTTTGTTCTCCTGTCCAGTCAGATCAGCCCCCCGCTGCCTCTTTCGTGTTGGGGGTAACTCAGTAGGCCCGCCCTCCGGGGAAGAGGGCAACTGAGCCAGCAGACGAAATCCCTGGTCATACATGGTTGCTTCATGGGGTGTAGCCTTCCTTCCACTCAGTGGGTGGCCCTTGGTCACCACGTAAATCCCTGTCACAGGCTCCTCCTGTTTGTGCTTAGGAGTACCATGTTTGGCTAATCGATGGTCACCAAGCTCCTTCCTTCGGGCAGTGGCTCGGATCTGGGAGCAGTCAGGGCATTGGACACCAAAGATGATGTCCTCATGCGTTTCTTTGTGTTTGCGATGATCTCGGCGATCGTTGAAGCGTAGAGGGCAGTAGGGACAGACCAGGTCTGAAGCCATCATGACTCTGAATGTGGGGTCAGGAGGCGAGTGGTCTTTTATAAGGGTGGTACCACCCCCTCCCTCCCCTGGAGGACACAGACCTGGACATACCTCCCTTTTGTCGGTGACGACTCGTCCCAACGGCTTTGTCTCCTCACATCTTTTTATTTCCACAGCTGATTGTTCTTTAATTCCAGCTCCTGTCAATGCCCTCACCCTTCTCGTCTGGTCAATCCATCCGTCTGCCATGCCCATCGGGGGCTGGAGTGTGATCTCCTGGCCAGATGGAAACTCCATACTCATTTCATGGCTCATCTGCTCACGCTCCCCACTCCTGGGTGGTGATTTATGGACAATTTGGTAAATCACATCCTCACCAAAGGTGGCGGCCTTCATGATGTCTGCATGGACCACCTTTTGAAGTCGTCCCTTCTTTACTCGATATACCATGTCACTCAAGACATCCACAATTTCCCACGGCCCTGTCCAGAAACGCTGGAACTTAGGTGATCTGCCTAATTTCTTCAAAGGCTGGTATATCCATACCCTCTGGCCCTGGGTGTATGTGATTTGCTTCACATTCTTATCATAATACCCTTTCTGTTTTTGCCTGGTCAGTTTGATGCTCATGAAAGCAATTTTATGAGCAACCTCAATCCGCTCCAGCATGTCAAATATGTACTCTTCATGTGTTGTGGTTAATTTCTCCCCATGGGACGGGTATACAATATCCCAGGGCATACTGGTCTCTCTCCCCATGGCCAAATAATTCGGGGTGAATCCAGTGGCGGGGTGTTTCGATGCCCTATACGCTGCCCCCAGGTATGGCAAAAATTCATCCCAATTGCTATGTCTCTCATTCACCATACATGCTAGCATCGTGGTCAAGGTTTTATTGTATCTCTCGATTTGTCCATTTGCAATCGGATGATACGAGCAACATCTAGTTTTATCGATCCCTAGCAACCTCGCCACTTCTTTGAATAAATTTGACTTGAAGTTCCTCCCCTGGTCCGAGTGCCAGACAAGCGGGATGCCATATCTGCACACAACCTCAGTAACCAGAATATTTGCCACCGTTTTAGCAGTAAAATCAGGTATCCCAAAACACTCTGTCCATTTTGTGAACAGATCACCGATCACGAGAACATATTTGTTACCAGCATCCGATCTGGGAAATGGCCCTGTGATGTCCATCGCAATCTCTTCCCACGCTCCTCTCAGGGGTCTCTCTCCCAGGTGGTTCCTTTTCTTGCGAAGGGGGTTTTTCTTCTGTTGACACACAACACATGTAGAGATGAAAGCAGTGGCATCTTTGGTCATCGTCGGCCAATAACACGATCGTTTGAGCTTACTAATAGTCTTGTCCCTTCCCAAATGGCCACCCATCGGTCCAGCATGTATCATCTCCAGATATCCCTTCCTGGCTGATTGGGGTACATACACTTTCCAATCTCTGCCGCCAGCTGGCGTCCACCTCCATATTCCCAACAAATCATGCTCAACGGCCAAGGATCCAAACTCATTTTTCAACCACAGCCAGTCACTATCTGGCAGCCGCTCATTGATCTCTGGTGCATTACCATCTCGCAGGGCTTGCTTAAACAGCATACACAGAGGGTCATTCTTTTGGTTTTCTTTCATCACCACCCGTCCTCCATCCCAGGTAATTGTCCTAAGGGTAGCGGGGTCGCTCTCACCCTCCTCCTCCGGATCAATCCTATGACACTGGCCGCAAGGGATGCGCGAAATGCCATCGGCATTCTGATGTCTCTTTCCCGCTCTGTGTTGTACTTTGAACGTGTACGTGGCTAGCTCTTCCACCCAGCGAGCAAGTTGACCTTCTGGCTCTTTGATGTCCAGCAGCCACTTCAAAGCACTATGGTCTGTCCTAACCAAAAAATCTCCGCCGATGAGGTAGGAGCGATATTTCCTCACCCCACAAACGATAGCAAGCAACTCCTTCCGAGTCACACAATAATTCTTCTCTGCTTTATTTAACGTGCGCCCTGCATATCCTAGCACTCTCTCATGTCCATCTATCACCTGTGAGAGGACATAGCCAATTCCCAGGCCACTGGCATCTGTATCAAGGATCATTTGGGCGGCTGGATCTGGAAAGCCAAGCACCGGGGCTGTGCATAACGAATTCCGGATTGCATCCATTGACTGGGTACAAGCCTCATCCCAAACGTAAGGTACATCCTTCTTGGTCAGTTTAAACATCGGAGCTGCCACCGTAGAGAAATCTTTGACAAACGCTCTATAGTACGAGCAGAAGCCTAAGAAGCTTCTCAACTGCTCTTTACTGGAGGGGTAAGGCCATGTTCTCACTATCTCGATCTTGGCCAGGTCAGTGGCTACACCCTCCCCTGATACTATGTGCCCAAGGAAGGCCACAGACGCCTGAAAGAGCTGACACTTGCTAGGTTTGACAGTCAGACCAGCCGTCTTCATTCTCTCAAACACTCTTGCCAGTCTATCAGCACATTCCTCCACGGTCCGGCCATGCACTATTACGTCATCCAAATAGACAAGACACTGCTCTCCGACCAGACCAGCCAGAACTGTCTCCATCAATCGCTCAAATGTAGAAGGAGCGTTCACCAGACCAAAAGGCATAACGTTGAATTGATACAGGCCCCGATGCGTGCAAAAGGCCGTTTTCTCTATACTACTCGCATCTATCTCTACTTGCCAATACCCGCTCGCCAGATCGAGCGTGCAAAATACGCTGGCGCCTCTCAGAAGGTCGAGAGTGTCATCCATCCTAGGTAGAGGATAAACATCTTTTTTTGTGATTTTATTCAAATCACGATAATCTACACAGAACCTCCAGCCCCCGTCTTTCTTCTTTACCAACACTACTGGACTGGCCCAGGGACCGCTTCCAGGTTCAATCACTCCTCCCTTCTCCATCTTGCGTAATTCTTCTTCCACAATCTGTCGCCTGGGTACAAGTCTGGGCCGACTCTTGATTGGGTGGCTAGTACCAGTATCGATGTGGTGTTTAGCCATTCCAGTCCTCCCCAGAGGCTCTCCTTTTCTATGTGTAGTGGGTCCGCCACCCGGAATACAGCGAGGCTGTCGACTATCGCCGAACACCAACCAGGCTACGACAGCGGGGGCACTTCTACCAGCGCCGGAGACGACTACCACCAGTTCCGGCCAGTTCCGTCAGGGGGCGACATACGACCACCATGCAGACGACACTGCAGACACCCTCCGACAGACGGTAGGCGGAGGATACTACTACCTCCGCAAGGGGATCCAGGCTTCGCTTAACACTACGGACTCGAGCCGCGCCGCGGACCGAGATACTTCTGTTGTTCAAATTAAGCACCCTTGCTTCAGTGACAATACCTTTGTTACTGTATACCTTTGGGAAATAAACCAGGTTCAAACGAATCTCCTCGTATTCGTGATTCTTTACGGAATTTCGTAAACTCGTGCCCACGAATCTGCGGTTCACTACATATGGAACAGACTCTGAAATTCCTCATACAAATTCTGGATCCTGTTCTCGTGACCTTGAGTCACACATCTATCGGTCTGGCCCCACAGATCACTGATCATGGCCTTTCTCATCTCCTGTTCATCCTGGGGGCTGTCATCAGTGGGAGGGGGAAGAGAATTAACCTCTGCCTCACTCCATGCCGCCACTTTTGCACCTTGGGGTATACGAACATCTAGCAAACCTCGGTTGAGAATTTCTGCTATACCTTCTCTCCCAGTGGGGCAATGCACTGACCTTGCCACTCTCACATCTGGCACAAGTCCTTCATCTTCCAGAATGAGGGTCTTAGATCTCCCTCCAGTCAGGGTATCTTGTGGTTCCACTCCACCAACAGCATCGGAAGGGTTCCACGTGATATTCATCCTAACTCTACTACCCGCCGTTATCGTCGTCTCAGAGGCAGCATAAGCATACCCGTGTGGTAACGTCGGCCAGTTCCTCTCTCCATCACCCTCATGGCTGGTTTCAGATGAGATCTGACTGCTCACCCTCTCCAGGGACTGCTGTCTCTGTTCTCCCTCCACCTGACATACCTCCAGGTGTGTCTCTCCCATCTCCTCCAGGGATCTCTGAACATCAGTGCTTTCCTCATACGCCAAGGTGTGGTATCGTTCACCTGTCTCCTCCAGTAGCCCTTGACTGCTACTACCTGTTGCCCCAGAACATGGCTCGTCCACCTCCTCCTCCAGGGGTCCTCGCTCACACACATTCCAACCAGAATGTTGCTCGTCCACCTCCTCCAGGGGCCCTCAATTGCACATGTCCTGCCCATCACCTCCCCTATCCAGGGTGATGCTCATCCGCGCCCGACTTCCGTTTTCCACTGCTCCATATTGTGTGGTGCAGACATTACCAAGCCGTCGCCCAGGTACCTCTTGTGTATTCATCCACACTGTTCCAGTATCCGTGTCTACCAGAGACCTTCTAGCCCTGATAATATCCATCCCCAGGATACCTCCTTCTTCTAACTTTGCTACTACTATTCTCATTCTAATCAAGATCGGTCCGAAGTCTACTTCTATATCAGTCTCCCCCAGCACGTCCACCGGTGTTCCTCCAGCACCTGTGATTCTTATGTGTGTGCGCCGCAATGGAGGAGGATCATCCATCCTTTCCCAGGTCCACTTGCTCAATATCGTTGTGCAAGCACCTGTATCTATTAGCCACTGAATGACCACTCCATTGCTCTTTCCATCAACCACCACTCCTGCTGTAGAGGGATCCCACCTGCCATATATGGCCATCCATCCCTCTCCATTACCGGTGACTTGCTGGACAGTATCCCGGTGGCTTACTGCCCACAGCCGTTTCCCTGTCCCCTTTGTGTGTGATCATTGGGACAGTTTGGACACTCACGTCTGAAATGTCCAAGATCACCACACGAGAAACATCCCCTCTGTCTAGGTGTATAAGAATTGTTCGTCTGACCACCACTGCGAGGGCTGGTCTCAAGTCTATCCAACCTAGCCAATATCTTCCCCAGGATCTGTTCAAATTGAGATTCAATAACAGGCGGGGGTTCTTCCGCTGTTGCCAGTCTAAGATGACCTTGGACTTTTGAGGGGCCAGGTCGATCGCGCTCTGCATGATGGAATGCTTCTCCATGTAATGCAGCTGCTCTAGCCTCTGCGAATGATCTAGGCCTGGCCTGAACAATCCATTGTCTCAGTTTCTCGTCCCTCAGGGCTCCAATCAATGCATCTCGGCTGAGATCATCCCTTACTTCCCGATCAACCCTAGGATAGGCTAGTCTCATCATTCTCTCAAGGTCTGCTGCTATATGTACTTACATATACTATAGGAGGAGAAAGAGAGAGAGAGGTGGGAGAGAGGGAGAGGGAGAGAGGGAGAAAAAGAGGGGGAGAGAGAGAGAGAGAGGGGGGGGGGAGAGGAATAGCAGAAGGAGGAGGAGATAGAGGAAGACAAGAGATGGGAAGAGATAGAAAGGAGAAAGTTTTCCTTACAGACTTTATGAAACACACACATCCAGCCATTCAAGGGTAGGGAAAGCCATAAACGAAGTAGGGGTCCAATATTCATATCAATACAAATTTGTCCTCCCCAATGTTATGCAACAGTCCCACTAAATCCTATCACATCATTGGTTGGCCAGTATATCTACCCTATACTACGAGTATGTAAGTAGTACATGGAATTGGGAATTAAGCACCGTAAAGTGGATTGGCCTACTCATTTTGGTCCCCCATCGACGGCCAAAATAACAGCTATGAGGACGGTCTTCACGGGGAAAGGAGAACGCAAAAACGGCCGGCCAAACAGCCCAGGACTAAGACATAATAAAAGAACGAGATTCGATCTCGTTCTAACAAGGACCATACATAGATAGAACACGTGGATATTAGACAGCTCATTTCGTTCATCTCCAACAGTTGAATGCCTGCCTAGAAGGGGCTTTTATGATTAATGAATATTGACCACACATCCATAACTAGGTGTCAAGAGATCTTGGAACATTTAATCAAATTTAATACAAAATTAAATTAGGATGATTCCGGATGATACACGTTCACGTTTAGTAGTATCATTTAAAGGTTGGGATTTTATGTAACTGAATGCGTTTAAACATTGTTTTCATATATATATTAAACAATTTCTCACCTTCACATCCTGCCAGTAGGGGCCCCCTCTGGTATAGAGCATATAATGATATTGGTCATGCCATTGGACATCAAAGTACCTATCCATTTGGAGTACAATAAGATACGCTCTTCCATCTCCTCGAACACGCATCATCAGATGAGTGAAGAGAGTCCAATTATACGGTATAAAGCGGTGAAATGATCGCTGGAGAACAATAAAGAAGTAAATATTCAAAATGCATGAACTCATTATTATAATAAAGGGAATGTTAGAGAAGGGTTCCAACTTCCAAGGATACCAAAGTATTTAGGACTTTTCAGAATTCAATACAAGTTAGACATATGATATCATCAGTGGACAAGTTGGCGCTCGTACCGCTATCGGCGGGGGAAACCAGAAAAAAAAATAAAATATGATGCTATCTTACCCTATTTCTTGGAGACTTAATGTTGACATATCCGGCCTGTTTTGTAATACCATCTTTGGGCAATTCTGTGTTGAGTGATCCCTGGAAAAATGCTGTCTTATTTTTTCCAAGAATAAATTCCGCTTTTGATTGTCCTTCATTATGATCACTATCACATGTTACAGTCCATGTATTCATTACTTCTTCATTATCAAATTTCCAAGTCAGTTCATGGTCACCATGTTGTATATCAAGAATTGGGTCCTGCAGAACCTTCTCCGAAGCTTCTTGCTTTAATTTGTGAAACTCTGTTCCTAACTGTGACATGCCCTCCCTTATCCTTTCATTGGGGCTTTTTTTAATTTTTGATGCATATCCACCTTTGTGATCGGGTTCCCAGAACCTCTGCCTTGATGCCACTTTTGTAAGTACTTCATGATTTCTTGTGCTGTTCCTAAGCAGGGACGATACAAAACATCGAGGAATTCGGGCTGCTGTGAAGGTCATCTTGAGACCTGAAAATATGTTACTGATATACTGATCGATGGGTGATGAAATGGTCATGAAATTATTTCTGGATATGAAGTCAACGACATTGAATGTAAATGCAAAAAAAGACTTGATCAAATATGAAAAGTTTTCTTTTTATAGCAGTTAGAAGATGTTTTCGTCAGCACGTTTTATTTTAGGCAACACGAAAGTATAAGCCAAATTGAAAATTAAAAATGTTGTATTGACATATTAGGATATTAGGGGCAGATATGTTCTTTGATATGGTCTATGCAAAGGTATATACAGTAACTTCAAGCCTAAGCTTCTTATATTAACTAGCCTGTGTTTCACATGTGTTGGATGGTAGTTGCGCTATCTAATATTAACAGCCTGAAAAGAGGAGCAGCCTAGAGCTTTTAATAAATCTGAATAATAACAATAATAGAAATAACAGATAATGAATAATGCTGTGCCTGTGATATTATAACGTGCATACACCAATTGTGACATCCTGCAACAGGATTGAGGCTGTCTGGCGCAGGCCAGGATCCTTGAGACGAGTATACAAAATTCTGTCAGGCTCCTGGTATAGCTATATATATGTTGCACCCTAAGCTAGGGACTTTGCTTTATTGCCCTTTTTTTGTTTTTAAATCTTGAAACTTAACAGGTTGTCTTTGTTCATAACACTTAAGATTGATACTAGGAGCCTGAATTTTGTCTAAGTTTCAAGTGATTATGATTTTTGTATAATTTAATTCGAATTTGGAGCCTTAAAATGGAATATTTTCCTCCAAATAGTCATATCTTAATTGTGCTATAAGACTTTTCTTGGTATTTTTTTCAAGAATAAACGACATGCCTGCATATATATCAAACTTTAATTAAAAGAAGAGAATAAGTTTAAATTTCAAAATAGATTGACTCCACATATTGTATTTCTAAATAGAAAATACAGTTCTTGTCATTCATAGACAGACACTTTTTAGTGAAAATTGGTCAAATTTGGGACATATCGGCTTTGAATTCTTCACACTGCCATTTCCACCATTTAGATAGTTAGTACAACGTTAACATGTATCCTTCCCTCTGGCCAGACCAAAAACTGTGTCACTTAAGAGAGCCCTTAAGTACTATGGTGCCCAGGCATGGAACAAACAACCCCCAGACATAAAAAATCATAGACTTCCGCAAACATTAAGCTGTATCTACACCAGTCCCGATACCCTCTCCCGATACTGGCGACACTGGCGATTGCCATTTTGTTCCCGATAGTACAGATTTCCCCGATACGACCTCTCACGTCGGGTCCTGTCGGGAACGCCTCTACACTGGCGATGTTCGTCGGCCGACTGTTGGCGACACACACAATATTTCAAACAAGTTAGAAGTGATCGGCGACTGTCGCCGACAGCTGCCGATAGCTTCAAGTGTCGGGAGGCCGTCGGGAAGGCCTCTACACCATCCCCGACAGTTGGCCGATAAAAGCATCGGCAAGTATCGCCAACTGTCGGCGATGCACAATCGGGAGTGGTGTAGAGGCAGCTTAAAGACAGAATCAAATCACACACAACCTTACCCAAGGGGGAAACCCACAGATGAAAATGAACATCCCATGACCACAGGAACTGATTACTCCCCAGGACTGAACGCAATATGCCAGACGGTTAAAACACACTGCTACGGATGGACAGAATAACTGATCCTATTATGAAGATAAACAACTATCATCTTTCCTCTTACACTAATTACTTTTACTCATGCACCACTCCTTTCCTTCTATAGTATGGGTACATATGGGTAAAATTCGACACGATTGACACGCGACACGGCCGCTAAATCGCGGGCGACACTGCGACACGATCCCCTTAACGTGCGACACAAACAGCTTCCAAAAGGCTGATAAAATTCGACATGAGACATCCAGAAATGTATTAAAAAAAGACACGAGACACAGTGATTTATTTAACAGGTGACACACGACATTGTAACGACCGTTAATATAATTAATGTATTGCTTAAAAAGTGACACGAGACATCATTGAATTGTTTTAAAAAGTGACATGGGACATGGAAAAATGTCTTATCATGCGACACTCAGACACAGCCTCACAGGTATAAAAAATGGGACCCATGTATACCCCTTATAGTACCGGTACCGGTAGTAGTAGTAGCACTAGCCACAGCACTGTAGGCCTATAGATATGTTAAATAAAAAAATATGCCAAAAATTGGCAAATTTGATTTTGTATGTTCAACCCCCATATGCTGCAGCACCAGTTACCTGAGAGAAATTGCCATGGAAACAGTTGAAAGTCAGAATTTTCATGACATTTCAGATGCGGTTGGGATTCTATAGGCCTACGGTAGCCTACCTGAATCCCTCCCAGCAAAAGATTATAAAGTACAAGATCTACAAGAACGATCGTCACACATGGAAACAACCGCAAATATGAAAAAGAATTCTTGTAATTGTGCATGTGACAGTTTCAAATACAGATAACCCTGAATCTTTTCCTTTATTTGACAAATCATGTATTATTCTATCATGAAAACTCGTAACGTTATCATGAATCATATGAAATAAGTCAAGGCAACTTTATGTTAGTCCCTAAGACTTGCCCACTGCCCAAGCAGAGTAGGAGCCAAGCCCAAGGAGGAGAGTTTGTTTGGCAAATTCAGGGCCTCACCAAGCTTTTGTCAAGATAGTGGAAGGGTTTTCTGAAAGATGCTAATAATCAGATAGTTTTGTTATTTCCTTACCTTTCTTCCAGACATTAATATGCAGCGTTTCTTAATATAGATCCCCCAAAAGGATTTAGCAGTGAAGAACTACGTCTGATGTGACCTTGACATTGATAGTTAGTTTCGTAGTAATTCAATTATTTTCTTATTATGATTTATTTTGTACAATTGGAAATAAATTAGACAAGTTATTGAGTAGATTCTTTTTTGATATACCATGAGAAACTATCGAACATTTACTCGATTTCGACGAGGCGAGACGAGACCAATTAATGAAGCTAGCGCTAGGTCCACATCTTGAACTGTGTCAGTAGACCACAGAGAGAGGACCTTGTAACTTGTAAGTGTGTAGCTGTTTGGAGCGAAAAACAAAACTTCAATCATGGGTTCCAGGGCGTCCATAATGCTCCAAGATGAGGAAATCCAGGAGATTCAGAAGGAAACTGGATGTAAGTGAGTTTGTTCTATGATCGATGCGATCAAACACGGTCCAACGCCTGTCCGTGCCGTGTGGGATAGGTGAACGTAGACGTAGGCTAGTAGGCACTTGTATTTCCTGATGGCAGTGCCCATGCCTTGTGGTGGGCTTGGCATGTGTAACGTACACAATCCGCATCGGCACTGAGCATTGATGTCATGAGTGATCTATTATATGGGTCAGATTTTAAGAAAATGTACAATTCGCCGTCACCAATCCTCTCAAATAACCCACATTTAAGACAAAAATGAGCTTCAAATTGCAGTTTAACATAACGGAACTGATACTTTAAATCAATGCGATATCAAATATACCCAGATATTCCCAGTATTCTTCATTTTTCAGCCTAATTTAGGAGAATTTCCTCAATGTGTAGAGCTGCAAATTGTACCTTTTCTGAAAATCTGACCCATATCATGATACGGAGATTATATTTAGGACTGAATCTATTATTTAGTGAGGCTGTGTAACCTATGGAGTATGGTAGACCTTATCACACTCCTAGTCCTAAGACTTTTTTCACATTATTTATGTAACTGTATTGATGAATGAGAAATAAAAACACTTATATATATAGAATGAGTAACGTGTGTGGGTATGGGTATACCGTACTATAGGCCTACTATAGACATCTATCATAGTTTAGTCAATATTATTACTTTGGTTAATGCAGATAGGGGCCTATATGGACAGGGGTAGGAGAGGGAATTTTTAAAGGTGTTTTTTTAAAGATATTCCCGTGCGCTTTCGTGTTATTTCACATATGTAATGCCTAAATAGTGGATCTCCTTGGGTTTTACCCTTGACATTGAATTGTATAATTAAGCCCCTTCCCCAAGCCCAACGTCGCGAGGTCCGGGTGACGTCAATTCCCCTGGCCAGGCGCATTCACCCATAAAATCCTGCTTATTTTAGCTCATTCCCAGTAACCCATTCTTGCTAACTAGACCAGAACCAGACCAGCGTTCGCCCCTTCAATGCCCTTATGGCAACGTCTTTGTCAAATGGGATTGGTCGAGCGTGCAATGTCATACTCATAGACCAAGTATCTATCTCTACTACCCCCTACTGTCCCAGGTAGGAAGGAAGGGCTGGGTTACTGGCTAGCACTGTCACTGATGTAGTCAGTCCACCAAATGTCCACCTTAAATTAAAATTGTTTGGTAAGGAGTAAGTCTGTATAATTATGAGGGACAGATTAGCTTAACTGCTAAACTAGTATATAACTGGATCTAACTGGATCTGGACCTCATATTGCTATCTCTCTAAAGTGAGGTCTGGTATGGCGCCTCGCACATGCGTTTGTTGTCATACTCCATATATGGCATGCACCGACCCATATGCCCGCGCATGCGCAGCCGTCTCACCGCTCGGCGATACGAAAACAAGATGGCGGCCATGGTACCGTAACAGCCAAGAAAATAAAACTGCTTTCTGAGCGCTTGAAATGATTTTACACAATAATCCTGGCATATGAGGTTGAAAACAAGGTCAGATTAAACGTTCAGGCATTTATATTCAGTCGATGGTTAATCATTAATTTATTTACGGCTTCGGTAGTGTCCCAGATCCCGACCCAGATTTTGACGCACATGCGCAAACCGATTCCACTCGTCTTGGCCGGCCAGGGCCCTCTCGAAGCGTGTGGAATCGAGAAAGATGTGAAAAATATACTGGTTTGATTATTTAATAAAGAGGTTGGTCATATTTCATTCGATATGCTTCGTTTCATTCGATTTCCAAGCCTTTGTCAGTTGTGTTTGCCTCGAGAACGTCTCCACGCTTAGCATGGCCACACTAGACTAGCCTAGGCCTATACGTTACCTACCAGCCGAGGAAATTAAACTGCTTTCTGAGCGCTTTGAATGATTATACACAATAATCCTTGCATATGAGGTTGAAAACAAGGTTAGATTAAACGTTCAGACATATATATTCAGTCGCTGGTGTCATAATATTATAAATTTGTATTCTTATTATCGTTGCTATAAGCGATCGGCGCGCTAAGCCTCCGTGGCCCCTTGTGTACATGACCAGAAAATAAGGTTTCGAAAATAAACATGGCGGCAGAAGCATGGCTTCCGACGAGGTGGTGAAATCATGATATTTCCACCGAAAGGAATATCGCCACACGTTAATATGTTCATAAACTATTGTTTGGGATAGTATTTGAAGTCGACATGACTGATTTACGCAGATTATATGGATATTATTGTGTCAGCGACCAGAAACATGATCGGAAACGGGTTCGCTCGAGGAATGTGCGATCGGTGAAATCGTAAATACTAATAAAAAGGTTGGTTGGATTTAATTCGATATGCTTCATTTCTTTCGATTTCCAAGCCTATGGCAGTTCTGTTTGCCTCGAGAACGCCTGTACATATAATCATTTCGCATTCTTAAGCTGGTAGAACTAACAGCAACAGGCTTGTGTGTGTGCGTGGCTTCAAATCAACTACGTAATTGAACATCAACATGTTAAAAAATGAACAAATATGGTTGGAATCTTGAGAAATCTGCTAATATATAGGCTAGTATCACTCAATATAAACTCTTATGAGCCTCGTTGAATGATATGTCATGTTGATTTGTTTATACATGAACTTAGAATCTGTAATATTGTGTAATTATTGCAAGGTTGGATGGGTTCGATTCACATAGGCCTAGGCTATAGCGACGAACATCATGGCTGACAGGCTGTCATTACATTTTTCAAAATTATTTATTTCTATATTATAACCTTGATATTATTGTTCAGGAACTAGTCAGTACGATACACAAGTATATTGAGATTGTTTGTCTGAAATATCAAGAGTCAAAAATGTTTTTCTCTTTGAAAAATTTCGTTCAAAAGTTTGGTAGAATTTGATAATATCTGTTAAGAATAATCCTGATCAGCTGTTAATAGCAGTAGGTCATCAAAATTATTCACAGATTCCAGACACAGTGCAGGGGGGGGGATGTTTAAAATGGCTTCCATACGATATTGGATCTTATGTACTGTTTATGAGAATAGCCCAAAGAAAGAAAAGAAAATAAGGTTTGGTCAGCAAGGATATATTATTATTCGGGAACTAGTTCAAGCCTTAGAATGAAATTATTATTTTAGTATTTTCCATTGATTTCATGATTCTAGACCTAGTTGATCAACTATTTCAACTTTTCGATCAACTATTAAAACTTTTCGATCAACTATTAAAACTTTTCGATCGACTTTTCAATTGAGTTTTCTGACTTTACGATTGACTATTCTGACTTAACGATCGACTATTCTGACTTAACGATCGACTATTCTGACTAACAATTCCGACTATACGATTGACTTTTTGATTGACCATTTTGACTTTTCGATTGACCATTCTCACTTTTCGATTGACCATTCTCACTTTTCGGTTGACTTTTCTGACTTAACAATTGACTTTTTGATTGACTATTTTGACTTTACGATTGACTATTTGACTTTTCGATTGACTTTTCTGACTGTATGATTGACTTTATGGTTGACTATTTTGACTTTTCGATTGACTTTTCTGACTTCATGATTGACTTTTCTGACTTTACAATTGACTATTCTGACTTTACCATCAACTATTCTGACTTAACAATCGACTATATGATTGACTATTTTGACTTAACTGTTGACTATTTGACTTTCGATTGACTTTTCTGACTGTATGATTGACTTTATGGTTGATTATTTTGACTTTTTGATTGACAATTCTGACTTTTTGATTGACTATTTCTAAAAGTCAAGTCAGAAAAGTCAAATAGTCAATCGGAAAGTCAAAATAGTCAACCATAAAGTCAGAAAAAACAATTGTTAAGTCAATAAAGTCAGAAAAAACAATTGTTAAGTCAGAATAGTCAATAGTAAGTCACAAAAGTCAATCACAAATAGGTAATCGAAAAGTCAGAATAGTCATAAAAAAGTCGGAAAAGTCAGTCAGAAAGTCTAAATAGTTGGTCAGAAAGTCTAAATAATCAAAAGTCAAAATAGTCAATCAAAAAGTCAGAAAAGTTGATCACCTTCTCATAGAAATAATATAATTCATGCATCTCATGAGTAATTAGTTCAAACTGCAACAGATAATATACTTCTAAAATGAAGGAATGCTAAATAATTAAACTGTTAAACCGTAGCTGATGGCATAAATCTGTCCCGATAGGATCGTGAGATCCAGATAAAACTGTTATAGTTTTGACTGCCAACTTGTAGTGTATTGTCTTAATTCAGATACTTTAGAAAATGACAAATGTCCCTCAAAATACTCTATTTTACACTTGTATGTACCAACATTTTCTCAAATTCCCATTTGCCAGACTTATCGTTGGTAGCCTTGTATGGAAGTAGGTAGCTTTGTATGGACGTGGCTATCTTTTTCTGAGGAAAAGGTTATGTAAAAAGTAAATATGAAACACATTAAAATGATTGTAATATCCCTTTACTTTGACTCTATGAACAGAGAAGTTATTAAAAACGTCATTAAAAATCATGTAAATAAGCCATTAAAAGTCATTCGCACTAGAAACATTAGAAATCATTGTATTTCAGATGTTCTTAAATGGACAAATATAGAATATTTAGAAACAGGCGTGTATAGACATATGTCCGTATATCCTTCATATGTTTCCGTTTGTAAATGAATCAGGGAGGTATATACAAGGGAGTAGCAACAACTCATTTACTGAACCAAAATACCCGCAACTGGGACTTAATTTAGCCACTGCATGCCAGGTGACACTGCAGTATTGTTGTCAGCAATAGTACCACAGATAGCCCGGGTAGTTTGATTACCCTTTTACCATAGAAGAGCATGCTAGTGATGCACTTATAAATAGTTGACGCTAGTAGTAGTAATGGCATTACTTTCAACTATATGCCACCCGCCCATATTATTCATTGCTACTCCCTTGTATATATACCTCCCTGAATGAATGAAATTCACTTAAATCTGTAACTGTTAGTGTAGATGTACGATTTTAAGATTCCAGTAACATTTTCAACCAATTATACAACACTATTGATTCTCATATATATATTATTATGTATTTTGAATATAAGCACTGTACCGATGGCCAATGGCCGGATTCTCTATCGTCTTCATGAACTGTAATCAAGTTATATATTGAACAACTTTATATAAGTTTTCATTATATTTTTCAGTTTCACACAAACAGATAGTTCGTCTTTACAGTCGATTTACCAGCCTAGACAAAGGAGGGAATGGTGTCCTTAGGTATAGTTAATGTTCTCTTTTTCCTATCTTACTTAATGTCATTGAGGGATATGTCAAAATCATGTTTTGATATTTTGAAGTAACTATGATGACACTAGGCTAAAACATCTATAAAAGAAAATCCATCTACGTACGTTACCGATTCAAATCACTTGAAGTGATCAGAACACATATATATGTATGCTCCGTTGGTGTTGTATGCTTTACCTTATCTCGATCATCAAGTATATTTATCTTTCACCGCAACGTTAGGATAACCAAATAACCGGGACATTTTATTGTTGGTATTCTGTTGTTCGAAGTATAGTTGATCCCAGTTTTCTGTCATGTGAGTTTGCACCAATAGAGACATGTATTCCAAAACATTCCCGCTATCGTGTAATCTGTTAATTTCCAGCCGTGAAGATTTCCTGCGGATTCCCGAGTTGGCGATCAACCCACTAGGTGACAGAATAGTACACGCTTTCTTCATGGAGGGGTAATTTTTTTCTCTACTATTCTAAGACCGGTATTTAGCGGCGAGAAGATCAGGGGTTAGCTCTCAAAAGATGGTATTACATTCTTTACTTATTCTACAGTCTATCTCCAAAAGTACCCGCGCCTCGCCGATACCAATTAATTAAAATGATAGACCCATTCAGTTAATATTCATACATTCTAAATCATATAAACAGCTATGTAAAATAACAATGCAATTCCCTACATTCCCCCAGTTCAATCAGCAAATTAACCAGACCATATATGTGCTCAGTGATGTTATACCGTCTATGTCCGTACTACGGTATAGAGCTAATCACTTATGAAAATAAATATAAAGACAGATGGTTCCCGAAGAAAGGTAATATTCCACTCGGATTTTTTTCGACAAAATATATCTTTATTCAGGGGAGAAGAACACATCTCATTCTTCCGAATGATTTTCGTTTGCGCCCTTTCTCGTCGCGCAAAGTTTACATAGTTACATAGAGTGCAATTCAATACTTTATATAATACAATAAGTTTGTAATTGCTTGAATCATTGGAACAAAAATGTTTGAAAACTATCATTAATAATACGTGGGCAGAAATATAATTTCCAGTAAATTGGTGAAATTCTCAAGGAAATACTGAAAACAAATATCAAATATAATATTGATGAAGATTATATGAAACTTTGACACCAAAGCCTACAGAGAAATCTGTTGACTGTTGTGACGGACGTTGTTATTTGTGATATGTAAATATATTCATATTGTACTTTATTTTATCCATGTCTTATCTTTACCTATCTCATATGTTTTTATTCAAAATGCCACACATTTGAATATGTATGTTAACCTCTTTAGGTTCGATGGTATGCCAGATGAATTCAGGTAGAGTGTGGAGCACATGATATAACAACATATAGTTGTAAAAAGACTAACTTGATGCCCACATCAACGTAGAATCATATATTGACCCTCTATAACGTTTCGTTAATTATCTCATTAAATAACATTCTCGTCCTTTCGGTATGGTATATTCTATAAACAATAAAATATGAATTTAAATGTACTACTTCTATGTTGAAGGAGTACACACTAAATGCTACTTTGTATTTTATGTATAACTGTAACATATTTCTAACTACTCACTCTTGTATGTATCAGCACTTAGATTTAAAACCGAATGCTGAGTGATGTCGTTTTCAAAATTATTATCTGAAGTGAGATTTTTGTTTAAGAATCGCTTGTAGTGGTGAAGCTGAAAGTAGGCCTACATATATTGGCCAATGAAGTCAACTTTGCCCGGTTCAAATCTGATATATGCTATTTTGAATACATGTAAACGTAAACATCTTTGACCGAAGATCTCTGATTTTAGACTGGTCCCGATCTTTGGACTACCACTACTCTTTAGGGAAGATTTCCTCGTGCATGCTATAGTGTTAAACAAACTAACTTTCGAGGACAGGGGAAGGGAGGACCAGTTCTTTTGGTAATTAGTCCCGGTAACCTGGTTCACCTCAGCACCTATGGGGTTGTTCCTCACCGCCTCTGGGGCTGTGGGGGAGAGGGTGATGATAAGATAAGGGGAACTTTTCCCCAAATCGAAGTTCGTCCACCCTAACTCAGATGTTTTAATGAGGAGGTGACATTTCGAGAGACTTAATGGCATTCCTTCTTCCACCCATCCTCATCAAAGAATTATCGCCGCTCGAAAGTTACAGACTATAAGTGGATATTTAGTGGAACTTCTGATGGTTATTCCGAGTACCAGAGACATTTGAGTAACATTCCATTTTCCTGCAACCTCCTTCTTGCCATAGACAATTCAACCGCATGTATCACATTTCAAATATTATTTTGGCTACAGAGTATTGGTTTTAGATACTGTGCATTTATCTAAATGCCTGCTGTTTCGACAGGTATGAAATGTGGAAGGCGTGAAATAGTTTAATGTTTTTATACTGATGTTACAAATGCTTTTACCTGTTCGATTTCAGTTATCTTTTCGATTCATAGCTAAGTATTATAGATAACATTGTTTTCCTACTACTGCAGCAATAGCGATGGCGTCAACTTTCGACAGTTCATGAAAACTCTAGCTCGTTTCCGCCCACTGAAAATAAAGGAGGGGGACGAAAACAAAGAAGTAGTGAACTCCCGCGCTGAAAAGTTGAGATGTAAGTTTCTCTCACTATTAATACAAGAGGATAAACCCAACTTTTCGATTTAGTGTTTCTTTAAATTGAAATTTGTATCCTGAATAACCCTTAATAACTTATTCGTTGTCTTTTTCAGTCGCATTCCGTATGTACGATCTAGATGGAGATGATCAAATTTCCCGCGTTGAACTTTTGGCTGTTTTGCACATGATGGTCGGCGCCAATATCTCTGAACAACAGGTACGGTATATTACACGACAGGCATTTATTGGCTATTTACATATAGCTCTTTGAGTGCAGAGCGAAAGCATTAATAGCACTCCGCCAAGCACACATTACTGGCATACCCATTACTTGAATATACTCTTACAAAACCTTTTACATACTAGTCTTGCACCACCTTTTTTTAAAATTTCACACAGGTTGTCAAGAAATAGTCTCATAATCTAGTTTTATAAAGGAGACTGCCGAGAAGTATAAAATATTTCATTGCGGAATCATGCAATCTCCCCATCCATTAATTACACATGCAGGCGAAGATACATACATACTGAAAAATATTGCTTTAGTTGGGAAACGGTAAAGATTGGGAGTGTGTGGGGGTAGGGGGCAGCAGGAAGATGGTAAGGGTGCATTGGGTTTCCTTGGTCTAAAACCTGCACTAATTCATTAATTCGTCACGTTGTGTTAATGGATCAACAATTCTACGTTTTGCTGTCATTATACGTACAATGTTGCGGGACATAAACTAGTCGCAATGTAAAGTGTCAAAAGAGCGATTAGCAAGAATCATTTCAATATAGACAAAGATATTCTACCTGAAATGGGGCGAAACGATTTCAGTCTCATTAAAACGCTCGACACAAATCCCAAACTTGGCAATGCATTATATATATGTCTTTGTCACCAATAGCACCAGTATATACAATTACCGTTGCAGTTCCCATTTCACAATTTCAAAGGTTTAAAACAAAGAAATATTCACTAAAATGATTGGAGATGTGCTGCACCCTCGTAAACTCACGCAATGAGCATCTCAGACAGCCCTGTACATTTTTTTTTTTAAAGATTTTATTTTCACTTGGTTACCAACTCCCCTTTTCGGAGTTAGTTCTGTTGGGCCAAGCTTGCAACAAACATAATATACATTAAGGTATCCATTGCTTCTTTCACTGTACAAATATCAAAAAAAGTTCTATTTTATATTTACTTCTTGAGTCTATAATTACTAAGAGAGAAAGAAAAGTGAAAAATAAAGTACCAGAGGGGTTTTATAGTATAAAATGCAATGTTACTTATATCAATCAGAGACAAGAGAAGGATATCTTTGTATAATATATTTATTGGCTCGAACTTCGATGATCCAGTCCGCCCTAAGAGAGCTTAATAAAATAAAATAAAAACACTTGGACAACAAGTACACCTCCGTCCACTGTGGTGGTCAGCTTTCGTGTAACCGGTTGGAAGCGTCCCTAGCAACCGGGAAACAGTTCAGTCAATTCAGGTGTCACCCCTCTCTTTGATATAATCATATACATAAACTATATATATTCAACATATTCATATTCATATTCACTTTGCCACTCAGACAGCTTGGTGTGGAGTGTTAGTGATAGTTTTTTGTTTCTCATTTGGTATATACAGCTATATTTACATGTCTAGTCAACACTTTATAGAGGGAAAAGTAATGATAACCTTCAGAGATTAAAAGGAGAAAAAACAACCATGCCATTCGATGATATTCAAGTATCTTCAAGGATGAATGAAAATACATTCAGAGATGTTCACTGTGCCACTCAGACAACTTGGTGTGGAGTGTTAGTGATAGTTTAGTTTTCATTTTGGTATATACAGTCTTCATTTGCCACTCAGACTCATTTTGGTGGAGTGTTATGAATTCTGTTTCGTGTCATGGAAAAGTAGAATAATACAGGTGAATCTGTGTATATCAGGTTTTATGGACTTGATTTTTTGTAAGAGTAAATTAAGTTAAGTAGGTAGGAGACTATTTGATTTATTCTATGAAAAGGCTATTTAACCATCCTTTTTTATTCGATTTTAGAGTTTCAATAGTTCCAATGTTTCTTTGTCTGGGTGTTAATTCATTCCATGCAGATGCACATTTTACCTGCACAGAATTGTGCAGAACATGTGTTTGTCCACACGTGGCCACCCCCACAGGATTAACAGGAATTGCTTCTGAAATGATGATACTTTTTTTTTCTTACATACAATCGATAGTAAGGTTGAGGGGTAAGGGGACAAATAGGGACCGCTGGGTGAATAATTTTTCGTTGGGGGCTAGCCCCCCCCCCAACCCACCGGTACAGTGATGGCCAGGTAGGAAGGCTATCACAATCATTATCTAACCATGATACAGAGTCGTAGATACTATGATTCTACCTGGTCAGATTTTTCGGTTTTAAGTAACTATTATTAAAACAATAATATTTAACTCTGAAATTGATTATTTTCCTAGAAAAATAGAGATAGGGTGAACTGGTTTTCATCCATTTAGGACATCCCCCCCGCTGACATCCTGATCGATGCCAGTTGACGAGCTATTATTAGCGAAACCATGTAGTGCCAAACCAGTGAACTTTTCACTGGGATGAAGGATTTTACTTGATTTCCAAATAAACATTGTTATCTCTTGTAGAGAATCGATGGATTAATTGGAATTAAAATACCTTATTAACATCATTTGTTTTTTTAATAAACAAATAATGAGGTTAATATGACTTGGATGCGATATCCAGGCAACCAGAGCACCCCTTGTTGATGTCACTGGATATACCAAGGGTACGAATGAGGTCTTGGTAACCCACGTCTGAAGAATGTGACGTTCTTCAGTTGCATGGTAACTTTCACGGGGGAAGGTGGTGCGCTTGAATCGTTTTTATAGAAATGATGATACTTACGATGAGTAAATTTCATGATATAGAATAATTGTCTTATGTATTAGAATTCCAAATATGACCAAATTTGCGTGAAAATTGCGCAAACCTTTCGATCCAATCTGACATAATGTATGAAAACTTTAAAAGCATTACCATCAACTGATTGTGTTCATGATTGAAATTTATTGTTTCAGTTGGGAAGTATTGCTGACAGAACAATTGCTGAAGCTGATAAGGACCTCGATGGACAGATCTCATTCTCAGAATTTTCTAAAGTAGGTTTCAGTGAAATCATTGTCTCTCATGAGTTAATGGATATGTTGAGATTAATACTTGTGTATTCAATTGCTTTGTCTTCTTTGCCGTTTATGCTTTCTTAAAAGCTGCATTCGCAGCTATTACAGCAAACAAAATCTAACCAAATTCAATCATTTTATAACTTAAAGGACTGAATTAATCAATATCGTGCTGCTGTTATAAGTTAATCCAAAAATTCAAAGTCAAATCGGCCACGCAAAAAGCATTATGAGGCCCGGTAGCGAAAACAACCAGACAGAATCTCCCAAAATTTGTTCAAGTGACCTTTTAGATGGGTTGGAAAAGAATGGTACAAAGAGTAGAAAATCTTTAGTTTTTAAGGCTTAACTGAGAGTGCAGCTTTAAGCTAGTTGTTCCTATACATAGTCCGTATATGTTTATCCCTCAGGTGATGGAAAGAGTGGAAGTTGAAGGGAAAATGTGCATCAGATTCTTGAACTAAAGCATCCCAGTTCTTGGACGGAAGATGAGACCCGGGACGCCATTATAAGGACCAAGTCTCATCTCTGACATTTTAGGTTACTCGTACAGGAACGTAACTTACAGGATTCTCCAAATCACATGGCAATGTCTGCGATAGGGCAGTTTATGATGCGTGTTCCAGGTTGCAATGTATCCCATGAGAATATCGTTATTACAAAATACATGACTTACGAATTTCTCCGAGACGATATTTAGACAAACCCTTTGAAACAGCGTGAGGTTTTTATTTTCTATTTCATTTCATGGGAAGTGTTTTATTAAATATTCAACTGGTGCTACTGGATTGAAGTAGAAACCATCACGTCAAACATCATCTAAGCAGATCGGTATTTTGGTTCGGCTCTCTTTCCTAAGAGGCTCATTCCGCGTTTTAAGATTGTACCGCTATTTAAATAGCATCATTGATAGTAGCCAACTAGGTATTAATAAAGGCTCAAGTGGGTCTTCCTGTTTGCGTGATGAGTTTAGACATTGATGCAGTGGATAATGTAGATAACATTAATTCAGTAGATTCCACAGAATTTCGATTTAATATTCGAAACAGTTGCCTCTCGATCTTTAACGTTAAGTTCCTAATAGATCGACTTTGTTTACGTTTTGGGATGTTTACATTTGGTGACTTGAGTGTTATACAGCACTGTATAGATAGCTGTCGATCAGGTGTGAAGATATTACTCAGAAAGAAAGATTGATGTAGGGGATCAGGGTTCATGTAAATAAAACTATAGACTATACTTAGATATGAACTACTTATGGCCTGCTTTTGGAGCCGATACTTATTGTTAAATTCGTTGTTGTACTAATAACGTACAACAAGTGGTGTACTTCTGGCAGAGCCAGAGCTACCATTGCATGCCTAAGTTAGAAGTTGAAATTCCAACAAAGATGTAAGATTACAAGACATCATCTTAACAGGTGATTTTCCAGAAAAGCCGTTCACTAAACCTTATTACTAATTCGAGGGTGTCGATATCCAGACATGGTACAATATTGCTACTAATCTGAACCAATGAGAGATTCTCAATTAGCTACTAATGTATGTGAAATTCATTTTTCCTCTGTTTACTGTGGTCCAGATTTCAATGCAGTCTGAAATCAGTTATTGTATCTTGAATAAACGTGTACTCAGATGATGATGAGCTTACCCATAAAACAATACTTCGATTATATAAAGTAGGCATATAAGTCTGCATTTATTCCTCTGAATGTAAACTTCATTACCGTCTCTTACGAGTGTCTACTTTTCACCATTCCTTTATTCTCTTCTACATTTCCGGAATATGCCTAGTTCTGTGCCCTGTAATATTGTTTGTTTAGTGGAAACCTTCGTAATTATTTAAATTTGTTTAGAACTACTGTTCGTTAAACTTAAGTAACATAATTACTATAAGTCCGACTCTGTTAGACGAACGAGGTGTTTTATCGCAAGATTAATACTCATAAACCAGAACTAATGTGATACAGTTGTCTTTCAAATATATACCATAACGACGTGCATGGTTTGCAGGGATGACGTCTGTGGCACGTGGAGATAAGGAGGTGTTTCACGTTGAAACCTCAAATATACCTTTAGACAATACGAAGTAGCTATTCTGTCAAAGGAATTGGTGGGAATATGTTTAAAACTCCGTTCTTTTAGTATTAACTAGATATAACCTAAGTAGCGGTCCTGGGGGAAAAGTGTGCTAAAGTGGGATAGCCAGTACATTTTCGAGCGGAAGGCTTACAATATTTTTTATTGGCCATTCATATGCATTTTTTTTTCGAAATATGTATAACCAATTACTCGATTGTTTTCTTGCGTTGCCACTATACATATTGTGAGGTTTGTCTATTGGTTTAGTGACATGTATTGTTTCATTTCTTTTATGTTTCTTTACATTCGTTAACATGTAAAAATGGATATTTGAAGTTAATTTTATTTGTCGGAATTGTACGACCAATATAACATTGGCCATTCATATAATTAAAATGAGTCACAAGCCCGCATATCTTTGTTCATTATTGATGTTTGCTTAAATTTCTTGACAACCAATAACGAGTAACGAACCAACACACATCGTGGTTACCAAGTTTTATTAAAAGATCTGACATTTCACTTGTATAGCATCCCATGTTTTAGGATAATAAGCTCGTATTATATACATATCCAGGTAATTATTTCTAGCCCTCATGCGCATAACAGACATTCAAAATCTTAACCACATCTGGGTTTGGGCATTTAATAACAATATTACCACTTGATCATTTTCGGTTATTTTCTTCACGAGAAAACTATAATTGATTCATTCACATTAGCATTAAACGCAACAAAAATAATAAACAGACCTGCTTTGGGACAACGTTATTCCATTATATTATTTCTAAAAATTACAGTAAAATATAGTACAAACCAGCAGTGTTATTTTCGAGTATTACCGGTATATATTTTAAAAGTTTGATGTCGAGCAGAAAAATACGTCTGCTAAAAATGGCAGGTCTCAGAAATAAAGTCGGTTGTAAAAACAAAAATGCCAGGTGGTTATTTCCATAATTTGGATTTCATAATTTCAAAGGAAGACATTGAACATAAAAGTATTCATACTAACGCAAGAATCCGCAACACAATATGACAGCGGTCTTAGACCTGGGCTATTTTCAAGTGCCTCATCGTTAAGTAATATATTGCACAAAATAAAGAGAACCAATAATTATTATATTATTAAAGGAACAACTATCATATATCAACCCTCAATATAAGATCACACTACCGATCAAGGGGCAAATAGTTGCTAATTTAGTCGATTCATTAATTAATAATATGGTTCAGTGTTAATGTAGAAATCTTGTCTTAGTGCAGTCTCGAGATCCAACCATCAGCGGATTCCCTAGGAGTAAAGAGATAGGTGTAATGTCTGCTATTTACTAGTACGGCGATTCGGGTAAATAACAACAAGAATAGAACAACACAGATCTCCGAGTCCTTGCTAGCGTTTCAGTCTTTATTGCTGACTTTAGCTAAAAAACCTCTCATCCGCAGTGAAAAAGGTTCTCCCCCAGCTTTACAGAAGAGAGGGTTAAGACCAAAAAATTACAGTTAAGAAAAGGTATTTATACAAAGAAATCAAGATCAAACATAGGCTAGCAGTACAATATAAAAATAAGAGAAACAAAACCCCCACACGACATCTGGTGGCAAACCATCCCTGCAACAGGTAGAACAACCAGCCCGAATCCAGTCCGGCCGGCCGCACCCGGATAACCGGGTGACTAGACCGGGGGGTTCGGGACACTGGCTAGTGGCGCCGGGACAGAGCGGGGATAACCGCTCCGACCCGGCACCACCACACTCAGCACCACAATACCCCCCTCCCCCCCTTTTTCTGGAGGGAGGACCGACTAGACACAAACTGGCTAGAACTAAACAGGTCCTAAGCAAGACACTTAATATATTAAATCGTAAAGACACATACAGTGGAAATAGAATATAAAGGACATAAAAGAATGACATGTGAAAAAGTAAAGTGAAGGAATATTAAAAAGCCTACACACTCATGGTGTAAGGATAAAACCACATATTCCTATAAACAACACAATACAATATAAAACATACCTTTTACTTGGGAGAATAATATTGAAGTAAACTCTAACCCGAGGTATGTTCACAATCACAGGTAGGATAAATCCGGTATATAAAATCACAGAGGTCCATATGCTTGAGCATAAATTAATGTCCATGTAAGAAAAGTAGCTCTCCACGTAGTGTCTGTTGCAGGGATCCAGGGGGTTGTTGTCTCGGAGAGGATTGGAAACTTCCACGTTATCCGAAAACGAACAGCATCCGGCCCGGTTGACTTCGGCGTAGCCAGATGCCAATGATACTGGCGCTCCCACGCCGCCGTCCATCCGGTAAAACATCAACCAACACACAACTTAATCACACACTACAATAAACAGTGGAAGAGCACTAATACTCATCCATTACTGTGCCCTTCTCACCCCGAAGCAACCGATTCTCCTCCTCGACTGAAATCTCCATTTCCGGACTTTCCTCAGCTGCGTCAGATTCCACATTACCCGAATCCTGCGCCAAATTCTCCTCAAGATTCTTCATTTCAAGAGCTAGTCTCGCAGGACTATCCAGTGGTTTATCTCCAGGGCAGCCGGGCGGTGCGACCCTCCCCGGGCTAGTAACCGGAGTAGACGTCGTCCTCCCAGCACCAGATCTACCTACAGGAGTCAACGTAACCATAGTACGGGGTTTCGGCAACAAAGAGGGTTTTCCCCCACGCCCCACTCCCGGCCGGACAGCATGTGTCGCCGACAAACCGGAGGGAGGTGGGTTTTCCCCGAAACCAACTCCACCAGCCACCGCAGTACTATAGAGAGGCACCTGAGGCGGCTGCCTAACCCTACTCACCGAAGGCGGACTAAACATATTCGGCGCCATGCGCATAGCCATCTGCGCGTTCGGGTCCACATAAGTTCTTACATCAGGGTCCGGAGTGGTGTACTGAGGCAAATTACCAAATGATTGGAAAAATGCATCCCAAGAGGGAAAAGTCAGCATAGTCATCGACACAGGGGGCGGAGGCGGAAGTTGCTGAACCGCCGGTTGCTGAGGCAAGTGTTCCTCCAACATCTCTTTGAACAGACCAGACATAACCTCCTTCATATCAGAAATGCTGACCGTGCCTCCGACGGCCCCGGTTTTCTCTGACTTTTCCTCCTCCTTAGTCTTGTCCTCAGGCTTCTCTTGCACCACAGTTTCCTCCTTATCCGTCTTTTTCCGCTTAGAGTCTGGACCACCTTGTTGCTCATAGCGGGACAACTTACGATGCAACTCCATATTTACCTCGCGCGAACGGTTATCTTCTTCTTTATAAAACCTCAACTGGTCCTGCAAGTCCAAATTCTCCTGTTCCAGATTTGGTATTAATTTAACCTGTTCCCGCAATTCTTGAATTCCTTCCAACGGGTCAAAAGCTTCACCGATCAAGTTACGAATATCTGCCATAACAGCCGAAGCAGTCGACTCAATGGCCGAAACTCCGGCGTCCATACAAGCAGTTATTCTCTCCAAAGCTTTAGCAACATGATCGTAGGTGGCATCAACATTCGGAATTCGACCTCCCATCGGGCGAACTCGTTCCGAACGATCTGCACCAGAAAGCATTGAACTCTGATCCACCACCGAAGACTCAATAGAGGAGTTCATGTGATCAGCGCTCCCATAACTACTACTCGGAGGCTTTCTCCACACACTCGGAGGAGCCGGGCCTGAACCATGGGAGGCAGGGAGTTTGGGGATCACAAACCGCCTAGAACCACCCGACCTCCCGAGAACAGACACCGTCTCCCAGTCTCCCCTGGTCATCCTCGCAAACTTCTGACAACCGTAATTTGGGAACTCCTTCTGGAATACCCGAAAACTCATGCACATATCCAGCGCTGTATCCCTCTTCTCATGATGTTGCGTCATACAGTGTCTCACAAGTTCCGAACGGCGATCCAGCTTCACCAAACAAGACGAAGCATGTGGGCAAGTTAGCTGGTAGCTAGCCGGACAATGCTCCTCCACAAGATGTCTGTAGAACCTCTCCCTCGTTCGGTAGGAACGAACTCCATCCGGATTGATGGAAGGGTCCAAATGCCGACAATACACAAAAGGGCACCTATGTCCCGGACTCCACAAACGCTCCACGCTATTCAACTTAACAAGCACCGTCGGGTTAATCACCACTTCCCGAGTGGACTCTGGCTGTCGCCCGGTTCTACTCTTCAAGAAATGAAACTCCATTTCATACTTTGACATCAAAGTCCCGTTTGAGTATTCGGCCAAGGCCTCATCCTCATCCTCAGACTCAGGGCAAATAGGGAAAGTATCCTCCCCACTTGGTATCACAGGGGCGATATCCTCCTCAAGCACTACAAAAGTATCAAGCTTTTTCTGCAAAGCGTTCCACCGAGTCATATTCCTCACACTAAAGTCAGGGTCTTCCCGCTTCTTAGCGAATTTTCCCTGTCTGTAACGGGAAATTTCATGTTGTCGTTCGATGGCCCGAACCTCCTTCTCCGAACCCAACTTATTGACATTGGGCTTAGCTCTTTTCTTCTTACTCTTAACCTCCACAAACTCACTGTCATCCTCAGGTTTTTCTATCATAATGTCAGCAGCAGGAGTGGTATCCATTTTCTCCGCCTCCTGCACTTTCTCACCACCCTCAGCGGTAAGCTGAGCAGTGTCCGGGGTGACACCTTCCGTGCCCGGGTCCACAGCAGCTGTTGCACCATCTTCAACTATTTCTCCCTCCTCAACTCGGGGAGCCGGAGTAGCCTCCGGACTATCCACTACCACCACATCTGAGGCTGCAGGCGAAGGAGCTCTATCCACACTTTCCGCCGCAGCAAGCTGAGTCTCGGGAAGCTGAGTATCAGCCACCACAACTCCGGGATTAGCCCTCCGGGGACTAGTCCTCTCCACTACTTTAGCAGCCGGTTTCTCAGCTGGTTTCTTCCCGAGTTTCTTCACCTTAGGCACTTTCGTCTCAGCCGGCTTCTTCAGTAATGCTTGTTTAGCAACAGTTGCTTTCCTCATCGCTGCAAGCCGGGACTGCTCCCGGGCTTTTCGCTCAGCCTTCCTCTGTTCACTCAACTTTTTCTTCACTACAAGTTCAGGGTTCGGGGCAGGAACTTTCGTCATTTCAGGGAAATCAGCAGCATAAACCTGCGAACTGCCCGGTTTCTCCTCGTCAGCCATGACACGGCCAATGACAGGACCAAAACCAGATCCTATCAAACTCCAACACTCGCAAAACCGGATAACACTTTCTGCACAGTTACGACAACTGAAACTCTACAAAATGCAAGGGAATATTCAACAATTCAACTGTTTTATTCCACACAGGGCAATAGCATACAGTGGGACACGACCGACCAAGTCGACCGAATGCAACTGACTGACTGGTTCACACCACCCGCTTCTCGTTCCTTCACGCGAGAACGAGGTCACCGGGTCTAAAAATAGCAACACCAGCCAAGTAACCAGCCACAGACGACTCATGACCTGGCCTCAATTGGACATACCCCAAATGAGCAATGCGCCCACCCCCTACCTGTAGACACAACAACTGATAATGCCCCCGAGTAAGACATACATGCACCAAAAACACGACCATATCAATGATTCAAGCCCAAAGGTTATAGACTGGTACTCCCCACTTCATTTCCCAATGGGTCCGGCAACCCAAGGAGGTCAACTGGCCAGTTAAACCGATCGGAACAAAAAATTAACACAGCCAACCAATATAGCGATATCTTCCAAGATCGGCCCGGGACTCTATACACAAGTTTCCGCGCCAGGCCCGATTCTACTGCAGTACTTCTCGTTGTGTAATTTTTTCTACTTCGCACCAAAACATCTAACCTTTATAATCAACCCCCATCCCATACCTATCCGGAGGCCTAACATTTCAGCGGGGCCTCTCAGACAGATACTCGGACTGCAACAAATTATCCATTGTTTCAGCCAAGGGTACATCGTCTTCTTCTGTCACTACAACTGCTTCCTCCTCTTCACCCGACTCGACAGAATTCGCACCCGAGTCCCCCGAAACCTCTGACTGTGGCATGACAGCAGTTTTCGGAGGAGCACGTGGTGGCCTGCCCCTTTTTCTCACATGATGTACAATTTTCTCAGAAGGCTTTGGAACTGGAGCCTCTGCCCCAGGCAATAACTTGCCGGTAGGAGAGACCCGAAGAATGTCCCAGCCCTTAGCTACTTGCTTCTGGTATTCAGGGGCCCGATGCAGGTTGGTAGCCTGAACCGGTTGTCCATCAGTGTCAAAAGCCAACTTCAACAAATTGCCATTCCACCTCAAGAGACCATCAGCAGTTTGCAGTTCATAGGTAGAACCCTGCACCCTCCGAACCACCAGAAAGGGTCCATCCCATTTAGGCCCATACTTTTTCTGAGCCAAGGGAGTGGCATATCTCCAAACCAGATCCCCCTCCTTAAATTCTTTCGGGCGAGCTCTCCTATCAAAATATCTCTTTTGAAACACAGCCGAATGACCCAACTGTTCCCTCACAAATTGATGTCCCTTCCTTAATAAAGAACGAATCTCTTCCACAAACACAGTTGGACAAGGAAAGTCCACATCACCACTTAGAGTTCCATAAATAATGTCAGCTGGTACCGTTACCTCAGAACCAAATACCACCATGTTTGGTGTACAATGTGTACTTTTATGGACAGCTCCCCGATAAGCATGAGCAATGCAAGGAACCAGTAAGTCCCAATTTACATCCTCATACTCTGTTAGACAAGACAATTGCTCGACCAAAACTCTATTAAACCGTTCTACCTGTCCATTAGATTCGGGTCTATAGGGCAAGGTCATGAGCTTTTCAATGTCCAACATTCCCAGCAAATTCTTCATCAAACTAGACCGAAACTCCGGGGCTCCGTCTGTCTGCAAAGAGACCGGCGGACCATAGCGCAATATCCACTCAGTAAATAACACCATCACACACGTTGCAGCAGTATGGTCGGGCAAGGGGTAAGCCTCAGCCCATTTACTGAAATAATCAGTCACCACCATAACACACACATTAGCCCTAGGCGTTTTCCGAAAGGGACCAATGATATCTAGGGCCACACGACTCCATCTCACTCCCTGCAACTCCTTCTTCGAAGGAGAGACACCCCGGCCTCCCCGACTCTTGCAAGAAGCACAAATTTCACATCCCCGCACCCAGTCGGCTATATCAGAGCGCATCCGGGGCCAAATAAATTTATGTAATGCCGCTTGATAAGTCTTAAATTCACCGAAGTGGGCCGCCAACTTGTTTCCATGCAAAGTATGGAACAGCTCCTTCCGCAAACCCAAGGGTACAGCTGCACGATAATAGATTACACCATTATCACTCTCCCACTCCAAACATAATAGATTATCTTTCATAACCAAAGTTGACAGTAACCGGGCATAAAAACAAAATTCATCTCCCTCCAGCAACATGACAGCTTTAGTGAGAGTTTTGACCCCCTCCTCTACCAAAGTGATTATGCGAGCAAGCACATCATCTTCATGCTGGGACGACGACAAACGATCACCTGCCAAAGATGAAAACAGCTGGTAATCTATCGTCATTACAGCAACTACAGCCTCATGTGCACCACAGTCCAGGCAGTCCTCCCGGGGACACTTCCGAATGGGAAGCCGCGAAAGCGCATCCACATTTAGATGATGTTTTCCCGGGCGGTGAACTATTTGATTCTCCGAAACCCCGTAATGCTGCAGGGTGGTTAACCATCTCGCCAGCATATTGGTTGGGTCTTTGAAATTCATAAGCCACCGCAGAGACGCATGGTCTGTCCTCAGCATAAAATCACTTCTACCAATAACATAGTGCTGAAACTTATTGAGATAAGTCAAAACCGCCAAAAGCTCTCGTTTGGTGGTACAGTAATTGCGCTGTGCCTTAGACAGGGAATTGCTAGCATAGCTTAACACCACTTCCTTCTCTTTCTAGATCTGGGATAAGATCCCGGCCATACCAAATCCGGAAGCATCCGTATCCAAGATGATGGTACCCAGTGGTTGCGGATAACCTAAAACTGGGGCCGAAGTAAGCAAATGTTTCTCAAACGCCAACATACAGCTCTCATCAAACACAACTTTTCTACTCTTCTTTTGATCTCCCCCAACCACCAAAGCTTGAATCGGACCGGCGACCTCGGAAAAATAAGGCATAAAATTCCTATAATATGATGCAAATGCAAGGAATTGCCTCACCTCCTTAACGGTGGAAGGTATCGGCCAGTTCTTCACCCGGTCCAATTTACTCGGATCCGGACGAATTCCTCTTTGCGACACCACCCGCCCGAGATACAATACTTCCAAGTGGAACAAGGAGCATTTCTTTGGCTTTAGTTTTAACCCGTAACTCCGTAGCCGTTGCAACACCAATTCCATATTTCTTATTGTGTCTTCAAAACTAGCTCCGAATATAATTATGTCATCCAAGTACACCAGACAACACTTCCAGCGCAACCCCACTAACATCTGTTCCATCATGCGCTCAAAGGTAGCCGGAGCATTGCACAACCCGAAACTCATCACTTTAAATTGGTATAGCCCACTAGACGAAACAAAGGCTGTTTTCTCCTTACTAGCCTCATCCATAGCTATCTGCCAATAACCACTTTCCAAATCCAGGGTGATAAACCATTTCATACCTCCAAGGGCTTCAATACACTCATCAATTCGGGGAAGCGGAAACAAATCTTTCTTAGTCACCAAATTAAGGGGTCTATAGTCGGCACAAAACCGACTAGTTCCATCCTTTTTTCCAACCATGACTATTCCCGCACCCCACGGGCCATTGCTGGGTTCAATGACACCTTTTTTAAGCATATCCTGGATCTGCAGTTCCGCTGCATCACGTTTCGCCGGGGGCAATCGCCTACATGCACATTTAATAGGGCGAGCATCCCCAGTATCGATTACATGCGTAACTTTATTTGTGTGGCCGAGAATTTCTCCCGGTAGTCGGAAGCAATCTTTATACTCCCACAATATAGTCAGCAATCTACGTCTGTCAGCCACTGATTCCAGATGAGACTCCCGAACTAATTTCTCCAACGGACACCCATCCCCGGAGAGCATCATCGGCACCTCCGGTTCCAACAGGTCCATATCAACCATTGGGCTCTCGCCTTCCTCAGCAAGATCCCTCAGTCCAGGTGATGATAAACTGAACATCAAAGGGGAGCTGGCAGGATTATGCAATGATATTGTCGTACATTGCCGGTCGCCTGCGACCAGCCGACTCACTACCACACAATGCCCCAACTCGGCTTGTCCCGATTCAAAGAATACATCTTCTCCCGCCGGTTCAAAGTCCACACAACTACAAATGGTAGAGAAAGCATCTATGAAGATTCCCTCGTACCCATTTCGGCTGAGTGCACCGCTTTGCAAGCCCCGACACATCACGGACTGTTCACCTGCCTCAAGGGTGAATTCACCGGACCAATCCGAATTGCATCTGTGCGTTAGAATAAAATCCATGCCCAGAATACCAGCTTCTCTTCCCACTAAACCACTTATTACCATACAAGTCAGAGCGAACCACGCTCCTCCTATTCCGAGGGCTACCCGTACACAACCATGTGTGACAAGATCATGTCCCGTGCCGGCATAGCACGTTACCTGGCACGGTATCAGATAAGGCTTCACCGACAACTCATCATACATCTCCTTCTTAATTAATGTACATTGAGCACCCCAATCAATAAGAAATTGGCCGGTAACATTCACTATTGTCACATCCGCATACATTCGGTCAGCAATCCTCGGTATACTTCTGTCCGAAATAGTTATATCAAAATTACGAAGATCACATGCCATAATCTTGCTTACCAAGGAACCATAACCTCCCCATTCAACCTTTAATATTTGTCCCGGCAAGCAAGCATGTTCGGGTACACCCTGATGCACCACTTCCACCATACATGAAAGCATATCCGACTTCACCTCCGAATCCCCGCAAACACTCCCCACCGAGTTAATACCATGGGCGTCCCCTAACCCGGGTGAGGGCGGCCGACCCGAATTCTCCATCAGTGTTTTCCCCGAATTCTGACATACTGCGGCATGTGTATTACCCTCTGCCCCCGCTCCACCGCCTAGGAGGGGCTGGCAGAGTTTCCCGGATTCTTTCAATGCTGCTTCGCGCTCCGCTTGCCTCTTCATACACGCAAAATGCAAAGCTTGCTGGTCACACTCGGTTATCAGATGGCCTTCTTCCCTGCAATAATAGCAGATCGGTTTTTTAAATGAGCCTTTCCGGAACGGCTTATGTGTGGCTTCTGGCTGAGTTTTCTCAGTAACCTGCATCTTCGGAGTAGTCTTAGACTTCGTAGCATCCCAAGCTTTAAAAGCATAAAATTCACCAAGTAATTCCAGACTTATAGGCAGGCTGCTAACACCCTCCACCTTAGCAACTGCCGCAACATTTTCACCTCTCGATCTCTCGCTGCCTTCCGACCCCCCTGACACAGTCATCAAACTAGCAGCTAATCGGGGGTTATTTTTAATCACATCCCCATAGCGTGTGGCTATAGCTCCGGCCGACGCAATATTCTTCGGTTCCTGCAGTGCTACATGCATAGCCATTCCCGGATCCACTAAACCGTCCAGAAACACCTTCAATGCCATAGTATGTAACGTACTATCCCATTTCCCGAAAGCATGCAAGGCCTTCTTAGAAACAGTATCTGCAAAATTAGCCGGAGTTTGACCCGGAGTCTGCCTCAGAGCCATAAAAGCATCTTTCCTTGTCTGTGAGGACATGGCCGAGCTATGTACCGCTTCCATCATACGTAACAACTCCCGAACAGTATATTTCTTCGGTTTAATGGAAGTAGCATGGGGCATATTTTCTTCAACTGCAGCAATCAACTGCACTTTATAAGTGTGATCGCTCCAATTCATTGCACAAGCAACCACAACTGTCTTCCGCTGATATTCTCTCCAATCCTGTTTACCATCCCATTTCGGGAAAGTAAGGGGTTTCGGCCGATGTTCAGGCATATTAGGGTCCATCTCATGGATTTCAAACGCCTCCGGTTCATCCTCCGGATCATAATCAGCAGCAGGGTCAATGGATTTTCGCTTCTCCACATCAATAACTGCAACATTACCACCACCCTCTGCTACATCATATACCGGACTCTGAAAAGCAACCTTCCGTTTCGGGGTTTCCGGAGCTCTCGGATTTTTGTCTTCCCAACCACCATGGGGAGTACCCACAGTCCTTTCCTGATCCATATTCCGTGACTGAATAGGATCTACTTTCTTTCCCTCATTCGCAAAACGTGTTGATTGCGGAAAATCAGGCAATTCACCCATTAATCTGGCATAGGAGGCCTCCGTCACACCAGGTGGCCGAATCGGAGTGCTAGCAGCTAGACCCCAATCACGTTCGGGCGGCAGTAACCTAGACTGCCGTCTGACATTATCTAATTCAGCTTCAGTGGCTGCTGCTTTTCGGGCCAGCTCCTCAGCAATCGACAACTCCGCCAACCTGTCAGCTTTTGAAGCCCTAAGCTCCTGTTCCTGCTGCTCAATCACCAAATGCAAATTTCGTTCAGATTTTCTAGCGTTTTCTAACTCCCGAGCTGACTCGGCAGCTGCTTGTGAACCACGAGCAGTTGTCATGTGCAACGAGTCAGTAAGTTCATTAATGCGCTTCATTTGGACCCCTAATAGCGTATCCATTCGATCAAACGTCAAATGTTGTCTCCGCACTGTATACTGTTCGTCAGCATTCTGCAGGTGTTCGGACATTTCATCTTCATTTTGTAATCTACGTTCGGGAAAACGCAACCTAACTGGCGCTTGAGCACCCCTTGGCACAGGACTTACAGGCTGCTGTCTTCCCCTCCTAACACCTACATTCCTATCAGGTGTATGGGCTTCATCCCAAAGTCCGCTGCCTGCCAAAGAACCATTATCGGATCCCAAGGACTGAACCTCCACCTGATTTTCCAGTGCATCCACAAACAATTCATTTTCCGCACGACGAACAGGTCTGCGTTCCATCAACCTACGATACTCCGGTGGGGGCAACCGGACCTCCGCGGGAGCAGGCAACCGTAACTCGGCCGGGGCCGGAGCCGGCAGCCTAAGTCCCGGGGGAGCCGGAAGCTGCACCGGAGCTGCAGGCGGAACATCCACTACTATTTCCCCTGCAGGAGGATCGACCATTACAGCGGGTTGGATCGGGGCAGGCAATAAGTTAGCTGCCTCCGCTCCGACTTCAAGTTCAACATCTTCTATTGCATCTACATTTTCCTGCTGATTCGGAATGACCTCTTCCTCAACAGGTTCTACATCTAAACCCGGGGCCGCCAGTTCCGGGTTCTCTTGACCATCTTCCACATGTTCGGGAAGAAGAACAAGAGCTTCATCCATCGGCAAATCATCCCTCCCAGCCATAAGGCCGGAGTATCAAGACTAACTACAAAACAAAGTACAAAGAAACCCGAATTGGTCACGGCACCAAATTGTAATGTCTGCTATTTACTTGTACGGCGATTCGGGTAAATAACAACAAGAATAGAACAACACAGATCTCCGAGTCCTTGCTAGCGTTTCAGTCTTTATTGCCGACTTTAGCTAAAAAACCTCTCATCCGCAGTGAAAAAGGTTCTCCCCCAGCTTCACAGAAGAGAGGGTTAAGACCAAAAAATTACAGTTAAGAAAAGGTATTTATACAAAGAAATCAAGATCAAACATAGGCTAGCAGTACAATATAAAAATAAGAGAAACAAAACCCCCACACGACATCTGGTGGCAAACCATCCCTGCAACAGGTAGAACAACCAGCCCGAATCCAGTCCGGCCGGCCGCACCCGGATAACCGGGTGACTAGACCAGGGGGTTCGGGACACTGGCTAGTGGCGCCGGGACAGAGCGGGGATAACCGCTCCGACCCGGCACCACCACACTCAGCACCACATAGGTATACTCACAACGGGGTAATTTTCAAAAAGGTTGTAAAAAATAATTTTGCAAATTCGAATCGTACAATTCAATCAACTCAAAAAATAAGGTTAAGGGGAGAGGTCATAAGCATCGCTTATTGAAAGATTTATAACAATCGTATATTAAATAATGAAGGTTAGTTTAAAACGAACCTATCCCAAGTATTGCAATGCACTTACTTGACTTCCTGTTTGGATATTGATTTCCCTGCATAAAACATTTCAGCAGCCTGAGCACAGATAGGATCCCAGTCAAGGCTGGACACAGCTACAACTTTATCCCCTCTGTGATTATAAAATACCTTTTAGTCGTAATTGGCGAAGTACAAGAATGGTATTTCAAGGAATGTTTCTAAGCGAAGAGGTACATATAATTAGAGTACAGCCCCTCGTCTAAGGAAATTTAGGTAATTATCCCCGGGGCTAAGTACCGTATATTGCTTCATTGCTTTACTTACTTTGTATAGAAAGCCACGAACTTCCGTTCGTCTGGGTTACCATGCATGACTATGTCATCATAACCGGCTCCATAACCTAAAGAAACAAATGTATAGTATGTTTTCAAGTACGTTTTCCGTCTCAGGTTCTTCCAAAGAATAGAGTAAAATTAATGCCTTCCACATAATTATACTATATTATATCACATAGAAGGCATATACTGTATTCTCTGCACACATATATTTTATGCGGAATCAAATTTTAAACATGAGAATAGATATTTTGTCACTCTTATAAGAATGTTACAGGATCTAAAAATTAAAAACGCAGGGTTTGTACTCATTGAAATTTTAAAACATACCAGTGTATCGTACGCTTTTTCCATACATCATGGTCCAGAAAAATGGCACACTTCTTATTTCTTGTTCTTGGTCAAGCATATTCAATGCGGCACATCGGCCTTGAAATGAAGTGGTACACAATTAATGAGGAATTATCATTGTTTTGGTAGAAAAACAGGAATTGATAACAATAATATTGATAATTTAAGACTGGACTCTATTATATAATATTAGAAAGTGTAGTGAATTGCTCCGTAGCGAACTTTACGAATATAAGAACACAATTTGGCTTGGGTAAAATGCAGTATAAAATCTGCTCTTGCGTCAGCACTGCCCAGCCGAGCGTTCCTAATTCTGGCAAGCGTTGATCGTGCGGACATCGGCCTATTTCTATTCTATTCTAAACTACTTAGAGTCTCAGTAATCGCGTGTTCTTCGTAGTGTGTTCTTCTATTTGTATGCCTTGTCTAATGTCCATTTACCACCTTTTATTACGTAATATTGCATACTATTACATCTGATTGTATAATAAACTTACGTAATAAACATGACCCCACGGTCATATGGGACATTAGACACCTTTATTATCAATATTGTAAATCACAAGAATGACACAAGCGCAAGCAATCGAGTAAAAACAAGGCTAGCGGTTAGAGGGCCAGATGCACTCACCACGGCAGCCATCATACTTTTGCCGCGCGCGGGTCAGAGCAACGCGGTACCCTACCGCGCAGCGTTGCGACTTCATCGCATCGGCGTGTTTGACGCATGATTATTCCAGCATTAAGATTTTTTTCACTTTTCATTGTTGTTCCTTATACCATATCAATACCTTATTGTGCATATATAACCTAGGTTACGTAATATTACGTAATTTATCTTTTTTTATTACGAGTATTTTAAGATTTTAACTTCTATGGTTATCATTTACATTTGAAGTTTCTTCTTTTTAAATTATTTCTCTAAGTACGTAATTATTACGTAAAATTACGCGCCAGTATGACTGCATATTTTTACATCCTGGTCCGGTAACTGATTTAACACTGTCACTTCGATATACTTCACGACACAAGAACTTATTAATTTTAATATCTTGTCGGTGGAACAACTTTCTAATAAAAGGGGGATAATATGTTATACCACCTTGCGTCATTTATTAATATACTAGACTTTTATTTTTTCACCTATGTATTCTTAGAATCCGTGTTACCTTTAGGCAGATTACCTATAGACTGAGCAGGTGTCGACTGCCCAGACTGCACCTGTCACTCAAGGTGTAGGTAATTAACATTATGCTAATTATTCTATACATAGGGTAGCCGACAATTACGGTTATACCATCACACTACTTCACATGTACCAGGAATAACGCATATTTAAACTATACATGCAATTACTTAATTACCTTTTATGTTACTCCAGTCGTAACACATGTGAACAATAACAATACAATAGCAATGCACTCGTGTCTACAACAGGAATTTAAGTCATAAAACAGTAAAGTAATGAATGTTGGTTGGAGAAATGCTTACCGTGAGCAAATGCCATTTGCCAATGCTGGACGTTTACAACTTGATCTTCACACGAGAAAAGTGGGAATTCCACTATATCTCCAGCGGCAAATATGTCCTCTTTGTTGGTTCGCATGTTCTGGAAATTAAGAAATGAGAAGGCTATCAAGATTAACCTATTTTAGGATTAGTCATTGTTTATCACAGTGAAAAAAATGCATTGGCACATGAAATCTAAATCTAAATAAACAATTGAAAATAAATTAAAACATACAACTGTGACTGGATAGCAACACTAATACTATAAGGGATACTGGGCAGTACACTCACCTTATTCACCGTGACATAACCGTGTTCATTCATGTCTATGTCGCTTTCTTTGAGGAAAGCAGTTGTGGGGAAGACTCCTGGAATAAAAATGGAAAGGAAAGCTTTTACAACAAAAACAACCATAGTTTGGCTGCAATGATAACGGAAGATGGGGACATGTCAAATCCAAGCCTCCAGACTCCAGCTCCTGTGGCTGTGATGATATTCATAGCTACACATGTCTCACGAGGAGGAGGAGGAGGAGGAGGGCGCGTATCTTAGTTGAAACTATCTTAGAATCTAAGGACACATACCGACACCAGCGATGAGAAGATCTGCGGGTAGCCGTGTACCATCTTTGAGCACAACCTCAGAGAGTCTGCCTGAAGTACCAACAAGCTCCTCAGCAGAGCTCTCGGCCATGAATGTAACCCCCTTACTTTCATGGAACTGTAAGTAGAATAGCCTTTTATACAAACTCATCCAATCTTGCAGTCAAATCGTTATGCAAATCCATGGCACTATATAGCTATTTCATTTCGTTAACCGGTAAGAAGTCCAATATATTCTCTCCATTATATACTGCAATCATTTTAGTAAACCATTTCGCAAATATTACTTGTAACATGAGTTTGCGTGAATATATGAATATCATTAATGTTAAAGGCAAACGCTATTATCTAGTGGAAAATGAAAATAAATGTCATTTTTTTGAAACTTTGGGGTCACCGTGCTCATTTTTTAATTAGAGTGCTTCAAAATTTGGAATCTCAAAAGAACCAATGAGGACCAAAAGGGGGGCTCATTTTGCAGTACCTCGACTTCATAGTTCATATTTACTATTTATATTCACTCAATGTAAGTAAAATTTACAGTTTTGGAGAGAGTATTATTTGGCCAATAATTCTATGCCTCTTTTTTATAGAGTGCATTGCTATTTTTATTCTGAAAACAAGAAATACCTGAAGCGAATTTTAAAATAAAAACTTGAAAAACCCCACTATTTTTCACTATTTTCATAAAAACAATTTTATTTTTCTCCCCATCGAAAATAAATGTCATTTTTCTGATACTTTAGTATATGATGCTTGAAGTATGTGTGATCATAAAACTGAAAAAAATAATGGGTCGCCATGCTAGTTCCTGAATTATGGGGCTTTGAAAGATGGCTGACAACCCAAAAATCTGCTACTTTCAAAGTGTTCTACATTTCCTAAACATGTCTATTTCAGACAGCTACAATTATTTTTTTAACGCGATGACGTACATTTGTTTCCTTATATATATTTAGAATATTACCTGCACTACATGTGTAGAAAATTTTGGGACATTAGGAATTTCCGTTTTTGTTTTATTCCCCAAACCGTGAAAGAAAAATGCAGCATTTCCCAATAGGCTTGCATACTAAATGGGTACAACTGAGAGTACCCACAGCTACCTCTGTTGCCCAAAACATGTCTTTTTCTGACAGCTACAATATTTTTTTCAATGCGATGACATATATTTTTTTCCTCTTTATATGTAGTATATAACCCACACTACATGTGTAGAAAATTTTGGAACAGTAGGAGTAGCCATTAATGGTTTGTTTTATATTATAAAACGTGACAAAATGGGCCGTTTCTCCATAGACTCCAATGCTAAAGGAATAGTACGTAAAATGCCCGTACATAAGGGTATGGAAAAGGGGGGGCATGGCAGTGAATAGTAGCGTTTGCCTTTAAGCACGAATTATATTCCAGCCTCTAAAAAAGCAGTTCATTAGCTTGAATGGAAAAGGGTTGATACTCCAAACTATAACTTTTAATTTATGCATTGGCTATAATATAGACATCTACCAAACATCTCTGTCAGGATGTGTAATGCTCCGATACCCCTGCCTTGTATGTACACAGAATGGTAGCTAATATAAGAAAAATAACGTGGATTTCGTACTTACATCTTTCCACATTTTACCGACGGCGTCTCCCAGGGACCGTTTAAACGGGACGTCACTGCGTCCCAACACAGTAATACTCGATGCCTTCTTTTGTGCTGCATAGGCGGCGAGTTCCATGCCTTTAATATCATAAGTTGCACAGCTAGATACATTTTTATAATAATTATTGGAGTCGAGTGATTTTGATTTCTTTTAACATACTCAGTAAAATCATTAAAAGTTCACTCCACTCGTCTAAATTTCTTAGATAGTTTGTAGATAGTCATATACAAGGCAGGCTGAAATGGAGGTAAATGAATAAAAATGCAACTGTAATTAATAATAATTGCCGGAACTTGGAACTTAATGGAGTTATTGTTACATCATTTCTAGTTTAGAGCAAACTACACAAAGTAACTTTGTAAAAGATTGTATAGTGTTTAATCATTCACAGTTGACAAATGAAATAGCAGTATGGTATAAATACAGATTAACTAACGAGTTGGTTGAAGGAGCGTGAATATTGTACGAGTTGCGTAGCAACGAGTGCAATATTCTAAGCGACTGAAACCAACAAGTCAGTTAACAGATTTATTATACACTAGCAAATACCCATGCTTTGCACCTGATTTGTTGTGGGACAGTGGGGCCCACATCGTCCCACTCTCCATGTTCCCTCTCCAACCATCTTTCTCTTTCAAGTTGTCTCTGTAAGTTAGTATCTGTATTAACATTCATACCTCAAATGGAACCCTGTTAAGATGTTTTTTTGTCACTGTTGTATTGTTGTTGCCTCCCATTTCCTCTCCCCCCCCCCCCCCACACACACACTCCTCCGCCCCCCCCCCCCCCCCTTCCACTCACCGTACTCACTCGCGTGTATACATAATAAATAGAAATAGCCACAGTTGATCTTACCGATGAATGACGTTCCTATTATGACTACATTTTTTCCTTGTGTTTCTCGGGCTATTTTGTTAGCGTCATCTGGGATTCGCAGGACACATACGTTTTCGAGATCACTGCCAGGTATGTCAAGTGCACGAGGACTGAAATTATGAACATGTGTTTGTTCCAGTGTTTTACAAGTTTGAAAACCATTCCGCGCTAGATGTTATGAGGGAGGCTTAAACTATATAATTTATGGCGGAGAAAGGTGATCTATCTGCCACTATAGATATTCAGTTATAATTACCCGAGTTTTCTTACTTTAAAAGTTGACCATACCAATTAATTTCTAGACCTGATGTTTATGTTTGGTATCACTAATACGGTACCACTGTATACCTCATAACAATGATAATATTAGCTGACAAGGCAGCGCATTCTTTCGCCCTCATCCCCCTATACTAGCACGATCATCTAACACAAAATTAACAAGACAACATACTACTGCCAATTGCCTAGTGCGAGATTATCTCTTGTACTGACACCAGATGGCGTTGGCGGTCGGAAATTGAGCTCTCGGTCGACATAACATTGCCGTAGCGTATGCATGCCGAGTATGTATACCATCGGTAATCATTATACATGAACGTCATCTTATTAAAAGCAGCTTAATCATTGAGAAAAACGTTCACATTATGTTACTAGGTAGACATAATGATTCCCAAGATGAAATTTTCATACTTCGAGCCCATTGAAGAATAGCTCCCATAGAGATTGGCCTGGCCGCGCTGCTATTATGTCGACGAAAATGGCAAAAGTACATAAGAAAACCGTTGATACGCCTTATACTAGGTGGCGCGACCAGCATTCAATTACAAGCGAATTGCTACAGTATCTTTCGATACTAGGAGGCTAGCCCAGCTGATTAGCGTAACTGTTATTTACTTTCTACTTTCATTATTTAGTATAGAGTTCATTCCGTGTAATTCAGTTTTTTATTGATTAATTAGTTGAACAGTCGATTGCTGAGTGTTACATTTGATTGCATAGTTGAAACAGTCGAGATAGCCCATCGTAAAGTCGAGATAGCCCATCGTAAAGTCGAGATAGCCCATCGTAAAGTCGAGATAGCCATGAATATGACTCCACATGGATGTTGTCATGGCAACCATCACTCACTTCCAAACCTGGCCTCCTCCACTCTGGGCCACAATCAGCAGGAGGCATTTCACAGTGATGTTACACTTCAGTTACATAACTTATGTGATGATCTCCTCAGATATTTCCTCTCACTGAAATCAGTTTACACAGATGTACAGATGACAGTCTACAGATCCAAAGATAAAGATCTTAAAGGATGTAGCTTGTCAGATCACACTTGTTACATCCTTTTCTTCTTGTATATGGGTCATATTTCCAGAAAATGTACAATTTAACTTCACCAATCTTCTCAAATAACCCAAATTTCAGACGAAAATAAAGTTCAAAATACAGTTCAACACAACCAAACAGATTGCTAAACTCAATGCAATGCCAAATATACTCGAATTTACTAAGTATTGACCAAATTGCAGCCTAATTTAACAGAATTTACTCAATGTGTACAGCTGCCAATTGTACATTTTCTGAAAATCTGACCCATATGGGTTATTCTCCCTAAAGCATAATAGGTACACATAATAGGCCTTGCCTAGTAGGAATGCCTAGTAGCCAACCCCCTGTCAATCACAGCCAACAGGCTTCACTCACTCAGTCTGTATACCTCCCTCCCTGTCACTCACAGCAAACAGGCCAAGCCAATACACTCCTCCACTTAACAGCACCAGCCCACACAATCAAAACAAACCCATGTGGCCACTGTTAGGCCACCCCTCCAATTTAGACTGCCCCAGGGGTGTGACAAAGTCTTGAGTAGAGTAGAGTATAGTATACCTTTCCTATAGTGATACTAAAAGGAGGCTGCGCCCATTCAATTGAAATACAACTTAAAACAAAAAACACTCAGAGGCTAGCCTCCTAATAAACAGTACTAGAGAATGAAATACATTCCCCGTTGACCTGAAAAGAGGAGCATCCCTATCGTGAACAGAATTATTCTTCAATCAAATATATACATTTGCTTGCGGGTTGTAAATATCTTATTAAATCTCCCTAAATGGCTATGACTAACACCTGTCTTAAAGTGGAAATGGTCTTTATTTTGGCATTTTGGGGCGGTTGGATGAAATCTTTACAACCTTTGTGCTACACGCAATTAAAGCAATATAATTGGGAGTAAAGGCCTCCTGGGCCATAAATGGGGCCATCTGAGAGCCATTTCCTCGCTGTCGCTGATGCACTATTTTGCCTGGAGCACCCTTCTTCTCCCCCAATTACCACCTTCTCAATACATGATTTTGCATGTGAACGTATAAAATCAAACTAACCTTCCTCCCGTGGCAATCAGGAGTTTATCATATTGAATTTTCTCTCCATTACTAAATGACGCTACCTTCTGTACTGGATCCACTCCGATTGCCTACAAATCACATATATATGGTACTTTAGGAGAGAGCTCTTCGAAAACCGAGTGAATCATTTACGATTAAGAAAAGTTTGTTATGTCCATGACCATTATCGTCATTACCATACATAGACGTACCTCGTGATTTTGTCGAACTTCTATGTCATAGACAGAGTAGAAATCAGTGTTTCTGAGAGCCATTTCCTCGGCCTTTTTATGAAGCGCCTGGAATATAATAAAATATACATTTCATTATACTGAAAAATATCACCTTTCATTAGCCTGATTAAGTGATCACTCCCAGAGTCACTAAAAATATGACAATGAAAAGTTAAAACATCTGAAATTACGAATATACTACTAGAAATGTCAAATTGAGAAGAATAATTGAAAGTAAAATAATTAAATGGAAGATATGTACTTTACTCAGAGACGTTCTATCATAGGGCATGCATTTCTCCTTCGTTGCAATTATAATTTTTCCCTTGAAGCATTCTTGTCGAAGAGTTTCGGCGCACGATATGGAAGCACCACCTACATTAAAAACAATTTATAATCGTTCACAAAAAAACCCAGAATCGTTTAGTGTCGTTATGTTTGGTTCATTATGGCAACGACTGCATGGAAGAACTGGATATTATCCAGAAGCCTGCTTACCAATTTGTCAACTTTTCTCCAGGACATGCAACCCTTTGACAAATAAAGTATTTTTCCATTCAAGTCTCACACGACAAGTTTCCTTCGGACATATTTTTCCATTATTCTCAACATCATTTTGTAGAAATGGTCACATTGATATTTTCTAAATTGTCATACATTGTGCAATCATGTTCCTTTAATTTTTCTTTCAATTTCTTTTTGAATTGTATTTGATATCCCATCTATCATAACTCGGTAAATGGTCACTTATAATGTATGCAGTTGTTCCTGCTTTCTTAAATGGATTTTCGGAATATCAGGTCGGGGTTGATATTATATTGAGTCATTCTAAAAGCCATTATCTTATCTACATAGTTGGTAAATGCTCCTGGAGAGATAATGTTCCAGATATAAACGCGTGTCAGAATACCAGTCTACCAGTCAGTCAGAAGTATAAATAAAAGTCAGTTATATGACGATAGTGAACATTTTCAAAGATGTGAAATGCAAGTATGGTAACAATTTGAGGACTGAATTTTGTATTTTACAAGGTAGGAATTCCTAAAAGCATAATAAACATACAATCAAAATATATATTAGACGTAACTATAATTATACACCATTCTCATCGCAATTTCATACTGCATAACATAGATTTTCTTCTAAAATAAAACATTCTAATTTGCAGATTTTATCGAAAAACAAATGTAAAACATGTAAATATTTTAGAAAGCAAGAGATAGTCATGACCTTAAGTAAAATGCTTTCGTGTACTTCACCATGTGCGTATCGATAAAACATTACCTCCGCCTATAATCAGGAAGACACGACTATCCTCAGTAGAATTGCAAGTCATCTCCTTAACACGCTTCTTCATGGAAACAGCTTTTTGACTGGCGCGAACCCTTACCTTCCCATCTGATACATCGACCTGGAATTTTTTAACATTTTTCTTATTCAACTCTTTAATAACTTCTTTCAAAGAAAGGCAAGGCATACACTACCTTTACGTTCTAGAATTTAACCTATCGTATCTCCCTGATGTAAATCATCCGATACAAAATAACGCTTTCAAAATCCTAAACATGACTCACGTCAAACTTTTGCACGCTATCCAGGCCAGGGAAATCTTCAATATCTCCTGTTCTAATATTAAAGCAGGCACCGTGCCACGGACATCTCACTCTCCCATTGGCCAAAGCACCTAGTGAGTAACACACATAAATGGAAATTCAATCACATATCAGTGTTTATGACACGAAGGAGGGTGTATACATATCAGAAGGATGACAAATAAACAGGCTTATAATTTCATTAAATAACTGGACGTAAATTTCAAATTGCCAAGCTTTAACAGTTTTTAAAATGTACCTTTAACAAGAGGCGCACCAAAGTGACTACACTTGTGGCCAATGGCATGGAATTCTCCATTTTCACGCACTAGAAGACATTTGTCACCGGCGATCTCCACTTCTTTCATCCTAATTATGTGCGAAAGGAAATCGTCAGTAAATAATCAAAATGCTTGTTTACCATCAGTACGCAAGTATAAAAATGGCCTATTTTATTCCACAAACTGAGTCGAATAATATTTTTGACCGGTTGGTTTATTCCTTCATCAAAATATACTATTATTTTAGTATTGCCACTTACTGTCCATCTTTAAGATCGTCGACTTCACACGCTATGACTTGGACTTCATCTTTGGCAACTTCAATTCAATGCAAAAGGAGAAGAAAATGTAGCAGAAATCAAATTAAACGATCTATAGGAGTCGTATGAACCTTATATCGATATGTGTTCTATCGGCCTTAATACTTACATGAAAATTGCAAGCAAAGAGAAATTCAACATGTAGCTCACTTATTCATTAAATACAGGCGTCACATATATATATACAGTGGTAGAGCTTAATTTCAAAATTTAAATGTAGCCGACATAAAACCCACATCCTAACTTATGGAAACTAAGAATGCTTGCGCGCAAATTGAGTTAGAACGAGTGACACAATCCTAGACCACAAACACCATAACGAGTGACACAATCCTAGACCACAAACACCATAATCACTGACTAAATAAACGCATGAGAGAGATCTGTGCTCCCGTCCTTAGGTCAATAGAGTGAAAACATTTTAGAATATACAAAGGTTATGTCCTTATGATGGCTAATATATATGTTTCACTAGTTCACGTTATGTTTGTGTTTTGCTATTGCATTACCTGGGGGTATCGATGAAGAAATAGGTGTAACAGCAGTGGCTATTTCTAGTGTTTGCGGAGGAGGTCCCGCTTCTTCTACTACACTAGACTTTTGTAGCTTTTGTTGGTTAGTAGTGGGAGTAACAGCATAACCTGAGAGAAATGTGGTTATGTAGATACACAATACAGATACCACCAATAGGGGATTTGCATCAGCCAACGCATATGTCGCATTTGAAGGAATATAGTATTGCTAACACTTCCAAACGGTCGAGTATTTCATCACCGAATAATAAGAACGATTACATGTATTGCATTATAGAAAAAACTGATAGTATAATTCAATAATTCAATAAAGAACGGCGTGGCATGTCACTATGATGATAATGGACAAATGCAAATATATGCGTTTTAAATGACTGCGATGCAACTCCCCTATGAAATCTGGTAACTACCTGAGCAAACGAAATGTCCTTAACTATACGTAAGTAGTACTTTAAGTATTTAAATATTTAGTATTTGCAGAAGTAATTTAATTATTATTATAATTAAAATATGAACTGTAGGCTATATGAAATGTACATCACGCCCAACATTTTAAATTGGCTTAATACAACGGCAAACATTTATACGGCCTTCTTGTTTAGGAGTTGATTTACTTTTTGTAGCGTTCATTTAAAACATCTTAGCTTTTCTCGAGTAGAGTTCAAATATATACCAAGTGAACTTTGGAGTGGTGTGTGCATTCTCTTAATCAGTGCATGCTCGTGCAGCTTCAAGTGTGCCCTATAAACCTTAGGTATTGGCGGGTTAGATGAAGGGGGTCAACTCTTAGGGAACCTCAGCCAACCAGAGGCAAGAATCAATTATAACTGCATTTTGGAAAATGCTCATACAAGCCAAGACAGCCGGCTAAAACCCCACAGTCCCTTAGTAAAAAGTATTGTATTTGGGGGTAGTAACTGCATGGAGGGGTATCCATCTCTGGGTCGTTTCGATACAAAAGTTTTCTTAGCTTTCTTGTTAAAAACATTAGCTAAATCACCATCGGCATCGGTCATTAGAGCAACACATGCAATTAATGACGTTCATGAACTCATAGTATTAGGGATTGTAAATGTTACAATTCCCTGATAATAAGACACATCGGACTATCATAGTAACACAGACATGCAGTTTATATAATATGCATGTTAATTTGTGAAATCTGAACAAACGTGAACGTGAGATAAGGCAGCCTGTATATAGCGGACTGATTATTTGCCTAATGCTCTTTTAGGCAATGTTGGCTCATAAAAGGGCCCGGACAGGCGAAGGCATGACGGGGGTTGCATGCTGTAGAAATTTTGTATCAAGGGTTTGTTTCAGAACATATCATATGTACCGCTTTGATTAAATGAGTGACATTTTCACCATAGGTTTTAATTTTCCCGAGTCATGCTGACGAGCAAAATCAACGGAGAAACTTGAACAACCTTCATAAAGTAATCAATGTTTTTCTTAAAATGTTTCCCGTGAATCCTCGTCCATATGATCCCATTGGTGCTTACCTTTAATAACGACCGGTTCACTCCCCTCTTCATCAATTTAAAGATAATTTCGCCATGTCAGATTTCCACAAACTGAATGCTTTGGAATAGATTTTCCCTGACAACAAATTATTTTCTTAAAGAAACAAATTATTTTCTTAAAGAATAAGATAGCAATGAACTTATTTATGCTTTCTTAATAGTAACCGCCCCAGTCAAGCCTATTTCAAATATTTACGATGTGTGTAACAGGATGATTTATGCAATAAATGTATTGAATACCCATTATAGTTAACTTTTCACAATCTCTGAACGCACAGTAAATCAAAAACAGTAACATAAATTTAAAACCATAGCAAACACACAAATCATGATAGGAAATGCAGATGTTATATTAGAAATGACAAGTTATAGAATATATTGAAATGAAATTTCGTGTAGGTAGAATCATACATATGGAAACGTGAGTTTGTGTGTAAATAGATAGTAGCCAGCCAACAAAACAACCCCCATGCCGAATCCCATCCGATAAATAGAATTAAAAGTAGATAACACAATCAGTCAGTACGTTGAGTAAGAGCGATTAAGGGACCCTACTATTAGGTTTCACCTTTATGAGTTGGCATGCCTGATTTCGTGTCGCCAGGGGATGATCCATTTGCTGGGGAAGCTAGCAGGAACCATGGCAAATCATGAGATAAAAATCCGCTAACATCAAGGCACATTCAATGGTCTTCAAAGCCTTTACATCAACACATTTTATTAGTGAAATAGTAGTATATGCAGGGTAGGCCTAATGGATGTCAGTCAATTTAGATATTCCATACGATGTCGTGAAAAAAAAACGAATGACAGATATGGTAAACCTTATTGATTGATTAACGTAAGTTTTTATTTGCAAACTTGTTGGGTACATCTAGGTATACTTAAAATACTTTTTTTCCCGTTTGTATCCCTGGATATGTTTTTTATTACATTGTTGTTGATGCCCTTTGATTTTACATTTGTAAAAATCATTTTACATAATCAGATTTGAAAATTAAAACGATAGACTAGAATCCTGAGTGCATATGGAGTTTAATTGACTTAAGAGCTATACTGACTAGCTTAGAGTCTACTAACTATATATAGTTACATAAGCTATCATAAATAAAGTTTTCTATACAATTTACAAGGGACGCTTCTAGAAGTATATTTTTGTATAGATTCTTAAATATTATATTGGCCTTTAATGAACAATAAAAAATATTACTAATATCCCTCTACCCAATCCATAATTCAAAGACTTCAGTAGTATCTTTTTCAGTATAAGAGCTTTGTAGGGGAAAGTTTTTATAATTAATTGTAATGCTAGATTTAACGTAGTTTGCCAGTTTGTCAATCAAAACATGGCAGTAAGTAGTAACATGATTATGTACATAAAGAATCTCATGTAGTTAACTTCACATTTCTTTCCTAATTCATACTAGCTTTGGCACCATTGTCATTTGCAAGCACCATTTATCTTGTATTTATATAGTGTCCGCAAGATAACATTAAAGCATTAGCTAAACAAACGGCGAATATTAAATCGATGTGTATGAAAACTCGTTCATCAAACACGACCTGGTAGAATTAATGTCAAGCTGGGACTCACTGCGTCTAGTCAAATACGCCTAAACACACTTAACAATATAATGAGCCCAGGTATTTGTAAATAAACATCCCAAAAGTTGTTTGAACGGATACAAACTATGGCTCTAAAGGTATCATGAATCAGTTGTAGCGAATGGGAAGGAATGGTGATTTTGAAGGAAACTTCCAGTCCATGCTTATGACCATAGGAAATAAGTGCATATGAAGGAGAGACTCCTATGGAAATTTAACGGGGATATGTAATGTTATAATTCCAACCCATGCTCTCAGATGACACAGCACCGTCAAGAATTGCAACCATATTATCGGGTGCTAAGTAAAATCTCACCTTCCGTCGAATGGCAGCTTCCCATGATTTAATTTGATTCTAATCTATGTATACCAACCTAAAGGCACCTTTAAAGCCTAATATTGTATTTAATGTATTATCCGCTCATGCATATGCACCTGTTGGACAAAGGAAGTTAAACGGCTTATTCCAAGAAAGGAAAAGTGAGAGATCAGCTTTGCAAGATCAGCCGTGATATTGATATCCTAACAAGTTACCTCAAGTGTTTTGAATGGTTCGGAACACATTTTAAATGGCCCATACACAACACTAACACAAGAGAAACGTTACAAATAAAAGCAATATGGACGATGCTTATGAATTATTTACAGAAGAAACTCCTCAATATATGAAGAGATAAGACATTTCTGATCGAATAATCTATCATCACTAATTCATGCCAGACGTATGAGGTGAATGGGAGTACATGATGATTAAAATTATAATGAATTATAGGCTATATATTATATATAATGAATCAATCAATTATTCTTACTTTCTTTAGACGTTCCACCACCCATGTCACTTGATATCCTGCTTAGATCTGCAAAACAAGGAGGAAAGTAAATATATAAAGTTATAGCGGACCCGTCCGACCGGAAGAGTTTCTGGGTGTTTTTCGTGAAGCTATTTCCAACATATTTCTTGTGATATAGCGAACGTCATGGTATGGGAGGAGGAGGAGGAGGAGGAGGAGCCAAGGGAACTGGGAGATGGACGAGGGGAAAGTAGGAGAAGCTATGAGGTGGAAGTTGTCTAGATAGCTAGATGGTGCCGCCGCCTCGTGGCGAGCATCTGACCTAACTACCGTGAGTAGAGAATAAAGGCAGTGGAGCTCGAGACATGAAAGACAACGGATGTGTTATTGAGTTATTGATACATGGTGCCAGGAATAGAACCACTAACCCACGACAATGGAAGGAATTAGACCACCAGATAAAATGGATTTCGTGGAGGGCAACGTTGCAGAGCGTAGGTTGCTGTTCAAGGAGGACTTTATGTGGTACGCAGATACCATGGGGATCGACACGCCAAAAAGGTTGACCTCGATGCTCCTCCATGTTGCGGGTCCGGAGGCCAAGCGCATATACAGAAACTTTAGATGGGCTCCGTTAATACCAGGTCACGCAGCAATAGTAGGGCCACCACTTGTACCAGAGGTCCTAGCTGTACCGGCTGAGGATAAAACTGACTATCCAACGGTAATCATAAAGTTTGATGCCTATTGCCTTCCTAAAAGAAACAGATTTTTCGAGAGATTCAAATTCAACACGAGGTGCCAGGAGGAAGGGGAGTCCACTGATGCCTATGTAATGGACCTCCGCCTCAAGGCGGCCACGTGTGAATGGGGAGACAATGAAGATGAGTTCGTGTTGGAGAGGATGGTAGTAGGCATGAGGGATTTACATCTCAGGGAGAAACTAGTGAAGAAAGAGGACTTGACACTGGAAGATGCATTATCCTACTGCAAAAGGCATGCTCAGAGGGAACGGGAACTGAGACAAATGAATCCGGGTGCCAGTGTGACAGTGAATCAAGTAAGTCGCACACGTGCTAATAACGTGCCAAGCGGTGCCAAGGGTGCTAGCAACGGGCAGCAGTGGTCGGCTCCTCCAGCGAGGGGGCCTGGAGTAGTGACAAAGGGTGACTCTCGGCCTCAAGAAGCCCAGGCTCAACAGATGATTGACTGTAGGAAGTGCGGCACGAAACACGTCTATAGGGATTGCCCTGCCTATCATCACAAATGTACTCGCTGTAAAAAGAAAGGACATATAGAGAGCAAGTGCTGGAGCAGGGTGGACGAAGTAGTTCAGGTGGATGATTTCACGGATAATGTGGAGACATTATTTGTAGGGACAGTTACTAAACAAGAGGATGAACAAGAGCTAACAGTATTGATAAGCCAGCACCACAAATGGGCCGCTCATGTAAAAGCGGGCAAGGACATTCTCACCTGTAAGATTGATACAGGAGCGGGTGCTGACTTACTAAATGTGGCAGATTACGAGGGGATGAATGACAAGCCTGCACTTCGCCGGATTAGAGTCAAGCTCACTGATTATAATGGTCATCCTATTCCAGTGAGGGGCTACATAATGAAGCAGATACAGGTCAATGGAAAATTATTCCCAGTAAGATTTGTGGTATGTGAGGGTATCACATTATTGGGAGGAGACACATCAGAAAGAGTGGGACTCATCACAAGGAACATAACACAGGAGGAGATGGCGGTAGGTGTCAATACTGTTGATAATGTAAAGCCTAATGAAATCTTAATCGAAATGAAGGATTGTGTTTTGCCAGAAGTTAAGGTCCTATCATCCATCCCATATGTACATCGGATTAAGCTGAAAGAGGGGGCTGAGCCGGTGATAATCCCTCCCAGGAGAGTGCCAATTGCAATGAGGGACAAATTGAGATCAGAGCTTCAGAGAATGGAGGGACTGGGCGTAATTCATAAGGTAGTAGAGCCGACCGAGTGGGTGAACGCGATGGTCATGGTCAACAAGCCAGATGGCTCGTTACGGTTGTGTTTAGATCCCAGGGACCTTAATAAGTCTATAGCTCGTGAACACTTTCAGTTACCTACTCGTGACGAAATGTTCGCAGAGATCAGGAATGCTAAATACTTCAGTAAATTGGACGCCTCTCAAACCTTTTGGCAAGTTAAATTGAACAATGATAGCAAGAATCTAACAACGTTTGCAACGCCCTTCGGCAGATATGCATATGACAGATTGCCGTATGGCCTATGCTCTGCCCCTGAGGTCTTCCATCGGTCTATGGAGCAGATTTTTGAGAATATTGCAGGGGTTAAAGTATATGTAGATGATATCTTAGTCTGGGGTCATACAAAGGAGGAACATGACGAGAGGCTACAAGTTGTAAAGGAGAGGATAGAGAAAAATCATCTGATCATGAACTGGAAAAAGTGTGTGATAGGGGTTGACAAGATAATATTCCTAGGGGAAGAACTAACCCGGGAGGGGATAAAACCAGACAAGGAAAAGGTGTCAGCGATAGTAAACATGGAGAAGCCCACTAACAGAGAGGAAGTGCAACGCATCATGGGCTGTGTTAATTTCGTCGGCCGATATATCCCCAATCTCTCGAGTGCGTGTGCTAACATCCGTTCATTACTTAAGAAGAAGTCGGAATGGGTATGGGATCAAGTTCATGAGCAAGAGTGGCAAGAGATTAAACATGTACTCAGCTCTGAACCGGTCCTAGCATACTTTGATGTAAACAGGCAGACGAAAATTAGCAGTGATGCATCCCAAAAAGGGCTAGGAGCAGTGTTACTACAGCGTCACGGGGAGGCATGGAAACCTGTGGCTTATGCCGCTCGTTCATTAACTGAATGCGAAAAAAAACTATGCTCAGATTGAAAAGGAGCTGTTGGGCATAGTTTTTGCATGCGAGCGCTTTCATAATTACGTTTATGGGCTACAAGAAGTCCTCATTGAGACAGATCATAAACCACTAGTACCCTTGTCTAGGAAGCCCTTGCAAGATATGACGCCAAGGATACAGCGTATGATGTTGCGCTTGCAAAGGTATAGTGGCAACATGCATTGGGTACCTGGTAAGATGTTATACATATCGGACACTCTGTCACGGGCAACGATAAAAGAAGTCAAAGTGACAGAGGTGAAGGAAAACATGGTGGCGGAGTTAGAGGCTCAGGTGAATTTGGTCTATGATAGCTTGCTGGCCTCAGAGATGATGTTAATGAAAATAGCGGAGGAGACATCCAGGGATGAAGTGTTGTGTGCGGTAAAGAGGGCCATTATGGAGGGCTGGAACAAAGGGGAATGTCCGGCTTATGCTGCGTATAAAGATGAACTATGTGTGGTCAAGGGGGTCCTACTGAAAGGTAATCGAATAGTAATACCAGTCAGCTTGAGGAAGGAGATGTTAGAAAAACTCCATGCAGGACACCTTGGCATTGAAAAGCAGCGACGTCTGGCAAGGCAATCAATCTACTGGCCAAAAATGAATGCTGACATCGAATACCAGGCAAAGATGTGTGGCGTGTGTTTGAAGTATTTGCCAGACCAACAAAAAGAACCAATGTTGAGGGATAAGGAATGCTGGGGCCCATGGGAGAAGGTTGGGATGGACCTATTCTTCTGGCAGAACAATGACTATTTAATGATAGTAGACTATTATTCGTCGTATCCAGAAATAGTAAAGTTAACTGCAAAAACCTCAGCTCAAGTTGTTACGTAAGGTTACGTAACGCCTGGGCCTCCCCATGGGACGCCAGAGCTAGTAGCCGGGCACGGCTGCGCACGCAGATCAGGTACACACCTGACAGGTATGTTGTATCGAGAAATAAAGATCAGTTACCGTTGGGCGATCGTAAGATCAAGACAAGATCCAACTAGTTCCGAGTTATTCTTATTAATTAGCATCCAAGTGATAATTGGGTATCAATTATCACTAAGCAAATATCGATTATCATCTATCATAACATTTGGACTATCAATTAGCATGTAAGCGCTAATTGAGTATTAATTAGTGTGCATTGGAATATTCACGAGACATATTTATCGGTACCTCAAATTAAGGATCACACCAAGCAACATCCCCATCTACATACAGATCCATACTTATCACTGGTGGAGTTCTAAAAGATCAGTTGGAATATTAAAGTGCACGGATATCACTGGCGTAGGATGCCATCTAGGTTTGAAAGACTATTAAATTCGGCGAGAGAATTGGCGAATGACAACTTTTTGCTCCCGTATGTAACAACTCGCGAGCAGCATAAGCTGCGAGAGGACGGGCCCCAACAGCCACAGGTGCCGCCGACACCCACGTCGACCGCCGGGCCCACCGCCGGTGCAGGGAGGCAAGGCGGACAGGAACAGAGTCCCACAAGAGGGGAAGATTCTGAGGAAACAATCTTGTATTGGAGACAAGACAACGCCTCGACATCGAAGGCACAGGAAACGAAGTTACAGACCATCACAAAGGAACCACTAAGTGGAGAAAATAGCTTTGTGAGCTGCACAGACCCGGGAGAAACCAACACCCCCATGCCTGACCTACGACAGGCAGCAGGTGAGATAAACGATTGGTTCGGGTTTGCTCAAGCGGGAGTGAGTGAACTGGATGGTGCAGCAAGGAAAAGACAACTAGAATTAGAAAGATTGGCGAGGGCCCAATTAGACGCGCTGGAAGCTGAAAACCAAGAAAGGAGGTATAGACTCCAGAGAGAGAAAGAGGAGAGCGATAGAATTCTGGAATACGAGAAGGAGGAGCGTGAGTTGGCTCCTCCTTCTCCTGGAGCCAACTCAGCGCCCCCCACACCGGGCGAGCTAGAGACAGACCCCGCAAAGGACCAGCGAGGCCAGGATTCGAGGGAAGAAAAGAATATACCTCCCAGTCCAACCAAAATAGTTAGAAGGACACCCAAGATACTTCCAATAATACCCCAGGGGGAAGCTGCCGCAGCAGAACCTGATAAGTTAAGTGGGGAAAGGGAAAACAACTTGGGGACATCATTTTTACCACCACCACCACCCCTGGTAGAGGCGGCAATCGCGCCCACTCCTACAAAGGCGCCAACACCGCCGTTACCACCACCGCCCACCCAGGAGTTAGTAGTGGACGGTAGAAAAGGACAGGAACTGAGAAAGAAAGTGCCTCTCCGTACGGAACAGGTAGCAGCGAGGAGGCTGGTACAGGAACCATACACTAACTTAATAAGTAGAGAAAAAGGAGGAGCTGAGGCACCAGGTGCAGGCACACAAGACATAGAGACAAAAGTACCAAACAAACGCCAAAGACAACCGAGGACAATGGACTCAGGCAGACAAATACTGCCACCCCATGATGCAAGAGGAAAACATAGGTATCAGGAGGGGAAAAATCAAGTACATAAACAGAAATCACCGAATTACCCCACGCACGACCAGAGTGTGGTGCTGCAAGATATACGGGCGAGAAGCATGAAACAACAGGAATGGTTTCTCACCCAGCAAGAAGCCCTCCAGCAGAAAAGACAACAAGAACTGGATAAGAAGGAGAGAGAGCTGGATCAACAGCGGAAAGATCAAGGGGAGAAAGCGGAAAAGTTGCAACAGAAGGCGGCTTTTCAAGCGCGGCAGTCTCCGTATATACAACAAGTATACCAGCAACTAGAACCGCAGCAGAGAGAGGATCTAGTGCGGCACCAACAACTGAGACACAGCTCTCCAATGCAACAGCAGAGGGCATGGAGCACTGAGAGGGTTCCCACACCCATATATCCTATACCATCCCCGGTAGATTCAAGCAATTCAAGCCTAGACGTGGATGGGATACAAGGAGCATTCACAGGCACAGGTTTCCGAGAACTCATGCAGGGAAACGCTGCAATGTTAAATACGCGGATGGATCATGCAGGGCGCCAAAACCAACAGGTACACCAACAGCAGTTCGATCAGCAACAACAACAGCAGCTGCAACAGCCTAGCGAACAGCAGCAACGCCAACAGATGGACATTCAGCGGCGGCTAGGGTTGGCACAGCAACAGCAACAACAGCAGCAGCAGCAACAGCAGTGCCAGCAGCAGCAGCAACAAATACTGCTCCAGCAACAACAAAGTCAGCATCAACAAGGGCAACAGCAACGGCTGTTAGCACAGCACCTGCAACAACAGCAGCACCAACAGCCTCTACATGTGCAAACAGAGGCACCAACCATGGAGGGGTTGGTAGACGCAATGAACAACCTCACCGCCAATAATCTAATGGCTTTCAGGGATTTAAGACAAAGGTCGGATGAACTGAGGCGAGACGCAACTGAGGAGCTGAAGAATGTCAGAATAGACACAGCAAACCAATTGACGGCGGTAATAGAGAGGGCTGGGAGTAAACAGGGAGGAGGTGCACCGAACACAACCCTAATAAATCACCTGGCTCCGGTGCCGAAGGTGTTCTCGGCACCCACCGCGATGCGATCAGCGGCCAATTTCATCGAAGAATATAGGCGTTTCACCGAGAGACTGAAAGCGACACCCGATATGTTACTGGATGGAATAGGAAACTATCTGGATGGTAGGGCGAAAGCATTCCATGATGTGTACACGAGAAGAACGGCAGACAATGACTTTAGGAATTTCGAGGATGAGTTCCTCATCAAGTTCAGGAATATGGACATGGCGGAGCTTATGCAGGATTACGCCAATAGAAAGCAAGGAGTAGAAGAACTAGTGGCGGATTATGATAAAGACATGTTGGTCTTGCTGGCCGCGTCGGGAGCGTCGAGCGACATGCAGCTGAAGTTCTACTTGACTAATCTGAACGAGGATCTGAGGACCGTGGTAGCAACAGAATTCCCAAGGTCAGTTGAGGATGCCTCCCGATGTGCAGCGCGGCACGAGTCGGTCCTGCTGAGGGATAGAGCAGCTAGGAAAAGAGAGCAAACAAGTAGTCATACGGTGCCAGTAGAAGAAGCAAGTGGACCCCCACCAAAGGAGAGAACAGGTTCACCTTGGCGGCGCCAATCCCCGGATAATAGACCCCAATATCAGGAGAAGGGCTATTACGGTAGAGACAATGGTCAAGACAGGAATTACGAGAGAGGGAGGTCTGATTTCAGAAGAAGGGACCAGCCCCACTACAGAGATTCATACAGGAGGCCAGATAACGCCTGGAGGTCAGGATCTTACAACAGGAGATCCAACTCCAACAACAGGGAAAATTATTACTACAGAGACAACAAGGACAGACATTATGAGTCCGGAAATACATCCCCAGCGGGTAATTATCAGAGACATAGGCAAGAATTTCGCGGTAATTCCAGGGGAAGGAGCCGCGACAGAGCCGATTCCACATACAATTACCCCAGGGGTTGGAATAATGACAAGGCTGATTCCAATTATGATTATGTCCAAAAAGGAGACAGACCAGGATATTACGATAAACCAAGAACAGAGGATACCCCGCCGGGACTGTATACCCAACAGGGCAGGAAGCCGACATACAGCACACAGTTTGTATACTCCCCTGAACACAACGAATTTATACCTATCATAGGGGCAGATAAAACATGGGATGGGCGCAAGGCCACGGCCAGGAGCAGAGACCGGCGCGACAGCAGGAGCACTGACCGCTCCAGGGGCAACGACCGCCGTAGCGGCCGCTTCTCGAGGTCCGGGAGTCGAGACCGGCGGTACCAATCACCACGCGGGAGAGACCCAAAGGGCAGGCCGCCCACACCACACACGTCAGTGGACGATGAGGACCAGGAAAACTAGACGGTCATGAGGCAAAGGGGGACCCTCATGACGTATCCGAGAACATAGCAGTAGAAGCAAATGAACTAACAGGGAAACTGACCCTCACTCAGAGCAGTGAGGAGGAAGGTAAGGTTGAGAAACCAATTACAGTTGAAATGCACGATGGGTGTGTGCAAATAAAGGTAGCAGACATAACCCTCCCAGTTTTAGTAGATTCAGGGGCATCCATGTCGATAATTAATACAGCGTTCCTACACAGGTTAAAAAGGGTGTTGAAAGCAATAAAAATGAAAAACTGTAACGTCCGAATAGTAGTAGCGGATGGCAAGGGGACAAATTGTTCGAGGATGGCCAATCTCACGATAAAAATTGCGGGGAAAACTTTCCACCATGCTTTTCTGGTGATGCCAACACTACGTAGGGCCATGATTCTGGGAGTAAACTTCGTGAGAAAGAACAAGGGTATACTTGATTTCGGAATTGATGTACAGAAGCTATATGCTGTAAAAGCTAACAAGCGTATTGTCCTCCCCCCCTTGTCCGAGACACTGGCGACAGCGACGATCATAACCCCAAAGGACCTAACGGGCACAGTTGGGGTAACGGAAAATGTAAATAGACAAATCCCAGTGTCATTCGTGGTAAAGAGAGCCTTAGTTAAGCCTTTTAGCGGAAGGCAAAGAATTAATCTGTGTTTGTTCAATGCCGCCCGGGTGGCTAAAGTAGTACAAAAAGGCTCCATCGTCGCGGTGTATAGTATAGAAAACGAAAAAGATTTTACCCCACTACAGAAACCCATTAGGCGCGCGCCGGTAAGCGTGCCGATATTTGCTGAACAAGCAGAGACACAAAGTACAGATGTGCCCCAGTCACCCCCTGACTGTAAGATAGGCAAAAATCTGACCAAAAAACAGGTAGGTGAGATAACTAGACTAATTGAAAGAAACAATGATACCTTCGCAACCCCAGGAGGAATGTTAGGCCGTACAGCCAAGTACGAACATAGGATAGATTTGTGACCCAACACCCCAAAACCAGGCTCTTCTCGATTTTTGAAGATTCCTAGATATCTTAATATTCAATAAGAGGTCAGCTTTAGCTGTACAATGTCGTTTGGATTTTGAGCCTATGTTTATTAGTTCAAAAGTTATGACCAGAAATGTCAGAAGCTGTCACCGGTATCAAAACTGAGAAAAATGACTACAAAGATGGTCCTTCATAATGGCAATGTTACATCTATAATACGTTTGGTTGATTTTCCCTTAATTGAATCCACTTGTGCATGATGATAATTAGTTAACTAATTTTGAAATGAACATTTATAACATTTCTAGAACTATTTTAAAGTTGAAACTTTGGGAGATGGTAATTTAGATATGAAACTTGATGGCAAAACTCTTAACTCAATATTGATGAAATAGTGATTTTCTGCCTTTGCATGGCTGTAGCTCAACATGGACTTGAGCGAGAAGAGCCTGTTTTTGGGGTGTTGGGTCACATTTAGTAAAGGGGTACACCCCCATCACAAGCCTTCCATATAGAATGAACCCAGATCTAAAAAACCACATGGGAAAAATCTTGAACACTCAGCTGAAACAGGGAGTTATCGAAAGATGTGAAGATGTGGGGGAGTGGTCATCACCAGCCTTTTTAGTTCAGAAACCAGGAAAGGACCCACAGGGCAATAAATCTTTTAGAATTGTCCTAGATTTTAGACATCTGAATAAGAATATTTCTCCGCAAGCTAGAAATTTCCCTAGAACGGACGAGATCTTGGAGTCGTTGGGCCAACTAAAGGCCCAATTTTTCAGTAAGGTGGACCTTTGTTCTGGATTTCATCAGGTCCCCATAAGGGATCATGACAAGAAACTGACGGCGTTCAACACGCCCTTTGGTCGCTTCCAGCACAGGGTCATGCCCATGGGACTAAAAACAAGCCCACAGGCTTTCCATGCCTTAATTGAGACAGTCCTAGCGACGATACCCAACGCCTTTGGGTATATAGACGATGTAATTTGTGGCTCACCCACGTGGGAGAAGCATCTGGAGGATCTGCAAGACATCTTTGATGCCTTTAGGGAAGCAAACCTAAAGTTCAAGAAGGAGAAATGTGAATTTGGGTTGGAGTCGATCCCATTCCTGGGCTTCATCGTAAGCAAGGAAGGCATTCGGCCGGACCCGGCGAAATTAGAAGCAATTAGCTCATACCCAAGACCCAAAAATATAAGGGGAATGCGGGCGTTCAATGGGCTGGCAACATATTACAAAGCTTTCATCCCAAATTTTAGCCACATCATGCAGCCATTGTATAGGCTCACAAAACCAAAGATCAAGTTCAAATGGGAAGAGGACTGTCAAGTAGCGTTTGACACAATAAAAAAGTCAATCTTAAGGGATGCAGTTCTCGTATACCCGGACCATTCGAAGCCTTTTGTAATTAGTACGGATGCGAGTGACAGCGCCGTCGGCGGGCTAATTGCTCAGGCAAATACTGACGGGAATTTGCGTCCAATAGCGTTTGCAGGAAGATCCATGCATCCGGCAGAACGGCGCTATAGCGTCTGCGAAAGGGAGCTGCTCGCGGTGAAGTTTTGTCTGGAGAAATTCAAGCATTATATAGTCGCGAGACACTTCACAATAATGACAGACCACGCAGCGCTGACCGCATTAAATTCGAAGAAGGACCTAACTGGAAGGATGGCTAGGTGGCTGGAATTTTTCAACCAATTCAGTTTCAAAATAGTGCACTTGCGGGGAAAATATAACCACGTCCCAGATGCATTATCGCGCAGGTCTTACGGACAAGAGGTAGCGAACAATGAGCTACCAAAAGATGTTAAGAAGAAGGTCACGTTCAGCGCCATTCAGGGACTGAAAGTATTTGACGAGGATGAGCCAGTAGAAAGATATCCAATAATAATGTACAAATCCAGGCCCATCCTCAAGAAAAACAGAATACTAGATAACAACGCGACAAAGCAGGTGCTGCAGTGTACTGCAGTCGAAACAAGATCAATGAAGACAAAAGACAAAGGGATAAACTCAGGTGTAGTGAGTTCAAGAGGAAAGCGCGCAGGCCCGGATATCGTCACAAGAACTTATTCTAAACAATTGGCGAAAGATAAAAGGGAGAAAATCGGAGCGCACGTCCCAGGCCTATCTGACTCTACGGTCAGGGAAGCGGCGAAAAGCTTAGGCATCCCACTAAATAGAGAGCAGTTGATGATCCACCAAGAGGGTGACAAATTTTGCACGGCAATGGCAGGTTATATCCAACACGAGAGACTGCCATCGGACAACGCAGTAGCAAGGGTGATTCTAAACACGCACGATCATCATTTTTACAGCAAAGGGGTGCTATGCAGACTACCCCCAAAAACAAAGGCGTTGGAAGCACATGAATACTACCAGGTAGTGGTACCAAATTCACTAGTTGAATCAGTATTAGCGTCAGTGCATGACAACGTGGCGGGAGCGCATCTCGGAGTGGTAAAGACTCTGAGCATACTCAGGGCCAGATTCTACTGGCCAGCAATGATCAGAGATACAACAGATTTCATCGCTACATGCAAGAAATGTCAAGAGTGCAAAACAATGAGAAACCCCATTAAGCCACCCATGAAAATCAGAGACCACGCCCCTTTTGCTTTCAGCCACATCATCATAGATGCGATGGGGCCATTCCCAGAGACAGCACTACATAACAAATATATACAGGTGGCACTCTGTTTCACCACCAGATTCATTTTTATCTGGGGAACAAATAACCTCACGGCAGAGAGAACAGCCAGAGACTTTCTCAGGCATGTGATTGCGGTGGTGGGCGTGCCTAAGAAAATCTTCTCAGACAACGGGACAAGCTACACAGGCCAGAAATTTAGTGAATTTTGCAAATCTTTCGGCATAACGCAAGTGCATTCAAGCGCTTTTAAACCGACGACAAATGGTCTAGTCGAACGCGCCAATTCTTCGGTCATACAGTGCGTCAGAACCCTGATATCCCAAAAACAGAGGGACTGGGATAAATTTCTCCCAGGGATTCAGCTGGCGTTAAACGCGTCGGATTCATATTCAATGGGGTACTCTAGCTATTTGCTAGCGTTCGGCAGAAATTGTGCAATCCCGGCTGACGTTGTCATGGAACAAACCGAAGAAAAGTCGGTGCTAGACCAGTTGATAGCAATTATAAGGACCAGGAATGACCTGCTCCCACGCGCCCTGGAGAAATTGGAGAAAACACAATTGGCAATGAAAACACGGCATGACAGGAATGCCAAGCCACATTCTATTAAAGTGGGAACAATAGTGTACAGAAGGGTACACAGGTTATTGGATAAAGATAATTGCCGCAAACTGCAGGTGATCTATTCAGGTCCACACATCGTGGTAGCAATGCCAAGCGAACACACAGCAAAGTTGTGCAGATTGGACACTGGAGTCACACTCCCCCGTTCAATCAACGTGCACCACTTGAAACCAATCAGCGCCGTGAATAGAAGATTCCTAGACAGAGTGGTCAACCCCGAGGAATTGGAAAACATTAACAAAAGGCGTGTGAAGGAGGGACTGGAAGAGATCCCTAAATTGCAATAAGAATTCAAGCAGGACTCGAATAACTCGCCCATAGTCGCACAGCCCTTTTCAAACTAAGCTGAACCACAATAATATTGGCCCACACTCTACACAATAGGAAGAATAACTGATGCGCTGGGGGAGTCACAGCCACATACGGCCACAACTAGCGGCCCATAAAAGGAGGAGCAAAACACAGGGGCCCGACCAAAAACCGATAATTAAACCAATAGAAGTTATCTAGTAATGAAAACGGTACAAGAAAAATACAGACACTAGTTAAGGGAAGCCCACCGCAAGGGTCAAGCCAACAGGGATAGACCGGTAGGTCTATTTTTAGCCTGAAAGCAGCTGGCCTCGTTGATGCAGCACAATAGAGACCGAGGCACTCAGTCAGTTAATCCACGGAAGCAACCAAGACAGGCACAGTATACAAAGCGCATCACCATCATGACCACCATGTCAGCTTTTCAGATACTGGTGCAAGTGGCATGTCAACAAAGAGAATTACTCCTACGACAAGAAGCGGTAGGAGTGGAATTTTGTACTAACAGAATGGAGAAAGAACAAGAGGAGGCAGAAATGGTACAGGGAGAGCAGAAAAACGCGCCCAAAATAGCCAGCCGGATAAGAAAATGTACCAGGCAAAGACCCGCCACAAGGAAGATTGGAAGACCAAGAATTAGAGGGCAAGACGGAGAAAAAGGTAGTGCAAAATTCGTGTGTGAGGTCTGCCTAGTGGCCTACAGATCAAACTCAAACCTATCCAGACACAGACGGTTCAACCATAGAGGAACAGTCATCACCAAATGCCCCCACTGTTTCAGGAAATATGCCCGTCCAGACTATTTAACTGGGCATCTAAAGAGGGTGCACGGCATCAAAACCACCCCCAAGCAGGCGGAGAGGACAATGAGTGAATAGGAGGACACAGACCCGTGATGGTAAGCACATCATTACATATCTGTTTTCAATGAAGAATAAAAATTTATAATAATGGAGGAGAGCTGAAGCCAGCTAAAGAATAAAATGGTAAAGTGTCCCTAGATTCACAAATCAGCGGAGTTAAAATAAAAGGGGCCTCGAACTAATAGACTTATATCAAAGTTGTTAGTTTAACATAATCAGCTTGTGGTGTTCGCGAGGGAAGACAAAGAATAAAGCATGCAAGATACGTCGTTTGTTATGACAGGTTGAGCGTCCAGCCGGGACAGCGCGGAGAAGGGGTTATCTAAGACTTGCCCTTAGCAATTGTCTAGATAAAACCAACGAGGCGCGCCGGGCGCGGCGCTATCAGGTTCCGACAACAGGCTGATTACCAAGGGATCCCCAATAATTTTTTTAGCAACACCTCAACCAATGAAAAGGGAAGAAAACTATGTCATGACTTAGTTACACAGGTCACAGCTCCATTTTTGATAGTGTAAGAGTTAAAATTCATCAGAATTAGACCTGGAGGCCGTGGCCAAATCGTTAGCATCTGGAAGCGGCCCCCAGTTCTTTTGAAAAAGTTAATACAAAAAAACAGAGCAACTCGTGGGTAGCGAGTTCGAGTCCCCACCAAATCACAGTGCACTTGAGCACTGGTGACAGAATGGATTAAGCAACAAACGCCATCGTTAAAATGCTCCCCGGAAGGGGAGGCTACTTAGAAGGGAGTTGATGGGCCCCGGTAAAACTTCGCAGTAGAATTGCGGAGACCGATAATAGATGTATATAGGACATCATAAAACTACATACAGTAGAGAAGTTGCTTCGATGTGGCGGCCGGATGGAAATTACCATAGACAGGAAACCAGGGAAGAAGAAGCAGATGTGGTATTACCGGTCCCGGGAGGGAGAGACTTGTCGGGGCAGGAGAATTATGCAACCTTCACCGGAGATCCAAGGTATGTCCAGAAATGCCAAGGACCATCACTATATATAGGCACACGGCCCGGAGATAGGGAGTGAACAGAGGTGTGGTGCTCAGTTTGCGCATAAATAATCAGGACCATGTGGAATCCTATGCAATAGCAAGGACTTAAACAGAAGTCACTGGCGCTGGTGTCCACTCCTACTAGTCACACGTACAGAGGCACTTTGAAAGCCCCCCTTGATAACCGTAGGATGGGTCTAGTTGGACTACTGCACGTGCTAAGGTAAGTCGAGTTGAATGGAGCCAATCTTTTGGCAAATTTTCTTGTAAAATCGCATAATGCTGTTTGTACCGTTGTGATTGCTCATCCACGATGGCGCTGGAATATTGCAATAAGCAGAAATTTAAAACGGGATTTTGTCTTTTGTCGATTTCAGTTTCTGTATCGCCGCATCGACAGCAGCGCAGGGTCTAGATTTAAGACACAATTATGGTGTTGGTTTTATAGAAAGAAATACTAAAATCTTAACTAACTCGCGCCTATTCGACCTGACCATTAACATTCCCCTAAAATTTAACAGGCCAGCAGTCAATATAATACAGACCCCGCCCATACTGAGACAAGGAAATATTGCTATGTTCAAACATCTGATAAGACATGTTAGGGAATTTAATGCAGAACTTAACGGAATTGCACAGGCAAACTATAAGAAAATCAAGTCAATCTTGGGAAAATTTGTAGTGAAAAGATACAGGCGAAGAAAGGCACTGATCCAACCCGTGGGGGATGCCATGTCATTTTTATTCGGGAGTGCGACAGATCCGCACCTCCATCGAGTGGAAAGTGAGATGAGTTACATGATCGCGGCCGTAGAAACGTCAATGGCAACCAATAAATTCAGGGACAAGTTAATAACTGATGTGTCTAAAAACCAACTAGCATTTATGCAGTTTTTCCACGAGACACATGTGCCTGAAGTGGCGGAATTTCTTGGCAATATTTCTCAGGGGGTACACACGTTAGCCAATAGAACTAATATGGGAACAGCAAAGTTCAAGAAAGATGCAACACGTTACCTCACGGTCCACACACTGTTACACGAATTAGCGTTAAGTATCATGACCCAATTGCAATACATAGACGCGTCTGTACAGGCCATAGAAGCCCTACAACTGTTGCAAAGTAACAAAATGCATGCAGCAATACTATCGCATAGTCAATATAAAGAAGCAGCAGGGCGGTTTTTGGCTCAATTTAGTAATTCAGAAGCGTTAAAGATCATAGAAGAGCTGGTGCCAGCAGCACTTGAACAGGTGATTAAAATACATTACTACAACCAGTCACTGGTAGTTGTTCTGCCACTGTGGGTAGCGCTTAGAGATAATGGATTCAAGATTCTCACTCCTATGGCGTTTGGAATACCTATGGCGTTACATTCACACGCACATAAGGGGTATACCAAGATAACGACCCCTGTGCCAGAGCTGATGGCGATTGGGAATATGAACACAAAAACAATTGTGATTCAAGATTTGCGGTTGGCCCAATGCTCTGAGAAGCGCGGGATTATCTTGTGCGAAGCCCCATTGATGCAAATGACGCAGAAAAATCGGTCATGTTGGGCGGCATTATACTGGGAACAAAAACAGGAAATCATAACCCAATGTAATTTCAAAACCTTTTTGCTAGAGAAATCCCCTCCTTTTCATGTGTCTGTGAACGAGACCAGCCATCTATTAGTGAACATGGGCGAAACCGCCACGCTTAGGTGTGTGAGCGACACGTGGGAGATGCATCTACCACCGTTAGCAATAGTTTCAAAACCGTGTGGCTGCTCACTAAACTTCACTAATGGTTTTATATTGGACCACCATTTGGCATGCACCGAGGCAAACGACAGTAAATTAACAATACACACAGGGCTAAACATTCCAGTGGCCCACGTTTTTAACCTAAAAATCCCAACCTTTTTCGGCAATACATCCACAAAAGCCTTAATCCACATAAACGTCCCCACAGCAGACCAAATCGCTAAGTCACTTTCCCACTTACCAAAAGAATTACTGGACCAAGGTATTGACATAACATCCATGGCAGGAGATCTAATCAAGAGGGATCAGGTGGTAGAAAACAATTGGCAAAAAATAAAAAAATCTTTAGAAAGCGCGACAGGTCATCCAGCATTTACTAACACTAGTTTTATCGTGGCTTTGGTGTCTCTGGCATTAGGTGTCTATTTATCTTATAGAATGTGGAAAGTATCAGCAATCCTGGCGCTGTTGGTGCACACAGAGGCGAAGTCCGTCAGACTGTCAACCTTCACCCCTGTCCCCGTGAGAGTGGGATTCGAGACGGGGATAACCCTACCACCACCACCGACCCTACCGCCAGCAGAGGGTTTCCCTCCCTACGCCTACCTGGCAGTAGTAGCGGCCATACTACTAGTAATAACGATGGCATGGAAGTGCAGGAAGCGGATACCATGCAAGAAATGCCGGCCCGGACCAAAAATGCACCCGTCAAGCCAGCTGGTGCTAAGAATGCAACGCGGGGGCGAGGTGAAGTCATTTGTGGTCACCCCAGTGGCTTATGAGGCATCAGCTATGCAGGGGGCACGCGTGCTAAAACCACGTAATATGTACGTGACGCGATCATGCTGCTGGGCGGGGGCAGAGATGGTGCTGGAATGGCCAAGTGCCTTTGAGCTCCGGCTGAAAGGGTGTATTCAGCCCATCCACTTGCCCAACTTTATACAGGTGCCGCGTGCCCACAAAAGCTGGGTAAAGGCAGCCTGCAGGGACGGCGAAACACTCTGGGTGTTGAGTGTGGTACCGCCCCAGGGAACCCCAATCCAGGTACAATGGGGCGAGTAATGAATCCCAAAGAAGGTAAGTCAAGTATAATCCTCCGCGCAATTACACGCGCAGAATCAAAACAGAGCCTCAGGGGGGACGGTACTGAACTCCGATAGTAAGGCTGTAAAGATAACACGCCGGATTCGCCGTTGTCTCCGCAGGACAAAAGGGGGACAACATTACGATACAGAATCGCAGCATGGAGAGAGGGGAGGAGAGAAAAAAGGGAGGTCGTTTTCTAGATATGGACGCTCTTTTCCTTTTGTTTTCTTTTCCCACAGAACCATGGCAAAAAATTAGAATACCCTCAGGGGGAAAAACGGGTAACTCTATCAGGGATAGACGGGGAAAAACCTTTAAAAATTATAAAGGGCAGCAGCCCAAAAATACTATTTAACTTTGTGATTTCCGCACCCATTGTGTTTTACTGTACATTGCTTACTCAGTCTTGCTATGGTCACACTAGTGAATGGGTGGAGACAACAAATTGAAACTCTTGTTTTCTGTTCACTTTCAAACAGAAGCCGAACAAGATTGGAAGACACACACCACCGTGTCTTTCCTGTGACGCCTCATCTTCCATACCAACAAGGAGGAAACAACACACTGCACCGGAAACCCTGAACCACACACCAAAGAATAAATTTTTTTTTTTTTTTTTTTTTTTTGCTTTCCTCTTCTCGCATAACGCCTAAAAACCAAGCTGACGAGAAAAAAGAACAATCATATATAAAATTCTTCAATTTAAACTTAAAATGATTTACTGTTAAATCCTAGTGTGGTCATTCTTAAAAATGGTTTTGATTTATTTTCTTAGAAAAAAAAAAAGGGCTCGCTAGATACACGGGCAGCCCTTGTTTGGTTCCAGTGCGACACCCAATGAATGTGGGGCTATAACCCCCAGTCGCTCCACATTTCACTGTAGTGGGAGTAGCGTATATGTTTCACGTTGTGTATTTTATTAGGTTATTCGATAGTTTCTATGTTTCCTCCCGACCGGGCGTCAGATCAATAACAACACACCCAATTCTCATGGTCTGGCTGTAGAACTTCAATGTTAACTTAGAAAATGCTTATTTTACTGCAGTATATAATGTATAGCACGTAGCACGATCGGTTATCTTTACCAGCAAGGTACTGGTCAGCAGTTAGTTACCCAGGATATCGTCCTCACTGTATCAGTGCCCAAGAACCTTGTTTTGTTTACAGGTGGTCGTTAAAGTGGCCGTCTGGGAGGATAAGGTTTTGTTTGTAGTACCATGTTTACCCATTACAAAATGTTAAAATGTCATGTTCGTTAAAAAGTTAAGTAGATCACTGGTTAAGACTTCGTCAAAACCACACTATGGCACGGGGTTAGTGCCCGCACGTCCTAATGGGACGAAACAACTAATAAAGAGGGTTAAGGTACTTGTATCTACGCGTTGACTATCTAATAACCATAATAACATAGACAGGCAATAGAGTTCCATCATGACGAGAATTTAAATCTAGCGATTCCACGGGACGAGAATAGAAATTTAACAGATAACATGTGGCGAAAGCAAACGTATATAACAGACAACTAACAAGCGTTTCCCCTAGTTTTGTTTAATTTGTTTTGCAATATTGAATACATTCATCACAAGTAAAGATAACACGGAAACAATTGCTGATGCCGGCCTGACGCCGATGGTCAGGGTGCTGCGGCGTTGAGCCCATGGCACGGGCATGGCCTCGGGGAGCTAGCCAGGGGGATACATTCAAAACTCCAATCGACCTGAAATTGGCAGGACATATAAATTAGTACGAATTAGACAATAGACTCCACGAGTCGCACCTAACGAAGTATAAACACAGGTTAGAAAACAAGGCACATGCCCTCTACAAGTGGCACAGAATGATAAGCATAAATTAAAGAGGGAGAGGCACATAATATGGCTAGAACCTAGCGTGCAGAATTACAGTATCTCGGACACGAGCGGCCACTAACCCAGAAACTTACTGGTGATTAAGAGTTGGACTCAAATCGAGCTAGTTTTTCTTTTTTTTTTTGTTCTCTCTTTTTCTCTCTCCCTCTCCTTTTATAGACAATGAGCTTAATATTGGAAAACTAGACTGCCAGAAAAATCGGTAGGATACAAAATAATATTGAGAATAAAAGGTTTAGATAGGAAAACAACACTTACAGGACAGCAGGGAATGTCGCAGGAAGCGATAAATCGGCCGGAGGAGTGTTACCAGCGTGCAGGCCTCCTCCAGCGTCAGCCATACTTTCCGGCTGAAGTCTAAACGGTGACAGATTTCTACAGTTTGTCGCTGGCTCTGCGGACGCAGACACCAATGATTGAGCTGCACCTCATAGTAATCGGCCACACTGAATAAGCCCACCAACTCATACCGTCGCAGATATAGCTGGTAAATCTGGGCGGCATCCAACGCTTCTACCACCTCATGCATGCTCTCTCCCATGAATTGCATAGTGGGCTTACACCCACTGGAGAAGCGCCTGACTAGCACTGAGAGGCGGTCACTCAATTTAAATGTTATAAGGTGGTGGAATCCGAGATATTTGGTGCCCTTAACGTATTCACAGGTGGCACCCCCCACGAGGTATAAAGGATCGTTGCAGGCATCCTGTTCGCGTACAAGATCGGCGCGTTTCGCCCCTCGTGGCCCATACCTGCGCCCCCTAGAAGGTACCTGGGTTTTAGCTGTGACAGAATTAACATCACAGAACATAGCAGAGCCCAAGGCGGCATCCTTGATCCGCACGTCACCGGAGGACAGTCGAGGGACAGCCCGCCGGGCGTCACAGGGTTGCTGCTGGGGGTTGGGCAACAAGCGCCGGGGACTTGGAGAGCGTCGCCGGAATAAGGGAGATTGGGACCTTGAGGTTGGGCTCCTTCCCTCGTCCTCATTTTCAGAAGACCCTGGAGGACAGGCGCCCAACAACCCATCTCCACTGTGGGCGCTGCTAGAGCGGGGAGAGACCGGCGAATGATGACGCCGAGCCTTCAGGCTGACGCTCCGCCGTTGCAACTCAGCACGGTCAACCGCGCGGCTCCTGCACAGGTCCTCCCTAGCAAATAATGTGGGGGGAAGAGAAATAGGTCGCCTGGGCAACCTGCCTTCGGAGTCGCTGGAACCCACATAGGGCGTAGGATTAATCCGGTAGTTGCGATCTTTTAAGTCCACACTAGCCTCCTTAAACAGACTAGCTTTAGAGTAACCGCGTCCTTTAAAAGATGTTTGGACTTTAAAATTTTCCATATTAGGAAAAGTAGCAGCCATGCGGTGAATACTCATTTCGGCAGAAAACTGAGGACAGAGGTTACTAAGACGTGTGTACTGGTACAGGACTTGAAGACAAGTAGGCAGAACTAGCAACCAAACAACAACTTATAGCTTACAGAAATTAATTAAACAGGACTAGACCACCTAAACAAATGGGTGTGCCAGTCGCCATAAGCGCTGGCGATGACCGGCAAAACGATCAAGGAAAATTGGCCGTGTTAAAATAAATATTTTGCCAGTAAAACGGCGTCTAACACCGAAAGTCTAGCTTTAGCAAACTAATGAATGTAGCTAAAATAACACAACAGACATCGGTGGGAGAGTAACGCAACCCAGGACCAATAACGGAACAGTTGCAATAACATTAACATAGTAAAGCGGCGAAAGTCAAGAGTTAACAATACAATATAACATAGCAATCCCACGAGTGTCAAAGATGGTCAATTATGTAGCCAACAGGCGGCCTGACAAGGGAAAGTAGTAACAATATAGCAGCACGTAGGTAACCTAAACTAGCGCTTTCACCTCACGCATTCAGAGCCGATTAATCACAACCATGCTCACTCGGGACATCTCATAAGCTATGTCAGCGAGAAGCAATAAGTCGGGACGCCGATGAGGCGTAATTGGTGGAAGCCTGACAAGAAAGGTAGTACAATTAGAAAGGACAACTAACAATCCTGATAGCAAACCAAAGAGGTATTGACTTGGTTGCAAACAACGTGTACACCTACAGGTGCAAATAGGGGACCAAGGAGAAACAGGTGGTATGGCCCCGAACATACATGACGACATACAAGATCTTGTATATGGCGTAATCTAACTACCAGGTATCAAATCATTCCCCATAAGGGACATTACATCTCATAAGCGTTAAAAATAAAAGACAGAGTCGTTTAAAGATAAATACAGGTGACACTTGTGCCCAGGTGGTCTCACCTGTCGCATATGTCGGTAAATCGCCATATTCCCGGGGGGAGGGGTAGCTGTTACGTAAGGTTACGTAACGCCTGGGCCTCCCCATGGGACGCCAGAGCTAGTAGCCGGGCACGGCTGCGCACGCAGATCAGGTACACACCTGACAGGTATGTTGTATCGAGAAATAAAGATCAGTTACCGTTGGGCGATCGTAAGATCAAGACAAGATCCAACTAGTTCCGAGTTATTCTTATTAATTAGCATCCAAGTGATAATTGGGTATCAATTATCACTAAGCAAATATCGATTATCATCTATCATAACATTTGGACTATCAATTAGCATGTAAGCGCTAATTGAGTATTAATTAGTGTGCATTGGAATATTCACGAGACATATTTATCGGTACCTCAAATTAAGGATCACACCAAGCAACATCCCCATCTACATACAGATCCATACTTATCAAAGTGATACTACATACAAAAAGTATATTCGCACGTTATGGTATCCCACAATTGGTAATTTCTGATAATGGGACTCAATTCTCATCTCAACATTTCAGGGAATTCGCCGACCAATACGGCTTCAACCACAGGACGTCAAGCCCCACATATGCCCAGTCGAACTGGAAGGCAGAGAGGGCGATAGGAGTAATCAAGGGCATACTCTCCAAGACGGCCGCGCAGGGCCAAGACCCCTACTTGGCTCAGCTAGCATATCGAGCAGCGCCGATGGAGAATTGGTTATCCCCGGCAGAAGCGCTACATGGTAGGTGCATTAGAGTGCCACTCCCATCACTCAGGCAGCGAGGTCCTGGGAAAGTGGTTAGTGACACAGATAACAGTGACATCAGTGATCATCATGATGGAAACAGAATCACAACAAGATCTAGTGAGTATTATGATACAGGATCCAAAATCCTGCGTCCCTTACAGTCTGAGGACACAGTACTGGTAAGGGACAAAAAGTGGGATCATGCAGGAAGAATAGTGAATAAATTAGGTGACAGATCCTACTCAGTGGCCATGGAGAATGGCAATATCATTAGAAGAAATAGAAGACATCTTCTAAAAGTATCAGAAAATGTGGTAAAAGATAGGCTAGACATAGCAAAAAGGGTACTTGAGGAGGAAGAAGAAGAAGGTGAACTATTAAAAGACACTGAGTTCAATCCAAGATCAGAAAGGTACAAAGACAATGTAAATACGAGCAGAATAGACACTCAGGAACAAATAGTAATGTTACCAGCTGAAACGAAAATAGTAGCTCGAAATCCAGTAACTACTGAGTTAAGACGTTCCACCAGAGACAAGAGACCTGTTTAGAGACTAATAGAAGAAAAATGACTGGGTTATATAAAAGGACTCGTTCTCTAAAAAACTAACTTCTTCATAAAATGTCATATCATGTTACTTCCAATAATAACTCCCTATTTCAATCTAAGCCTGTATAGCATTGATCTCGATGTATTGCTTTTCCCTTATAAACAGAAGGAGGGAGATGTCTAGATAGCTAGATGGTGCCGCCGCCTCGTGGCGAGCATCTGACCTAACTACCGTGAGTAGAGAATAAAGGCAGTGGAGCTCGAGACATGAAAGACAACGGATGTGTTATTGAGTTATTGATACAGAAGTGGATACGAGGAGACGGCGGTGGAAGAGAAGGAGGAGGTGCAGGAGTAGGAATTATTCACAGGAGAAGAGAAGGAAGGAAGTGCGGGAGTAGGAGAATGAGAAGAGGGTGACGAGGTGGAAGATGATTCCGAGGTGGTGGTGATGGCGGAGGAGGAGGTGCACTGTGGAGGGGGAGAACCTGAAGGAGTGGGAAGGAGTAATAGGAGGAGGAATGAGGAGAATTATGAGTATATATGTATACATATATTATCAGGACTTAAAATGAGACAGTAAGGCAGAAGAGGCTTTTGGATTAAGGCCATTTTCATTGACGATTCTTTTTTATAAAAAGTACGAATGCAAACGCCTCTTCTCGGTTCTTACTGTTCTTACCCTTGGTAGTTTGGGCGTGAAGTTCGACGTGGTAGTGGATACCAGGCTTTAAACTTTTATCGTGAAACCCTACTGTGGGAGCGACACTGAGAGGGGCAAATAATTAAGGGGTTGTTTTTCGCAACCTGTGTGGATGGAATGAAGGAGGCCATTGCAATCTGGGTTGTTCAAACAAAGCTCTGTGCAACCTATGTACATGTAGTTATAATAGGTGTTATAATATATTCCGAGCCCTGTGCGACTCACGTAAGGTTAAGTACATTCAGCACCGAACGATGTCAATGGATCAACTAAATCAACAAACGTGAGATGGTGAGGGTATTGGTCTATCTAAACACACGACACAATGATGTGTATTATATCCCGAGTAAGCTATGGCAGCATAGATATTCCTAGTCCTAGCCAAAAATCAATATGAAAATATATTCATAGTGGTTGATATATAGATGCGCCAGATCAAATTCATAGAAAATAGAACTGGAATCGTCCAGGCTTACAGTCAGAGTGACGTAATAGCCAATATAAAGGCAATAGATAGTATATGGACTAGTGAACTTGAATGGGACAAGTCTCTATTTCCTTTATTACATGGATTTACATAGATGCCTGTTCTGTTCACGAGCCAAGAAAGAAGTGGGACCGATGCATAACGTATGGATTAGAAGATGTATTATTAATAATGGAGGGGTTATCTACGAGGAAATTATTGTTTCAAGACATACTAACACATGCACATTATTCATCTTCTCAGAAATAGAATGATTGGACAGGCTGGAATGAAGCCAAAGTTGCATGACTTTAGCTTGGCGCTTCCCCAATAATGATATTCTTACAGCTTTCTCGTATAGTCACAGGATGGCATATATGTAATACATATAGAATACCTAGTAATCCTTTGTTCGGGAAAACGCCCTTTCGCGGTCACTAGAACATGACTTCTGTCATCTTGCTCTTACCAATTGCAGTTAAAATGACAGCGACCGGATTAGTTAAAACTCAACCTAACAAATTCACCTATGTTTGGCACAATCACCGTGAACTATGTGTCACGACAATTATTACTCATAATTTCCGATTCTTATTATGGTGTAACATTAAACAACACTGTATAAATGATATGATATGATTTAGCCGCTATATGTTTGAACTGCGGTCTGTGAGTGTGTTACCTCACTTATCGCTTTTCCGAGCGACAATTAAGTAAACAAACAGACCATAACAAGCCATGCATCCCATTTACACTCACTTACGGTATAAAGATAATGATATTGACAACATATTCCATAGAGTAGGCCTAAAAGTTTAAATTGTTTTACATTTCATTATCTTGAACTTCTAATTATCCTGGGTTCTTATCATTAAACCTCTCTATAATGACAATCCCACCACAAGACCCTCGATCGTGTGGGATGGGATAGCTTGTTGATAGCGGTGACCAAAACAGGGCAAAAGGTCAAAACGTGAATGGATGTGAGAGGTAACAGACAAGAGACATGTGCGGCCCGAGAGGAGTGGATCAAAATGAAGGTGCGGAAAACGCAACAAAGACGTCCATGGACAAGAAATGTGTAGAAAGGAAACAAATAAACTAATAATAGATGGTTGAAAAATAGCCTACAAATGAGTAAAACGGTATGTTTCTTTCTCTAGTTATTCCCAACGCGTTTCGGCATGCTGGTGCCTTCATCAGGGGAGAATGATACAGATTACAGTATTGACAGAGTATCTATATGAGTCCGGGTGTTGCACTGTGTTGGGCACGGTGTTGCTGAGGTATCGTTAGGTGTTTTTTTGTTTTTAAAAGGTTTTATTCAACATATCCTGCCGACGAGCTAGCTCTTACAATTCTAAACAGCATTCAAGTATCGCGTCCCTTTTTATTTTATTTTTTTTTTTATTTTCAAATTTTCTCTTGCTTCTCACCGTTCATTGGCAAGTATTCTTAGTAAAAAGTTAAAAGATATAACAAACATTTTTTTCATAAATGTTAACATCTCATCACGATTCACATAGGGTTTCAGTAGGGTTTTACCCCAAGCATTTTATACCTGTCGCTCTTCCAACTCACATAAAAGTTTGTTCCAGAGATTTGTGGTCTTTTTTCCTCTCCCTTGAGCGACATTGTTATATTCTAAAATTCTGAGATGCATTTTTGTTTCATTAATAAAAGCTTTGAACACCATTTTGTTTTCATAGAGAATTCTCTGCCGATAAATGTACCATTTTAAGGCTGTACATAGTCAGTTGATGAAGTTTTTTGAGGGCTCTTCCCACTATAACCAAGCAGAATGTTAGATTGATTTAGTTCACTTGATCTAAAATCGTTAGGTGTTAATTCTTAAACTCATATCTATGTCACCAGGTCATTCAAATTTCGAAATACTGAAGGCAAAATTTTTAATCAAAACAGCAGCAATTAAGCCCTGAATCACACTAAGATACCTGTAAACCTTTTTACCTCAGAATCAATACGTATAGTATATATATAAGGGAATGTCTGTATCTGGGGTATCTGGCTTCACCTTGTCGACTTATAGCTAGCTCAACCCATTTTATTAGCTTAGTTTACTATACTCTTGCATTTTAAACTTCTTTTTTTTAAAACCACATGCCCTCTGGAAGAGCTCCGTCTATTTGCTAGTGGCTAAGGTTTTCTCAAAAAACCCAGCGTTGATGGGATACTGACTCCGGCCCTAGCTCTTTTTTCGAGCTCTCGATGCAGAGGGCTAAAATAGCAATTCAAAGATGCCATCTACCTAGCCTATGTAATCTGCCTCACTCCCAGCTCCGGGGGTGCGGGAGGATATACGGGGACGGACACTGAGTCTACCATCTACCTATACATATATTTCACCATTTAATTTGTGAGTGGAAAAAAATTCTGCCATTATATATAATTGCTACTATTATCAGGAAAGCTCAGGAAGAACAATTATACGACAAATCACCCCTATAAATGAACAAGTAAGCAAATCTATCTTTAATAGGACCCCCTATTCTTGGAACAAATTACCACCGGTGGTCTACCTGACACTAGATAAACAAAGTTGTAAAAGCTTAGCCAGGTCGACACTAATTTGGAAGAACGGATATTTTATATAAAATGCTCACACCAAAGAATATTTATACAACTGTCTTGAGTGGATATATATGTACATGTACATGTACAACTATAGCAATATTTAACAACACCTATAATTCATTATAAAACTGAAATTAAAAGTAGAGAGCTGACAGCATTCATCGAATGCAGCAGCATTGTCCTCTACGAATGAGATTGTAAGTTAGATGAAAGGGTCTGAAAAGCCCCCGCATGCTGGAGAGAACCCTTTCATCATCACTCGTTGTGAATCTAAAAGAATTATCCCTGGTGAAGGCCACCATACACATTGTATAAATCGAAATATTTTAGGACCGAGTAAAAAGAAAAAGGACAATCCTCATAGGCTACTTCCTCTCTGACCATCGTTATCACAACTATTTATTTTATCAATCTGATATTGTCCCCAAACGCTCAACAACTGCATGTAGAGCATATGGGGACTCGGCAAATTTTCATGACGTTGGATTACGTTGGAGAATGAAGGGCAAACTATCTGAACAAGTTAAATACGCAATACTCACAAAGATCTGGTGAAAGGAATGAACGAGATGTGTGTATACATGTGATTCCCAGAGACAAGACTACACGAAGGACAGACCCTGTCCCTGGGTTTTGCCTATGAGGTCATCGCATTCAGGATACAATCGTGTTCTCATGTACACCGAAGCGTGACAGAAACACAAATATATATACGCACAATAAAGCTCTTTTACAACAAGCATATAAAGCAATTGAATGCTGGTCCATCCATGCAGTAGGTAGTAAAAGACCTGGTCTTTACTTTTAATCATTATTCAGGTCATCGGAACACGAAACGATTAATAGTAGACTATTAACATATCTTTCTAAACATTACCCACGTGACAAGTTAATTGTTAGGCAAATACGTTTTAGTATAAACATCTCCATTGACTTTTGTCAATATTCAATTCAATTCAACATCATTATGTATTTGCACATAAAAGCATTGTAGCCTACAAAAAAGGGGCATACCTCTGAAAAGTAAATTCTAGGTCTTCCAGTATGATCCTGGTCTATGGAAAAAACAGGTAAAAGTAAAGTTAAAGTAAAGAGACCGAACCATCTACATTCTTAACAGCGATGTAAAGATGTGATTAAATTTCAATAATTAGGCCTATGTGATATGATTTAACATGTTAAACATATCGTGAAATATTATGCTAAAAAACGTGCCTAAGAGGCTTTAGCTAAAGAGAATATATGGAACCATGTTCTTATAAATATGGAACCAATAAGCTCTTCGATCAGCGAATGAATGAACATTGGAGTAAGCGCGCATTTAAAAGCTTACTAACATAGACTACTAGATAATTTAGCAAGCCGAAATCAAACACTAAGTAGACAGGAGGGAAAGTGTCCTGATGACAGAAATGTGACACACCTGTGTATTACGACAATGGGTTTATCGATGCCTCACAGAAGTCAGAGACTGAGTGCACTCAATACAACCCCCGGGCACATTGAGAGGCAAAATGGATAGCATAGCATTGTATTGGTTCGTCCAATCTCGCTAATACACTCGGCAGTCAGGGCGTCGAATAAACAACAATCATGAATGTACACATTGTACAATGTACATCTCCCTATTTTATGGGTGATTTTTCCTTCAGATTTCCAGATTTCTCAATCTGTGGAAGCAATTAACTGCGCTGGGATTTTCTTTTTAGCTTTTAGAAACTTTGTATATTATCAGAGCCATAATTATAGCTCTGATATTACTTTCTGATGGAATACTAAATATTTTTCTGTATGTTTTTTTCCAAAGATTGATAAGGTATAGTCTTTGCCATTGATGTTGTGTTTAAAATTGGCACGTGTAATATACATCTACAGTGAGTTCTGTACCGCGTCAGCTATTATATGCAAGCTAGGATTAACCATGATGTTATTGTATCCACTGCATTAAATTGCCCATGTCTGACTCCCGTTTGGGGTCCAATATGAACAATTTCCTCAGAGTACCGTCATGTCCCTGGCCTGCATCAATTTCCCTGATTAACAAATCCGGAAGAGCGTTAATTTCCTCTGACTCGTGCCTCATTTATCAGGGACCAGTCAAGGTCCAAGCCCTAAATACACATTAAGGCCTAGATATTCATGCATAACATGTGTGTACAACACTTAATTAATCCAATGTTGTGCTGTTTACCTATACTGCTCTACCCAATTTAATCACAAAAAAGTTGGCTAGCACCAATTTAATTGCCTCGATCAGTCTATTGCAATGGACATAACAGGCTGGGGGCCTGTATTGGGCCGAGATTGATTTCACTAATGCATGGGACAATACTGACTCTATATTATGTAGAGATATCTTTTTTTCTAGATTTCTTTTATTAACAATAAAATGCATGCACACTTCTACTGATTCCTCCAATGAGGACAATACTTAATGTCAATAGGGACTCTAATAGGATAGATTTCATTGGCGGCGTTTGGTCTACAAATGAAAAGAGTAGGATAGTTGGGGACGGAAGGATAATTATATAGGCTCCAGTATGAACTCCTCCCAGGTATGATGTAACAACAAACATGATCACTATATTAGGTAGACGGAGCGATGTTCACCTTAGCTTGTACTGATTTTTTTCCTCAAACATGAAAAAAGGGGAAAAGAACAAAAATCTCTTCTCATCTATGCCTGGAGAGAGACAAGAATTAAAAACAAACATGATCACTATGTCAATTTACACCACAACCCCACATAAGGTAAAATGATATATCATACATGGCAGTGTGTTTATACCTTAATGTCCTGGGCGTTTGGGGGAAAATGATGAGACTTTTTAAATCCCCGAACCCATGGCTGCGAACATTTTTCGCATTATTTTTGCAAATAAAAAGTATAAAATCTGAAGGACATTCCCCACCCTCTTGACACTGAGGTGAACTGAGGGTGGTGGCACATTTTCTCGGACATTCCCCCTACCATCCCCTATTACACCCGGAGTGGGTGGGTGGGTGTGGGTATGGGTGTGGGGGGTTCCAATTAGCAAGTGCATAAATAGTGAATTATAATTATGTGGGCAATCATATTTTCCCATCTATTTCGAGGATATAAATCAAAATCGTGGACATTGAAATACAGATTAATACGATGCCATGAAAACATGTCACATTGAAATACAGACTATACTATCATTATGACTGCGAGCAATTATATATATATTAGCACTTTAAGCGGGCAAAAAAGAACAAAAACAAATATTCCTCCTCGCTAGATTTACGTTTATTGTGTAGTGGCGAAGAACGGATTATTTATCCTGTAATCGTGTACGGGAGTATCTTCTCGAGTTGTATGGGAGATAAAACAGCTCTGTATTTTTGTACCATGTATTAGTAACATATATTATACCAAATTCACTATATAATGTTGATCTAGATATAAAATGTGATATTTGATATAGATTTAATATAGATTTCTGACATATCATATTTTCATTGACGAATGAGAAATACCACAACTGTGGAATTTTCGATAATATTTTTTAAAAAAAATCGTATACACCTCCGTACTGATGCAAATTAAGTTGCAGACCAGAAACATCCAGGAAACTATAATCGAATAACACATTCCACGTTAAGTACAGACCCGGAATATCAAGATACTTGGGTCACATCCAAGTATGAGCAGACATGATCATGGGGGACCTAAACAGACCATGAGGAATGGTCGACGTCTGTAGTGTACACATTGATGGTATACAACCAAGATGTTAAAATGTATTGCTTACCTCTAGATTAGAAAGTACTAGCTATTGAGTACAGTGTGATCCTGTAATATCACTGATATCGCGGTTAATTTCGAGTCCAGCAGATGTAACGTAGTGCAGAATGAATACCTCCGCTCAGCTGACGAATAGGTGAGACCCCATACCAATGATTACAGCTTCCAGACCTATAGGAACAGTGCTACTAGTACACTACTGTTGGGTCCCACCACCACCGCAGCTACACTATACTAAAAGACGCACCACACCACCAGCACCACAACGACACCACCAGCACCACAACGACACCGCCACCACCACCGCCACCACTCCCTTGGGATTCAGTTGTTCTGGAAAGTGGTTGGGTCAAAAGCGAAGTTTATATGTATACAAGTGCCTTCGGCACTTGGATTGTAGAGGCAGTTGTGTTTCTACTTCTTATAAGAATCCAACAACTTACTGGACGTTTATTTTAATTTGAAGATATTAATTTGATTGCCAAAAATGGCTAAAGTCACAGGCGGCCTACATTGGGGTAGTAGGCCTAAGGTGTAGGAGGGAGAGAGCGAGAGAGGGAGGGACAGCGAGAGAGGGAGGGACAGCGAGAGGAGGAGAAGAGAGGGAGAGGAGAGAGGAGGATGACTGATATAATAGGGTTTCATGGAAAAAAATTTGCACTCCCCCACCCCACCCCCCACACACACACCTATATATATATATAAAACTTTTATTCATAATCATACATATTACAATATATATAATCAAGAAAAGGACACAACCTCACAAGAGTGATCTTCCATGGGGGCCCTTTTAAAAATAAGGGTGATAAAATGATTTTCGAAACATGTTCTCAATGCGCTTTGATATAGTTCGAGACATTAAATATTCATAGTCTGTCGTTTTAGACTTATTATTCATATGGATAGCGGTTTGTCCATGAGATGAAGTTAACTATTATGTGTTGTTATCGAAGCAGTCCAAATGTTCAGATGTTTCACATTGTTCATGTTATTGGGTTTCCGAAGTGGGGTGGAAGGAAGGTTGATGGTCCATCGATGAATTTGATGTGTAGTTTTCAATCATTATCTGATCATAAGGGTTAGTTAGTTCACCCAAAGTCCTTCAATAGTTTCTAGTTATTATTATTATTTAGCACCACAATGTTGATAAGTCCTTCGGAAATTCAGACAATCTTAATAATTAGAGTAAAAATCTCATTTAGGTACAAGACTACACTATGCTTAATCTTAAAATTATAATAATTAACCAAGCGTACAATGCTTTGACAGTCTTCCTACCTGTACTGGTAAGAATTTAATGGCGAAAAATGTTCCTCCCTGTACTGGTCGGTTTTCACAATTTCCATCAATCACAATGTTAGGTAAATGAATATAATTATTTCTTTTAGATGAACAAGAACAGATTATTTACAGTGAGAATTACTTATCCCCAACCCTCCCTATCGGTAAAACCGATTACTGATATCTCAGTCATCATCACAGGACTTACAAGCCTGTACTAGCCCCCCACCCCCCAGCCCCAGCGACGATTCTAGATTACATAATTTAACGGCTGTACCGTTTAATTTTACAGATTCATTTGTTGATTAGTTCAGTTTTTCACCCCCTAAAAATCTATCAAATTCCTGGGGAAATATATTTTTTAGATAAGTTCTAAATTCTTTTCTATTCGGTATCTCTCTGGGTTTTTGAGGTAGCTCATTCCAGAGTGTTGTTAATTTAAATATATAAGACTTTTTAAAACTTTCGTTTTTTGGATGAGGGACCAACAGTTTTTTCCCGTTGGAAAGTCCTCTCAGTGCAATTTTCCTATTATCCAAGTTTGCGGGCACCAGTGTACGCCTAAAAGCTAGCTCTAAGGTATGTCCATCCCTTCGTGTGGACAGAGCTGGTATTTTGACTTCCCTATGGATTTCCTTTGTGCTGGCAAACTTAGGTAACTTTAAGGCAATTTTTAATGCCGAATTTTGAAGTGACTGGAGTCTATCAAGGTATCGTTGCGGAGCCGATTGATAGAATATGTCACCGTAGTCAATGTGAGGAAGAATAGTGACCTTATAAATCAGTAAAAGTGTCTTCATGTCACAAATATTATACAGTTTAGATAATGATTTAATTTTGTTTCTAATTGTGTTGATTTTCTTTTCAAGGAAGGGTTTGAAATTTAATTGTTCATCAATCTCGACTCCCAGGAATTTGTAGTACCTGACCTTTTCAAGTTTCTGTTGACATATAGAGAATTCATCAACTGCACTTAAATTACTATGTCTTAGGCTAACAGTCAATGACTTACACTTTTTAATATTAAGGGAGATCTTATTGAGAGCGCACCATTCCGCAACCCTATTCAAGTCCTCTTCAAGACCTTTAACACAATTTGAATTTCTGTCTCTCGACCCGTAAATAACCGTGTCGTCTGCAAAATGTTGGATGAGACTATACATTTATCAATTTTCCTTCTCCTCCCCCTCCCCGACTACCTCCCTTGCTCTCCCTCCCCTTTTATTCCCCCTCCTTAATAATGATAATAATAATAATGAGTAATGTGTGGACAGACATTATTTCGTGAAAAAACATCGTAAAAAAAGTTGGTCGGAAAAAGTTAGTTGGAAAAAAGTTGGTCATAAAAAAAGTTGGTAAAGAAGCGTGGGTCGAAAAAAAAGTTGGGTCGTAAAAAAAGTTGGTCGTAAAAGATTTGGTTGTAAAAGTTGGTAAAAAAAAAAGTTGGTCGTAAAAAAAAGTTGGGTCGTAAAATAGTTGGTCGAAAAAAAAGTTGGTCGTAAAAAAGTTGGTCGAAAAAAGTTGGGTGGTAAAAACGTTGGTCGAAAAAAGTTAGTTGGAAAAAAGTTGGTCGAAAAAAGTTAGTTGAAAAAAAAGTTGGGTCGTAAAAACGTTGGTCGAAAAAAAGTTGGTCGTAAAAAAGTTGGGTCGTAAAAAAGTTGGTCGTAAAAATAGTTGGTCGTAAAAAAGTTGGGTCGTAAAAAGTTGGTCGAAATAAAGAAAAAACGTTGGTCTTAAAAAAGTTGGTCGAAAAACAAACTTGGGTCGTAAAAACGTCGGTCGAAAAAAACTTGGGTCGTAAAAATGGTCGAAAAAAGTTGGTCGTAAAAAAAGTTGGGTCGTAAAAAAGTTGGTCGAAAAAAAGTTGGTCGTAAAAAAGTTGGTCGAAAAAAGTTGGGTGGTAAAAACGTTGGTCGAAAAAAGTTAGTTGGAAAAAAGTTGGTCGAAAAAAGTTAGTTGAAAAAAAAGTTGGGTCGTAAAAACGTTGGTCGAAAAAAAGTTGGTCGTAAAAAAGTTGGGTCGTAAAAAAGTTGGTCGTAAAAATAGTTGGTCGTAAAAAAGTTGGGTCGTAAAAAGTTGGTCGAAATAAAGAAAAAACGTTGGTCTTAAAAAAGTTGGTCGAAAAACAAACTTGGGTCGTAAAAACGTCGGTCGAAAAAAACTTGGGTCGTAAAAATGGTCGAAAAAAGTTGGTCGTAAAAAAAGTTGGGTCGTAAAAAAGTTGGTCGAAAAAAAGTTGGTCGTAAAAATAGTTGGTCGAAAAAAATTGGTCGTAAAAAAAGTTGGCCGTAAAAAAAGTTGGGTCGTAAAAAGTTAGTCGAAATTAAGAAAAAAAGTTGGTCGTAAAAAAGTTGGTCGAAAAAAACTTGGGTCGTAAAAAAGTTGGTCGTAAAAATAGTTGGTCAAAAAAAAGTTGGGTCATAAAAAAGTTGGTCAAAATAAAGTTGAGTCGTAAAAAAGTTGGTCGAAAATAGTTGGTCGTAAAAAAGGTGGTCGTAAAAATGTTGGTTGAAAATAAAGTTGGTCGAAAAAAAAGTTGGGTCGTAAAAAAGTTGGTCGGAAAAAAAATGGGTCGGAAAAAAGTTGGTTGAAAATAAAGTTGGTCATCCCCCTTCACCTCTCCTCACAGGTATGGTATACTATAGCCCATACTAATTACTAAAAAAAGTTGGCCATAAAAAAAAGTTGGGTCGTAAAAAGTTGGTCGAAATAAAGAAAATGGAAAGTGGCAGATTCGGAATCAGGAGATTCAGGAGATTAAGAACCAATAAAAAAACATTGGTATGACCAAAATTGCAAGGTACCCCATATAGGATGATATTATGCACCTGGGCTTGTAAAAATGAATTCAGGCCGTTGGTTCCATAGGCTTTGCACTGTCAGAATCAATGACGATTTTCTCAAAAACTCGCAGGAGTTGCATGGAGAACTTTTGGCATATCATTATAGGGTATTAGCAATTGAAATATGTTGACAAAAAGTAGTGCCCACAATCCGGAACGAAAATCACTCTTTTGGGCTACAGCTGATGGCCTACAAACAATATTCTAAGACACAGAGGCAGAGAGAGAGACAGTGAGAGAGAGAGACTTCTGTGTACAGTGGCACAACCACTGGTGGGGTCAGGGGTGATGCACTATATAGCGGCCACCCCTAGCTCTCTATTAGAATGGTTTGACCCGCCACCCCTCTCTATTAGGGTGGTTTGACCCAGAGCGAAATAGACGGGGTACCGAGTGGAGTGGCCTCTCTCGCACGGGTACCCCGTGCGAGTGTTGTCCTGCGTGTTTCTGCGAGTATGGGCCACTCAGCTGGGGAATCCCCGGAATCTGGGGAATCCCCGGAATAAAGATTTAAGTAAGGGAGTCACCAGGGTCTAAATATATCCCACTTCCAACACTATTTAATAGACATAACGTTAGAAATTACTGGCATGCGCTGCGAGACAAAAAGAACTGGGCCAGCCAGACGTACACTTTCATTGTGTACGATGATATGCAAACATATTTATATCAGTATCACCCCTTTTTCTTCTCAGGATTTTCCTGAGAAGTAGGAGGTTGATACCCATTATGTCAATCATCTTTATCGTTTCAATCCAACATAAATGTGTTAGCTGATTGTGGGGTAACAATCAGTGTGAAATCATCTGTCTGATCAGTTTGCATGTTTGCAGAAGGCTTATCTACTCCACCCATGTACCACCCATTTCTCACCTCCACCACTCCATCCTGCCCCCCTCTGGTTATTACATAATAAGACAAACCAGGCCTGCCCCTCACCAAGTCATGGTTGGTTGTCCCCTCCCTCCCTTGCCTTCCAGCTCCCTCCCTCCCTCCCTCCCTCCCTTGCCTTTCACCCATTACCCCCATCTCTCTTTCTCTCTCTCACTCTGAGTGCTGTTTTAGTGCATTCAATTTTAGACAGATGCACATACAAAATTTCTTACTTTTAATGTCCTGAAAAAACAAAAATCATAATTACTTTAAGAGACCTTAATACTGACCTCAGGAACCCTGTATAAGACAGTATATGTGATGTCACAGAGAAATGAGTCACAAGTCGCAAAAAATAAATTTTGAGATTTGCCCCCTGTTGTGCACAATCAGCTAACAGGTTGCAGACTTAACGACTTATCATGCATGACAGCTGCAGAAATAAGAGTAGACTTAAAGTTCAAAGTAAATGTGCCAAGACTTGAATTGAATAAAGTTATTTCACACAGGTTAATTGAATAAAAGTAAATCTTAAAAAAAAACTTTCTAAATTTTACAAGAAAGTTACAAACTATTTAGCCTAGCCTAGCTACTACTTTTTTGTTTTAACAACACTTTATTTTTATACCAACGACCTTTTTTTCCGACCACCTTTTTTTCCAACCACCTTTTTTTCCGACCAACTTTTTTTCCGACCAACTTTTTTTCCGACCAACTTTTTTTTCAGACTTTTTTTCAACTAACTTTTTTTCAACTAACATCTATCTATCAATATGATTGATACAAAACTGATTCCAGTTTTTAAATTACTGAGCTCCACATGCATTGTACAAACACATATTGAATTTGGAACAAATTTTGCGATTTAATTACAATTTTGACTATATTTAACTGAAAAAAAATCTGTATTTCAGGACGCCCTCACAAAAAAACTAGAGTGAAAACTATATTTTTTTCTTTTATAACAAAGAAGACACTCCCAGGCAGTATATATTACAGTTTGAAAAAAATCTATATCTGGGTTCTTGGTGAGAAATATGAATATGTTTTGAAAAGTCATCATCTTCCATAGCAACCAATAGTAAAAGGGTCAAAATGTTTGCCACCCCATATTTCAGTATGTCTTGACATCGCGCACAAATAATTGATCCTGAGAAGTTGTTTCCTTTGGAAACGCAGGGTAAAAACATTAAGTTAAACTGATTATAAAGTTAAATAGAAAAATAGTTGATTAAATCATTAGTAAACTTAATAATTAGTAAACTTATAACTTGTTTAAATGAGTGGGGCGACGTCAATCACAAGTCAGCGATTATCTGGGACACTTGATAGCCGTTATCTCGCCAGGTTTATCTGATCTCATATCTTAATTTTGACGAATTTTAAGCGGGTAATTTGGCCTTTTTTTAGGATAAAATATATTATGTTTAACAATATTCAGCGCTTTTGGTGATTATGTTACATGGGAAATATCATTTCAAAACAATGCCTGTTTGAATTTGATATAAAATCTTAAAAATAAAGAAAATGAATTCATTAAGATACTGTTTTATGTTCATTCATGTATAATGACTGTGTACCAACAAAAATGTGCTATATATCATTTTTTATCCAAGGAAGCTAGGAATGTAAGACAAAAAACATGTGAGAGGAAGGAAGCTAAAATATTTTCGTAACGTGGGGAGTAAATTTTTAAGGCAAAAAAATTGTTAAGGCATAAATACGGTGGGAAATGCTAATGACCAAAATAAATAATATATTTCCAATGAATCCTCAATAATGATAATAAATGTACTTGGATATATTTGTTCGTTGCTGGATAGTATGTCAAAATATGTTGGTTGTGAAGTATTTCTGTCTCCGTAACGTGGGGAGCATCGAGTATCAGCAATAGTTGAATATTTTGTTAAGTAATGAATAATGAATAAAAATGTGGTTTAACACTGTTACCATATTGACACCCATTGATTTTGTATGCTATTCCAATGTACACTACAGGGTAGGAATAGAACCTGTCTGTTTTTCCTAACGTTAAGGAGACACCTAAATTGTTAAAAGTCCTGTTATTCTACATACTCCAATAGCCATCATGTCACTACATTGAACCTGCATGCAATATACGTGAGACATATACAAAAGGAAACCGAAACTTCAGTTGCTACATCATTATTTCAATAGTAAAGAATGATTTCTTCGGATACTGGAGACGCCATCCCTTTCATGCGGACACCAGAGCCTGCAGCTCTACCCCCACCCCCACCCCCGATCGACGTCCCATCTCGGCGATCTGAGGCAGCACCAGAAGCTGAAAATGTTAAGAGACCTTGGAAAAGAGCCACTGCAAAGACCACGTAGGCCCACGGGGTCATCCGGCACGAGTTACTCAATACTTAAGAATTGAGATTTATATGCATGTATAATGAACCTAGTTCTGAGCTTTATATAGTGCACGGCAGGCGGGCAAAAAAAGGACAAAAGGAAAGACCTTCCTATACATAGTCTTCACATGACGTCACCTTAGTCATTTAATGGCTATCCCCACTGCATGGCAGCCATACTGTTGTAGTAACCGTGGTTAACACAAGGGGGCAGTAGGGATGGGTAGTAGGGTAGGATATTTGACTTTGACTAAGGCATGCGCCAGGGGATGGGAGGGGCCAGAGGGAAGGAAGATATCATAGGATAAGGGTCCACCAATGGGGACACCCGACACTCATCACCTGGGTATATATACGGGGAACAGGATCATATGTACAGGGAGGGGAGAGTAACAACAATATGTATGGGTAACAACAAGTGGAGAGTTAGTAACAATGAGTAACAGGTAACACCAACTCTAGTAGACTAGGCAAAATCTACCTAAACACCATTCTGAATAATCCTAGGAGCATTTTTGAGTACAAAGGTGCACCAGCACTTTTCTGATCCCTAAAAACTCATATTATGTGTGGATATTTTGTTGTCATGGTAACCACATTGCTGTGAGGTCCATGTAAGTGGCTAATATGAATTGTCCTCTCAATTCCCATCATTTTGAGGTATCACATGACTATATATGTGTGTTTTATGATCTTTCTCAAAAATGAATGGAGGCCATTTTTGTTTTTGATTTTTGACAAGGAAGGAGTCATATTTCAGCTTGGCAACAGTGATTTTCGTGTTCAGCACACCCAAATTATCCAGAAAAGTCCTGGTGCACCTTTGTACTCAAAAATGCTTCTAGGATTGAGAATTTCTCATCTGTTGCCCAGTCTATAGGGAATATTCTAGGGAAGGAGTCCCCATAAGATCTCTCTAATGGCTCTCTATATACAACTCTGGGGAGGGATTATCAACCTAGCATCTATGAACAGGATAGGATACAATACACAAGTAGTGGCGTACTAAAACTCTTCGTGTTGTGTTGTTCATGCTGGAATCCTACAAACTGCTAACTCGACATGACAAGTAACTACTATATACGACAATGACTCTCTATGAAATATAGCCGCCTATCTCTTAATACTGTACTGTATTGAACACCATGGGAATCAAGACCCAGAGGCCCGATTACCTTCGAATGCATACGATTACTAGCTAAATATATTCGTGATATATTCACCCTGGTCCGAAGCACCATCCAATAGCACAAAGATCCGAAGCTATGCGCGCAACACTGTGCGTCTACGCAGCTAGAGAATGGGAGGCGCCAGATCGACAGGCATTCCCGTTTTGAATGTTAACGAATGTAGGACGGCATAATATGCTTTTTAACTATTGAAAAAAATCAAGAAATCTTTTTCGAAAACGAATGATATTTCTACCAGTTACATACATAGACAGATTTTAGGTATTTATAAACTTATGAGAAAGAAAAAATGATGTGTTGTCATCGTAACACCACTGCATATGAATACCCCAAAGGCGATTTGTGGAAAGTGTCATTTCTGAATTTTCACCCCAAGAATCAACAAATTTGTACTATTCTTTTCGGGATGAAACCTTTATGGGCCCATAGTGTAAGGTATAATCAGCAAAAATGAAGTCCCAGCCAAAAAATGAGTTCCTAAGGATCTTAAACTCTTGGAGAAAATGGAAGAACTGTGTAGCCGTCCTACATGTAAGACGCTGGGTCTATATGGGAATAAAAATGGACATTCCCACAATATTGTTTCGAACTAGGGGGTTTGCTCGAGAACATAAAGAATTTAATTTAATAATATATATCGCGCGTGTTCAACACTGACTAAAATACAGAGTATTATATAGCCAATGTGACTCCGTTTGATTAATAAGTCCAATTTGTGTGTAAAGATCTTGGTTTATTTGTAACAATAAAGATCCCATTGCAGTTACAAAGGCAGTGTACAAATCTCAGGTAAATTCAGACAGGCTGTGATGGATACAGGCCTTATAATTGATGTGTCACTTGTAGCTCACACATTATCCATGGAAAGTGGTCATGCTCAGCTGCTCCTGATAATAGTTTGTCCCAGTTTCTTCCATCGATAGAGATGCGGGTAGTGGTGGTGGGTCAATGGTCCATGTCAGCCTCCGCGTTGTGTCTCCTCTGGGTAGTGTCTGTTCTCCTTCATTTAGAGTTCTCTATATATACCCTCTTCCTGTACACTGTCATGAACAGTGATACTAGTGCATGCACTTGTATATGGGGGCATGCAGGATTATGATTAATTCTTCCTACCAGCGTCCTGGCCTCTGATTGGCCCTCCATACACTAACTCCCAGTTGGCTTAGAGAGTGAACAACTTACATGTGGGTTTATGTATGGTTATAGATATGGTTATGGAATACACATGTATGGATACATTAGTGACACACATAGTAGAGAGATAGACATACAGTCAATGGGGATGGCTGTATATATATAGTTATCATTGACACTGCCTATGCAAGGATATATATTCCTAGGGATTATACATACACATATATAGGGGCTATATTGATATACAGGTGCCTACATTGGTACATACACATATATGGGGTTATATTGGTATTCAGGTGCTTACATTGACCAGTACAAAAGTTGTAACAACTGTCATGCAAATTAAACTGGTACCTAGTAACTATATTCATGGCATGAATATAACATTCCCATATGTCTATATATGGGCAGATCCATATAAGGATCCTTTCTCCAGGTCAGTTGAGTACAGGAACTATATTTAGTGTGACTAGGAAACATACACACGAGTGGTTATATATATATAGCTAATGGTTACAAGCAGGATATATAGTATGCTAGTGACTTCACATATATAGTAATTAATGATTACTGTTTATAATATAATAAATATATTCATGGCATGAATATAACAAATATAACAAGCCAAATTTGAAGTATCATATATATGTAGAATTACATGGATTTTCTGAATCTGAAGAGAAAATTTGCTGACAAACCCACAAGCATTGTCTAGATGGGCCGTTTCTAAAGTAACTGGTGATTTTCTTAAATTGTATTTTAGCAGAAAATAGGTTTTTATACTATTATCATGAATGTTACCAAACTTGGGGCCATTGATGGTATGTATAAGGGCTATCTGCAGACTTCGAACCACTAAGCTTGACCAAGGTCAAAGTCACCAGATATGACCTTCAAATACAAACAATAGCAAAATTCTGGAATGTGACATCACATTTTCTCTGAGTAACAGGGGGAAATGGTAGTCTAATCTAATGCATAAAAATAATAACCAACATTATGGGAAAGAAAAATGGCCTATGCCCAGTGTCATTGAAAAGGTAACCAAGGCTTAGTTTTCGCTTCATAATAAATTTGAACACAATTTCCTGTTTGACCTTGGAAATGGTGACATTGTCCGTGACAAAGGTCATTGACAGGAATTCTGATGGCAGTGCTCTTAGAGCCCTATCACTTGCTTAACCCACTTAGACCCCAAATGGGAATTTTGCTGCTGGAAAATTCATATTAAATATCCAATGTAGACTTATAGATCTGACATCCCACAACAAAGTTCAGACCTCTACCTAGCATAGGACCAAAGATACCAGCCGTCCAACATGTAGGACGGTTGCTGTAGGCTACTGTAGGCTACCTGTTGCATGAGGTTGCGTTAATTGAAACCCGTATCGTTATGGTTGCACAAACATTGCGTTGTTATAACTCATTGTGTCATAATATATTAATATACCTAAAATTGTAATTATTAATGGCCATTATGCCTATACCTTCACCTTAGCTCCTACCTCCATGGAGTCTACCTCTATCATGAGCAATCCCTCACCCCCATTGGTCTGGCCACACCCCCCAATGAGGGTGAGCCGTTCTGCAGATCACTAAAAGGCTGTTGATTAACGTGGTGCGATGGGGCACATATGATCGGATTGCTAAGTAGAAGAAAGTCTCTTTTATGAGAGAAACACGTTTATACGATATCACAAAAAAGTCGTGCCCCAGAGGTGAAGGGTCCTAAGACCGATCTCTATGACAGACAAGCTAAAGATCTATCCCAAGATCTGTCCCAAATACTAGCAGGGGACACGGTAAGGGTCATGAATTGGAAAGATTGGACGAGATATGAGCAGATACAAGACAAGATAACGAAGATGGAGAGAAGAGATAGATAATGTGTAAATCATAGAAGACCTTAGAACAGACGAGAGAAGGAGAGCAAAGAACGTGAGGATAGAAAGAAGAAGACCTGGAAATCAGAAAGAGAAAGTAAATAAGAGAAAAGAGAGATTAATAAGAAAGTGAAAATAAAGATGTGTACATTCTTTTTTAAAAATGGGAAAGATTGGGGTGTCAAAGGACAGGTACTAGGTAAACCAGTCTCAAGGTCATTTAATGTCTTACCCGAAGCAGGTACAGTCTATAGAAGTAACAGGAGAGATACTTAAACCAAGGGTGAGAGAAGAAATTTAAGAGGAACAGAAAGATCAATTAGTTCGTACAAATGTTAACGGTGATTCACCAGGTAAAACAAGCCCTACTAAAAGCAATCGAAATGTCAGGACTCTGGTCAAGACCAGTCCAAACTCAACTCCAGGTATTAATCCAGGTACTCCAAAACACATCCCAGCACCTGAAATAAGGTCTGGCAGGGTTACCAAACCGGTAATTAAATTAGATCTTTAAAACAACAACTCCTATACAACCAATCAAGGTTTCTCCTTATATAAATGTCACATCTTATATATATACGGTACTTATTGTATACAAGATTTGTAATTCATTCGTCATTTGTAGGGGAATATGACCGGATACTCAAGAAGATGTATAGCTAGATGTCGGACCAGAGGAGTAGTAATAGTCACCACCGGCAACCCGGGATTTTGTGAGTAATGGTAGGAAATGGTAGAGATTTTGAATGATTTGATTGACAGGTTGCTCATTTTCTCGCGCAGCAGGCAGTAGGCTAAACTCATTGTCCTTAAGTAGTTGTATTGTCAAAGTCCATTCATTTCTCCTGAGGATACCATCGTCGTTCCAAGCACAACTTAATCATCAATTTCATCTAATGAACCACCCCTGCCCTGCCCAAATTGCAGAGAATTATAAGAAGGGGGTTGGTTATATGATCGAGGATCAATGTCACGGGTGAGTGGGGGCGACCTCGCCCGATTTTCCCGTGGATTGTTATGTCTCCTCCTCTGTTCAATTATCCTGGAGGCGATCTGCCTATAGAATTCTTCTCTATTGTCTCCTGTTAAGGCCCGTGTGTTAGGCGGCCTATATGTCGTTACCGTGGTTGTTCGCTGGCGCAGTCCTGTTGTTGATGGCTCTGAGGATGCATTGGAGGATGATGAATTACGCCTCGCCCTCCTGGACTTCTTCAAAAGTAGGGCGCCAATCTCTGATCCTTGGTCTAAGTGTCAACGAATATAGAAAGAATTCTCATACAGTAAACAACAATCACTTAACAACTGCATTCTATCAAAACATGATGTGTGATTATACATTCACTTTTGTCTCATGAATGATATAAGCAACCCATCATTCCTCCCCGCGTTACTTATATTTATGTTCTAATCGAAAAGATACTATGTCTTTATAACCACCGCCAAATGAATTATGATTCACATCCTTTCTTAACACATTGATATATTTTCTGTTGGTTTTTCTGGATATCATTGGCCCGTACAATCCTACAGATGATGCACTCGATGGCGACCACCTTTCGTCTTCTTGCATCGACAGTCCGGCAGCCTACAAGAAAACATCACCATTCACCAATACAAGGTTGCATGTACTTTTACTAATGGTATTATTACTATTAAATTTGTATGTTTTATAATCTTTTCCAGCCAAACAAACCAATAATGGGTCACTAAGTGCGTGCCATCCGTCCTTACTTTTCTTTCCCTTTTGAAATAACTCTTTTTATATTGCCCACATTCCCTATTCGCATAGGGGTTGGGGCTTTTTCCCTGGAATTGTTAGTTCTCTTGGAAGCCACCAGCCGGCGCCACCAGCGATCGACTTCCTGGGCCATTTGTGTTCCCCTTTCAGTTGGACACACGCGAATGGTAGCGTGCAACTCTGATTTTGCAATAATATCCCTTAGTACTTAAAAAGAATTCCTATTGATTTTAATTTCACCCCATACTATTGATAGCAGTCAGACAAATTCAGATCATGCTGTGCATGCAAAGAAAATGATTTCATTGCACTCACATTCCACTATGAGACGCGTCCATACCTTTCACCCAGGGGACGTTGATGGGTACTCCCCTTGAAGGCATTATGACCAGGACATAATACGTGTGAACAACTTGACGGAGGTGCAACACCTCATGCTTGTTACTTTATGGAGGGTAAGTCGGGGGGCGGGAAAATTACAAGTGATGCCAGAAGGCTCATATGGTAACTGAGTCAGGTGAATGGTTGAGACGATCCCCTCGGCATGGATCCTAAGTAGGACCCATGGCGCTGAATCATCTTCTCCCATCGCCTTACACCTATTACAGCACCACACCTTAGGGATGCGTGCACATATGTCTTTTCTATATTTCCAAATCATCTTTAGGATCCTCCAAATAAGGACCGTTGCCAAAATGTAAAGAAGAATTTTATAGCTATCCATTGGCTCACTATCGGTTCAGGTTGGGGCTCTTCTAGATAAGGATTAATGTCGTCATAACCCAGGTCTATGTCAGGTATCTTTGGTCTACTCAAGTTTATTTTCAGGGCGTCTGTCACTCGCGTCCAAGCTAGAATGGTCGCTAGCTTGTGCACCCTATATAGAAGAAAGAGAGATAAGGCTAACGCTATTATGCTAATTAAAAGTGAAGAAGTATTGGTACCCGGATGTGTTGACATTTTCCCCAAACTTACTTTCATTTTCTCCCACCTATCATTCTCTACCTTGTCTACTTCCAACAGTTCCTTTGCCAAATGTACTGCATGTATTCCTTTTTGAATAGAGTGTTGAGGGATGTGAGATAATTTCCTTTCCATATCCCCCGGGGAGGGTAGGTTTATCTTTACCAGCGCCCCATGTACCGCTGCCCCTGTGAGATTGTAATAGGGCACTTCAAACGCAGCTATGATTGCCAGATTGAACCCTGTCTTGACCGAAATATCAGACTGATCATGAATGACACAGTTGTTTCTTGGTGAATTTAGAAAAATGTGCCCGATGTGTAACGCGCAGGAACACGGTATGGTTACTATTGCCAACAAACTCATTTCAATCGGCACATTTGCCTTGTGTTGACATACCAACAACGCTGGTTCTTTCTGACCCACTATCAGGTGATCCATTTGGTCTAACGTTAAATGAAAATATGGGACTTTTTCCGTGAGATATACTGTAAAATTACATAACCTAGTCACCACCTCTGGCATGTCCTTTAGCAAAGATGTAAAACAAGACTGCGCCACATCGTGAGTCTCCGGTGGAGGCTCAAAACAAGCAATCTCTGAGTCATACTGCTTGCATCTAGATAGGGCATGACTATCTATTACCAAATAAGAGTTGTGGTACTTTGATTCTGCCAAAACTGTGGGAGGTTTGTTTGCCAAAACTGTAAATCCCATTAACTGGTTCCTATCGGTGTGTATTGGGATTCCAAATACAATAGGTGAGTAAGCCGTATATTCCCTGTGCGAAAATGCCAACACTACCGATAAGTGAATATATAAAGTGTTATTAGTGAAGTAGGCTTGTTTAACCTTGTTTTCCATTGATAGAGATCCCTCCAGAATACCAGAGTCTGGGTGACTCGATTTTAGCGTTCTACTAAATTTGTCAAACAGAGAGGATAAGTCATCTTGTGATATTAAGGAAGACGGCATTTTGTGCCTGTCCAGACGTTCAAAGCCTGCCAGAATGGTTTCCGCTGAATCTATATACTGTATTAATGAAATCATATTAAGAGATGCTTCATGCAACATTGAGTGTAAAGCTATGTTTTCGGTCATGTTAGTCACCAAATCGGCAAATACGTTGTTAATGTTAACAGCAAAATCTTTCATTTCTGAAGAGTAGTTCTTGAATATATCAGTAATTTCATTGACATGTACGTCTGAATATTTATAGAGATCTCGTATCTGTTGTGCTAATGCAAGTGTAACTTTATCCCTTGCCACATTTGAGATGCGATTGCTCTTAAATAACCTTACAAATGTTTCCAACTTCCTTTCAATGTTATCTAAATCTGGTTGGGTAGCCGTTCCTATGGCTACCTCCAGCCAGTCACCCAGTGGTTGCAATGGAGCATTTCTCTTTTGTCTTGGCAAATTTTGCTCATATCTAACGATTGTACCATTTATTTTCTGATACACCAATTCGGCTTCTTTGAATATCTGATACGTGAAATGCTTGATGTTAGTAATTAATCTCTTTATCTTGGGAGTGCCCTTTGGCACCAATGAGTAATGCACACTCTTAAAATCAGGTTTAGTCAGGGCCATGGGTAAAGCAAGCCGAATTTCCCTTTCTTCAACATACGTATAAATAGATTTAGTCAACTTTTGGAAAGCCACTCCATAGTTCTGCCGCAAGAGATATTCCGATCTCCCCAAGCATAAGTAGATGCCAAGTATCCTATAAAGGTAAACATAAGATATTTCAAGTATATATCATTCGTTAATGGTGTCTTGTTATTTTAATTCTCTATCTTCTGTCCCCTTTTTCTTTACGTACTTCTTAATTCTCTTTTAATTCCATAATCCCAAAAGTAACCAAAGGATTCCCAACCAATGACAGTGCAAATAATCATTTTTAGGCAGGACTGGAAAAAACTTACCAAACTGGAAGATACAGTCTCATCGTTGCGCTGTTGAATTCTAACCCGGAGCGGTTCCGTACAATGTGGTAACTGGGCCTGGTCCCAAGCAAGTGGGGTGGTAAGAGAGGTGTTTCGGGTTATGTATGGGTTGCCCCCAATTACGACACATCCCTAGTCGACCTCTTGACCAATAACACTCACCCCTCTCCAACACCCATGACGTGGGTATTGGTGTATTTAGCCAATTACAGGGACCCGCCTCTATGTTACAGTTTTTCCTTCAACCTGCGCCTTTGCAATTACCACATATGAATTCGTATCTCCCTAAGGTTTACAATAACAATTTCTCCCAGCCTCTGCCCTATTAAAACCCTGTCACTTCGAGTAACCCCTCTTTACTATTTGTCCCCAAAGTTATCTTCTACACAATGTTCAAATTATGTTGCAATGTCTTCAATATTTGTGGCGTGCCCACCAAGGCCAATTTAATATGTCGTACATGTATGGGCTTTTTTAATTCTTTCCCATTCTTCAAGTCATACAATTTCACCGTGTATGCAGAGGGTAATTTTATAACTAATAAGGGTCCCTCAAAGAGATTCTGTAATTTCTTTGCTGTATTGGGGATTAATAATTTGTGAATTCTGGCATACACAATGGATCCTATGGCTATTTTATGGGGCTTCGCATTAACATCATAGCGAGCCTTCATCGCCTGTTGCTTTGTATGTAACATTGATTCTGCTTGATCTGCAATTTTAATTTGCGTGGTAACAATTGCAATTAATTGCTCCAACACTGATTTTGAGAGTAATGGGTACATGTAGTGGCGCTTCGGCCGCTATCGTAGGTGCTCTTCCCATTGCGAGTATATATGGGCTAACATTCGTTGAATATGCTGGCGAAACATTTAATGTGAATTGTATTATTGATAGGTAAAGGTCCCAATCCGTTTGTTTGTCATGTAGGAATGTTCTTAAGCATCCAATAATCGCCTGGTTCGCGCGTTCCACATTCCCCTGACTTTGGGGAGAATAGCTTGATGAGAAGATTTGTTTAACACCCCACGATTTACACTTCTCCCTAAAAGTGTTGCTGACGTAACAGCCCCCATTGTCGCTGTACAAGTGTGTAGGTATTCCCACATACGCCACAACCTTTTCAAAGAATTCTTTAGACACCCTCTCTGCCGTTATTGCTGGTGTGGGCCATATAAATGTAAATTTCGAATATAGGCACACACACACTTGGACGTACATATTATTTCTCTGAGTCCTAGGTAAGGGTCCCATAGCATCTATCATTAAATAGCTAAATGGCCGTGGAGCCCTGGATCTCAATGTTAATGGTAGCTTAATAGGATGTTTAATCGATTTTGCCCTTAAGCATTCATGGCATGATTTGATTATTTCAAGTATGTCGCTTGCCATCCTGGGCCAATAGAATCTACTTTGAATGATTCCCAACGTCTTTGTATACCCTACATGTGCTCCTGACGCCTGGCCGTGAATAAATCTTGTTAATGGTTCTATTAAACTCGTGGGAATTACCACTTGGAAAGTCTTTTCTCTATTCGACAACGTGGTGTGCTTTGGTAACCGACACAACAGTCCCTCTCTCTCAAAGAACATATCATGCGTCGTTAATATATTCCTTGCCATACTTCTCTGTTTAGGAATCACTCCTAAGTTCAAATAATTCTTCATTGATATACTAAACATATCTTTAGCCTGCAATTCTTTAATCATCTCTAATGTGGGAGGGCTGCTTAGCCTGCTATTTTCACTTTGCGTTTTACACAGCATCGGCAATGTACTAGCTATTAGTTTGTCTTTTGGCGCAACCAATACTGACGAGGGTGGGTTAATTAAATCTGAATTCTGGTTATTGGCCCCCCCATTCCTGGGCCCTGTAATTACATCATTTTTTCTTCCTGCTAAATTGCTCACAGGAAGAGGAACATCTAAATCTGCCTGTCCCTCTTCTCTTTCTTGTCTTTGATCTAGTAATTTCTGTGCTCTGGTCTGGACCGATGCCAAAATGCCCGGTCCTGGCCCTTTGTGACTCGCGGCAACATGAGTTCCCAATTCTGACCTAACGTTGATGGCCGATTGCGATTGAAGGACCCGCAGGTTCTGTGTAACCTGTTTTGAATTGGTATGTGTGACTTTGCCTTTGATCTCTCCACTAGTCTTGTCACAAATCGCTTTCAGTATTGGTTTTCTTTTATACATCCCGATTGGATTATTCTCACATGCATCCGAGTCGCTAAACACCTTCAATGTATGTATAGGGTTGAAATGTACTTTCTTTAGCGCTATTATGTCTACATCGGTGTGGTCTACATTATTATAATCTCTTCTAGAAAGAATGTCAGGTACTACGTTCAATTTTCCCTTGATGTATTTTATCGAAAAATCAAATTGGCCAAAGAAATCCAGCCACCTCGACATCCTTCCCGTTAAATCTTTCTTCGTATTTATAGCTGTTAATGCAGCGTGATCTGTCAATACTGTGAAATGTCTGTTCAACAAGTAATGTTTAAATTTAGTTAAAGCAAAGCGGATTCCAACCAACTCGCGGTCCGTTGCCGAATACTTTTTCTCAGAGGAATTAAGGCTTCTTCCTACAAATGATATTGGCCTTAGATTGTTGTACTGGTCATATTGACTGAGACACGCCCCTATCGAATAATTGGAACCATCCGTACCCACAAAAAATTCTTTATTGTAATCGGGGTACACAAGGACTGCATCCTTTAATATTGAATTTTTTATTATGTTGAACGATTTCTCTGCCTCTGGATTCCATTTGAATTTCGCTTTTGCTTTTGTTAGATTGTATAGTGGTCTCATTATATGGCTAAAATGGGGAACATAACATCTGTAATAATTTGCAAGCCCCGCAAACGACCTGACCTGTCTTATTGATTTGGGCCTGGGGAACGATTTCAAAGCATCTATTTTAGCAGGGTCCGGCCTAATGCCTTCTTGATCTACTATAAAGCCTAAAAACGGCACTTGTGTGAGGCCAAAAGCACACTTCTCTTTTTTAAATTTAATATTGGCTTTTGTGAAGGCTTCAAAAATATTCTGCAAATCTTTTAAATGTTCGTCCCACGTGGGCGATGCTACTACCACATCATCCACGTAATAGAACGAGTGCGGTACTGCATTCAATACTTGATCTATCATATTGTGGAATGACTTTGGGCTTGATTTCAATCCCATAGGTATTACTTTGTGTACATATACCCCAAATGGTGTAGTAAACGCGGAGTGCTTTCTATCCTGTTTTCTTTCTTGGTGGTAGCCACTAAAACAATCAAGCCATGCGTAATATTTACCATGAGCTTGTCCTACATTCTGAATTGTGTCGTCCGCTCTAGGGAATGTATGTACCTCGTCAATTATAAATTTATTTATCAAACGATAATCACAAGCCTAAATTGTCTTTTGCCATCCGCCAACGGCGGTTTCTGTACTAAGAATGCAGGCGCAGTATACTCCACTGCCTCCCTACATGGCTCTATTATGCCCTGTCGTTCCTGCTCATCCAATATTGCCTTCATTTCCTTTGTCATCTGAGGATTTAGTCTATATGGTTGTCTAATGATTGGCTCAAAGCCCGGTTTTAATGTGATTTTGTGTTCATATTGTGTGGTCACTCCCAGCCGTCTGTCTTTACCAACAAAAGCTCCCCTATTCGCTTCGAGAAGCTTCACCAATGCTTTCCTTTGTTCCCCTGTTAATTCTGACCCCAATTGAAACTCAGGTTTATTCTCACTCAGTGCTTCTTGTTGGACCCCAACTACTGACTGTATAGCATGTCCCGAAGTCATGGATATAAATTCATCCTCACTTGTTATAGTATATATCCCTAATATAGATCCCTTTTGAATTGTTAACGTAGCTTCTGACCCATTAAAAAGTGTCATTGGGACCTCATTGTACTTGCATGGTCTAACTAAGGCATGTTTTACTAAGAACGATACCGGTCTATCACGATCTAAGTTTTCTGTCACCCCTATCGTGTGATTTAGGTCTAGGTGGGCTGTAACCGCCCCTAAAGTATTATATTCTGATTTGGGGGGAATTAGGAAAGCTCTTAATGCCCGTACTGGATATACCATTGTTTTTCTATCATCAAACGTTATGCGAGCCCTATGTGTACGGAAGAAGTCCACACCCAATATCACTGGTCTATCTAGTGCTGGTAGGACCAGAAATGCCTGAACAAATTGTACATCTGCTATCCAGAATTTAAACTGTACTTTTCTATAGCAGTGATGGGCTGCCCCATCCGCTACAAACATCTTCACATTACACTTGGTTATGGAGCATGGATGTTTGACCATTCTCAGTTTTTTATAAAACGAAGCACTTATTACCGACTGTGTCGCTCCTGTATCTATTAGGGCTGGAAGGGTTAATTTACTTATTGAAATGTGTATGCAACCATTGTATATATTGGTTTCAAGTGATATTTTCCTACCTTCACCATTCTGCGCCCTCAATGTAACTGAAGACGTATGGTCACTGTATTCCCTCCGCTCGTCACACTCAAATAGGCTGGCTGGAATTATTGTCCCATCATCAACATCATCATTATTATAGCCTGTTGTTGGTTCCTTACTGTGCCCTCCGCCTTCAAGGACACAGGCTACTCGTTTAAATTCTGGGGCTGTTCGATTGCCCCCACATCCCTGTCATAATATGGTGTCAGATCCCGTCTGTTACCCTGGGGCGACTGATGTCTCCTGTCCTCATTATGATTTGGGCCCCTCTGGACCCATTCCCTACTTGGGGATTTTGATCCCCTTCTATAGTATGGTGGCCTATCCTCTCTGTAAGCTGGTCTAGACTCTCTTGCTTCATTTCTGTGACCATTGAATCTTCCTGGTGACCTGGATTCCCTCCTATTTTCATAATGGCTATTGTTATTATGCTGATGATTTTCATATTGATCATTATATGGTTGGCGATAGTCGTTCCTACCCCTGCTCGGCGATCTGGAGTTGGGAAACTGATCTGAGTATCCCCTTGAAGGATATCTATTGTCATGGAATCTTCCTCCACTATGTGAACGCTCCTCTCGTCCATCGCCCCTATATCCTCTTGGCCTATCTCTACTACTTGATCTGTACCGTCCATCATATCCTCTGCTAACGTCCTCTCTTCTCTCCTGGTATCCCCTATTATCATTTCTCTGTCTGTCTCGGCTGCCTGATCTATCATAGCCCCTGGACTGTGACCTGTCGCGTTCTCTATATCCCCTTCTATCTTCAAACCTCACATTCTTTCTTTCACGAAACTCCTGACGTCCTCTCTCCCATCCAGGTGACCTGGACTGTGTTTCGGCTGGGGAATATACCGCCGTCACTGCTTCTTCAATTGTTGGTTGTTTTATAACCCTGTCTGTTTTCATCATGACCTCATGTTTTGCTGCCATTCTGGAGGCCTGATCCAAGGACTCTGGGAACTCCGCTGCTACTCTCTCCGCAAGTTCAGGCCTTAAGTTTGTGACGTAGAATCTTATCTGGACCTCCACAGGTATTCTAGCTTTAGCTAAAAGTACCAACATATCATTATCATAGTCCTTAACTCGTTCAGTCGCTCCTTGCTTCCTATGGGAGTAGTCTTTCATTACCTCCTCTAAGGGCAAATCCTTGAATTTTCTTAAGAAGGCCTTCTTTACACTATTATAATTGCTGTTATACCCTGGTTCGCTCATTAGCTGTTGGTAGTAAGTCTTTGCCTTGTCTGTCACATAATGACCTAACGTAGTTATCACTAGGGCCTCATTATCCGCTATGGGATCAACAAATGCCTCAAAGTCCACAAAGAATTCGGTAACTGGTCTCTGTGCTGTTGGCGCACTAAAGGGCTTGGGCGCTTTCCTATACTGTCTGGACAGAGCTCCATTTGTATGGGCCCTGCTATCTGTGGCCTGTCTTCGCATTGACACATCCAAAAAGGCATTTTGATCCATCCTTAACTCTTTTAATTCGTTTACCAACTCCTTCCATTCGGATTTAGTATCCATTACCTGGTGATATGTCGCAGGCCTGGGCCCATAATTATCATATTGATAATATGGTTGGTGTTGCTGATACATATTATTGGGGATATGTTGTCCCTGTCTCTCATTAGACCGCTCCTGCCGTGGGTAATTCTGCCGCGGCCGCTGGGGGGAGTTGCGGGTCGGAGCTGGTCCCCTTTGCTGTGGCGGTCTCCCTCTAGGCCCGTCTGGAGGCCGTGGTTGGAAATGCTGATGCGGCTGTGCAGGCCTCTGCTGTCCGTGTGGCTGCATCGGTCCTAATTGCTGTATCATCGGTGATAATGTCTCTGCACTGGAGGTGGAGAAGGCACCCGTTGCTGTGGGTTCACCCCTCCTTGTTGGTTCTGATTTCGTAAATTGTTCATTCCCTGATCTGCTGGTTCCTGTTGTCTATCATCACCACCTTGCATTCGCTGTGGTGGTGGCACCGCTTGCTGTTGTGGCTGATTTAAATATTGTTGTGGCACCTCTATTATCTCCCTTTGTTCACCGTTTTTCACTTCCACCCTATTATCCACCTGCACATCATATTGTATTGCCTGCTCGGCCTGATGAATTACTGGAGGGGTGACGGGTCTCCCGCCCTGAAGATCATTTCTCTGTTCCCTATGCTGTTGAAATCTTTGCCATTGCTCCTCTGCAATTGGCATAGGTGTACCAAATTTGTCTTGATTAATTTGTTCCTCAGGGATTTCGGTCGGAGGCCGCCGCCCTATAATTGCTCTTGCTCGTCTCACCAACTGCTTGAGTAAGGGGGGCCCTTGTTCTTGTACTCGAACTGGTAAGGCTGGAGCATGGAGGTCCTGTGCCTGATTCTGAGGTTCCTCCAGCCGCCCTTGTGGTTCTTCTAATTGATGCAGTGGTTCCACTACCTCCTCCACTTGTTGGGCTAACTTATTATTATTCACCACTAGCTGTTGTTGTTTGCCTGGTAGTATCCTTAGTACTTCCCTGACAGGAGAATTATGTTGTAATTCTTCTGGTCCAATATCGTTAATCTGCACTCTATCAGGTGAATTTGGTGGGGCTGCTGCCCGTTGCTGCTGGCCTACCACCTGTTCAGGAGGTAGTGGTGCCTGTTCTGGAACAATCTCTGGAGCCTCCCTCATTGGCATTGCGCCATGAATCAATTGTTCTTGGCCTTGCGGCCTGTGCGCATTTTCCTCTACCTGCGCTATCCTATGTATCGGTTCCTCATACTGATGTTCCTCTTCCAGTCCTTGATCAAAATCCAATCACCTGGTCTGGCTCCGGATTGCGCATTCTTGCAACTTCCGCTATTGCCTTTCTTTCCTTTCTTGTGGTTCTTTGTGGGATCCGAGCAAGCCTTTCCACTGAATCCAGCAATCTATCAAATAATGCCTTGTCCTTGTCTCTATCCTTTGCTGCCATGTTCCTCTTTCTAGCTTCCTATTCTAATGTGGGAGCTCCTAGATACTCTAGGATGAGCCGGGTTCTAATCCACCAGTGTTATATGAAGGTTTGTCTATCTTGTCTAAGGAATAGTTATAGAGATATTGTAGTATAATAATAAGAGTATATAAGAAGTCTTAAGGCTGTGATCCTAAGATCTAGAATGAATGTTTATTGTAGTCTAACATACAGGTAAGTGCTTGGTCCATGTGGCTATTGATGATTGGAGGAATATTAAAGTAGGTGAGGGTGCTAAATGAACCTCTACATGCTACCGTAAATACTGCAATACATTCCTGGGTAATAATACTTCTAATGGGCTATGACCCTGTTACTTAATTGAGTTATTAATAATAATAATAATAATCAATGATAATTACGGTTATAAAGTGGTTACCCATTGTTACGTCATTATTGCGTAACATGATGTAACACATTGACATAACACATAACACCATAAAGTATTTATGAAAAAAGTTTGTGGTGTATTTTACAAAAAAAAAAATTATTTTTTAACAGGGTTTTGATGCTGAGGTTGCGTCATGAACGGATGTCCACCCTCTCGGATGTCCACCCTCTCGGATGTCGGATGACCATGATCCACCCTCTCGTTTTCAGATGACCTGAGTTCTGCATGCCTTGCTGTACAAATGTGCTTGTGATAGACTATGTGATAGACTAACCGGACTATACGGACTATATTTTTGTTATATGCCCGGACTATATACCATACACTATATACCTTCTACTTATATGATTATTATATCCTGATTATACCTTGATTATTATTATTATCATGCCTTGTTGCTGTTGTTGATGCTTTATAACCTTTTGTCATATTATATATGGCATATATGTACATGTTGCTCGCTTCTACGGTCATATTATATATGGTGATAAGTCTAATAGAAAACTCAATAACTTAAACACATAAACTTTTAACTTTACCTGGTGTTTTATTTATTTTAGTGGAATGATATGGAATGATATGGAATGATATGATATGAAAATGTGTATGAAATATGAAATACGAAAAAGTCACCATGCTGCAAGAGAGAGAGGCGAATGAAGATCTTCGAGTGGAGGAAGGGGACCATTTAACGGTGAAAATATCGGAGATTTCCCTAGAAAAAAAAGGATGTGAATTAGCTACGTATTCAGAAAGTATTCAGAATTTGTATTTATTATAATATATTGCGTAAAATTGATATGGGCGGGGCGTGTAAATGAGCAGATAATTAAGTAAAAAATAAAATGAGTAAAACAAAAACTTACGGCCACCGTTTCTCCATGATGAGGTCCATGGCCCCCTTCTTCCACTCGAAGCACGAGCCGAACTTACGCGTGAAGGTATCCAGGACAAACTTGCGCTCTGACATTGGACTTTTGTCTGCAATAGACCACATTTTGCTTTCTGGATACCAGGTAAATTTGATCGGGGGGATGTGCATGTAAAACACCCCCAACTCCCTATTCCTGTCTTCCGTTTGGAAGAAGGGAGCCCTCATCCACATTCGCCACTCTGATGCTGAGATTTTCCTGGTTTGTGTGATGTGACTGCCAGGCTTAGTAATGATGCAAATCGAATTCCCCACCGGTGAGGCTGTAATTTCGAACGATGCCTCAGGTGTTACTTCGAAGGTCATCGTGAACTTGTTTAGCTCACCGGTGGGGAACACGTGCATCTTTACGAATTAGCCTGGCCTTGCCTTTACCAGGGGCCCAGCCTCATCGTGCATGGTGACTTCTCGGACGAAGTTGATGTTAGCTCCAGCTCCAGTCCTAGCTCCCTCTCCAGCTCCAGTCCTAGCTCCCTCTCCAGTCCCAGTCCTAGCTTCCTCTCCAGTGCCCTCCCCTGCCCAAGCAATTGCCTGATCATTTGCTCATCGTTAGGATCGAATGGGTAATCATAGAATGGATGAGATGGGTCGCGGGTGCAGTCGAGAGGTGGGGGACTGAAAGATGTTGATGGTCTGGGGCTTGGGTTGCGTTGACTAGCAGGAGAGGGGGGTAAAAAGCTTTCAACGTCCATTTCCCCCTCCGATGACTCCGATGTCTCCTGCTCCCGCCTCTGCTCCTGCCTCTGCTCGTCCTGCTCCTCCTGACGATGCTCCCCCTCTTCGTCCGTTATCTCCCCCTCCTCCTTTTCCTTCTCCTGGTCCTGCCTTTGTTCCTGCTTCTGCCTCTGCTCCTGCCTTTGCCACTCCCGCTCCTCCTCCTCCTCCTCGTCCCACCTGAGTTGGGGAGTTGGGGAGTTGGGGAGACTATCATATTCATAATCATTACCATCATTACCATCATTAGAGATGGTTGAGGCAGCCTCCAGAGGAGGCATGTGGGCGGTCGGTGGAGTCGGGGGAGGTGGGGGTCTCCACTAACTCCTCCCCCCTGAGGCTCAGGAGCATTTGTGCTCCTTCAGCCACACTGATCTGCACAGATAAGTGATGGTTGGCGGCCATTTTTGGTAATTGGTGGTAATTGTTGTTGTTGTTGTTGTTGGTGGTGGTGGTGGTAATAGTTGTTGTTGGTGGTGGTGGTAATTGGTGGTGGTGGTGGTGGTGCTGGTGGTAATTGTTGAGTGACTGACTGAGTGAGTGAGTGAGTGAGTGAGTGGGGTTGGTTGGTTGGTTGGTGAGTAGGCTTTGAATAATCTGAAAAATGAAAAAACAACAAACAAATTCAATTTGGTGGTGAGCGTAATCCACAGTAAGGGTACAGTCCATGAAACACAGTCCACAATCCAAACTTAGTCCAAAGTCCAGAGCGTAATCCAAAGTGCTGAGCGTAATTTAACACAAATTAAAATCGAATAATAAATTTCCACACGGCAAGCCTTGTAGGTGACAAGTATATAAATGCAAAGAAGAAATATAATCCATTTGAATATTAACAATGAGACGCAGTGGAAATGGTACTGGTGATAAATCCTCTAGATATAGAATTTGCTCGAAGAAACACATAATGCCACGATATGGATATAAAATTTTTGGACTAAATACCTCGCGAACTGACAGCAGACGAAGGCTAATTCAAAGTGAATTACTTTTAGACGGTTTCACCGCTTTGGCTGAATATGCTAATGACGATGGGGAGAATGAAGAGACGTTTTTTGTTGACAGAACCCTCGACAAAATGTCGTTAGGGTGTGGTCTTAGGGTACGTATAAATACCAAAGCCGACAGTTAAGTATTTTGTTCATTGACATTGTCTGTGCGCTGTCCGGCCGTGACATAAGAAATTCCGCACTTAAACTCCCCTTTACATTGACCGAAAGACCTAGGCATGGGCAAAGACATGGCCACTCATGTTTTGGCGGGCGACAAACCCTATTTGACATCGCGCAAAATCGTTGAAAAGCCTTCTGAAGGGGTTAGCAACTTTCTGAATGTGGCTCGATTTAAGAAATTTTATATTTCTATTTCTTCCATGAGCAAGGAAAAAGCCGAACAAAGACCTGATTCCACTCGATGGATTTGTCCTTATCCCTGGCTTGGCGTAAACCTTTTGTTCAAGCAGGCTTTTCCTGTGAATGTTAGACACAGGGTAAAAACGCATTTGGCTCATCAGTTTGCTGAGAGACTTATTGAAAAAACTGCCGGCGTCGTGGATTTACCCTCGGGATATATTTTTGAGTGTATGAACTTTTCAAATGAAGAAATTTGCTATAGAGCATTTTTCTATTTCAATGAAGACATACCCAAGGAGTCGGTAATATCAGGGAGCTATATGAAATTAGCTCCGCTTCTTATTTTTGATGAGACCGGTCTTCAATGCAGACACACCAGCTTGGCTATCTATTTGAACAATTACTCATCGTGGAATGAGAGTGATTGGTTCAATGCTAGTTGGAGAAAAGACATAACTCAAATACCTGGTGAGCCCGACAGACAGTGGATCAAATGCTTGTGTGGGTCCATGCTGAAATCTGTGAAAGGTGTTTTTTCCTCCTACTCCTCGCGCTGCTGTAATAACCGTGGTCTTCATCACCTGTTTGCCATTAAAGCTGAATTAAGTAATCGTTTGACGCCTCCTAATTTAGTTCGCTGTAGCCGGTGTTACTGCTGTTACGGGAGACCTATAGCTCGGTTTTTGGACTTTTAAAACAAGAAAAGATGGCCAGTTCAAGTACTGGATTGAGAGCAGATAGTTCTAATCTAACTTTTGAGACTGAATTAAAGTTTATATTCGACCAGTTGGGTGCTGACTGGCTTACTTTGGCACCCTGTTTGAGCTGTAATGAAATTATACGTGAAATGTTTACAAATGATGCTCCCTTGAGAATGATTTTATTGTGGCGCCAAGGCGTCAAGATTGAAAGGCTAGCATATGAGCAGCTTTATTTTGCACTTAAGAAGAGCGAACGCCGTGATCTGTGTGAGATTTTGATGGCTCATTACGCAGTCAAAGGATCCGTGTGCCCGGGCATTATGAGTCAAATTGCCTCCAGGATTTACGGCAACTGGAAAAGTGTGGGTATACATTTGGGAGTGCCATTTTATAAAATGGAGGAGATTCAGCAAGAAATATCGATAAGAGCAATGTCTGCATGCCCCGCGAATGAATTACTCCAAGCATGGCGCTCCAAGTGTTTTTTTGAGTTGAAATCATGCGAGCAAATGATGGAAGAATTAAAGATTGCATTGGGCGTTATAAAACGCCAGGATTTGATCGAGCAGTTAAGTTTGTTTCAGACCCTATATAAGTGCCTATAAATAGGTGTTACCTTTCTCAAAAAGTATTAGTTTACTATTGACCTTGGGACGCAACACACGTCAAACATGGAGCTTTTACTAAGCGAAAAAGTCACCCTTAAAAGGGAGAGCACCAAAAACGTTAAACTTTCCAGAACGAAAGCTGATGGCTCCACGCGGAATTTATTTATGCCTTTCGCAGTAGTGGAGCTTATTGTTGGTTTTATGACTCAAATCATAGGTGGGAAAGAAGCAGACTGTGGAAATGGCTGGACGTGCATTAAAAAGGACTTTCAAGGAAATGATTACCTGACCATTTCTAAGAAAAAAGAAGAAGGCGATGGCTTTTATAGCTGGTCATGGTTTAACTTGTCTTTGGACGAGGCAAGAGAGCTGGCAAGATCATTTAAGGCTTTCTCTGCCTCTCCCGCTCCATCCTCTCCTAGGCGAGTTGCGGGTACATCAGGGGCAACATTTGGAGCAGCCTGCGCACCTAAGAGAGGGGGGAGTACTTTTTCATTTTCACCCCCTAGCAAAAAGAAAAATATTTGGGAGCCAACAGCCGCAGCAGCAGCAGCACCAGGAGTTAAAACATTTCGCCTCTTTAGTTGGGATATGTATGATGGTGAGAAAGACATTTTAAACTCATCTGACAATAGCAAATATTTGAGTGAGCAAAACTGCATTAACGCTGCTGAGGATTTTTTGCGAGGTGTTAAGCCTTACTTTCCCGGCGCATGGACAAAGACAAAATCAGAGGAATGTTCTTACCCCTCCTGTGAAGAGCTTATTGGAATTGTGTATGACTTAATGCTAAGGAGGGACTACAATGAAATTCGCGCAGCAAATTGTATCGGATGCATGCAAGGCAGCGGCGGGCAAGCAGCTCATGAAGGAGGATGTATGGGAGTGCTTTTGGGGGGTGTGAGCAAGCGAGATATATCTTGCGCTCATTTGGCATTAGATTCAGATGACTTGATAGAGGCCACACGCAAGATTATTAGTACCGACTCTCACTATGGATTACACTTTAATGACATCACTTTGAGTGCTGTGGAGCATGTGCTCAAGGTAAAATGGGCTGAAATACCAGACATGGCATCCTTTTCGGATATTAGTGCTATTCCAGAAGAAGTAAAAAGTGACTTGAAATATTAAAACAAATGCGATCATAGCGCAGTCAAAAAAAGGGAATTAAACACCAGTATATATTTGATAATGAACTTTTATTTATGAGATGGAGAGCTTGACAAAGTAATATATATGCTTGTTAAACTATCCATGACCTGGGAGGTCGTCACTCCAAAATGGCATAAATATATATGTATACTGCCATAGCTACCTTACTGTAGACTGTAGACTACTAGTCTACTAGTCTACTAGACTACTAGTGACTGTACACTAAAAACTTGGTATAGCACTGTATAGCACTGTATACATAAAAGAAAGCTATATTTTTATCTATAACCTGGGAGGTTGTCACTCCTATATATAAATGTGTAAGTAGATAAGTAATAAGTTGGCTATAACACTGTATGCGCAACAAGTAACAGAATATCACATGAATAACATTGATAATACTTAGAATACTTAGAATAATATATACTGCTGCAGAATAAATATATGTACTGCAAAATAGAAGTTGTAAAACTGCAGAATAAATATGGGTACACGCTAGTTAAACTATAATTGACCTGGGAGGTCAGCACTCCGTGAAAATGTGAATTGTTTTAATAACAGTAGAAGGACGAGGTTGAGTGATAACTTATGATAATTTTGAATTTTGTAATATGACAAAAAGCTAAGGAACAAAAAGAATGCTGTTGGAATGTTTATGCTGTTGAATAAAATTTTGAAAAAAGAATTACAGCGCACAAACTCAAGAACAGACCTTTATGAATTTACTTTTTATTTTGGGGGTGAAATTTCAAAAGAGGCTGAGGATACTTTTTTTTTTTAATTTTGTCCAAAAGGGGTTGAAGTGGAAGGGACAGGACAGTGCTGGTCTTTGGGAGGGGGAGGGGTAACGTATGTTAGGGGAGCAGCAAGTCATCATATAGGTGCGCGGTGGGGTGAATTTCGGAGGCGGTAATAAAGGATGTTTCTTGCTGGTGTGGTGGTGGTGGTGGTGGTGGTGAGGGGGTCAAATTGGTCAAATTGGGAATCATTTTTCTAAGCTGCTTTTGATCTAAACGGGGAGCGGAGAAGGATGGCATGGGGTCTTCATAAAGGTCTGTTCCTGAGTTTGTGAATGTGTCGATGAAGGACGCACCGTGGTCTAACATAGGGCGAGAGCGGGCGACTTTGGGATTATAAGGGGTGGTTAATGAGGTGCATCCACCGGGGAACATTCTATTTTGGATACTTTTGCGGATGGTCGAATAAGCTAGTTCTTTAAAAATATCTTCATTTCATTTTTTTCATTCAATAAGGGAGAGCAGAGGGTTGGGTCCGAAAGGGTGCGCCGTAAATTAGAATGAACGTAATTTTGCATTTCTATTGTTTTAGGTTCTTTTTGTTTCTTAGCCTTTTGAAGTTTTTTTTTGTAGTATAGAAAAACGCCGAAAAAGTAAAAAAATATACCAAAAAGAGAAGTCAGAAAAGATCCAGTAGATGTAAAAAGAGACCATGAGGAGTCCTCCTCTTCGACCTCCTATTTTACTTCCTCGACCTCGTCCTTCACTTCTTCGATCTCCCCCTTTACTTCCCCCAGTAAATTTTTTATGTCCGCGAGGCTAGGTCCGTCTTTCTGAAATTATACAATATAACAATATAAGACACATCATTAAATAAAAGGGAGATTTGTATGGCTTAGTATTATTTCTGACGCTTTATTCTTTGCCAAGGCATGTCGAGGAATGCACCAGAGGGGCTTACCCATGCCAGATTTTGTCAGCAATATCAGCAATGAAGCAATGAAGTGGACAATTTTTTGGCTTATTGCATCAGTAAGGAATTAATTCAATTATTAAGATTGATTGATTGATTGATTGATTAAGACTTGAACTATGCGTAAGTTCTTCGCCTATGTGGAAGAGGAATTCCGACTCAAATCTAACGATAGTGATACATTTTTTTAGGTTATTCTATCAGTAAGGAATTAATTCCAAGTGCTTGTATCATAAATTTCAAGCGCTCGTTCTGAACCACAAGATAGCTGTTATTTCGCTTGGCCACGAAATTTTTCCTATCGTTGAAATTCATGTGCTTAAAGAATAGTTCCTTCACCAAATTAATGTCGTAATTCGATGAATTGAACCCAAACACAGGCAACACACTCATGTAATCCTCAAATTTCTCCTTCAGTCTCACAAGGTATCGGTGCATTACTTTCTTTGAGCGGTTCTCGTCCACTTCGGTTTCAACAAACCGAGCTTCTTCTAATTCTCCATCCTCCTCCCCCTCCTCCTCCTCCTCCCCCTCATGATCATAATCATCATCATCATCATCATTCTCATCATCACCCTCAGCATCTCACCGTCACCGTCGCAACCATTCTTTTAGCGCCGCTGCTGCTGCTGCAACACAAGTCCCTCCACCCGGAATACCTCAGGGTAGAAAAAAAAGACGACTTACACCCTTACAGAAGGACGAGGAGGAGGAGGAGGAGGAGGAGGAGGAGAAGGGTATCATGAGCGGAGACGGAACAAAACATCCAAGAGAACACCTAACAAGTCGCATTAAAAGAAAGCCAAATAACTCACTGGAGGCCTATGTTAGACTATGGAAACCAATGCGCTAGCGGACCTGACTGATATATACTACGACCCATCCAACCCTGCCTCCTTTTCAACAGCGGGTAAACTTCGCACACGAGCCAGAAAGGAAAGTGGAAAGAACATTCCAATTACCGATGTAGAACACTGGTTGGAGGGACAGGAAACCTATACCCTTTTTAAAACAGCGCCCAACACAGTAGAAAGACCTAGGGTGGTCGTTCCACGCAAGTATTACCAAAGCGATGTGGATACGGCCCATCTCAGCAAGTGGAAGGATGATAACGATGGCTATGGATACATTTTAATTTCAATTGACATTTTTACAAGGTTTACGTTCTGTGTTGCAATGAAGACTCTAAAGGGAAAAGAAACTGTTAAATGTCTTAAGGAAATATTTGCACAGTCAAAACCACCCAGGGTGTTGAGGTCGGACGGTGGACCCGAAAACAAAAACAGGGACGTGACACGCTTTCTTGGCAGTAAGGGAGTGAAGCAGGTCATAACACTTAACCCAGAGATTAAGGCAAACTATGCAGAACGAGTGATTAAAACACTGAAGACTAAACTAACCAGATACATGTACTACCATCAAACAAAGTGTTGGATTGACATTTTACAGGACATAACAAGTGCATACAATAACGATGAACACAGCAGTATCGGCATGACCCCTACAGAAGCGCTGTCAGCTAATACAGTTGATCTGTGGAACAAACAGTTTGCTCCTCTTAGAAAGAAAAGCAAGTCATTTTTAACCAAAGGAAAGAGAAAACGACGGGCTCCCCCATTCAAAACCATTTACAAGTTTAAGGAGGGTGACGTGGTGCGTCTTTCTCGCTCCAAGCATGCATTTTCAAGACAGTATGATGAAAGCTTTACGCACGAACTCTTTCTGGTCGTGAGTAAACAGGCTCGCCAGGGCATTCCCATGTACACTATAAAAGCATGGAACAACGAACCAATTGAGGGTCGTTTTTACACAGAGGAGCTGGAGAAAGTACAGGTGAACGACAACACCGTCTACAAAATAGAAAAGATTGTTAAAAAGAAGAAGGTACGGGGTCAGCCTGGTTACATTGTCCGTTGGCACGGCTGGGGACCCGACTATGATTCTTGGATTAGTGAGAAGGAATACAAAGACCTGTAGCAAATAGCAAATAGCAACAACAACAACAACAACAACAGGAGCAGCAGCAGCAGCAGCAGCAGTAGCAGCAGCAGCATCAGTACCATTAGAACTACCATGGACATTGACAGTGGAAACAACAACAGCAGCTGTATAAACAGCTGCAGCAGCCAACAGTTATATATGGTGTTGTCGTCAAATGATTCAGCTGACAAGTACCCATCCAACGGTCCTTGGGATTTTACGGTCGACCTGCCCACCTGTATAGACCTGTCGCATGCTGGGTGGGAGGTGGCTCTTATGGACATTATCCTTATTGCTAAACCAGGCGTTTCCTTTAGAAAAAAGACTGTTAAGCTGTGTGTCTATTGCGATATAGTAGACTATACCACTGTTCTGAGAGGCAAGGTTACATCGTTACTTCGGTTTGTACTTGAACACGGTGAAATAGCAAACCCTTACTACATGCCTGCAAAGAGACAATATGGTTGCCAGCACATGTGCATGTATATAAGAACACTGTCGGGAGCAGTTCCATCATATGGGATTAAGGAGGTTCAGTGCACGCTTCATCTACTAAAAAAATGACTTTTGTTCCGTACATACCCAATGTCGACAAGTGGAAACACCTTACAAAGACGCATCAACACAGCCATTTTAACACTGTACAGAAGGGAAAGGGTTCAACGGTTATTGTCAGTCCGGCGCAACAAGTTGTTCAGCGAGCTAAAGCCGTTCTAAAGGAGGAGCACGAGGAGGCCGTGGACAAAGCTGCTCTTGCGCTGGGTATAAATACATCAGGAATGAGAACAACCAGTCATTCGACCAAAAGAAAAGGTCGTGGAAAGGGATCTAAAAGAAAGACACAGCCAAAAAGAACACGAAAAAGCGGATCGGTGACAAAGAAACACAAAAGAAAACAACCAGCCAAGTCTCGCGGAACAAAACGCTCCAGTTCTTCTTCCAACAAAAGGCGGTTTAGAAGAACATAAGTACAAAAATTAGCTATGGCGACCTATGTCATTGACGAAGCAGAGGAGGGCTTTTCAAATAGGCTAGACCTATTCTCCCTTATACCAGCCAACACATCCGTTGGAGAAGTGTATGTAAAGGACATTCGACCAACGGGAACATTTACAGGATCATCTCCCATAGAGTTTAACATTGAAAACAACTCATTCGACTACATTGATCTACGAAACATTCGGCTGATGGTAAAGCTTCAGCTGTTGAATGACGAAGGTAAAGCCATATCAGCTGACGATGACGTCAGTCTTATTAACATGCCGGCAATAACAATATTCAAGCAGATGGAGGTCATGCTTCAACAAACACACGTGAACAACAGTTGTGGATCTAATTTACCTTACAAAGCTGTAATAGACACACTTCTGCGATACGGAGTCAATGACCATCTTAGTTGGTTTAGCATTGGAGGATTTTTTAAGGATACGGCCGGGGCCGGGGATGATGTAGCTGCGTCTACAAGCGCCAATACAGGTCTAACAGAGAGGCATAAACTTACAAAGGAGGGCAGGGAAGCAACATTAATCCTTAATTAATCCTTTTTACCCTGTGACATTGCCGAACAGAACAAGCTACTCGTAAACGGTGTTCCCATCAATATTAGGCTTATACCAACGCAGGACAAGTTTAGACTATTGTACGGCGCGCTATCATACACCAAGTCAGGTGATCAACAGAATGACGAAGAAGAAGAAGAAGAAGAAGAGGTTGTGGGTGATGAGGAGGAGGAGGAGGAAAAGAAGGAGGAGGAGGAGCAAGGGCAAAAGAAGGAGACCAAAAAAAAAAGAAAAGCTAAAGGAGGCCAACGCCCAGCCAAACGACCAAAACTACATAAAGGGGCTCGCAGTAAAAAAACAGTTACTCAGACTCGAACGTCAAAAGAATATTCAGCTAGCATTAAGGAGGTTGTGATGCGTGTACCCTTTGCTAAAGTTAATCCAGGTTTACTCATGTCACACAATGCCATGCATCTAAAACAACCTGTGCTGTACCAGTATACCCGAAGTGACGTAAAAGCGTTTACGATCCCCACCACAAACCTTGAGTGGAGCACAGAAAACCTTTTCCAGGACAACATCCCCAGGCAGCTTATTGTTGGATTGGTTTTAGCAGAGGCATACAACGGGTCCAACAAGAGAAACCCGTTTTACTTCCAGAACTTTGGATTAAACAGGATCAGCTTCGAGGTGGATGGAAAGTCTGTTCCTGCAAAGCCATTACAGCCTAACTTTGCCAAAAAGGAAGTAACAGAGGCCTATGCAACCCTGTTTGAGAGCCGCCCAGCCAACCAAAAGGAAAGCCCGGCAATCAGCAAAACAGACTATATTGACGGCTGTACACTGTACTGCCTTGATGTCGCTAAAAACAAGACCGAAGAGTATCTCACAACTCCTATGAAAAAAGGACACACTAGACTATCTGTATCATTTAGCAAAAGTCTTACGGCTCCAGTAACACTTATCGCATACGGAACACTTCCTGCACTGTTAAAGATTGACCACGCTCGCAATGTATACACCGAACATTAACAACCTTATGTACGGCGTGGGACTAAGTGAACTTGACATAGAGTTATGTTTGAACAATGTTAATGGTTTTAACGGTGCCATTTCCTACGAGGATCTTCCTGAATTAATTTATAATCGTCCGTGCTATTATGTTGTTAACTCTTCGCCTAAACACCTAGAGGGAGAACACTGGTTTGTCATGTACTTTCCTACCTCAGGACCTGTAGAACTATTCGATTCTTTAGGGCGCGGGCCATTATTTTACAATGAAAAGGTGATTAATTGCATACAATTAAACGGTCCAACATACAAGTACAATGATAAACAGGTGCAAAGTAATCAGAGTTCGGTTTGTGGACAATATTGCATTATGTTTATTAAGCTAGGAACCATACTTAATATGTCAATGGAATCTTACATGTCTTTGTTTATGAATGAATGTCTATTGCAAAACGACTACACGGTTAATTACATGTACACCAAGTTGTGTTTAAACTAATTACTGTACTCTTTTCTTCGTTTATCCATCAATATTGCAATGTATATACAGTCAATAAATATTATAACAGCACTATTGTTTTCTCACTTGAATAGCATACAAACCATTTTAGATTATTCCTAGCAGCTGCTTCCGCTGTCTGTCGAAGGCACGTCCTGCAGTACGATGTTTTCATATACTTCATTGCCCGTGTATATTCGACGACCAGCCACATATTGGTTTCTGTGTTTACAGTAATATAATATAAACATCATTAGCGTTACAATAAAAACGATACCTATAACAACTATTACACTAATAGCAATAATTAACCCAACACTTAACGGATTGTTGGCTTCTACTACTGTTTCCACTGTAGTTATATTAGACAGCGTGGTATTTGTTCTTTGTGGTCTTTGTTCGGATTTCATCAGTCCGGGTGACAACACACAGGTCTTATTCTCGTCACTGTCATGGCCGCCGGCTACCGGAAGCTAGTTAGTGTCTCGCTTGTGTGTGATTAATCATAGTTAGTCTTAGTTTTAGTCAATACAACCAGTTTACTTTGTCCATTGCTCATACTAAGATATTTATACTAAAAAATAAAGCATTTAGCCTGTATTTTCAAAAGTAAAGGTCAGGGATGTAACTATTGTTTATACCCAGAATCCCACCTCTCATATTCGCGCCACTCAATGTTTATTGTTTTATGATCCCCAACGCATCTCTGACCCGCTACGGTGACTGGCGTCATACACGAGGTCGGCACCATGAAGATGTCAAACCTTATAGTTATTTTTGTCTTGCTGGCAAAATTAGTTATCTATACCCAAGCGCAGTTTAGTTTTTGTAGTGCGTGCATATGTACACCTGAGGAAGGTAGGGCCGTGTGTCGGTCTGCTGGAAAGGCAGTGCTGTTTTCTGAAGATCCGATTGAGTGGGTTACGGAGTTGGACTTGCGGCTAAACTCCTGGGCCTCAATAGATTCGGTAGAGGAAATCGCATCACTTAAAACGGCTATGCCAATGCTCAACAAACTGGACTTGCGACGCACAAATGTGAACTGTGTGACATTTACCACAGACGTTCTCAGTTCCACCATGATTAATGTCTTAACCGACTGTAAAGCAACCAAGGTAAGAAATTTATTATAGTAACTTAATCAACCTGCCTATATTAATAACAACTTGGTAAAGCACGTGGTTCTTTAAATCGTTATTTGTTCCTTTTCCTCTCATACCCTATTCACATTACACTTTGTTTTCTTTTATACATATTATTGCATAAATATTGCAGGAAGAAAGCATGGAAAAAGACTCTGGTTATGAAATCGCTACGCCCTCAGTCACCGAAACATTGGCTAGTAAGAAAATCCATGTGAACAACAATGCTCCAGTGTCTTCACGTAACTCTAATGGACTTCTAAAACTACTGGAAAGTGCTCAGGTATGGTGTCTTTTTTTTGTTTTCTTACTTTACAACCTGCTAACCATTGCTTTCTATAAGCCAACATGTATTGTGTAATCTGTTTAGGTCGTGAACTAATGTGGTATGACGTGCTACCCTTTATTTTTTTTTCTCCACTTTAGTTCTATTAACATTACACATTGGGTTTGTTATTTTATATATATATATCAACCCATAATTATTGCAGGATGAAACTGACAATATTGGTAATGGTCTTACACCCTCGGATGGCGAATCGACAACAAAGGACGAAATCATTGGTAATCACCAAGTCGCAGCATCTTCTTATAGTTCAGATACTCTTTTAGGACTGCTAAAAAAATCAGAGTTATAAACATTACATTTTACTTTAAATGTGTTAACCATTACTTTCTAAAAGACATCATGTATTTTATTTTCCTGTGAAACACGTTGTAGTTTTATGTCTTAGTATTCACTTTTGTTTTGGTTTAGATCCAAATACACCTTTTCCAATAATATTATAAAAATCACAGGTATGGCCATTACATGTTACTTTAAGCGTGTTAACCATTACTTTCTGAAAAACATTATGTATTCTCTTTCCTGTGAAACACGTCGTTGTTTTATGTCTTAGTATTCACTTTTGTTTTGGTTTAGGTCCTAATGCACTTTTCCCAATAATATTAGTTATCGTTGTCACATATTCATATTGTTAGTTGTATGCGCTGTTTTTTTTAAAGGATCAACTTGAAATGCTGACAAAGATAAAGAGCGTAGAGGATGTGCTGTTGGCGGCAGTAAAGAAAGGAACATCTAACATAGCTCCCATTCGTTCACCTACCTCCCCCGACGACAACAACAACAACAACAACGGTAAAGAAAGCAACTGGGAGTCGACAACCCTGCGAATTATTGTCTTAGTAGCTGCAGGTTTGTCGGCTTTGTTATCAACCATAGGCTTCATTTATAAGATTAAGAAGCGCATTAGCCGCAGAAATGCTTTTGGTTTTCATAGGGTGAACAAACAAAACAAACTATGTGGAACTACACCCCTTCTTTCCTCACGTAGATCTTTTAAGAGGTCGCTTTCTGAGTCTGATCTATCTCCCGAACTGACCGGCAACCTAAAAGATATAGGCATGCGTTTGCTAGCTCCCTATGTTCGAAAGGCTGTGGCCTATATGCAAGCCAAGGCTACCAACGACCCAACTGTTAACATGTATGAGCTGCAAAGCAGCTGTAGAAAAACTCCTGCAGGTTGGCCAGGTCTTGCTCATCGCCCACCCCGCGCTTTAAGCTATGAGGACACACCAAATCCAGCTTTGCGTGAGCAGGAGTTTCACTCATGTTAAAGGAATTGTTTCATTTTGTGGTGAACATATAACCCTATGGCCACATATAACTACAGGTGTACATCTAGTCGTCAGGGTTATACGTGGGTCCAATTTTCAGTAAATGTACACTTGTCAGGTCTACATGTGGGTTATTTACAAAAATGGGTGGTCAAAGATTGTACATTTTCTAAACATCTGACTCACATAGGCAGCTAGCAAACGTATCTACGACTTATCGCAACAACGAAAACATACAGGCATAGGCTGGTTTTTTTATTTGCTTGTTTATTAGTTTGTAAAGCATGTTACAGGTATATTACATTTATACTGTTTTTTCACTTATACTCCTTCTCTTGTTTTGTTAGTGCATGTCTTCCTAAATGTTTGTATTTTCTACATGTCGTCAATGTTTTTATATTCCGCTGGCCATATACCCTCAAAGGAAGTTACATTGCATATGTTGTGATACATTTCCCTTAAAACACGTCCGGCTGTTTCAAACGAAACATCACCATACCTTATGTTATACATGGAGCAAAGTCGGCGAGCTGCTAAGCTTAGTCGCATTACAGACATCTTTAGGTGACATAACTTAACATGCTCTGTTATTACTTGGTGTGACATGCAACCAGCCATGTGACCTTCTTGCCCAGGTGCCGATATAATACACCCAGGGCAGTACTTTCGAATTCTATCCTCGTATTCTCTTCTCATCATGTAGTTGTAGGTCATTTTTAACAGCTCCTTAACGCTGGGACTGTTCATTGTTCTTTCGTCAATGGTATAGTTGGTGCAGCCTGTCTCATTTTCCGCATTTTCAACGCACACTTCTCTTGTCAGAAAGGTTAAGGCGCCGGTCGTCCTTTCAGTATGCCAATGGTACTCTTTGTATGTGGATTCTGTAGCACTGCTTAGCTCTGTTTTGTCATCACTAAACTTCCTTTTTCGGCTCTTTTTTTCTATGTTCATCTCGCACAGTGCCTTGTGCTCCGCTTGCGATATATTGAAGCAGTCAAACCTAAAGTCACAAACAAACTATTTTACACTATTTAAATTCTTTTAGCCAATTTTATGTTTCAACGGGTAATATACTTCTATTTTTTCACAGCTCTAGTAATACATGTATAGTGTTTACAAATGTATTGTTGTATATGTATATATATATAAGGTAAACTTACGGTATTCTGTTGCCTTCCTCGTCTTTTTTCACAAATGCCAAATACTTTGCCTCCATGTGTTCTGACAACTGTAACTCCCATAGTCCTCTAACCAGTCCAGTACCTGTGTTCAGTACCTCTGCACCGTGTGTAACTGCATCCTGAACTATGTGATTTGGAATCAACACAAACCGTGTCTTTCCATCACTTTTGGTTCTTACAAACTTAACATTTGTCTCCCCTGTGTGGGCTGTCACAAACGTGCTTAGCTCCATGGCTTACAGTATACTAACTCAGTTACCCAGTTTCAGCCGTACCTTATTTTATACCTTAGTCCTACGTCATATCCCTATACCAATATTTGTATTTCATAGGTTATGTGTCTATTAATAGCTTACCTAATTATAGCTCACATACGTAAGCCTTATCTTCGTCACCATCCACAATTTCCACTGTGAACGTTGGTCCGTTGAAGTGCATTATGAGACGTAACATCCCAAACTCTCGTTCGTACCAGAACACATCATGTGGGTTGACTCTCAGGCGGCAGCTGTCGTTCGGACGCGATATTAAAATCTCAATATAACCCTCCTCGGCCTTAATGGCAATAACAGTCAGGTCTTGGTATGTAATCTTCATCTTCAATATAAATAACAGTTCTGTATGCTGTTCATGTGTGTCACGTTTTACTTCAAAACGGTTTTATATTTACTATTGTTCTTGTGGTTATTATAGATAGTATAGTCATTTATACAGTTACTAGCTAACAACCGTACTGTTCATATTTGCTTTTTTCTATATCATAGTCTCAGGGGTTAGGTTATTTATGTGTGTGTAATGTTTTCCTTCAAAACAGTTTACAGTCAGTATTAACCTCAGGGTTAAAGAAATGGTGCTTACCTTGTCAAACTGTAGTGGTCAACTAATGTGCGCAACTGATATCATTCAGTTACAAATCGGCAGCAAGCTTATATTATCTATTTAAGCCGTTCGGTACTCCACTTCTATGTCGATAAACGTGATTCTATTCATTGTTTTTCCCTTTATCACCTTGGTTATTGTTCATATTACTATTTATAAGGTTAAACGCGCTTCTATTGAAAACCTTTAAAACATACAAATACAGCATGTATTGTTCTGTTCAATAACATTGTGGATCAACAGTTAGAACACTATATGTTTCTACGCACTCGTGTCACTCATGTTTACCCATATGTGTATTATAAAGCTACTTAATAAAGTATTAGCATTAGTCTAAACCCGCCTACTTTATTTTTTCTCTCAAACAGCCCTGAAACGCAAAACCAAAAACCTTTGCTACCAGCTATGGGTTTAGAATCTGCACGTTCTACTCCATCCATAATTCTAATTAACTCTACATTTATTTTTTCTATATCATTCAAAAGGTATCTATGCCGACTTTAATTATCGGGTCAGTCTAACACAATTGTCTCTAATCTCCAGTGTTCCTTTCACTCCCAAACAACAGTGCGATAAAGACCCCTCACTCCTCGGTGTTTCGCTTCCCCGCACCTTATTCGCAAACAGAACCAACATTCACAGCAAAATGTGAGTAGTACATACAATTGGGGAAAATAAAGTTCACCACAGCTTGTCGTGAGTAGTACATACAATTGGGGGACAGGGTATTTCTCCTGGCTAAAGCTAATATTCCACACACACACACATTCAATTCGAAGGCAGGTTTCAGGTTATCCATGTTGTACTCTAAGACAAGTTTAGCGGTCACAGGTAAGCAGGGCACTCATGTTTAGGGTTCACAGGTCACTAGGGCAGGTGACCTGTACTAGGTCACCCCCATGTTTAGGTAAACAGGTAACTCATGTTTATGTTCACCTGTACTAGGTTAGGGGTCACAGGTAACTAGGGCACTCATGTTTATGTTCACCTGTACTAGGTTAGGGGTCACAGGTAACTAGGGCACTCATGTTTAGGTTCACCTGTACTAGGTTAGGGGTCACAGGTAACTAGGGCACTCATGTTTAGGTACACCTGTACTAGGTCAGTACACCTGCACTAGGTCAGGGTAGGGGGGTCTTATCTACTGGGTCAAGTACCCTTGACCCTTATCTCTCCCTTATCGCTGTTCCAAAGGTCAGGGGCCTACTCAAGTGGTTCTTATCCAGCCTAATCTAAGGTGTCGCCAAAATGTGCGCATGAATCGCCGTAAGACTACTACTAATAGCAAGGCTCAACACAGAAGAATTACAGCCCTTTCATTCGGCATTTACTTGTGTATAAATTGCTTGGCCATGCATGGGGGCCCTGGTACGCCAGGCACCCCCCGATTTGTTTAACCTTAAGAGTTTCTTGTCTTAGGTTTTCTGGTATTGTGTCTAGGTCATTCACCCCATAGTTCTTTCCATGCACTAGTACCTTGTCGCCTGTTTCACATGACATGCCTTCTTTGCTATTTGTCTGAGTATGCTCCTATTACTTACTCCTATTATTTAAGGCACATAAAGCCTACATGCCATCAACGATCATGCCTAGCATGCTAAACTCAGCTGCAGTACCTCCAAACTGAACGGTATAACCTATGTTTTTCCAATGATTTGTCATGTCATATTCTTCCTATGACTTTTATTGTATCATATTTGGGCTCACCCGGAAGATCTGGTCTCCAGACGGTGCTTGCCATATTTCTGTCATGTCTTATAGAAATAAAAACGAATATATATATATATATTACATCTCACTTCAGTGTTTACATCGTCCTCAAACCCCCAGAAGCGATGAGCCGGGTATTGCTCAAGAGGGTAAGTACTCTTCTCGAATATCTTGCCTTTGCTTTTCATAAATACCTTTTTGTAGTGTATGAACTTGAATGTACATATGATATTATCAGGCCAATTGTTGAACTTGGTATCTGGATTACTTTTCACTCTATAGCAATCATAAATGTGGTTTGTGGGAAATCCAGGCATGACAAGATTTATAATGTCCGTACAAGTCTGTTCAACTAACTCATTTCTTGGTTCTCGTATTCCACTGAACAAAACCGACTTTCCCCTCAGTTTGGTATCCACTTCGTTATTGATCTGTTTCTGTCTCAGTAATTCCTGTTGTAGGTGATTAACAGTCGTTTCAAGTGACATCAGGCATTTTTTCATGGCCTCGTTATCCTCCTCTAGCTCAATCCTACTACGAACCTCGTCTGTGTGATGACCAATAAGATTTTGTACATTGGTGTTTGTGTTATCGACACACAAAACTAAATCATTATGGCTATCAATCAGACTTATCAGAGTTTCTTCAGCTGTCAGTTCTTTTGGTGCCACCATGTTTAAATCTGGTGTCTGCATCTCACCAGTTTTGTTGTCTAAATTCTTAATTCTAGATATAATCTAGTATACTAGATCGCCCTTATTATGATCATAGACTGTCTTTTTCAAATTTGGGGATAATCCTGTGAAATCATTAGACTTGCGTTTTGTTCTGGTGGAGATCTATTGTAGCTGTCGATGTAATTGTACATGGTCCAATTACTCAAGGGTCGGCCAACGGCGGGAATTTCAAATGTCAACAAGCTCCAATATAACTTATTCTGGTCGGTTATTTTCTTGTAAAAAACTTACTTCTCATACAATCCTCCAATTTAACATGCATACATGATCCTTAGTCTTACGGTAGGGTAATCCGCAGATCCAGGTCGTAAAATAGTAGTAGATTGGTGTTCTTTACATTGAATATGAGCAGCACTCTTACCAGGCATGTCTGTCGTCGGCCATTTTGCATGCCACCTGATGATATCTAAATCTCAAGCTGAGAATAACTTGTTGAAATGTAATGCTTGTGGTAATAAAACGAAATAATCAAATCAAAATCATATTAGTTAGTATTAATGTTTAAGTAAAAAAACAAAAACATATCTGGACTCGTGCTAGAATTGTTTTCTTTTTAGCCACTGTGGCGAAATTCCACAGAAATATTATCGCCAGACTGACCTTCTTGTCGCCACAAAGAAACCATCAGTATAAATGACTCTTATGAATCAATACACAGTATTTTAATGACGTCGTCAGTTGATAATTAACATACAAAACCAACTTAAGAATGTTGGTCGGTTTGAAGCATGCTATACATGATAGAAGAGGCCTTCATGATATACTTTTTACCCAGTACTAAAAGGCTCGGTCAATATTGAATTTGTCCACAAGCTTTGACACCAGAACAAATTTTCAATTTCGCAACTTAAACTCATTAGAGTCTGTCTTTCATTAACACCCAATTAACACGCCCAGGAGGACGAACGATGTCCAAAGGCAATAATGTTTCTGCATACAGATCACAGGACCTCCAGGGTGATATTGCATCGGCATACAACTCAATCAACGCACCAATGCACACACTAATGCACTCGCATGCAAGTCCAACCCAGTTATCGCCAATTATTACCAATTATCCAATTAGTATGATGCACTGGGTGTGCATTATTATCCTACTAGAATCGTATAATGCCTAGTTGTAATTAGTGGTGGTAATTAGTACCAAATTTTCCATGAATTTGTTCAGAATAATAAATGGCAATAATGCATAAAAACCACCTAAAAGTCTGTTAAATAAATACAAATCATGTATTATTGCATCATAGATCATTAACAAAATTTACTGTTGCAACAGATCAAATTTCACCTAGTTCTCTCCTAGCCAGTACAGCATTGACCAATAGGAAACCCCTAAATGAATCTGCCTAATTTCATGTGTGGTGCATCTGCGACGCTATACGATGGTCGGATTTCACTCTGTTCCAGGGTGTACAACCCCTGATCAGGATATAATATCCACAATATGTGCTTGACGACTGTCAACCATCACAGGCAGGTACATTGCTAGTTTATCATAATTAACAGAGACAATACATCAATATATTTTTTTTGCTAGAAATGTTTTATTTTGTTGTTGTAACGTTTTTTTATTTATCTTTTTGGTACAGCTCAATGTTTCCATCGTTTTTCATTTGTATCCATATCATATCTTACAATTTTATACAATTCATCACAAAACAGTTTCTTATCTATCTATATAGTGCTTTCCACAGTAGAAGATGAAACAGGAAATGTGGCATAACAATTAACAGTATTGGTATATAACTATTAACAATGCGTGTTTAATGCATGTGTAGTGTATTTCTTCGCAATCCGGATCATTTCATGAATAAAAGACACAACACTAGCAGTTACCAATCTGTTCATCAAGTAACAAGTAACCCAAGAGTCTCAGATAGGCATTACTCTAATCCAAGACTCACTTACAAATGGTGTAGATGTGTAATGAAGAGTAAGTCTAACGTAGAATACAGTATTGGTAAAGTTGTAAGAACATGGAATTCAAGACATGATTGAAGATATTTGAATGAACAAAAAAATGTGGGTAGAGAAACCGTTATCGCAACCTTTTTCTTGTCCATAATTATCTAATCTAATGTAGCGCATATGGGATGCAACAGAGGGGTGAGATGTAGTCTCCATGAAGAATAAGAATATTCTTCATGAATACAATTCATCCTTAAGCCATCATGATTCAATGATGTAAAAATAACACAATTAAACTAATCATGTTATTTTCAGAGAGACATTCAGTAAATGTCTCTCATTTCACTGGAATCAACAATACACACACATAATTATGTGTAGTGAAACCAGTTTTAGGATCTAACTAGATGTGATGGTTGTGAAATATAATGCTATGAGGAAGTATTCTTTTCTACCAGGTTAGCTTTTTTCTGCCAATGATTCATATCATTGGCCTCCAAGCAGATGCAGGGGAAGAATACCAAGCAACCTCTGGACAAGAGGGAGTTCTTGTCTGAGGAGAAATTTGAAAGAGAAATGCTGTGCTACAAGTACCTTGGCTGGTAGCTGCTGCAGATGATGGTGATCTTGGAATAGACAGCAGCAGGCAAGGATGGTTGTGACTTTGCTTCTCTTCTGGTGACATCCAGTAACAGGTGCCAACAAAGGCCACCCCCTGAAGGAACACATTGGTACTAGTTTCCTCCAGATTGCATATGTGCCCCACGATAATGTGTTTACTCGCACGCACAACACATCCATATTACTGGTGTAAGTATATACGTTGATAGATACTATCATTTTGATGTCATTAGCTCTTGTTTTAGTTACATTATATAGTCATGCACCCAGATAGTTAAACCCACCCTAGACACAGTGCCAAGCAGAATAACATGGTATTCATTCCGTGAATTTTGGTCTTGACAAATAATCATGTCTTGCTGTATAAAAATGTTGAATAAAAAAATAAAATACTGGTTTCATGACTAAAACTTTGCACTTCACTTGAGGAAGAAATCCACTCTTCTTCGATTTTGTTTTCTTTATTACAGATATACTTTTTCATATTGTTTTCTACCATTTTCAAAAATATTAAGTGAGCACTCTGCGCTTATGTATGGAAGCATTACATTGTACCAGTATCGTATATGCAAGAATTATATGGAAGTTAGGTATATATACAGGGGATGTGAGCATGCGGAGCAGAGAGAAGAATTAGACGTTTCCACAGGTCCACTTTGGGATTTGAAGCCAGTACCCCTCCAGAGTTTCACCTGCCTTAATTTCACTTAAATTGATTACACATAATGAAGCATCTTGCATGCGACCTATGAAAAGCCACTGTAGGTACTCTTCTAACTGACATGTTAGACAAACAATTCAATAAAATATGTTGTCTTTTTCAACCTCACAAAATGTGCAGATTGAATTTTCCTGCGTAAAATCACTCAGACCTCACATTTTCAGTTGTCTCAGTGTCGCTCCATAACTTCCATAACAGCAGAAGAAAACCAAATAACGCCACTCGACCGAAGGAAGGGAGATGCCCATGGTAACTACGAACAACTAGGGATATGTATAGCCATGGCAGCAAATACTAGCATTGGTCGGAATATCGTCTGCTCTATAGTGATGTAAGGACGGCAGGGTAGGGATGGCCTATGAGGTAGGTTCTAGCAGGGTCACTACTCACTGGGTACCTGAAACATCAAACATGCAGGTAATGTGGGATCATTTCATGTAGTTACTTCTCACAGCCCCTCACAAGTATGGCTTCCGTTTCATTTCATAAGTGATAAGTTTATGGTACTTAACTCTGCAGGTTAAAAGGTTCAATTTACAAGATGGCTACCGGGGATTAGTTCTTGCTTGTAGGAAAAGAACTTGAGTCCGTCTCCCCTACATAATCATGAATGCTTTTCAAGGTTACTGTAAATTATTTTCTCCTTGCACATATGAAAGAATTTCAATCAATAGTAATGGTGCCAGCTAGGTCAGACAGTCAGACATGTCGAAAGGGAGGTTGGAGCTTATATTCACATTTCATGGGAGCCAGTCTTTTCTACCACAATCATAAGTAATGGTAAGTAAATACAAAATTCTAACCAGTAATGCTCAGCTTCGGCCGAGAACGATCGTATATATGTTGTCTGAGCTGAGGACATACCCATTGCAGTTCAGGATGTCTAAAGGTAACTTTCCTGATCTAAAGTTTTTAACGATAGTATTTCCATCAGGCAAAAATGGGCCCAAGAAAATCAAAATCCCCCCTCTTTTCAGCCTTGACTCCTGAAATTCATTGGCTGGTAACACCAGAGTTAAAAGAGAGATAATTTGTTGCAGTCCGAGTATCTGTCTGAGAGGCCCCGCCGAACTATTAGGCCTCCGCATAGATATGGAATGGGGGTTGATCATAGTGGTTAGATGTTTTGGTGCGAAGTAGAAAAAATTACACAACGAGAAGTACTGCAGTAGAGTCGGGCCGGGCGCGGAAACTCGTGTGTAGAGTTCCGGTCCGACCTTAGGAGATATCACTATATTGGTTGGCTGTGTTAATTTTTTGCTCCGATCGGTTTAACTGGCCAGTTGACCTCCTCGGGTTGCTGGACCCATTGGGAAATAAAGTGGGGAGTACCAGTCTATAACCTTTTGTCTTGAATCATTGATATGGTCGTGTTTTTGTTGTATGTATGTCTTGCTCGGGGGCATTATCAGTTGTTGTGTCTACGGGTAGGGGTTGGGGGCATTGCTCATTTGGGGTATGACCAATTGAGGCCGGGTCATGAGTCGTCTGCGGCTGGTTACTTGACTGGTGTTGCTATTTTTAGACCCGGTGACCTCGTTCTCACGTGAAGGAACGAGAGGTGGCTGGTGTGAACCAGTCAGTCAGTTGCATTCGGTCGACTTGGTCGGTCGTGTCCCACTGTATGCTATTGCCCCACATGGAATAAAACAATTGAGTTGTTGAATATTCCCTTGCATTTTAATGAGTTTCAGTTGTCGTAACTGTGCAGAAAGTGTGACCCGGTTTTGAAAGTGTTGGAGTTGGATAGGATCTGGTTTTGATCCTGTCATTGGCCGTGTCATGGCCGACGAGGAGAAGCCGGGCGGTTCGCAGGTTTATGCTGCTGATTTCCCTGAGATGCAGAAAGTTCCTGCCCCGAACCCTGAACTTGTTATGAAGAAGAAGTTGAGTGAGCAGAGGAAGGCTGAGCGAAAAGCCCGGGAGCAGTCCCGGCTTGCTGCAATGAAGAAGGCAACTGCGGCTAAGCAAGCACTATTGAAGAAGTCGGCTGAGGCGAAAGTTCCTACGGTGAAGAAACTCGGGAAGAAGCCAGCTGAGAAACCGGCTGCTAAGGTGGTGGAGAGGACCAGTCCCCGGAGGGCTAATCCCGGAGTTGTGGTGGCTGATACTCAGCCTCCCGAAACTCAGCTTGCTGCGGCGGGACATATGGAGAGAGCTCCTTCTCCCGCAGCCTCTGACGTGGTGATTGTAGACAGTCCGGAGTCTACCCAGGCTCCCCGAGCCGAGGAGGGAGAGATAGTGGAGGATGGTGCTACAGCTGCTGTTGGAGACCCGGGCATGGAAGGTGTCACCCCGGACACTGCTCAGCTTACCGCTGGCAGTGGTGAAAAAGCACAGGAGACGGAGGAGATGGATACCACTCCTGCTGCTGATGTTATGATTGAAAAACCTGAGGATGATGGTGAATTTGTGGAGGTTAAAACCAAGAAGAAGAAGGCTAAGGCCAGTGTCGTGAAATTAGGTTCGGAGAAGGAAGTTCAAGCAATTGAGCGGCAGCATGGAATTTCCCGTTACAGGTCGGGGAAATTTGCTAAAAAACGGGAGGACCCTGACTTTACTGTGAGAAACATGGCCCGGTGGAACGCTTTGCAGAAAAAGCTTGACACTTTTGTAGTGCTGGAGGAGGATATTGCCCCTGTGATACCCAGTGTGGAAGATACTTTCCCTGTCTGCCCTGAGTCCGAGGATGAGGATGAGGCCATGGCCGAGTACTCAAACGGGACTTTGATGTCTAAGTATGAAATGGAATTTCATTTCTTAAAGAGTCGTACCGGGCGGCAGCCGGAGTCAACTCGGGAGGTGGTGATCAACCAGACGGTACTTGTGAAGTTAAATAGTGTGGAGCGTTTGTGGAGCCCGGGACAGAGGTGTCCTTTTGTGTATTGCCGGCATTTGGACCCGTCCATCAATCCGGATGGAGTTCGTTCGTACAGAACGAGAGAAAGGTTTTATCGACATCTGGTGGAGGAGCATTGTCCGGCTAGTTACCAACTAACCTGCCCACATGCTTCGTCTTGTTTGGTGAAGCTGGATCGCCGATCAGAATTGGTGAGGCACTGTATGACGCAACACCATGAGAAGAGGGACACAGCACTTGATATGTGTATGAGTTTTCGGGTGTTTCAAAAGGAGTTCCCAAATTATGGGTGTCAGAAGTTTGCGAGAATGACCAGAGGAGATTGGGAGACCGTGTCTGTTCTCGGGAGGACGGGTGGTTCTAGGCGGTTTGTGATCCCCAAACTTCCTTCCTCTCATGGTTCAGGCCCGGCCCCTCCGAGTGTATGGAAGAAGCCTCCGAGTAGCAGTTATGGGAGCGCTGACCACATGAACTCCTCTATTGAAAGCGTCGGTGGTAGACCAGAGTTCTATGCTGTCTGGTACAGATCGTTCGGAGCGTGTTCGCCCGATGGGAGGTCGGATCCCGAATGTTGATGCCACCTATGATCATGTCGCTAGATCTTTGGAGAGAATAACTGCGTGTATGGACGCCGGAGTTTCGGCCAATGAGTCGACTGCTTCGGCTGTCATGGCAGATATTCGTACCTTGATCGGGGAAGCTTTTGAGCCGTTGGAAGGAATCCAAGAGTTGCGGGAACAGGTTAAACTGATTCCAAATCTAGAGCAGGAAAATCTGGATTTGCAGGATCAGTTGAGGTTTTACAAGGAGGAAGATAATCGTTCGCGTGAAGTAAACATGGAGTTACGTCGTAAGTTGTCCCGCTATGAGCAGCAAGGTGGTCCGGATTCTAAGCGGAAAAAGACAGAAAAAGATAAGGTGGAAACTGTAGTGCAGGGTGAGCCGGAAGATCAAGTTATGGAGGAGGAAAAGTCGGAGAAAACCGGGGCCGTTGGTGGCACGGTTAGTATTTCGGATATGCGGGAAGTGATGTCGGGCCTGTTCAAAAAAATGTTTGAGGAACACTTGCCTCAGCAGCCGGCTGTTCAACAACTGCCGCCTCCACCCCCTGTTGCTATGACTATGCCGACCTTTCCCTCTTGGGATGCCTTTTTCCAATCTTTTGGACAAAATTTGCCGCAATACACCACCTCGGACCCTGATGTGAGAACTTTTGCAGATCCAAATGCGCAGATGGCTATGCGCATGGCTCCGAACATGTTCAGTCCGCCTGCGGTGAGTAGGGTTAGGCAGTCACCTCAGGTGCCTCTCTATAGTGCTGCAGTGGCTGGTGGCTCCCTCCGGTGTGTCGGCGACACATGCTGTCAGGCCGGGAATGGGACGTGGGGGAAAACCCTCTCTGTTGCCGAAACCCCGCACTATGGTGACGTTGACCCCCGTAGGAAGGTCTGGCGCTGGGAGGACTACTTCTACTCCGGTTACTAGCCCGGGGAAGGTTGCTCTCCCCAGCGTCCCCGATAAGACATTGGATAGTCCTGCAAGACTGGCTCTGGAGATGAAGAGTCTTGAGGAAAACTTAACCCAGGATACGGGTGAAGGTGGAGTCGTGGAATCCGATGCAGCTGAGGAAAGCCCTGAGATGGAGATGTCTGTTGAGGAGGAGAATCGGTTGCTTCGGGGTGAGAAGGGCACAGTGATGGATGAGTATTAGTGCTCTTCCACTGTTTATTGTAGTATGTTGTTAAGTTGTGTGTTTGGTTGTCGTTTTTCCGGATGGACGGCGGCGTGGGAGCGCCAGTATCATTGGCATCTGGCTACGCCGAAGTCAACCGGGCCGGATGCAGTCGTTTCCGGATATCGCGGATGTTTCCAGTCCTCTCCGAGACAACAACCCCCTGATTCCCTGCAACAGACACTACGTGGATAACTACTCTTTTTACATGGACATTACTTTATGCTCAAGCATATGGACCTCTGTGATTTTATATACCGGATTTATCCTACCTGTGGTTGTGAACATACCTCGGGTTAGAGTTTATTTCATTATTATTCTCCCAAGTTAAAGGTATGTTTCATATTGTATTGTGTTGTTTATAGGAATATATGGTTTTTACTTACACCACAAGTGTGTAGGCTTTTAATATTCCTTCACTTTACTTTTTCACATGTCGTTCTTCTATGTCCTTATATTCTATTTCCACTGTATGTGTCATTACGATTTAATATATTATATGTCTTGCTTAGGACCTGTTTAGTTCTAGCCAGTTCGTGTCTAGTCGGTCCTCCCTCCAGAAAAAGGGGGGGAGGGGGGTATTGTGGTGCTGAGTGTGGTGGTGCCGGGTCTGAGCGGTTATCCCCGCTCTGGCCCGGCGCCGCTAGCCAGGATCCCGAACCCCCGGTCTAGTCACACGGTTATCCGGGTGCGGCCGGCCGGATTGGATTCGGGCTGGCTGTTCTACCTGTTGCAGGGATGGTTTGCCACCAGATGTCGTGTGGGGGTTTTGTCTCTCTTATTTTAATATTTTACTGCTAGCATATGTCTGATCTCAATTCTTGTGTTAAACTACCCTTTGTTAACTATAATTTTTTGTTCTTATCCCTCTCTTCTGTGAAGCGGAGGGAGAACCTTTTTCACTGTGGTTGAAGGGTTTTTAGTCGGCAATAAAGACTAAAGCGCTAGCAAGGACTCGGAGATCTGTGTTGTTCTATTCTTGTTGTTATTTACCCGAATCGCCGTACAAGTAAATAAGCAGACATTACATGTTGCTATTAAATGCCTAACCTGTGCCAAAATAATGGGTTGGCTATGACTCCTTACATAGTAATTACATGACTTTGAATGTTTTAGCCCCCCTAAAATTGAAGTGAAAAATGTAAAGTTGACAATTTCTGTCTGGCAATGTAATAGCATAAATGTAAAGAACACCTGGACAACTTTTCATGAGAATTTGAGGAATTTTTTTTTCAAGACCAAAATCACACCTGGCCTGGCTTCATTTTCCTGAAATTATATAAAGGTTCTCAAAACGGCCCCAGCATTGTTGATTCGGCCAAGATTGTGATGATGGTAATAAATAAATAGCGAGAGGCAGCTTTGGGAAATTAAACGTTTATTTAATTTTATAAAATTTATATAAATGATTTTAAGTAATAAAAGGAGGGTATATAAATAGATGATGGTTGAGAGTAAAATTGGTAAAAGTTGATGAATTGTAAAATAAATTGTTTGTAGATAAAATTGATTTGAATGATAGATATAATTAGTATGGAGGAATGATAATGATTAGAAATAGGTGTGGGTGGGTGGGTTAAATGTTGTATGGTGTGTGTTTGAAAGTGAAGTGAGCGGGGAGCGGTGTGAGAGTGGTTAGTACGGGGGATGTTTGTAGGGGGCATAGTAGTAGGTGGAAGGGGATTGGCCGCAACAATGCCCTAGCATTACCTATACAGTCATGCTATACACATTGTTGATTCGGCCAAGATTGTGATGATGGTAATAAATAAGTAGCGAGAGGCAGCTTTGGGAAATTAAATGTTTATTTAATTTTATAAAATTTATATAAATGATTTTAAGTTATAAAAGGAGGGTATATAAATAGATGATGGTTGAGAGTAAAATTGGTAAAAGTTGATGAATTGTAAAATAAATTGTTTGTAGATAAAATTGATTTGAATGATAGATATAATTAGCCAAAACTGCCAATTTGGTGATGTATGAAGGGAAGTGGAGGGTGGGATTTTGATATGGTATTTAGTGATGGAGTTTTGATATGATGTTTTAATGGTGGGGGTGTTTTAGTATAAAATAGTTTTTCTGCTTATGGCAGTTATTATGTTGATAAAAGGTTTGTTGGTCCCGTGGGACAGTCCTTGAGGCCTGAGGGCCGAGTCTTTAGGTATATAGCCGAGTGGCTTTATGGTAATATGATTTGGGATACGGGAGGAGTGTGATTATATGTTTTAGAGTCTGTTGCCTGCTTGAGGTCAATCAATACTAAGGATGCAGGGGGTTGCTTATGGCTTTTGTTATTGCGTGATTCACTTTGGATGCATCTGTGTGTATGTATTTCTTATATGCATCTGAGGCCCAACCGATATAATCCTGTATCTGCAGGGTGGTACAGCCTGCGGCAAAGGCATTAGTAGCTGCCGCTTTGCGCAGACTGTGAAGCGTATAGGGTCGTGGCTCTACTCCCATAGACACTAGGAGGCTCTTCCAGTATCGAGCCACATACATGGCTGGCATGGGGTTTCTCGTTCCTGGGAACATGAAACAGGCTTCTTGCTGATGTCTTGTGGGGAGGCGACGTAGCATCTCCTTGATGGCCTGGACTACGCATATGGTCTTGTCGGCTGACGGTTGGAGTGTTACCGTCTTACACTGGTACGCCGACTGTAAATTCTTAGCGGATTTCACCTTAATAATCACACATCCATTGGTCAATACCACATCAGCCCTTGTGAGGTGGATAATGGGCCTGAACTTACTCAGAGTAGGTGCCAGCACCTCCGATTGGCATAAGCCCGCATAATATATCACGAGTAGGGCGGTCTTCACCGTCTGCGCCGTGTGGTCTGAGGTTATATTCAGGAGTGCTGCTCTAATAACTTCGGAAGGAACTGGTAGCCTCACTCTGGGTACAAATGACTTGTCTCTATCAAGGCCCTGTAGGGCCCAGCGAACGCGCTGGTGATCCAGCGACCTCGTTGGGAGATTATTTAGTTTAAAACTCGTTCTGAGATGAGATATATGGTTCCTAATTGTTTTTGGTGCGGGGGCAGTTTGGTGGAGATATTCGATATATGCACAGATTGTTAGGTAAGAGGGGTTTGTGGCATCCGCCCCTACCTGTCTGGTGAATTTCTCAAACCTCCTCACTGCCGCATCCCTGTTTTCTCGAGTTCCCTCTGCCCAGGCGTCGCGTTGCCTGCTTGCTACTTTCTCCAGTAGTGGTGCGAGGAGTGGACCTGTAATGCGATGAGAGGTACAATGTTTTAAGTGCATAGAGGCAAGGTTCAATTTTCTTTATTGATTTTTCATTGATAGTACGATCAGCAGCATGTCTATATTTATCGTGAAGGTGTGCGCGGCTGAGATTGTCGGCCAATGTATTTTCCACGCCTGGTATGTGTTCATAGCTAATTTTAAGGTCGAAAAGGGCTTGAACCATCCAAGCCAAGCGCGCGGCCTCCAGTATTACTCGGTTTTTGCCACGACCAGTCTTGAAGACCGAAACGCTTGCTAGATTGTCACAAAGTATTAGGATGTGTCCTCCACGATCCTTTTCACTAACTAATGTATGCAATGCTATGGGAATGTTTGCTGCCTCCAGTTCTGATATGTTAGCTACCCCTTCGTCCACTGGGGCCACTTGGGCGCTATATGCATTGAATTGGTCGGCGCCTCCCACCCCGGATAGGCAGGCGTCCACCACTATGGTCTTGGTGGGGGCACTAGATGGAATAACAGCCCTCCCGTTCCATTGTTGGCAGAACCCACTGAACCATTGGAGATCCCTTTTCATATATGTGTTTATATTCACATATTTCTTACCCTGCATGTCCCTGAGGGCCTCCAGCAGCCTGCTGACGAAAAGTCGGGCAGGACCCACACATTTAGATACGTGAATAAGTGAACCTATGACAGACTGTAATTCTCGCCTGGACATCGAGCGCCTCTTTAGATATTTGTTAACCATTGCGAGTATCTGTTCGATCTTTTGTTTATTAATGCTCAGTGTCATGTCGGGTGCATTTATGTCGATGCCTAACCATCTGACCACGGCAGCTGGAGGCTGTCTTTTATCTTCAGCCTCGGCAAACCAAGTTTGGCGAATAACTCGATGGCTCTGTCATAATGGCGCTTAGCTGTTTCACTATCCTTTGATATTATTATTAAATCATCGAGGTACATTTTGCTCATGATGCCCTCCCTGGCCAACACGCCCACTATCGTGTCCGCAATGCGTTGCATATGTGATGACGATGAGCGAGCGCCAAACGGCATGGTTACATCTAAGTAATAACTCTGGTTCCAATGGATACACAACAGAGGCCAGTCCATGGGATCGCTTTTAAAGTTTTTATAAGCTCTGCTTATATCGATGGTACTCATGAAGGCGGAGGGTCCGAACTTGAGGAGTTCTTCCACAAGTAAGTCGACAGTAGGCAGAGTGTGGACGCGCTGTTCGCCCCACAAGCTGTTCTTTAATAGGAATGCGTTTACAGATTTCTCTTCCGGGAAACTTAAGTTAATAATAACGCGCCGAGAGTCAGTGTCTCTCTTTTCCCTGGACATCAGCGGAGAACAGTGGTACCAGGTATCAAACGGTGCTCGATCGAGCGGGCCCACAAGTCCCCCCAGTCGCAATTCTTTATTTACGAAGTCGTCGATCTTTTCACTAAATGCATTTGCACTGGAGTGGTTTTCGCCGCTGTCGAGATGGGTAGTGGGGCCGAGATAACCCATGGGGAACCCGTAGGCAACTAGATCATAGAGTTCTTTCTCGTCAGAATTATTGGAGAGGTATTTCTTCCAGTTAGGTAGATTGAGACTAGTAGGGAGTTCAATTTTTGCAGAGAGGGCGTTAGGCATGCCTGTACTGTGCACTGCCGAGTAGATAGCCTGGTGATTACTATACTTGGAGTCTATGCACATATTCGGCCACTCACTATGTCTATGACTTGCGTATGCGGCGGGCAAGAGATCTACTTCTCCCTTGTCCCTTTTGCCGGCACAAATGTCCCTTATTCTGACAAAATGATCATCATCGCTTATTGTACTCACGTTCCTATGATGTGGAGCCGTGGCCTTCGTTGGCGAGTCTGTATGGGGCAGGTAAGTGACAGCAGTTGACGCGGTGACAGCCGTCTTGTTTACTGTGCGGCCATCTTTGCTGGTAGTCTCGCCATGCGCGTGGCTGCGCGAGACATCAACACTGACACGTGCTGGGGGCGTGGCACCCGGGCCCGCGTAGCTTTCTCTGGGTATGAATGGCGGCGCCTCCACGTTCCACTTGCTGGAGACGCCGTCTATTCGTTTTTTGTAGCAGAGCTGGAATAAGACTGAGGTGAAACATTAGATCTGTTGTTATTGCGAGGGGCATTGTAATTCTGAGTACCACCGTTCCTATTTCCTCCTTGATTATTACCGTTTATAGTTGGTGGGCTTAGCGCTCAAAACAGGCCATTTACTTCAAGTCATGATGCAAAGGTCCCCTTTGGTATGGTAGCACCTTAGGGCAATAGAAAAAGATTTATCCTAAGACACACGTGATATCACCCCTCGTTTTTGAAAAAATGACGTTTTTACAAAATGGCCGCCAAAAATTCAACCAACATCCTAACTTCACTTCTATTTGACATAGAAAGACAAAGTTGGTGTCTAAACATAGGTTTTCAGGGTCAGGGAATCTGATAGAAAGGGTTTAAAGTCTGACAGAACAATATTTATCCTCTTATAAAGAATATTTAAGATAAAATAAAATAAAAATTAAATAAAAAAGTTTTTTTTACTAGTTTATCAAACAAACTCTTTCCTTGTAGGGCAAATGCGCTCTTCATTGATTATTATTAACTGCTTGTTGCATCCAATAGTGGCAATCAGTACAACATATGACTTTTTCTCTTTTTGAGCAGATACTAAGCATATCAAAAGTACATTACTAAGACACCTTTTCCTATTACCGACTAGAGATTTCTATTTCTGTAGAGACTATTTCTCCATTACTGATATGTTTTCTCCTATTGCAACAACCAGGAAGCTATAACAAGGGTCTATATTACTATTACCACTCACCATAGCAACTATGGTATCTCCCCTAATACAGCTCACTCCTTTGAACTACTACCTTGATCGTTCACTCCTTTTCCTCTCTGCTAATGGCAATGGTAAATTTGTTATATAACACACTTGTTCACTCATAGGGAGGTCCTCAGCACATATGTACTTACCACTTGTCACTCTACCCCATTCCCACACTCATAGTACATGGGAAGCCTCTCTCTCCTTCTCTGCCTATGCCTCTCTCCCCTATCCCACCCCCTCCTCAACCGCCACAGACACCCCTCTTTCTCTGGCTCTCTGCCTCCCTGTCTCTCTTTATGCCTTTCTCTCCCTCTCAGTTTCTCTCCCTCCCATACTTCCCCCTCGGATATTTGGATATCTCGATATTTGGATAGCTATGTGACAGAAAGAATCCAAGATAGTATCTCTTTGGATATCAAGATATTCAGAGGTGATGTTGATCATGAATCCTGGTCAAATACCAGTAATGGTGGCTGATCAGCCACTATTCATGCTATTAAATGGGGATACCCTGATTGTGATCTTAGTAAAGAAGGCCCATGCCTGATTTGAAAAGGCTGCTACTTAGGGGTATGGTTGTCCAACATATATATATGACAATATGTAGTTGTCTGCTCACACCAATGAAAGGTGAAACCTGGTTGTCCAGACGCCCAAATATTGATTTTTGGTTGTCCACATTGCTGACCTGGGTGGTGCAGACCGGGCTACAGAACTTTTCCAACCCTATTGGGGCGTCCATTCTTATGTGAAAATAGAATGTTGTGATGTCTGCTCAGATTTCTGAGTAGCAGTAGAATTAGTGGTAGAAGTAACATGGCCATAGCACCCATTCTGGTTACTTTCATTCTCCTGCTCTCACTTCTAAAGAAACTGAAGCAAGAGACTGTCATAGTAATGGGGGAGTAATGAGAGAAGTAGCATAGCCATGGAACTCACCTTTTAGAAAGGGCTGTGCTTGTCCAAATTCTATGTCCTACTAGTGTTTCTACTATTGGACATTATGCCCAAAAGGTCTTCACTCAACATATTCTTCATGATTTTGAAGAAACAATAGATTGGACATTGTTTGGGACATCGACACTAAGACAAACTTAATCACAATCTCAGGAGGGTTACTCTTTCAGCAAAAGTGCCTCGCAACTGGACAGCTTTCAGGTGGACCTCAAAAATCAGGAATTCTTTGTGGGGCTGGCCAAAAGGTTCAAGCTTTTGCAACTTCAGGTAGAATGTATCGAATGAAATATATGGAATCATATTGTTCTGATGGATGTTGTAGTGAATGGATTATTAAGGATTGTTATTCCACTATTTCAGTGTCTATCTTGTTTTAGGCCAAAGTACTTTTCACCACTGTACTTGGGAAATGCATAAGCTCTCCAGCAAGTTTTGATGTTGATGCAATGGCTTCTTGCACCATGAGAAAGCGGACACCAGGGTGTTTCTATACATTGCTGCAGCCACTGTAGTTGGTCATTGTCAGATTGTTGTTTGAAGCAACAATAGTGATGTTGTTAGTCTAGGCATATTTGCTTTTGTGGCACTTGGAGAGAAGGTAGTTGCACTCTACATTGCATTTGGGGTTTATTGCAATTTCAGGCAGACAGCTATGTTTGAGCTAGTTTCGGTTATCTCCTCTTTTTATTTGATAAGGCTGATGAATAAGGGATTTCTTTTCCTTGTCAGGTACATTCCTCTACATGAAATTGGATCAAGTCCTGGACCATTTAAAGCATGGCAATACTCTCATGTTCTCACAGGGTGTGATGACAAATGCTTTCCTTGATAAAGGCAAGGAGGCTGCATGCTCCACATGGCAGTTGCTGTCCTTACCTACTACTGAGATGATTGAGACCCATTCACCAGTGTTTCAGAAATTTGTAATGAAGCTATAGTGTATCTGATGACAATACAAAAGAGTGTAGATGAAGGTTGTCAACACCTTTTTTCTTAAAGGCAAATATTTTGACTTAATGCCAACAAGTTCTGAGACACAGCAACTACAAATCTCATTAACAGCATATCAGGTATAATATCTTGGGCTAAATGCATAGAATATAATTCTATTTAGTGATTATTTTATGATATGTACTTGAAACAACTTGTGGTGCATTTCTCTTCAAAGAGGACACATATATGGGGCAACATGCTTGTCAGGAACAGAGCTATTATCTCATCTTCTCTATGGTGTTGGCAACATGATTCAACAGATTCACCTCCAAGAGCTCTCTTTTCCACGTGATGAAATATGTATTCCTCTTTGTGTGGGCAGCAATGTAGCAGTTGCCATGCATTCTTATGTAGGAGATTTATAAATGGAATCTGACAGTCATTTCATAAAAAAAGTTCCCGATCATTTTCAGTTATTATTCAGCTTCTTCGAACTTATTTTATGAAATAACTTTAGATTCTAGATGGTAGAAGGGGAGAATATTGCTGTATATCGGTTAGGGCCGGGTTGGAAATGATGAATCGATGTGGATCTCATTAAAAGTTGTTGATTATGATTTTATTAATTACACAAGCTTTCAGGCTATAGACGCCCTTCTTCAGGTGTGAAGTAGTGAACTTTAGATTCTGTTAGTTGAATTGAATCTATGAGTCATACAGTTTTTAGTTCTGTTAAGTTTAATTCCGTTCAATTTAGCTAGTCAAACATGGCCAAAAGTTATGGCGAATTTACACAGTTTCTGACATGCCTGCTGACAGTTGGCCTACATTACTGTTTATTTGCAAGAAAAGCTTTTATTTTTTTATCATTATTCCTTTACTTTGGTAGCAGTTGTGTAGTAAATGTAGAATCACAACTCTGAGGTGGTATATGAACATGTTTTCCTCATGGGTGCTTGAAAAAAATTTCAACATACTCGCTATCACTTGTGTGTCAAAGGCAGACTTTTCTCACCCCTATGTTCATACCATTCCCTTATTTTGTTCTATATTTAATACAACACATTTTCTCACGATAAGCCTGAACTAGCTCTTTGCCACTGTAAGCCAGATTGTAGACCTCCATGTAAATTTTTCAAGCAGAAACAGCCCTGCTTATCTCTATGTGGATGCCTGGGATCATGCTCTTGCTGTTATATATATATATATATATAATACTTTTTATTCAAATAAGTTATACAATTACATAAATGCGGAGTCAATAATCGAATAGGTTGAAACCCTCTGCTCATTCGCAGTTGTGCATTATTCAGCTAAACATGATCTTTTCAAACACTTTTTTCAGCTGTAAATATGTTGAGCGGTCAGCCATAATCACTAAAGAGTGTATTTACCCTACAAGGAAGGAGTTTGCTTAATAAATTAGTAAAACATTTTTTAGTGAATTTTATTTGATATTTTATTCAGATTTTACCTCTAATATTCTTTTTAAGATGAAAACCATCATTAGAGACTTAAAACCCTTTCTATCACATTCTTTGACCCTGAAAACCTATGTTTTGACACTAATCTTGTCTTTCTATGTCAAATAGAAGTGAAGTTAGGATGTTGGTTGAATTTTTGGCGGCCATTTTGTAAAAAGGTCATTTTTTCGAAAACGGGGGGTGATATCACATGTGTCTTAGGATAAATCTTTTTCTATTGCCCTAAGGTGCTACCATACCAAAGGGGACCTTTGCATCATGACTTGAAGTATAAAGTCGTTAAGCCCACCAACTAGTTGGCATGGTTTATTTTTCGCATACAGTCTACAATGGAGTGAACACAACTTTTTCCAATGGAGTCACAATATGTGCAAATATGGAGGTGATACAAATTAGCTTCAGTGTGGCTGCTGTTTTGCCTACAGCCAGAGCGAGAGGTGTATGCCCGGCACACGACCTCCGTCTGACCTGAGGGGGACCTATTAGATTGCTGACTGTGACTGGCCTTATTATTGTTACTGACTGAGCCGCCATTGTAAGCCCCGCTAAGTGCTGACGCACTCCTGTGCGTGAGACAAAGCCTCACACGCTCATCTTCAATGGCATGCCTGTCTTCCCACACGATAGTCCCATTTTCTATAGAATCCCAGATATAGTCTGACCATCTCCTTACCGCCGCCCAGGGCCGGTCAAGGGAGTCTTTGATAACCTTCCTCAAGTGATCATTGATGTCATGATAATCTCTACTATCGTAAGCCCGGGGGTCATCTAATAGGGATAAGGTCGCATCCACATATTCCATAGCCGTCATGGTGGCTCGGGCCTCGACCTTCTGTTTAACTGTCGACACACCTTCACGGCTAATAAACATATACGGTTTAGCAAAGATATTAGAAGAGAGCAAGTCTGACATTATGTGCGTCTTACCGTGGAGGCCCGAGGACTTTCTTTCCTTCTCTATTTCGCGCTCCAGGAATCTGTCTGCGTCGAGCTGGCGGCGAAGGATTTCGGGAGCATTCACCTCGGACCTCCGACGGCTGCGTTTCTTGTGTTTCTTGTGGCGTGGTAGCTCTTCCTCGGATTCGCTGTCCTCAGAGGAGTCCTCCGAACAATCTTCTATTACAACCTTCTTACTCCGTTTCTTGCTTTTGGTTCTGTCTTTCTCAGTCTGTGTATTAGCTGCATGTCGGGCGACTACTGCCAGCTGTTGGGCCATGGTTTCTACAGTGCCCTTTAGACCGCTCATGGCCGCCTCCATGGATTTCACCTGGATGTCCAGTTCACGAGTTGTGACAGCCTTGGTCTTGCCAGACTTGGCCTTCGGCGGGGGCACGGTCTCCGTCTCGCTAAGCTCCTCAGGTGAGCCCTCCTCAGGTGGGCTTACACCGCCGGCACCTACGTCTTTCATTCTCTTTGGTCTCGAGCGTCTGTGTCTAGGCATTGTGTCTGTAGGTACAATATACCTGGAGCTTCTTGTACGTTCTCGAGCTTTCTTAGGAAGTAATATGCTCATTTGGTGTTACTGCTGTCGTGAAAGAGTCAGCAGAGAACTCCACTCCCAATTTAAATGTTGTATGGTGTGTGTTTGAAAGTGAAGTGAGCGGGGAGCGGTGTGAGAGTGGTTAGTACGGGGGATGTTTGTAGGGGGCGTAGTAGTAGGTGGAAGGGGATTGGCCGAAACAATGCCCTAGCATTACCTATACATTCATGCTATACAAATTGGTATGTGGGTGGTTGAAAGGAATGCCTATGGAGACCCACTTTCAAGTTTCCAATAATGCACAGGAAAAGGTCATTTTTTTTTGATTTTCTGGTTTTTCATCAAGGTTCTGAAAAGTCATTATTTTTTGCTGAAACATTTTGTTGGGACTATTTGTCACTCCAAGCAATGAAAAAAAAATGAAAACAATTCTTCTGACCCCCCCATCAGAGTGCATTAAAGTATCAATCAATGCCTTAGCCAGGGCTGCAACTGTGATTCAGTATACTACTACCTTTGGTGCTGCCACCTGTACTAAAGGTTTGAGGCTTGCTCTAACTCTACCTTTGTCATCACCTTTTTGTACATGCTGGAAAATGAACTCTTTGCATGTACAAACTATTTATTGCGGTGCCTACACTTACATCAGAATAACAATGTCAATTAAAATCATATAATAAATATCCCTGCAACAGAGATAAATACATGTATGTCAGTTCTTTGATTGGGAGAACTGTTGTTCTGAAAAAAAAAAACAAGGAAGAATTCCTGCTGGGAATTGAACCCGGGCCCCTGGCTTGGGAAGCAGAAGCTCTGTGGCCTGAGCTATTGAGGCACAGGGACCAATTGCCAGTATTGTAAGCCTTATAAACCAGTGACCATTCTATTGCCTCCCAAAACACATGCTGACCCACATGGACAATATTAGATCCAGCTTCTTTTATCAACACTTTGGTTCTTCTATTATATTCAAGAAGATTTTGCACTATGTATTGCACTTTAATGGAGTCAACTTCCTTCAATAAGATAATAATATGGGTGTTCTAGGTGTGAACAGGGGGACTGTGAATTACTGATTTATAGAGGCAATCAGAGCCCTCTGTAGTTGTCTTCAGTCAGGCTAGATGGCAGCAAGGCTGTTATTTACTTGCACCATCTAGCTTTTATTACAGACACTACATTATTAGAGATTCATATAGGCCTACAAAATTCACTTTTCCTGGGTGTTTTATGGAGGGTATTCCATGGGAATACTTATATAAATTACGAGAGAGTGGCGGCAAGGACCGGAAGGACGTAATCGAGCTCAGCGCGGTAAGCCGGAAGTCGTCAGTTGCCCTGGAGACGGGAGCGTTCGGCCGCGTCATCGCCAGTCGCCACTCCATTCTCTTCTCAGAGCGTCGAGGGAGAGCAAAAAAATTTTTAAAGCTGCAAAATTCTTTCCTCGTACGCCAGAAATGGCAGTCAATTGTACCATCTGCTTGAAGAAGCATTTGAGGGGCGAGTGTCCTCAGAAAACGGGCCAGAAACTTAAACCGAAGTCTGTGGAAGAGATAGCAGCAGACCTTTCGATCCTGCCGACTACTTCTGCGCGAGGTACAGGCGAATACCAAGCTTGGCTCGAATCTATGGTTAACGCCCAGCGCGACAAAATGGAAAAGCTGAAGATATCTGCCGCCACAGCCGAACTTGAGACAGAATTATTCAAGTTAGACTCATCGATGCCTGACATTGGGTTCAGATCGGGTGGTCGATCGCCCATGAACTTCAGGCAGTCCGGGGGTGTGGTGCCTGCGCAAGTTGACTTGGATCGCATCCAGGACTTAGCCAAACTTCGCCCGGAATCTCATTTGATCCCTGAAAAGAAAGCCGAAGACATTTCAATACGTGAGTTATTGTTTGGGGGGCTTTCTGTTCTAAATTACTTGATGGCATGTGGAGTGAACCCAGCAGGCTATGGCCTACACCTAGCATTCATCGCTTCAAAAGCAGTAGGGAAGGAATATGTGCGCCAGGCCCTCATACGCTATGAGCGTGCGGTGACTGACTCAGTGCTAAACGGCCACCTATATGACTGGGTGAAAGTGGACTTTAATCTAGCAAGCACCTTCTTCTCGCCTGAAAATATGAAAGCCTTCAAAACCCTCAGGGATATGTCCGCCTCAGGTGGCAACCGCTACGCTGGTAGAGGCCGTCGGAGCTCTAACTTCAGGAGATCATTTGATGAGGAAAAATATGATCCCCTCTTTGATTTCAAGAATTGGCCCCAGGACATCTGTTGGGTATACAACAACCCGGCGCATCAGAAGCGCTGTAGCTCTCCATGTAAGAGGAAGCATATCTGTGCTCTGTGCTTAGATGCCAGCCACACGGCCGACGGGTGTTCAGCGCGCAGCAGCACCTTTTGGTGGGCCGACGTCTCCTCTGCTGGAGGCGGAAAGTAAGTGTCATGAAAACAACGATGGCCGCTCACCACTTCCGGAGCCGAGTCTTTCTTCTAACGAACTGAACATCTCTGTTATTTCTGAATCTTCCTTCGATGTTCTAGTTGCCACAGCAGTGACTCTCGACTCTAACTACCATCTGGATGGTGTGCCTTCTCAAATGAAACCCGCTGAATGGGCTAAGCGGCTACAAATAAACAAAGTGTGGGACCCGGACTCCCATTTTGTGCTAGATGGAATATGCCATGGCTTCAGGTTAGTGAATAGGCAGGCAGTTCTGTCTTCTTACGCTGTTCCAAATTATAATTCATGCTTCTCTAAACTTTCGCAACGCAAGTTGGATGCTCTAATTAACAGTGAAATCGATTCAGGAAAATTATCAATAGTACCGTCAAAGCCACTGTGTGTGCATGCCCTAGGGGCGGTGGCTAAACCGGACGGTGGGGTCAGACCCATTACCGATTGCAGCCGTCCCTCAGACATATCTGTAAACAACTTCACTAACGAGGTCACTTCTTCATTCAGTTTAATTAACATAGACGAGGTATTGTCGGATCTGCCACGTGACTCATATATGGGCGTGGTCGATCTTTCCAGTGCCTACAGGTCTCTGTTAATCCATCCATCCCAGAGACAATATTTCGGCCTGTCTTGGATTATAAACGGGTCTCGACGACACTTAGTGGACAATGCTATATGTTTTGGGGCAAGTGCGGCACCTTTCGTGTTCCACCGTGTCACAAACTGTGTATCTCGGATGCTATCTCGTCAGGGCTACCATTGTCTCAGCTACTTAGATGACTTCATCTACTGGGACCTCGACTTACCTTCAGCACTTCATGCCCAGTCAGCTCTGATCACGACCCTGCGTGCTCTAGGGTTTTATGTGGCTTGGAACAAGGTCTCGCAGGTCAGTCAGGTCTGCAGGTTCTTGGGGATCATTATAGACTCTTCTTCTATGACTCTTCACCTCCCCGCAGACAAGCTTGTGAAACTTCGTGTTGAGCTACAGTACTTCTCGTCAAAGAGCAGGGCCACTAAACGCCAAATACAACGTCTAGCAGGTGTTATGTCTCACTGCGGGAAAGTAGTGGCTGGGGGTCGTGTGTATATTAATTACATCTTCGACCTATTAAAGGATGTACAAGACATCGAAAAGATCCGTCTCCCTGTTGACTTCAACAACGACATTCACTTTTCCTGGGTGTTTTATAGTATATTTAACATGTGATTTACTTGTAATATATGTTGCTATTAAATGCCTAACCTGTGCCAAAATAATGGGTTGGCTATGACTCCTTACATAGTAATTACATGACTTTGAATGTTTTAGCCCCCCTAAAATTGAAGTGAAAAATGTAAAGTTGACAATTTCTGTCTGGCAATGTAATAGCATAAATGTAAAGAACACCTGGACAACTTTTCATGAGAATTTGAGGAATTTTTTTTTCAAGACCAAAATCACACCTTGTTAAGGCCTGGCTTCATTTTTCTGAAATTATATAAAGGTTCTCAAAACGGCCCCAGAATTGGTATGTGGGTGGTTGAAAGGAATGCCTATGGAGACCCACTTTCAAGTTTCCAATAATGCACAGGAAAAGGTCATTTTTTTTTGATTTTCTGGTTTTTCATCAAGGTTCTGAAAAGTCATTATTTTTTGCTGAAACATTTTGTTGGGACTATTTGTCACTCCAAGCAATGAAAAAAAAATGAAAACAATTCTTCTGACCCCCCCATCAGAGTGCATTAAAGTATCAATCAATGCCTTAGCCAGGGCTGCAACTGTGATTCAGTATACTACTACCTTTGGTGCTGCCACCTGTACTAAAGGTTTGAGGCTTGCTCTAACTCTACCTTTGTCATCACCTTTTTGTACATGCTGGAAAATGAACTCTTTGCATGTACAAACTATTTATTGCGGTGCCTACACTTACATCAGAATAACAATGTCAATTAAAATCATATAATAAATATCCCTGCAACAGAGATAAATACATGTATGTCAGTTCTTTGATTGGGAGAACTGTTGTTCTGAAAAAAAAAAACAAGGAAGAATTCCTGCTGGGAATTGAACCCGGGCCCCTGGCTTGGGAAGCAGAAGCTCTGTGGCCTGAGCTATTGAGGCACAGGGACCAATTGCCAGTATTGTAAGCCTTATAAACCAGTGACCATTCTATTGCCTCCCAAAACACATGCTGACCCACATGGACAATATTAGATCCAGCTTCTTTTATCAACACTTTGGTTCTTCTATTATATTCAAGAAGATTTTGCACTATGTATTGCACTTTAATGGAGTCAACTTCCTTCAATAAGATAATAATATGGGTGTTCTAGGTGTGAACAGGGGGACTGTGAATTACTGATTTATAGAGGCAATCAGAGCCCTCTGTAGTTGTCTTCAGTCAGGCTAGATGGCAGCAAGGCTGTTATTTACTTGCACCATCTAGCTTTTATTACAGACACTACATTATTAGAGATTCATATAGGCCTACAAAATTCACTTTTCCTGGGTGTTTTATAGTATATTTAACATGTGATTTACTTGTAATATATGTTGCTATTAAATGCCTAACCTGTGCCAAAATAATGGGTTGGCTATGACTCCTTACATAGTAATTACATGACTTTGAATGTTTTAGCCCCCCTAAAATTGAAGTGAAAAATGTAAAGTTGACAATTTCTGTCTGGCAATGTAATAGCATAAATGTAAAGAACACCTGGACAACTTTTCATGAGAATTTGAGGAATTTTTTTTTCAAGACCAAAATCACACCTTGTTAAGGCCTGGCTTCATTTTTCTGAAATTATATGAAGGTTCTCAAAACGGCCCCAGAATTGGTATGTGGGTGGTTGAAAGGAATGCCTATGGAGACCCACTTTCAAGTTTCCAATAATGCACAGGAAAAGGTCATTTTTTTTTGATTTTCTGGTTTTTCATCAAGGTTCTGAAAAGTCATTATTTTTTGCTGAAACATTTTGTTGGGACTATTTGTCACTCCAAGCAATGAAAAAAAAATGAAAACAATTCTTCTGACCCCCCCATCAGAGTGCATTAAAGTATCAATCAATGCCTTAGCCAGGGCTGCAACTGTGATTCAGTATACTACTACCTTTGGTGCTGCCATCTGTACTAAAGGTTTGAGGCTTGCTCTAACTCTACCTTTGTCATCACCTTTTTGTACATGCTGGAAAATGAACTCTTTGCATGTACAAACTATTTATTGCGGTGCCTACACTTACATCAGAATAACAATGTCAATTAAAATCATATAATAAATATCCCTGCAACAGAGATAAATACATGTATGTCAGTTCTTTGATTGGGAGAACTGTTGTTCTGAAAAAAAAAAACAAGGAAGAATTCCTGCTGGGAATTGAACCCGGGCCCCTGGCTTGGGAAGCAGAAGCTCTGTAGCCTGAGCTATTGAGGCACAGGGACCAATTGCCAGTATTGTAAGCCTTATAAACCAGTGACCATTCTATTGCCTCCCAAAACACATGCTGACCCACATGGACAATATTAGATCCAGCTTCTTTTATCAACACTTTGGTTCTTCTATTATATTCAAGAAGATTTTGCACTATGTATTGCACTTTAATGGAGTCAACTTCCTTCAATAAGATAATAATATGGGTGTTCTAGGTGTGAACAGGGGGACTGTGAATTACTGATTTATAGAGGCAATCAGAGCCCTCTGTAGTTGTCTTCAGTCAGGCTAGATGGCAGCAAGGCTGTTATTTACTTGCACCATCTAGCTTTTATTACAGACACTACATTATTAGAGATTCATATAGGCCTACAAAATTCACTTTTCCTGGGTGTTTTATAGTATATTTAACATGTGATTTACTTGTAATATATGTTGCTATTAAATGCCTAACCTGTGCCAAAATAATGGGTTGGCTATGACTCCTTACATAGTAATTACATGACTTTGAATGTTTTAGCCCCCCTAAAATTGAAGTGAAAAATGTAAAGTTGACAATTTCTGTCTGGCAATGTAATAGCATAAATGTAAAGAACACCTGGACAACTTTTCATGAGAATTTGAGGAATTTTTTTTTCAAGACCAAAATCACACCTTGTTAAGGCCTGGCTTCATTTTTCTGAAATTATATAAAGGTTCTCAAAACGGCCCCAGAATTGGTATGTGGGTGGTTGAAAGGAATGCCTATGGAGACCCACTTTCAAGTTTCCAATAATGCACAGGAAAAGGTCATTTTTTTTGATTTTCTGGTTTTTCATCAAGGTTCTGAAAAGTCATTATTTTTTGCTGAAACATTTTGTTGGGACTATTTGTCACTCCAAGCAATGAAAAAAAAATGAAAACAATTCTTCTGACCCCCCCATCAGAGTGCATTAAAGTATCAATCAATGCCTTAGCCAGGGCTGCAACTGTGATTCAGTATACTACTACCTTTGGTGCTGCCATCTGTACTAAAGGTTTGAGGCTTGCTCTAACTCTACCTTTGTCATCACCTTTTTGTACATGCTGGAAAATGAACTCTTTGCATGTACAAACTATTTATTGCGGTGCCTACACTTACATCAGAATAACAATGTCAATTAAAATCATATAATAAATATCCCTGCAACAGAGATAAATACATGTATGTCAGTTCTTTGATTGGGAGAACTGTTGTTCTGAAAAAAGAAAACAAGGAAGAATTCCTGCTGGGAATTGAACCCGGGCCCCTGGCTTGGGAAGCAGAAGCTCTGTGGCCTGAGCTATTGAGGCACAGGGACCAATTGCCAGTATTGTAAGCCTTATAAACCAGTGACCATTCTATTGCCTCCCAAAACACATGCTGACCCACATGGACAATATTAGATCCAGCTTCTTTTATCAACACTTTGGTTCTTCTATTATATTCAAGAAGATTTTGCACTATGTATTGCACTTTAATGGAGTCAACTTCCTTCAATAAGATAATAATATGGGTGTTCTAGGTGTGAACAGGGGGACTGTGAATTACTGATTTATAGAGGCAATCAGAGCCCTCTGTAGTTGTCTTCAGTCAGGCTAGATGGCAGCAAGGCTGTTATTTACTTGCACCATCTAGCTTTTATTACAGACACTACATTATTAGAGATTCATATAGGCCTACAAAATTCACTTTTCCTGGGTGTTTTATAGTATATTTAACATGTGATTTACTTGTAATATATGTTGCTATTAAATGCCTAACCTGTGCCAAAATAATGGGTTGGCTATGACTCCTTACATAGTAATTACATGACTTTGAATGTTTTAGCCCCCCTAAAATTGAAGTGAAAAATGTAAAGTTGACAATTTCTGTCTGGCAATGTAATAGCATAAATGTAAAGAACACCTGGACAACTTTTCATGAGAATTTGAGGAATTTTTTTTTCAAGACCAAAATCACACCTTGTTAAGGCCTGGCTTCATTTTTCTGAAATTATATAAAGGTTCTCAAAACGGCCCCAGAATTGGTATGTGGGTGGTTGAAAGGAATGCCTATGGAGACCCACTTTCAAGTTTCCAATAATGCACAGGAAAAGGTCATTTTTTTTCGATTTTCTGGTTTTTCATCAAGGTTCTGAAAAGTCATTATTTTTTGCTGAAACATTTTGTTGGGACTATTTGTCACTCCAAGCAATGAAAAAAAAATGAAAACAATTCTTCTGACCCCCCCCATCAGAGTGCATTAAAGTATCAATCAATGCCTTAGCCAGGGCTGCAACTGTGATTCAGTATACTACTACCTTTGGTGCTGCCATCTGTACTAAAGGTTTGAGGCTTGCTCTAACTCTACCTTTGTCATCACCTTTTTGTACATGCTGGAAAATGAACTCTTTGCATGTACAAACTATTTATTGCGGTGCCTACACTTACATCAGAATAACAATGTCAATTAAAATCATATAATAAATATCCCTGCAACAGAGATAAATACATGTATGTCAGTTCTTTGATTGGGAGAACTGTTGTTCTGAAAAAAAAAAACAAGGAAGAATTCCTGCTGGGAATTGAACCCGGGCCCCTGGCTTGGGAAGCAGAAGCTCTGTAGCCTGAGCTATTGAGGCACAGGGACCAATTGCCAGTATTGTAAGCCTTATAAACCAGTGACCATTCTATTGCCTCCCAAAACACATGCTGACCCACATGGACAATATTAGATCCAGCTTCTTTTATCAACACTTTGGTTCTTCTATTATATTCAAGAAGATTTTGCACTATGTATTGCACTTTAATGGAGTCAACTTCCTTCAATAAGATAATAATATGGGTGTTCTAGGTGTGAACAGGGGGACTGTGAATTACTGATTTATAGAGGCAATCAGAGCCCTCTGTAGTTGTCTTCAGTCAGGCTAGATGGCAGCAAGGCTGTTATTTACTTGCACCATCTAGCTTTTATTACAGACACTACATTATTAGAGATTCATATAGGCCTACAAAATTCACTTTTCCTGGGTGTTTTATAGTATATTTAACATGTGATTTACTTGTAATATATGTTGCTATTAAATGCCTAACCTGTGCCAAAATAATGGGTTGGCTATGACTCCTTACATAGTAATTACATGACTTTGAATGTTTTAGCCCCCCTAAAATTGAAGTGAAAAATGTAAAGTTGACAATTTCTGTCTGGCAATGTAATAGCATAAATGTAAAGAACACCTGGACAACTTTTCATGAGAATTTGAGGAATTTTTTTTTCAAGACCAAAATCACACCTTGTTAAGGCCTGGCTTCATTTTTCTGAAATTATATAAAGGTTCTCAAAACGGCCCCAGAATTGGTATGTGGGTGGTTGAAAGGAATGCCTATGGAGACCCACTTTCAAGTTTCCAATAATGCACAGGAAAAGGTCATTTTTTTTGATTTTCTGGTTTTTCATCAAGGTTCTGAAAAGTCATTATTTTTTGCTGAAACATTTTGTTGGGACTATTTGTCACTCCAAGCAATGAAAAAAAAATGAAAACAATTCTTCTGACCCCCCCATCAGAGTGCATTAAAGTATCAATCAATGCCTTAGCCAGGGCTGCAACTGTGATTCAGTATACTACTACCTTTGGTGCTGCCATCTGTACTAAAGGTTTGAGGCTTGCTCTAACTCTACCTTTGTCATCACCTTTTTGTACATGCTGGAAAATGAACTCTTTGCATGTACAAACTATTTATTGCGGTGCCTACACTTACATCAGAATAACAATGTCAATTAAAATCATATAATAAATATCCCTGCAACAGAGATAAATACATGTATGTCAGTTCTTTGATTGGGAGAACTGTTGTTCTGAAAAAAGAAAACAAGGAAGAATTCCTGCTGGGAATTGAACCCGGGCCCCTGGCTTGGGAAGCAGAAGCTCTGTGGCCTGAGCTATTGAGGCACAGGGACCAATTGCCAGTATTGTAAGCCTTATAAACCAGTGACCATTCTATTGCCTCCCAAAACACATGCTGACCCACATGGACAATATTAGATCCAGCTTCTTTTATCAACACTTTGGTTCTTCTATTATATTCAAAAAGATTTTGCACTATGTATTGCACTTTAATGGAGTCAACTTCCTTCAATAAGATAATAATATGGGTGTTCTAGGTGTGAACAGGGGGACTGTGAATTACTGATTTATAGAGGCAATCAGAGCCCTCTGTAGTTGTCTTCAGTCAGGCTAGATGGCAGCAAGGCTGTTATTTACTTGCACCATCTAGCTTTTATTACAGACACTACATTATTAGAGATTCATATAGGCCTACAAAATTCACTTTTCCTGGGTGTTTTATAGTATATTTAACATGTGATTTACTTGTAATATATGTTGCTATTAAATGCCTAACCTGTGCCAAAATAATGGGTTGGCTATGACTCCTTACATAGTAATTACATGACTTTGAATGTTTTAGCCCCCCTAAAATTGAAGTGAAAAATGTAAAGTTGACAATTTCTGTCTGGCAATGTAATAGCATAAATGTAAAGAACACCTGGACAACTTTTCATGAGAATTTGAGGAATTTTTTTTTCAAGACCAAAATCACACCTTGTTAAGGCCTGGCTTCATTTTTCTGAAATTATATAAAGGTTCTCAAAACGGCCCCAGAATTGGTATGTGGGTGGTTGAAAGGAATGCCTATGGAGACCCACTTTCAAGTTTCCAATAATGCACAGGAAAAGGTCATTTTTTTTTGATTTTCTGGTTTTTCATCAAGGTTCTGAAAAGTCATTATTTTTTGCTGAAACATTTTGTTGGGACTATTTGTCACTCCAAGCAATGAAAAAAAAATGAAAACAATTCTTCTGACCCCCCCATCAGAGTGCATTAAAGTATCAATCAATGCCTTAGCCAGGGCTGCAACTGTGATTCAGTATACTACTACCTTTGGTGCTGCCATCTGTACTAAAGGTTTGAGGCTTGCTCTAACTCTACCTTTGTCATCACCTTTTTGTACATGCTGGAAAATGAACTCTTTGCATGTACAAACTATTTATTGCGGTGCCTACACTTACATCAGAATAACAATGTCAATTAAAATCATATAATAAATATCCCTGCAACAGAGATAAATACATGTATGTCAGTTCTTTGATTGGGAGAACTGTTGTTCTGAAAAAAAAAAACAAGGAAGAATTCCTGCTGGGAATTGAACCCGGGCCCCTGGCTTGGGAAGCAGAAGCTCTGTGGCCTGAGCTATTGAGGCACAGGGACCAATTGCCAGTATTGTAAGCCTTATAAACCAGTGACCATTCTATTGCCTCCCAAAACACATGCTGACCCACATGGACAATATTAGATCCAGCTTCTTTTATCAACACTTTGGTTCTTCTATTATATTCAAGAAGATTTTGCACTATGTATTGCACTTTAATGGAGTCAACTTCCTTCAATAAGATAATAATATGGGTGTTCTAGGTGTGAACAGGGGGACTGTGAATTACTGATTTATAGAGGCAATCAGAGCCCTCTGTAGTTGTCTTCAGTCAGGCTAGATGGCAGCAAGGCTGTTATTTACTTGCACCATCTAGCTTTTATTACAGACACTACATTATTAGAGATTCATATAGGCCTACAAAATTCACTTTTCCTGGGTGTTTTATAGTATATTTAACATGTGATTTACTTGTAATATATGTTGCTATTAAATGCCTAACCTGTGCCAAAATAATGGGTTGGCTATGACTCCTTACATAGTAATTACATGACTTTGAATGTTTTAGCCCCCCTAAAATTGAAGTGAAAAATGTAAAGTTGACAATTTCTGTCTGGCAATGTAATAGCATAAATGTAAAGAACACCTGGACAACTTTTCATGAGAATTTGAGGAATTTTTTTTTCAAGACCAAAATCACACCTTGTTAAGGCCTGGCTTCATTTTTCTGAAATTATATAAAGGTTCTCAAAACGGCCCCAGAATTGGTATGTGGGTGGTTGAAAGGAATGCCTATGGAGACCCACTTTCAAGTTTCCAATAATGCACAGGAAAAGGTCATTTTTTTTTGATTTTCTGGTTTTTCATCAAGGTTCTGAAAAGTCATTATTTTTTGCTGAAACATTTTGTTGGGACTATTTGTCACTCCAAGCAATGAAAAAAAAATGAAAACAATTCTTCTGACCCCCCCATCAGAGTGCATTAAAGTATCAATCAATGCCTTAGCCAGGGCTGCAACTGTGATTCAGTATACTACTACCTTTGGTGCTGCCATCTGTACTAAAGGTTTGAGGCTTGCTCTAACTCTACCTTTGTCATCACCTTTTTGTACATGCTGGAAAATGAACTCTTTGCATGTACAAACTATTTATTGCGGTGCCTACACTTACATCAGAATAACAATGTCAATTAAAATCATATAATAAATATCCCTGCAACAGAGATAAATACATGTATGTCAGTTCTTTGATTGGGAGAACTGTTGTTCTGAAAAAAAAAAACAAGGAAGAATTCCTGCTGGGAATTGAACCCGGGCCCCTGGCTTGGGAAGCAGAAGCTCTGTGGCCTGAGCTATTGAGGCACAGGGACCAATTGCCAGTATTGTAAGCCTTATAAACCAGTGACCATTCTATTGCCTCCCAAAACACATGCTGACCCACATGGACAATATTAGATCCAGCTTCTTTTATCAACACTTTGGTTCTTCTATTATATTCAAGAAGATTTTGCACTATGTATTGCACTTTAATGGAGTCAACTTCCTTCAATAAGATAATAATATGGGTGTTCTAGGTGTGAACAGGGGGACTGTGAATTACTGATTTATAGAGGCAATCAGAGCCCTCTGTAGTTGTCTTCAGTCAGGCTAGATGGCAGCAAGGCTGTTATTTACTTGCACCATCTAGCTTTTATTACAGACACTACATTATTAGAGATTCATATAGGCCTACAAAATTCACTTTTCCTGGGTGTTTTATAGTATATTTAACATGTGATTTACTTGTAATATATGTTGCTATTAAATGCCTAACCTGTGCCAAAATAATGGGTTGGCTATGACTCCTTACATAGTAATTACATGACTTTGAATGTTTTAGCCCCCCTAAAATTGAAGTGAAAAATGTAAAGTTGACAATTTCTGTCTGGCAATGTAATAGCATAAATGTAAAGAACACCTGGACAACTTTTCATGAGAATTTGAGGAATTTTTTTTTCAAGACCAAAATCACACCTTGTTAAGGCCTGGCTTCATTTTTCTGAAATTATATAAAGGTTCTCAAAACGGCCCCAGAATTGGTATGTGGGTGGTTGAAAGGAATGCCTATGGAGACCCACTTTCAAGTTTCCAATAATGCACAGGAAAAGGTCATTTTTTTTTGATTTTCTGGTTTTTCATCAAGGTTCTGAAAAGTCATTATTTTTTGCTGAAACATTTTGTTGGGACTATTTGTCACTCCAAGCAATGAAAAAAAAATGAAAACAATTCTTCTGACCCCCCCATCAGAGTGCATTAAAGTATCAATCAATGCCTTAGCCAGGGCTGCAACTGTGATTCAGTATACTACTACCTTTGGTGCTGCCATCTGTACTAAAGGTTTGAGGCTTGCTCTAACTCTACCTTTGTCATCACCTTTTTGTACATGCTGGAAAATGAACTCTTTGCATGTACAAACTATTTATTGCGGTGCCTACACTTACATCAGAATAACAATGTCAATTAAAATCATATAATAAATATCCCTGCAACAGAGATAAATACATGTATGTCAGTTCTTTGATTGGGAGAACTGTTGTTCTGAAAAAAAAAAACAAGGAAGAATTCCTGCTGGGAATTGAACCCGGGCCCCTGGCTTGGGAAGCAGAAGCTCTGTGGCCTGAGCTATTGAGGCACAGGGACCAATTGCCAGTATTGTAAGCCTTATAAACCAGTGACCATTCTATTGCCTCCCAAAACACATGCTGACCCACATGGACAATATTAGATCCAGCTTCTTTTATCAACACTTTGGTTCTTCTATTATATTCAAAAAGATTTTGCACTATGTATTGCACTTTAATGGAGTCAACTTCCTTCAATAAGATAATGATATGGGTGTTCTAGGTGTGAACAGGGGGACTGTGAATTACTGATTTATAGAGGCAATCAGAGCCCTCTGTAGTTGTCTTCAGTCAGGCTAGATGGCAGCAAGGCTGTTATTTACTTGCACCATCTAGCTTTTATTACAGACACTACATTATTAGAGATTCATATAGGCCTACAAAATTCACTTTTCCTGGGTGTTTTATAGTATATTTAACATGTGATTTACTTGTAATATATGTTGCTATTAAATGCCTAACCTGTGCCAAAATAATGGGTTGGCTATGACTCCTTACATAGTAATTACATGACTTTGAATGTTTTAGCCCCCCTAAAATTGAAGTGAAAAATGTAAAGTTGACAATTTCTGTCTGGCAATGTAATAGCATAAATGTAAAGAACACCTGGACAACTTTTCATGAGAATTTGAGGAATTTTTTTTTCAAGACCAAAATCACACCTTGTTCCCTATGGGCACTGAGTGCAATGGAGTGCAATGGAGTGCAATGGCGACTGCAATACGAGTGCAATGGAGTGCAATGGAGTGCAATGCAATGCCAGTGCAATAGAATTACACTCCTATTGCAGTCAAGTCTCTAGTTGAGTGCAATAGGAGTGTAATTCTATTGCACTGGCATTGCACTATCTTATTCCTTTGCTGTATTACATTCTACAACAATGATCAAGTTACATTTATTATTTAGATTGCTGAAGGATCTTTTCCCATTAAATTATAGAAATTTGTTTTATACAAAAATTCTGACTGCAATGCCAGTGTTTTTTTTATTGCGCTACCATTGCGCAATGGTCATTGCATATCTATTGCAGTAATGGAGTGACCATTTTTGGTCTAAATCGTTGGAATTTGCGATTTTTTTGATGTGGTGATATTTCCCATTGTGAATTTTCAACTTGCGATTTTTTAGAATTCCCACCTTTTAATGGATAACATTGTTAATTAAGTATGTTCATCTTTCTTTATTTAATAGCAATACAATTTTACATCAGTCCCTACCTATTTTTCACTATGATAAAATAAAAAATCATTAATTCGGCCTATTAGCCTCATTATCCTCATGACCAATAATGGGCGGAATCAACCAACATATGTTTCTTCAAAACACAATTCACCTCTCTCTAATCATTTTTGCTCATTAACATTTTTTTTTCTAAATGAGATTCACCTTATTATAACATTTGTGTAGATTTTTGAATACATGTACACTATAACCTCCGTTTCTGTTTCGCCTTAGCTTTCAAATGTGTCAAAATGATACCACACTCCCATGAATATGGGTGAGCGAAAAGGAGCGTTGACAGGTGTTAAAACCTAAATGTACTGCTATAGTAGGATAGTGTATTCACAGTTCTAAGCACTTGTTGGCACACAGACATATTCAGTACAGAAATTAAATGTTATCTTGATGTATTTCGCCATAATTTTAATTTGTATGTGTATTATTTTATTATATATAGAAAAAATATTATATATAGGCCCTAGAAGAAATCAACACATTAGTTAGGCTAAACCGTGCTAACGTTAATGACATGAAATAAGTTGATTCTTATACATGCCTAGTTTTGCATGTAAAACGGGCTTAATTGAAAAGATACCATATCTGGTTTTCGTATAAGAGGAATATAACTAGAAACAGTTGAAACATTGGAGGAAGAAAGAACTCGCACCGGCAAACTTGCGTTGACAACCATGCGTCGGACAACTTGCGCCACCAAACTTGTGTCGGCATGAAAACGTGCCACCGCGAAAATAACCAAATCTGTATACAGATCAGTTATCCAAAAGAGTTTACCAGAGTCATACAACACTTTTTTCAACATTAACCTCTTAACATATGAGTAATTCTCCCAAACGGGCAGCATTTGAATGCAGGAGGCCATTTTTTTAGAAAATATAAAATTCGTTGAATGTCTACAATCTTTGGCGTACATATAGCGGGTAATATCAGCATTATGCAGACGAAGTTTGGGAAGGATGGGGCTAATATTTCTTTTCCTCCACTTGTGCTTCAGATACCTCCATTTTTGCCTATATTTTGCCTTATTTCGGCCATATTAATGCAGATTTATAGAATAATATTGTGTAATTCTGAGGTGAATTACCCAGTAGCCTACTTATGCCAGCAAAATTAAATGACAAAGTCAGATGCATGGAACCGATGTTGCCCGCCAAAATAAGGCTATACACAAAACAACTAAAACACAAACTTAATTGGAATGGGTACTATATAGCTTACTTAGAACCGATGCGCCACCTAGTGTATTGGCTTGTGGGCATGGTGCTGCGACACTTACGTGGCCTATTGTTATAGCTAAGCCAACAAACAGCTGGACATCGCCCTCCATTTTGGAACTGGACTTTCATTCTACTAGGCTGGATTTCTCGCATAAAAGACCACCAGGTAAGAAGCATTATAGTACTCATAGTTTAAGACAAGAGGATAGCAATTGAACGGCACATTTGTAAAAACTATTGATTTCTATTAAAACTATAATTTGTTGTTATAAATTTACAGTTACGCAACGTTACACAAACCAATTCCAATATGGCGGCATAAAGCCAAACAAACAATGCCATGGTATGGTATGGGTATGACCGGTGATATCGGACACAGCCAGAATATTTGGTATCAAGCAAATTATTGTTCAAACATTAGGATTTTGGTTCTGAATTTGCAACTAGCGTAGGGGAGTGGGGAGGGTAGGCCTATATTAAATTATTTCTTTTATTTTACCATATATGTGGAAAAGAAGCTTTAATAATTATATCCGCAATGTAACATATCAATAGTAGGCCTACTACTAATGATATAGATCTTTATTTTAATCATAACTTGACCCTGCACTTGTACTTTCGTCGATTACTACATAGCCATGTGTGCTTCAGAACTTTCAAATCTGTGAAATAAGTACTCATACAGAAAATGTAGGTGTGAGTAAACGTGTGCGCGAAATATGCCCCCTCCTCTAACACCATAATTCAGCGTGAAAATTTCACGTTGGTCCAGTTGGGCGACGTCGACGTTACCTCCAATCTTGTGCTTTTCTCAAGTGTCGGTTATTATTATTTATTCTCACTGTGTTGTATATGAGTAACATATTTGTATATAGCTAGAACACAGGTCATGAACGTGTGCGATACATGCAGCTGTATATATGTAATGTATAATAATCACTTGTAATGAAGAGGAAAAATGGATACAAATTGACTATTGTCTCTGTAGGTTTAGAAAATCTCAAATAGTATAACCCACGCATGACACAAACGTTTAATAAACTAAATATTTCTTATAACCAACCAATGTCACAAAACTCCCCTTAAATGTATCGATAAAGATTCAATAGTCAGTAGCCTTCATTTCCATCTCATCTCATCATTATGTAACTCATATAATATCAAGAAAACCTCACCAAGTATAATGTAATCATATAAGAATTTGTATTAATTATACTAGATAATTGATGTTTAGCCTAACTCGGTTAGGAATTAATGTTAATAAAATTCTTCCCTGCAACGATTTATTTGCCGCCTCCCCTTGAAGGTAGGGACATACCCCTGCAACCCCTGCCGCCTCCCCTTGAGGGAGGCGGCGGCATAAGGGTGGGCGGGACCCTTGTAAGGGTGGGCTGTTGTAGCGGTTTCATTTCTTTCATTTAATATTAATTTGATATCATCTTTCGCCTACATCTATATCTATCTGTATGAAATAATAGTTATACCATATTACTAGGGCTCGATGGAAGAATTAATTTTAGCTTGCTAATCTTAGATTTTATGTCCTCTTCTTGTAACTGACAAACTTGAATAAAAATTCTCTCTATATATATCAACTACATCACTTCCCCTTAATCCTCCTCCCCCGTCGTCGCTAACAGTAGCGTTCGTGCCCGGGGATCGTTCGCACATAGGGTCCCATAACACTGATCCCAATAGAATGAATAGAGGGTCCCAAAATACCTGTATTTGATCGGTACAGTGGCTGGGAAAAAAGTGTGGTAAATAAAGATTAAAAATACATATTATACATCATTTCTTTCTCTCTTGTATCTCTCCCCTGCTCCCCTCTCTCTCTGTCATTTCCCTCTACCCCCGTCCGTCCAAGAAGACCTATAATAGACTCTCATTGGCCTGTCTCACCTCTATCTCCAGTTCTCTCCCTCCACCTCTGCTCACTCTCATTTCTCTCTCTCCCTCTTATCTCTCTCACATACAAGAGTTACCAATACAAGCTAAGATATGAAATAGACAAAACAGAGATATATGTAGGTAGAAACATCCATACGTTGTTATGGAAAGTAGCTTCAGATAGCATTCTTAATATTCTTTTAAAAAAAATATGTAATTTATGACGAAAAAACAGATAGTTGATTTTCTTTCTAGATTTCATTTTATGCTTGAGATTTTGAAGGTTTAGCATGAGAGCATGAGATATTGACAAATTGCGTGTGTCACACTGTGACACCATACATTCATATCATACATGCATTCTGTGTGAGACTTGACAGGACTGACTTACCTCCAAATGACATTAAGTTCATTGTTGACATAGGGTATTGAAATCAAATACATGACTGTAGATTATTCTTAAAGTATTCAGAATTTAAACATAGGATAGTTCTATGACTAGTATGATAATAACAATAAATTTGCATCCAATGCAGTAATGATAATTATAGTGCATGAATTAAATTTTCATCAAAGCATATTGAGCGGACAATAACTATTTTTGATACAGTTAATTATATATGGCATCAAGTATAAAGTGTATTCAATGGTCACTGCCTGCAAATTGTTTTAATGAATATTAACCCAATTTGTCTGTTTCTTCAGGAGAAGTTCCTATCTCTGGTGATGGAGGAGCATCCCTGCATAACTCACATTCAACACCACGACTAGGCTATGAATAGTGGGCACCGCCTCAAAACATTTCAAATCTAAGAGATGGATGACAACATAACATTTAGGAATTCTAATTCGTCTGCACACATTGGAGAAATATGATTCACCAGATTTGGACATGATCCTCCCCTCTTCTCCCCTCACCCCCTCTTACCCTCTCCTCCTCCACTAACCCCCTCTCTTCCGTAACACTTGCCCTGCCTTCCGCCACTTCCCTCTTCCACTTACCCACGCCTCCCCCACCACCACATCTCCCCTCTCCCTTCCTTCACTGACCCACTCAAAACCCCCCACCACATCTCCCCTCCTGCACTCACTCACTAATATACCCTCTCCTCCCTCTCCTCCATTCACTCCCTCACCCTTCACCCCTCCCTCTCCTCCACTCACCCCCTCACCCTATCTTGCCCCTCCCTATCCTCTACTCACACCCTTTCATACCCTCACCCTATCTCACCTCTCCCTCTCCTCTACTCACACCCTCACCCTATCTCACCTCTCCCTATCCTCCACTCACCCCCTCACCCTATCTCACCCCTCCGTATCCTCTACTCACACCCTCACCCTATCTCACCCCTCCCTATCCTCTACTCACCCTATCTCACCCCTCCCTATCCTCCACTCAACCCCTCACCCTATCTCGCCCCTCCCTCTCCTCTACTCACCCCCTCACCCTATCTCACCCCTCCCTCTCCTCTACTCACCCTATCTCGCCCCTCCCTCTCCTCTACTCACCCCCTCACCCTATCTCACCCCTCCCACTCCTCTACTCCCCCCCTCCCCTATCTTACCCCTCCCTCTCCCACCCTCACCCCCTCACCCTATCTCGCCCCTCCCTCTCCTCCACTCACCCCCTCACCCTATCTCACCCTTCCCTATCCTCCCCTCATCCCCTTTCACACCCTCAACCTATCTTGCCCCTTCCTCTCCCACACTCACCCCCTCACCCTATCTCACCCTCCCTCTCCTCTACTCACCCACTCACCCTATCTCACCTCTCCCTCTCCTCTACTCACCCACTCACCCTATCTCACCTCTCCCTATCCTCCACTCACCCACTCACCCTATCTCACCTCTCCCTATCCTCCACTCACCCACTCACCCAATCTCACCTCTCCCTATCCTCCACTCACCCACTCACCCAATCTCACCTCTCCCTATCCTCCACTCACCCACTCACCCTATCTCACCTCTCCCTATCCTCCACTCACCCACTCACCCTATCTCACCTCTCCCTATCCTCCACTCACCCACTCACCCTATATCGCCCCTCCCTCTCCTCCACTCACCCCCTTTCACACATGCTCACCCTGTCATACCCCTGATGAAGTGGAATTTTGTAATCAGCGACTGGAATCTGTTAAATTTCATGAACTATTTATGTATAAATACATTATATTGTACAAGGTTAAGGTGTTTTGCTCAATGTTATCGAGTTTCTATTACCAAAGAGAGGAAGTAGGGAAAGATGGCCACCATTTGAAAACGTGAGGTTTATAAAAAAAAATAGAAATAAAATCAGACCTTCCAGTGTTAATGTAGGCCTCTAGACCACGTCATTCGACATAACTGACCACACTCTTTTGTTATTCAAAATATCGTTTTTGTGCAAAAATAAGAATTTTGAAAATATTTCAAATTATTAAATTATTGTCTCTATGGAGATTTAGCATTGACATCGACTGGAATGTTTTAAATTTCAAGCTATAAGTAATATATATGATGGGAGAAAGATCAGTTTGACTCTTCTTGAACTCGGGAATCTGTAATATTGTTGTACGTCCCTTCCTTGGAGTGATATGTGTGACCGGATCATTTTGAATAATTATCTGTTATATCTTGACTAATTATCTGTTATATTTTGACTAATTATCTGGTATATTTCGTCCATTGTTTTTAGATATTTATTTCACTCTATATGAATGATTGAGGTTGCTTTCCGCAATGTTTATAATACAAGAAGTAAGTTAGATTGAGCCTATGTCTTCCGCTTCAGAAGCATGTATAACTCTAACTCTAATGGTTATTGTTACTCATGATATTGGTTCAATTGTAATTAAGGAAGGTTCACTTTAGTGTTATGTACCCTTAAATATTATAAATTGTTGCCTTATATAGTATGTACCTTAATTCATTAGAAGAGCCAATAGTTGTGGAAGATATCACTAGTCATGTAATCACCAAAATTCTGTCAAAACGGTGCATGCATAACTTGCAAATGTTGTAAACTCTGTATAGAAAGCTAAACTATGTACTGTACTATTAAAGTAGGTATTTTTGAACTAAATTAATTTCCATGATTTTCGTGTACACACTTATACATGGGCGTGAATTTCAAGAGTGTATTAATATTACGTTGTGTTATATGAATTCTATATTTTTTATGAGAATTGGCTGTATCTTTTGTTATGTACTTAACAACTGATGTGCATATATATGTTATGTACCATACCAGAACTGATGTGCATACCACCGACGGCTAGATATACATTGTATTATATTGAAATGGAAGCAGTGAATAAAATGTTGAAAACAAGTTGAACATGTCTGTTTTTTTCCGCATTAAATATCCCTTCTGCCCCTAACTATATATTACCAAGCCTTTAGAATACCCCCTGATAACGCTACCATTGGGGTAATAAAGAAAACACATTTTTAGCCATTAATTAATTGCAGATAATAACTCATCTTTTTTTCACGCAGCATAGTACAGTACAGTAAATGCAATATGATATCGGATATAAATGAATTATAACTAAAGCGTCACCATCCCCGTCCCCCCCTGAATCCTGGCCCACGACGCTCCCGCTGCGCTAAAAATAGATTTCTGAGTGCAAAAACAGCACCTTCTATTGCAGTCACATAGCGTTTTCATTGCGCAATGGCTATTGCGGTCACATAGCGCAATAAGTGGTTACACCCATTGCGGTCACATTGCGCAATCATTGCGCAATGTGAACGCAATAGCCAGTGCAATGATTGCACTCAAATGCCCATAGGGTTAAGGCCTGGCTTCATTTTTCTGAAATTATATAAAGGTTCTCAAAACGGCCCCAGAATTGGTATGTGGGTGGTTGAAAGGAATGCCTATGGAGACCCACTTTCAAGTTTCCAATAATGCACAGGAAAAGGTCATTTTTTTTTGATTTTCTGGTTTTTCATCAAGGTTCTGAAAAGTCATTATTTTTTGCTGAAACATTTTGTTGGGACTATTTGTCACTCCAAGCAATGAAAAAAAAATGAAAACAATTCTTCTGACCCCCCCATCAGAGTGCATTAAAGTATCAATCAATGCCTTAGCCAGGGCTGCAACTGTGATTCAGTATACTACTACCTTTGGTGCTGCCATCTGTACTAAAGGTTTGAGGCTTGCTCTAACTCTACCTTTGTCATCACCTTTTTGTACATGCTGGAAAATGAACTCTTTGCATGTACAAACTATTTATTGCGGTGCCTACACTTACATCAGAATAACAATGTCAATTAAAATCATATAATAAATATCCCTGCAACAGAGATAAATACATGTATGTCAGTTCTTTGATTGGGAGAACTGTTGTTCTGAAAAAAAAAAACAAGGAAGAATTCCTGCTGGGAATTGAACCCGGGCCCCTGGCTTGGGAAGCAGAAGCTCTGTGGCCTGAGCTATTGAGGCACAGGGACCAATTGCCAGTATTGTAAGCCTTATAAACCAGTGACCATTCTATTGCCTCCCAAAACACATGCTGACCCACATGGACAATATTAGATCCAGCTTCTTTTATCAACACTTTGGTTCTTCTATTATATTCAAAAAGATTTTGCACTATGTATTGCACTTTAATGGAGTCAACTTCCTTCAATAAGATAATGATATGGGTGTTCTAGGTGTGAACAGGGGGACTGTGAATTACTGATTTATAGAGGCAATCAGAGCCCTCTGTAGTTGTCTTCAGTCAGGCTAGATGGCAGCAAGGCTGTTATTTACTTGCACCATCTAGCTTTTATTACAGACACTACATTATTAGAGATTCATATAGGCCTACAAAATTCACTTTTCCTGGGTGTTTTATAGTATATTTAACATGTGATTTACTTGTAATATATGTTGCTATTAAATGCCTAACCTGTGCCAAAATAATGGGTTGGCTATGACTCCTTACATAGTAATTACATGACTTTGAATGTTTTAGCCCCCCTAAAATTGAAGTGAAAAATGTAAAGTTGACAATTTCTGTCTGGCAATGTAATAGCATAAATGTAAAGAACACCTGGACAACTTTTCATGAGAATTTGAGGAGTTTTTTTTTCAAGACCAAAATCACACAATGCACAGGAAAAGGTCATTTTTTTTTGATTTTCTGGTTTTTCATCAAGGTTCTGAAAAGTCATTATTTTTTGCTGAAACATTTTGTTGGGACTATTTGTCACTCCAAGCAATGAAAAAAAAATGAAAACAATTCTTCTGACCCCCCCATCAGAGTGCATTAAAGTATCAATCAATGCCTTAGCCAGGGCTGCAACTGTGATTCAGTATACTACTACCTTTGGTGCTGCCATCTGTACTAAAGGTTTGAGGCTTGCTCTAACTCTACCTTTGTCATCACCTTTTTGTACATGCTGGAAAATGAACTCTTTGCATGTACAAACTATTTATTGCGGTGCCTACACTTACATCAGAATAACAATGTCAATTAAAATCATATAATAAATATCCCTGCAACAGAGATAAATACATGTATGTCAGTTCTTTGATTGGGAGAACTGTTGTTCTGAAAAAAAAAAACAAGGAAGAATTCCTGCTGGGAATTGAACCCGGGCCCCTGGCTTGGGAAGCAGAAGCTCTGTGGCCTGAGCTATTGAGGCACAGGGACCAATTGCCAGTATTGTAAGCCTTATAAACCAGTGACCATTCTATTGCCTCCCAAAACACATGCTGACCCACATGGACAATATTAGATCCAGCTTCTTTTATCAACACTTTGGTTCTTCTATTATATTCAAGAAGATTTTGCACTATGTATTGCACTTTAATGGAGTCAACTTCCTTCAATAAGATAATAATATGGGTGTTCTAGGTGTGAACAGGGGGACTGTGAATTACTGATTTATAGAGGCAATCAGAGCCCTCTGTAGTTGTCTTCAGTCAGGCTAGATGGCAGCAAGGCTGTTATTTACTTGCACCATCTAGCTTTTATTACAGACACTACATTATTAGAGATTCATATAGGCCTACAAAATTCACTTTTCCTGGGTGTTTTATAGTATATTTAACATGTGATTTACTTGTAATATATGTTGCTATTAAATGCCTAACCTGTGCCAAAATAATGGGTTGGCTATGACTCCTTACATAGTAATTACATGACTTTGAATGTTTTAGCCCCCCTAAAATTGAAGTGAAAAATGTAAAGTTGACAATTTCTGTCTGGCAATGTAATAGCATAAATGTAAAGAACACCTGGACAACTTTTCATGAGAATTTGAGGAATTTTTTTTTCAAGACCAAAATCACACCTTGTTAAGGCCTGGCTTCATTTTTCTGAAATTATATAAAGGTTCTCAAAACGGCCCCAGAATTGGTATGTGGGTGGTTGAAAGGAATGCCTATGGAGACCCACTTTCAAGTTTCCAATAATGCACAGGAAAAGGTCATTTTTTTTTGATTTTCTGGTTTTTCATCAAGGTTCTGAAAAGTCATTATTTTTTGCTGAAACATTTTGTTGGGACTATTTGTCACTCCAAGCAATGAAAAAAAAATGAAAACAATTCTTCTGACCCCCCCATCAGAGTGCATTAAAGTATCAATCAATGCCTTAGCCAGGGCTGCAACTGTGATTCAGTATACTACTACCTTTGGTGCTGCCATCTGTACTAAAGGTTTGAGGCTTGCTCTAACTCTACCTTTGTCATCACCTTTTTGTACATGCTGGAAAATGAACTCTTTGCATGTACAAACTATTTATTGCGGTGCCTACACTTACATCAGAATAACAATGTCAATTAAAATCATATAATAAATATCCCTGCAACAGAGATAAATACATGTATGTCAGTTCTTTGATTGGGAGAACTGTTGTTCTGAAAAAAAAAAACAAGGAAGAATTCCTGCTGGGAATTGAACCCGGGCCCCTGGCTTGGGAAGCAGAAGCTCTGTGGCCTGAGCTATTGAGGCACAGGGACCAATTGCCAGTATTGTAAGCCTTATAAACCAGTGACCATTCTATTGCCTCCCAAAACACATGCTGACCCACATGGACAATATTAGATCCAGCTTCTTTTATCAACACTTTGGTTCTTCTATTATATTCAAGAAGATTTTGCACTATGTATTGCACTTTAATGGAGTCAACTTCCTTCAATAAGATAATAATATGGGTGTTCTAGGTGTGAACAGGGGGACTGTGAATTACTGATTTATAGAGGCAATCAGAGCCCTCTGTAGTTGTCTTCAGTCAGGCTAGATGGCAGCAAGGCTGTTATTTACTTGCACCATCTAGCTTTTATTACAGACACTACATTATTAGAGATTCATATAGGCCTACAAAATTCACTTTTCCTGGGTGTTTTATAGTATATTTAACATGTGATTTACTTGTAATATATGTTGCTATTAAATGCCTAACCTGTGCCAAAATAATGGGTTGGCTATGACTCCTTACATAGTAATTACATGACTTTGAATGTTTTAGCCCCCCTAAAATTGAAGTGAAAAATGTAAAGTTGACAATTTCTGTCTGGCAATGTAATAGCATAAATGTAAAGAACACCTGGACAACTTTTCATGAGAATTTGAGGAATTTTTTTTTCAAGACCAAAATCACACCTTGTTAAGGCCTGGCTTCATTTTTCTGAAATTATATAAAGGTTCTCAAAACGGCCCCAGAATTGGTATGTGGGTGGTTGAAAGGAATGCCTATGGAGACCCACTTTCAAGTTTCCAATAATGCACAGGAAAAGGTCATTTTTTTTTGATTTTCTGGTTTTTCATCAAGGTTCTGAAAAGTCATTATTTTTTGCTGAAACATTTTGTTGGGACTATTTGTCACTCCAAGCAATGAAAAAAAAATGAAAACAATTCTTCTGACCCCCCCATCAGAGTGCATTAAAGTATCAATCAATGCCTTAGCCAGGGCTGCAACTGTGATTCAGTATACTACTACCTTTGGTGCTGCCATCTGTACTAAAGGTTTGAGGCTTGCTCTAACTCTACCTTTGTCATCACCTTTTTGTACATGCTGGAAAATGAACTCTTTGCATGTACAAACTATTTATTGCGGTGCCTACACTTACATCAGAATAACAATGTCAATTAAAATCATATAATAAATATCCCTGCAACAGAGATAAATACATGTATGTCAGTTCTTTGATTGGGAGAACTGTTGTTCTGAAAAAAAAAAACAAGGAAGAATTCCTGCTGGGAATTGAACCCGGGCCCCTGGCTTGGGAAGCAGAAGCTCTGTGGCCTGAGCTATTGAGGCACAGGGACCAATTGCCAGTATTGTAAGCCTTATAAACCAGTGACCATTCTATTGCCTCCCAAAACACATGCTGACCCACATGGACAATATTAGATCCAGCTTCTTTTATCAACACTTTGGTTCTTCTATTATATTCAAGAAGATTTTGCACTATGTATTGCACTTTAATGGAGTCAACTTCCTTCAATAAGATAATAATATGGGTGTTCTAGGTGTGAACAGGGGGACTGTGAATTACTGATTTATAGAGGCAATCAGAGCCCTCTGTAGTTGTCTTCAGTCAGGCTAGATGGCAGCAAGGCTGTTATTTACTTGCACCATCTAGCTTTTATTACAGACACTACATTATTAGAGATTCATATAGGCCTACAAAATTCACTTTTCCTGGGTGTTTTATAGTATATTTAACATGTGATTTACTTGTAATATATGTTGCTATTAAATGCCTAACCTGTGCCAAAATAATGGGTTGGCTATGACTCCTTACATAGTAATTACATGACTTTGAATGTTTTAGCCCCCCTAAAATTGAAGTGAAAAATGTAAAGTTGACAATTTCTGTCTGGCAATGTAATAGCATAAATGTAAAGAACACCTGGACAACTTTTCATGAGAATTTGAGGAATTTTTTTTTCAAGACCAAAATCACACCTTGTTAAGGCCTGGCTTCATTTTTCTGAAATTATATAAAGGTTCTCAAAACGGCCCCAGAATTGGTATGTGGGTGGTTGAAAGGAATGCCTATGGAGACCCACTTTCAAGTTTCCAATAATGCACAGGAAAAGGTCATTTTTTTTTGATTTTCTGGTTTTTCATCAAGGTTCTGAAAAGTCATTATTTTTTGCTGAAACATTTTGTTGGGACTATTTGTCACTCCAAGCAATGAAAAAAAAATGAAAACAATTCTTCTGACCCCCCCATCAGAGTGCATTAAAGTATCAATCAATGCCTTAGCCAGGGCTGCAACTGTGATTCAGTATACTACTACCTTTGGTGCTGCCATCTGTACTAAAGGTTTGAGGCTTGCTCTAACTCTACCTTTGTCATCACCTTTTTGTACATGCTGGAAAATGAACTCTTTGCATGTACAAACTATTTATTGCGGTGCCTACACTTACATCAGAATAACAATGTCAATTAAAATCATATAATAAATATCCCTGCAACAGAGATAAATACATGTATGTCAGTTCTTTGATTGGGAGAACTGTTGTTCTGAAAAAAAAAAACAAGGAAGAATTCCTGCTGGGAATTGAACCCGGGCCCCTGGCTTGGGAAGCAGAAGCTCTGTGGCCTGAGCTATTGAGGCACAGGGACCAATTGCCAGTATTGTAAGCCTTATAAACCAGTGACCATTCTATTGCCTCCCAAAACACATGCTGACCCACATGGACAATATTAGATCCAGCTTCTTTTATCAACACTTTGGTTCTTCTATTATATTCAAGAAGATTTTGCACTATGTATTGCACTTTAATGGAGTCAACTTCCTTCAATAAGATAATAATATGGGTGTTCTAGGTGTGAACAGGGGGACTGTGAATTACTGATTTATAGAGGCAATCAGAGCCCTCTGTAGTTGTCTTCAGTCAGGCTAGATGGCAGCAAGGCTGTTATTTACTTGCACCATCTAGCTTTTATTACAGACACTACATTATTAGAGATTCATATAGGCCTACAAAATTCACTTTTCCTGGGTGTTTTATAGTATATTTAACATGTGATTTACTTGTAATATATGTTGCTATTAAATGCCTAACCTGTGCCAAAATAATGGGTTGGCTATGACTCCTTACATAGTAATTACATGACTTTGAATGTTTTAGCCCCCCTAAAATTGAAGTGAAAAATGTAAAGTTGACAATTTCTGTCTGGCAATGTAATAGCATAAATGTAAAGAACACCTGGACAACTTTTCATGAGAATTTGAGGAATTTTTTTTTCAAGACCAAAATCACACCTTGTTAAGGCCTGGCTTCATTTTTCTGAAATTATATAAAGGTTCTCAAAACGGCCCCAGAATTGGTATGTGGGTGGTTGAAAGGAATGCCTATGGAGACCCACTTTCAAGTTTCCAATAATGCACAGGAAAAGGTCATTTTTTTTTGATTTTCTGGTTTTTCATCAAGGTTCTGAAAAGTCATTATTTTTTGCTGAAACATTTTGTTGGGACTATTTGTCACTCCAAGCAATGAAAAAAAAATGAAAACAATTCTTCTGACCCCCCCATCAGAGTGCATTAAAGTATCAATCAATGCCTTAGCCAGGGCTGCAACTGTGATTCAGTATACTACTACCTTTGGTGCTGCCATCTGTACTAAAGGTTTGAGGCTTGCTCTAACTCTACCTTTGTCATCACCTTTTTGTACATGCTGGAAAATGAACTCTTTGCATGTACAAACTATTTATTGCGGTGCCTACACTTACATCAGAATAACAATGTCAATTAAAATCATATAATAAATATCCCTGCAACAGAGATAAATACATGTATGTCAGTTCTTTGATTGGGAGAACTGTTGTTCTGAAAAAAAAAAACAAGGAAGAATTCCTGCTGGGAATTGAACCCGGGCCCCTGGCTTGGGAAGCAGAAGCTCTGTGGCCTGAGCTATTGAGGCACAGGGACCAATTGCCAGTATTGTAAGCCTTATAAACCAGTGACCATTCTATTGCCTCCCAAAACACATGCTGACCCACATGGACAATATTAGATCCAGCTTCTTTTATCAACACTTTGGTTCTTCTATTATATTCAAGAAGATTTTGCACTATGTATTGCACTTTAATGGAGTCAACTTCCTTCAATAAGATAATAATATGGGTGTTCTAGGTGTGAACAGGGGGACTGTGAATTACTGATTTATAGAGGCAATCAGAGCCCTCTGTAGTTGTCTTCAGTCAGGCTAGATGGCAGCAAGGCTGTTATTTACTTGCACCATCTAGCTTTTATTACAGACACTACATTATTAGAGATTCATATAGGCCTACAAAATTCACTTTTCCTGGGTGTTTTATAGTATATTTAACATGTGATTTACTTGTAATATATGTTGCTATTAAATGCCTAACCTGTGCCAAAATAATGGGTTGGCTATGACTCCTTACATAGTAATTACATGACTTTGAATGTTTTAGCCCCCCTAAAATTGAAGTGAAAAATGTAAAGTTGACAATTTCTGTCTGGCAATGTAATAGCATAAATGTAAAGAACACCTGGACAACTTTTCATGAGAATTTGAGGAATTTTTTTTTCAAGACCAAAATCACACCTTGTTAAGGCCTGGCTTCATTTTTCTGAAATTATATAAAGGTTCTCAAAACGGCCCCAGAATTGGTATGTGGGTGGTTGAAAGGAATGCCTATGGAGACCCACTTTCAAGTTTCCAATAATGCACAGGAAAAGGTCATTTTTTTTTGATTTTCTGGTTTTTCATCAAGGTTCTGAAAAGTCATTATTTTTTGCTGAAACATTTTGTTGGGACTATTTGTCACTCCAAGCAATGAAAAAAAAATGAAAACAATTCTTCTGACCCCCCCATCAGAGTGCATTAAAGTATCAATCAATGCCTTAGCCAGGGCTGCAACTGTGATTCAGTATACTACTACCTTTGGTGCTGCCATCTGTACTAAAGGTTTGAGGCTTGCTCTAACTCTACCTTTGTCATCACCTTTTTGTACATGCTGGAAAATGAACTCTTTGCATGTACAAACTATTTATTGCGGTGCCTACACTTACATCAGAATAACAATGTCAATTAAAATCATATAATAAATATCCCTGCAACAGAGATAAATACATGTATGTCAGTTCTTTGATTGGGAGAACTGTTGTTCTGAAAAAAAAAAACAAGGAAGAATTCCTGCTGGGAATTGAACCCGGGCCCCTGGCTTGGGAAGCAGAAGCTCTGTGGCCTGAGCTATTGAGGCACAGGGACCAATTGCCAGTATTGTAAGCCTTATAAACCAGTGACCATTCTATTGCCTCCCAAAACACATGCTGACCCACATGGACAATATTAGATCCAGCTTCTTTTATCAACACTTTGGTTCTTCTATTATATTCAAGAAGATTTTGCACTATGTATTGCACTTTAATGGAGTCAACTTCCTTCAATAAGATAATAATATGGGTGTTCTAGGTGTGAACAGGGGGACTGTGAATTACTGATTTATAGAGGCAATCAGAGCCCTCTGTAGTTGTCTTCAGTCAGGCTAGATGGCAGCAAGGCTGTTATTTACTTGCACCATCTAGCTTTTATTACAGACACTACATTATTAGAGATTCATATAGGCCTACAAAATTCACTTTTCCTGGGTGTTTTATAGTATATTTAACATGTGATTTACTTGTAATATATGTTGCTATTAAATGCCTAACCTGTGCCAAAATAATGGGTTGGCTATGACTCCTTACATAGTAATTACATGACTTTGAATGTTTTAGCCCCCCTAAAATTGAAGTGAAAAATGTAAAGTTGACAATTTCTGTCTGGCAATGTAATAGCATAAATGTAAAGAACACCTGGACAACTTTTCATGAGAATTTGAGGAATTTTTTTTTCAAGACCAAAATCACACCTTGTTAAGGCCTGGCTTCATTTTTCTGAAATTATATAAAGGTTCTCAAAACGGCCCCAGAATTGGTATGTGGGTGGTTGAAAGGAATGCCTATGGAGACCCACTTTCAAGTTTCCAATAATGCACAGGAAAAGGTCATTTTTTTTTGATTTTCTGGTTTTTCATCAAGGTTCTGAAAAGTCATTATTTTTTGCTGAAACATTTTGTTGGGACTATTTGTCACTCCAAGCAATGAAAAAAAAATGAAAACAATTCTTCTGACCCCCCCATCAGAGTGCATTAAAGTATCAATCAATGCCTTAGCCAGGGCTGCAACTGTGATTCAGTATACTACTACCTTTGGTGCTGCCATCTGTACTAAAGGTTTGAGGCTTGCTCTAACTCTACCTTTGTCATCACCTTTTTGTACATGCTGGAAAATGAACTCTTTGCATGTACAAACTATTTATTGCGGTGCCTACACTTACATCAGAATAACAATGTCAATTAAAATCATATAATAAATATCCCTGCAACAGAGATAAATACATGTATGTCAGTTCTTTGATTGGGAGAACTGTTGTTCTGAAAAAAAAAAACAAGGAAGAATTCCTGCTGGGAATTGAACCCGGGCCCCTGGCTTGGGAAGCAGAAGCTCTGTGGCCTGAGCTATTGAGGCACAGGGACCAATTGCCAGTATTGTAAGCCTTATAAACCAGTGACCATTCTATTGCCTCCCAAAACACATGCTGACCCACATGGACAATATTAGATCCAGCTTCTTTTATCAACACTTTGGTTCTTCTATTATATTCAAGAAGATTTTGCACTATGTATTGCACTTTAATGGAGTCAACTTCCTTCAATAAGATAATAATATGGGTGTTCTAGGTGTGAACAGGGGGACTGTGAATTACTGATTTATAGAGGCAATCAGAGCCCTCTGTAGTTGTCTTCAGTCAGGCTAGATGGCAGCAAGGCTGTTATTTACTTGCACCATCTAGCTTTTATTACAGACACTACATTATTAGAGATTCATATAGGCCTACAAAATTCACTTTTCCTGGGTGTTTTATAGTATATTTAACATGTGATTTACTTGTAATATATGTTGCTATTAAATGCCTAACCTGTGCCAAAATAATGGGTTGGCTATGACTCCTTACATAGTAATTACATGACTTTGAATGTTTTAGCCCCCCTAAAATTGAAGTGAAAAATGTAAAGTTGACAATTTCTGTCTGGCAATGTAATAGCATAAATGTAAAGAACACCTGGACAACTTTTCATGAGAATTTGAGGAATTTTTTTTTCAAGACCAAAATCACACCTTGTTAAGGCCTGGCTTCATTTTTCTGAAATTATATAAAGGTTCTCAAAACGGCCCCAGAATTGGTATGTGGGTGGTTGAAAGGAATGCCTATGGAGACCCACTTTCAAGTTTCCAATAATGCACAGGAAAAGGTCATTTTTTTTTGATTTTCTGGTTTTTCATCAAGGTTCTGAAAAGTCATTATTTTTTGCTGAAACATTTTGTTGGGACTATTTGTCACTCCAAGCAATGAAAAAAAAATGAAAACAATTCTTCTGACCCCCCCATCAGAGTGCATTAAAGTATCAATCAATGCCTTAGCCAGGGCTGCAACTGTGATTCAGTATACTACTACCTTTGGTGCTGCCATCTGTACTAAAGGTTTGAGGCTTGCTCTAACTCTACCTTTGTCATCACCTTTTTGTACATGCTGGAAAATGAACTCTTTGCATGTACAAACTATTTATTGCGGTGCCTACACTTACATCAGAATAACAATGTCAATTAAAATCATATAATAAATATCCCTGCAACAGAGATAAATACATGTATGTCAGTTCTTTGATTGGGAGAACTGTTGTTCTGAAAAAAAAAAACAAGGAAGAATTCCTGCTGGGAATTGAACCCGGGCCCCTGGCTTGGGAAGCAGAAGCTCTGTGGCCTGAGCTATTGAGGCACAGGGACCAATTGCCAGTATTGTAAGCCTTATAAACCAGTGACCATTCTATTGCCTCCCAAAACACATGCTGACCCACATGGACAATATTAGATCCAGCTTCTTTTATCAACACTTTGGTTCTTCTATTATATTCAAGAAGATTTTGCACTATGTATTGCACTTTAATGGAGTCAACTTCCTTCAATAAGATAATAATATGGGTGTTCTAGGTGTGAACAGGGGGACTGTGAATTACTGATTTATAGAGGCAATCAGAGCCCTCTGTAGTTGTCTTCAGTCAGGCTAGATGGCAGCAAGGCTGTTATTTACTTGCACCATCTAGCTTTTATTACAGACACTACATTATTAGAGATTCATATAGGCCTACAAAATTCACTTTTCCTGGGTGTTTTATAGTATATTTAACATGTGATTTACTTGTAATATATGTTGCTATTAAATGCCTAACCTGTGCCAAAATAATGGGTTGGCTATGACTCCTTACATAGTAATTACATGACTTTGAATGTTTTAGCCCCCCTAAAATTGAAGTGAAAAATGTAAAGTTGACAATTTCTGTCTGGCAATGTAATAGCATAAATGTAAAGAACACCTGGACAACTTTTCATGAGAATTTGAGGAATTTTTTTTTCAAGACCAAAATCACACCTTGTTAAGGCCTGGCTTCATTTTTCTGAAATTATATAAAGGTTCTCAAAACGGCCCCAGAATTGGTATGTGGGTGGTTGAAAGGAATGCCTATGGAGACCCACTTTCAAGTTTCCAATAATGCACAGGAAAAGGTCATTTTTTTTTGATTTTCTGGTTTTTCATCAAGGTTCTGAAAAGTCATTATTTTTTGCTGAAACATTTTGTTGGGACTATTTGTCACTCCAAGCAATGAAAAAAAAATGAAAACAATTCTTCTGACCCCCCCATCAGAGTGCATTAAAGTATCAATCAATGCCTTAGCCAGGGCTGCAACTGTGATTCAGTATACTACTACCTTTGGTGCTGCCATCTGTACTAAAGGTTTGAGGCTTGCTCTAACTCTACCTTTGTCATCACCTTTTTGTACATGCTGGAAAATGAACTCTTTGCATGTACAAACTATTTATTGCGGTGCCTACACTTACATCAGAATAACAATGTCAATTAAAATCATATAATAAATATCCCTGCAACAGAGATAAATACATGTATGTCAGTTCTTTGATTGGGAGAACTGTTGTTCTGAAAAAAAAAAACAAGGAAGAATTCCTGCTGGGAATTGAACCCGGGCCCCTGGCTTGGGAAGCAGAAGCTCTGTGGCCTGAGCTATTGAGGCACAGGGACCAATTGCCAGTATTGTAAGCCTTATAAACCAGTGACCATTCTATTGCCTCCCAAAACACATGCTGACCCACATGGACAATATTAGATCCAGCTTCTTTTATCAACACTTTGGTTCTTCTATTATATTCAAGAAGATTTTGCACTATGTATTGCACTTTAATGGAGTCAACTTCCTTCAATAAGATAATAATATGGGTGTTCTAGGTGTGAACAGGGGGACTGTGAATTACTGATTTATAGAGGCAATCAGAGCCCTCTGTAGTTGTCTTCAGTCAGGCTAGATGGCAGCAAGGCTGTTATTTACTTGCACCATCTAGCTTTTATTACAGACACTACATTATTAGAGATTCATATAGGCCTACAAAATTCACTTTTCCTGGGTGTTTTATAGTATATTTAACATGTGATTTACTTGTAATATATGTTGCTATTAAATGCCTAACCTGTGCCAAAATAATGGGTTGGCTATGACTCCTTACATAGTAATTACATGACTTTGAATGTTTTAGCCCCCCTAAAATTGAAGTGAAAAATGTAAAGTTGACAATTTCTGTCTGGCAATGTAATAGCATAAATGTAAAGAACACCTGGACAACTTTTCATGAGAATTTGAGGAATTTTTTTTTCAAGACCAAAATCACACCTTGTTAAGGCCTGGCTTCATTTTTCTGAAATTATATAAAGGTTCTCAAAACGGCCCCAGAATTGGTATGTGGGTGGTTGAAAGGAATGCCTATGGAGACCCACTTTCAAGTTTCCAATAATGCACAGGAAAAGGTCATTTTTTTTTGATTTTCTGGTTTTTCATCAAGGTTCTGAAAAGTCATTATTTTTTGCTGAAACATTTTGTTGGGACTATTTGTCACTCCAAGCAATGAAAAAAAAATGAAAACAATTCTTCTGACCCCCCCATCAGAGTGCATTAAAGTATCAATCAATGCCTTAGCCAGGGCTGCAACTGTGATTCAGTATACTACTACCTTTGGTGCTGCCATCTGTACTAAAGGTTTGAGGCTTGCTCTAACTCTACCTTTGTCATCACCTTTTTGTACATGCTGGAAAATGAACTCTTTGCATGTACAAACTATTTATTGCGGTGCCTACACTTACATCAGAATAACAATGTCAATTAAAATCATATAATAAATATCCCTGCAACAGAGATAAATACATGTATGTCAGTTCTTTGATTGGGAGAACTGTTGTTCTGAAAAAAAAAACAAGGAAGAATTCCTGCTGGGAATTGAACCCGGGCCCCTGGCTTGGGAAGCAGAAGCTCTGTGGCCTGAGCTATTGAGGCACAGGGACCAATTGCCAGTATTGTAAGCCTTATAAACCAGTGACCATTCTATTGCCTCCCAAAACACATGCTGACCCACATGGACAATATTAGATCCAGCTTCTTTTATCAACACTTTGGTTCTTCTATTATATTCAAGAAGATTTTGCACTATGTATTGCACTTTAATGGAGTCAACTTCCTTCAATAAGATAATAATATGGGTGTTCTAGGTGTGAACAGGGGGACTGTGAATTACTGATTTATAGAGGCAATCAGAGCCCTCTGTAGTTGTCTTCAGTCAGGCTAGATGGCAGCAAGGCTGTTATTTACTTGCACCATCTAGCTTTTATTACAGACACTACATTATTAGAGATTCATATAGGCCTACAAAATTCACTTTTCCTGGGTGTTTTATAGTATATTTAACATGTGATTTACTTGTAATATATGTTGCTATTAAATGCCTAACCTGTGCACAGACATTAGCCATTTGAAAGTCAAGCAAAACAAGAAGAAGAGAAGCCAGAAAAGACACAATTTGCTACATTAACTATTACCACTATTGTAGTTATGGATTTTGCACGTTCTTCTGCTCCTGAATTCACCAGCGCCAATAAGAGGTATATGTCTTTTATTTCATGGCGTAACGACTTTCCTGACTGTATGGACCTGGTTTCTAATGGATTTGTGTATTTACAAAATAGAGATGCCGTACAGTGCTTTAAGTGTGGCATTCGTATTCATTCCTGGGAGGCATCGGACATCGTGGAGATTGAGCACATTAGATTTTCTCCACAGTGTCAGTTTGCCCAGCAAAGGCTGGAAAACAGCACCCAGAGTTTGACGCAGCTAGCTGTCTATATGTGTGGAAAGGCGATGAAGGCTGACGAACGGGCCGACCGCCTGGAACACCGTTGTGCCCGTCTGGAGGGTGATGTTAGAAGGATGACCTCCTTTGCACATATCCATAATAGAGTGACTCCTTTCCCGACCAACGCACCTTGCTCACCCTCAACTGTTACGTCCCATGGACAATCGTCGTCCGCCGCCGCTGTAGCTGGTGGCTCGGCGTTTGCTGTGACTACACCCGTTGGACGCCAACCACCAGTTCGGTCCTGCTACGCCCCAAAGAAAGACAAGAACGCTCAACGCAGACCTCTTAGACTGGATACAGCAGGCTTTTCCCGAAATCCTGCGTTTGGACAACTACCTACGTACGGGCGGGTGGAGTGTGACTCTGCAACAACAACAACAGGACTGGTGGTAAGTGATTCCGGCACATCATCACCACCACCACCACCTTACAGTCCAAACATGGTGGTAAGCGACTCTGGTTCACCAGCTGCACCACCACCTTCTTATTCATCAACATTTTCTTCTTATTCTTCTTCTTCATCGCCTACTCCTCCTCCTCCGTACGCAGTGGTCAGACCATTTCAAATGTTTTCTACAAACTCGACTGGCAATGACAACATGACCTTCTCAGATTTGGCCCAGCGTTCCCACAGCATGGAAACTCAGTTCGACTTCAACAGCATTAACAGTCGCAGAGAGGAATGCACTCGCAGAGAAGAGGCAGCCACTGCTCTTGTAACACTGGGCATCCCCACACCGGAACTCACACAGCAAATCAATGAGGGATTATTCGGCCAGTGCGACGGTGATGATGAAGATGAGGACGTGGTGGGCTAATCAGAAAGGTGAATGATAACAAACATTGGACAACCAGGAAAACCAGGGCTAATCAGAAAGGTGAATGATAACAAACATTGGACAACCAGGAAAACCAGAAAACCAGAAAAAAAAACAAAAAAAAACAACAAAAAAAACACTTTTAAATAGTGATTAATTATTCCTCTTTAACACCTGTATAAAAGGACACGTTTTACAACAACAGCATTTAGTCATGAGGGGGACACTAGGACCACACAGAGCCTATTTACAACTTCTGCTAACAACACCTAGTCGGAGCCAAGCCCTATCTCTGTTGGATACGGCCACACCAGAGCAGGTTATGGCAATAAGTGAAATAGCCTTTAACCTGCTAACATTACCATTGGATCCCACTGTAAAAAAACAGGTAGAACATAGACGACGAATACTAACAACATTGGCCGACAAAAAGAAAAGCAGAAAGACCAAGGCCAAGTTGTTGAGCAAACATCCTATTATTATATTGGATCTTTTGGACGCCGTTAAGGATATCATACTACACATTTCCCAATATGCAGAAAATGGTGCTCGTGCCGTTCCAGCGCTATCAGTGCATGATGAACAATAGCAGTAACACCACACCATCTAACGTAGCTGTTGGACTAGGAAGCACATCCTTGGACTCATCATCAGCCCCATCGCCATCAGCCACATCATCTATCATCATCAGTCCCATCATAGTAGGGTCATCTGGAGCACTTCTGTGACCGTTGAGAGTAGAGGTTGGTTTCTCAGTGGATTTGACATCTATGAAGGGTAAATACAAAATTGAGCGGGGGCGACCCTCGCGAAAGTGCGGGGAAAACCCGTGAGAGCCCCAAATCCAAAATGGCCGCCATCAACCATTATGAGAATTAATATTTCAATGGTTTGGTCTACCATGCAGTCCAGTATATGGTTAATAGGGTTTTGGGGGCTGAGGAATTCATATCTGATATGAGTTTGATGATTTGACCTTGCTTTGACCTTCAAATCCAAGATGGCTGACAATTTTCAGCTCACAAGGGTCAAATTTTCAAAATCATCATAGAACCTTCCTAATAGGCTCTTATGAAAGCTCTTATGGTACTAAATTGACTTATGGAAAGTGAAACTACAATTAGGACAACAATAGTTAGCACTGCACATGGGAAACTCACCCTCAAAGCCCCCTAGGGGTAATAGAACAAACCCCTTTTCAGACTAATGACCTTTCAGGTTTTATTTAGGAGAAATTAGACCTGGGACCAATTGCAAAAGACAAGTTTCTGAACTGTTTTGGGTATTATTGATATCCCATATTGATATACTAAAAGGCCCAGAAAATCTAGGTCAGGAAACATGCCCAAAATCACAATAAAATACAAAACGGCTGCCACTAAAACTTTGGAACACCATAACTCAGGGTATAATCAAAATACATTCAAGTATGAATACACTTTTTCTATGTTTTTAGACATGGGGAATCCAGTGCAATATAAATAAAATCAATATAATCAAAATTTAGTAAGTTAGTATACTGATACTGAGAAATATCAAGTAAAAACTCCCTTAAATGCATCAAGTAAACTCAAGAAACATCATAACTCAGGGTATAATCAACATATATATTCAAGGGTGAATATACTTTTTCTATGTTTTTAGACATGGGGAATCCAGATCAATGTGAATGAAGTCAATCTTATCAATATTTAGCAATTTATTTAGTTAGTATATATGTGTTATGCTGAACCAACTACTTGGATGGTGAGGGAATAAAAGAAAAAAAGTCAAATTTATCCAGTAAACTCAAGAAATCTATTGGGATTGGTCTGTATAAAAAGCATTCATGAACAAGCACAATTGGTATCATATTCCTGTAGACCTAACTGTCAAAGGAATCTCTTTTGATTATTAGTTAGTTTTGATTTGAAAACACAACAGGAAAAATCAGTATGCCTACCGATTAAGGCACCTGACTTTCATCATTAGCTCCTGTATTGGTAATATAGTCACCGTTGACTGCTGCTGCCACCCTTGCAGCTGCAGCAACAAATTTTGTAGTGGTTGGTCATAAGCCGAAAGCAGGTTCAAAAGTAAAGTTTGGAATTATTTCATCTGTGAAGTTCCATCCTGAGTACTCTGGAGGAAGGTGAACACACTTTGTTGTTTAAATCTGGTAGTACACTCTGTGATACTAGCAGTAGAACGTGGTAGTAGAATCTGTAGATTAATATATGTTTTGTGGACAGTAAGTTTTCCTCAATATTTCTTCATTATAGAGGATGTAATTCAAATTGTAAACTATCACATTCTCCAGCTTTCTCTATATCATCTTGAGAAGCTTTGTTATTGAACACACTTGTTCTGAAACACCGGCTTATTGGCAAACATCCTTAAAAGTATGCCTTTTCCTAAACCTAAACACATTTTGCTATCATGGACAACCTCTTTGGTGGAAGGTGATATACATCATTGAATCATCAGCAGAGGACAATCCTAGCAATAAAATAAGTACCTCCAATGTTTCTACACAGAGACGAGGGGTTGCTAGAACAGATATAGCCTACACACTAATAGCTGTGAGAACCCCTGGAAAGACTTCTTGGATAGGATCTGCATTATCACCATCTCACACCGTGTCTAATCTTATTTAAGGATCTCTTAAAGGGAGGGTGACTTTAGAATGGTTAACTTAAAGTAAGTAATTATATTTTAGGTACCTTCACAGCTGAGGAAATATTTTTCAATTCAAGCATGAATGAATCAATTTCTCCAAAGTTGTTGCAAATATCAATCTATCTCTTCAGGAAAAACTTTCAGGTATGAATGGGTGTGAGTTTGAAACCAAAGCTGATATGAATGTATTTGTTCTTGTCAAAGAGTTTACCAAGAGGGCAGATGTTACTTGCTGGGAGGCCAGAGGCACAAACTGCCCATGGTTGGGAAATCATGATTGGGAAATGCTAACAAGCATTTCACGGTCTGCCACCATTGCTCCACCAGTTTACAGCTCATGACTGCTCAGACAATAGCAGTGATGACAGTAGTATCAATGATAATGGTCAGTTACAGGATGCTATAGATTCAGAGGAGGAGTAAAGTACTGGGGATGGAAGTTCATAGATGGTCAATTCTGATCAGTATCCTAACACAATCCTGGTTAACTATTTTAATGTTATTCACCACAACTGTCAAAGGGAATGAGTCTGTTCTTGCAGAAAAAATAACTAGGAATGTACTAAAGTTTTTTGCCATTATAATGGTTTAACAGTTAGGACTACAGGAATATCATACCAATTGTGCTTGATCATGAATGCTTTCATACAATACAATCGCAATAGATTTCTTGAGTTTACTGGATAAATTTGATTTTTTTTCTTCTTTTTCCTCACCATCCAAGTAGTTGGTTCAGTATTACACATATACTAACTAAATAAATTGCTAAATATTGATTAGATTGACTTCATTCATATTGATCTGGATTCCCCATGTCTAAAAAACATAGAAAAAGTATATTCACACTTGAATATATATGTTGATTATACCCTGAGTTATGTTATTTCTTGAGTTTACTTGATGCATTTAAGGGAGTTTTTACTTGATATTTCTCAGTATCAGTATACTAACTTACTAAATTTTGATTATATTGATTTTATTTATATTGCACTGGATTCCCCATGTCTAAAAACATAGAAAAAGTGTATTCACACTTGAATGTATCTTGATTATACCCTGAGTTATGGTGTTCCAAAGTTTTAGTGGCAGCCATTTTGTATTTTATTGTGATTTTGGGCATGTTTCCTGACCTAGATTTTCTGGGCCTTTTAGTATATTAATATGGGATATCAATAATACCCAAAACAGTTCAGAAACTGCCTTTTGCGATTTGTCCCAGGTCTAATTTCTCCTAAATAAAACCTGAAAGGTCATTAGTCTGAAAAGGGGTTTGTTCTATTACCCCTAGGGGGCTTTGAGGGTGAGTTTCCCATGTGCAGTGCTAACTATTGTTGTCCTAATTGTAGTTTCACTTTCCATAAGTCAATTTACCATGATAAGAGCTTTCATAAGAGCCTATTAGGAAGGTTCTATGATAATTTTGAAAATTTGACCCTTGTGAGCTGAAAATTGTCAGCCATCTTGGATTTGAAGGTCAAAGCAAGGTCAAATCATCAAACTGATATCAGATATGAATTCCTCAGCCCCCAAAACCCTATTAACCATATACTGGACTGCATGGTAGGCCAAACCATTGAAATATTAATTCTCATAATGGTTGATGGCGGCCATTTTGGATTTGGGGCTCTCACGGGTTTTCCCCGCACTTTCGCGAGGGTCGCCCCCGCTCAATTTTTTATTTACCCTTCATAGATGTCAAATCCACTGAGAAACCAACCTCTACTCTCAACGGTCACAGAAGTGCTCCAGATGACCCTACTATCATCATCATCAGTTCCATCATCATCATCATCATCAGTCCCAGCACCCTCATCATCATCATCATCAGTCCCATCAACGTCAAGAGTACCAGCATCATCAGAACCACCACCACCAGCATCATCATCAGCTCCCCCGCCTTCATCATCATCATCTATCATCATGATCATCATGATCATTGCTAGCATCATCGGTAGTTTCAGGTACCTGCCAAAATGCCAACTGTCGTTCCAACTCCAAACTCACCTTTTGCCATTTTTGTCTAGCAAGGGCAAACGATGTTTCTTGCAATAGATGCAAGTAAGAAAACATGCTCCCTAGCAGCTCATCAAGGTTCTCCTCCACAAAACACAAAGGCTCTGTGTAGCCCTCGATATTCGAACACACACTCACAGAAATAGGTTTGTGGTTTTGCACCCAAACTAACTTTTCTGAATTCTGTTCGTGTGTCGTGGCCAATATCGACTCGAAATCAAATGCAGCAAACCACGAGAATGTAACATCATCGCTACATATCCCAACGTCTTCCAGCTCTTCGAAAACGGTCTTGCTCGGGCAGTAAACTCCCCCACAAAGCTGGAATTTCGTCTGCGCTAAGCAAACCAACCGATGCCTTGTCAAGTCGGTTTTGTGTTTAAATATCCGCTGACATGTTTCACACTCAAACTTTTTGGCAAAGCTTTTGAAATCAGAAATATAGCTCAAGTGATCCTCATAAAGGTTCAAATACAACACAGAATTAAACTTTTCATGCGATAAATACCTCACAAGCACGGCGCCATTGGGTTGTAAATCATACACCTGTAAACAAACACTGAAACACTGCTCAAAATCGGAAAACTCCTCCATGAGCAAGCCTTTGTACAAAGCAGGGTCTTCGCCCAAGGCTACATTCAAAACACTTTCATTGTATTGCCGCCATTCTCTATACAACCTCTCTGCAAAGGTGTCTAAATGTTCAGATTCGGAGCCCATATGTAAGGCCAAGGCTCGAAAGGCACAAAGTTTGTCTTTGATCGGATCTCGATGTCTGGAATTGGGTTTGGTATCCAAAGTAATCACACTTGTCTTTCGGCGGAGATAATCCGGACAAAGACCGCGACCTAACGGCCAATTGGTTAGTGTGACAAAGTAGTTTACATTCAAAACCATCACAGGCTTCCATTTGTAATTAGGCCTCATTTGCCTAATGAGCTCATCAATGTCCAAGTTGATTAATCGCTCTTTCAACTTATCAAAGTCCTTCTGTTTCGATATGTACATTGGTTCATCAAATAAAGACGCGTTCGAAAAAGGGACAAAATAACGATAGTCTCCAGTCTCGCTATGCCTCAATAAAATACCTAAAGACACATCAATTTTGCAAGTCTGGTCTAATTCAGTAGACATGCTATCCACTTGACTTTCAACCACAGCCGGAGTCAAATGCTCCACTGGAAAGTTAAACACAATGGATAAATCGCCTCTTGCGTGATTCCGTAACACATGGCCTCTATTTGCATTAAACACCTCTTCCATAGCGGGATCATCAAAGGGCGCGTTTTCAGGATCCCAAGGCTCTGGTTGAAGATCGCCGCCTCTTCCATGAAGCCGACCTCGGTGTAAGTAAAGAGCACGTCTATTTGCAAATTTTTCATCACATGTACGACACCTATAAGTCCTGTTGTGAACACGCGCATGATGAATGGCTTTTCGCAATACTGACACAAAATAAAACGGGGTGGTTTCTGTAAGGGAAAAAAGAAAGATTATAAAATAAAAAATAAATTTCTCAATAACGTATGACTTTTATTTTCTTAAGTAAAGTATTTACTTTTCCCACTTTCAACTCTTCAACTTTTTTTTTGTATTTTTCAGAAAAAACTCAAGACAGGAATTTTACCTGAGCTCGCGGCTGGAATGTCTCCTTCACACCCTCCTCCTCCTCCTCCTCCTCCTCCTCCACCTCCTCCACAACGCCCTCCTGCGGCGCCAGCGGCGGAAGTACAACAGGCTCTCTTGAACCCTCGTCGCATGATGAAATGGGACTGTAAAGCACTGGACCAGCCAGGGGCACTTCAACCACCCCCTTCTTCTTCTTCTCCGCGTCCACTTCAAATACCCCTTTCTTCCCTGTACCTTCTCCCCCAGAAACTGTAGTTTGTTCGGCTAACTATTAAATAAAAATATACATTGTAATTCTCATCTCTTAGTTATATTTTTTAGATGACCACCGAATATTCTACTAAAGTCTAAAGTCCAAAGTTACCTGCTGTTCCAAGGCATTCAATATATCTAAATCGCTTGGTACATTCTCCATTTTATCTATTCCATACTCCTCAATAATGGACTGTAGTGTGGGAGCCTCAATCTCTGTAGTGTGGAAATCAATCTCTGATATATCCAGCGGAATAGACAAATCTAACGGTGACAAATCCCCCTCCTCAGGTACACTCACAGGCAAATGAGCCGGTAAGGGAGCAGTAGGAGCAAGAGGTGCAGCAGGAGCAGGGATCGGACTCGATTCATGAGTAGTCGTTGGAAGCTATAGAAAAAAAAAAAAAATTCACTCTAATCAACTCACTCTAATCAGCTCACTGTAATCAGTTCTTCACTCTTCACTAATGCAGTCAAATATAAAATATAAAAATAGCTCACCATACAAAAAGTACTCCTCTCCCTATTAGCAGCTTCCATCTACAATATCATAACATAGACATAGTAAAAATAAAATCACAACAGTATTCCCAAAGGCATAATTCCAAAGTCGTAATTCCAAACTCCAAAATTATACACTCACTTGACGTAAATAAGCCATTTGTCCTTGAACATACTTATGCCGCTCTATTCCTCGCTCAAGAGCCCAAAAGTATAATTCCACTGCATCGGAAAATTGAGTAACTTCCTCATACGTAACTTCTTCCATGGTCAAATGTTTTTTCAAATTAATCACGCGCTCTTTTTCCGCCATATATATATGACCCATTCTCACGAAAGTAGTGCAGCCTGTCACAAAATGGTCAAAATTACATTTTGCTTGATCAATCTGAGATTTGGTAGGTTTGAAGGTACTATATAGGTGGTAATATATCTCAGTTTGCCATTAAATTCGACCAATAGTTTTTGTACAGGGGCTTATTAAACATTGGTGTAGAAAAGTTGTTGAAAAAACGTCGCACACCCCTATATACCTTAGTAATGATCATTTCTCATATCTAATTTGTATATCATCTATTATTTCTATCACTATACTCTAACTAAATGTTTTCTTAATGTAATAGCCCCCCCCCAAAATTTCTTTCCTGTATAAATACTTTTCAAATCGGGCACAACAAAAAAGTGAGAAACTGGATTCCCATATCAATCAGATGAAACATCCTATCATTGACTGTATTTTTATTTATTATTCTCAAATCAACCTTTTTTTTCTGTTATAATATGATCAAATATTATCTTTTACCCCTGAGTATGGTAAGTTAGCCAGATTTTTGGTAAATTATCCATGTTTTAAGACTTCAAATTTGGGCGACGTTTTTTCACTCAGAAATTTAGTCAATTATATAAAGTCTGATTGTTATTTTTTATGTTTTTAATACATGATTGGCACCATTTTAGACCATTTTAGCATTATGTTACGAAAATTTGTCATTCTTGACATTATCCACTCAAGGACGGGAACGTTTTTATGCTCTAGAGTCCTATATGATGTGTCTCAGGAAAATGAGTCACAAGTTACAAAAGTGATGTTATTCAAAGTGATTAAATCATTAGATTTCTTTGTTGGAATATTCTCATTTTTGGAGTGCCTTGCGCTAATGATCATAGCAATATCTGTACCAAATTTAAATATATCTTTGATGTATCCTTGCATTCTTGTCAAAGAATAGTTACAAGAATTATGTTGTATCCTGTGATGTCCATACCTCTTCCATGCAATGTATCATAATCATTCATCTACATGAAATGTATGGATCAATTTTTTAAATTTTGTTATTGAAAGCTACCTGAGGACCTGTTCCTTAAAACTGAGTAGGATACAAACATCAAAAACAAATTATTTCTTGAGTACAAGGATTTAAATAGGGGCGACGTTTTTACGCTGCCAAGTCATATATTGAGTGATAATTGTAAAAACGTCGCCCAATCTAAAGTCTAAATAACTCACTTATTGAAACCTTGACAGTCACTGGAGATCATTTTCCACAAAGTTTAAGATCATATAATGGTAAATAAATGGAAAATGATTTAATTTGGCCAACATTTAGCTCATATTCTTATGTAAAAACATCCCCATAGTGTGGAAAAAACGTCGCCCACAGCGACGTTTTTTCCACTAATTTTTATGATCAGAGTCACCTAAGGTCTGAGAATCTTCCAATGGTGGTATCCATATGTCTGCCAACCTATGCTCATGAAATCAGACTTCTTAGACGAAATTGATTTTATTATTTCAGAAAGCACAGCTATATTATCTGGCGACGTTTTTACACTTCAATTTAGCCATTTTCACATTAATTGACTTAGGAGCAAAAGTTCTGCTGATATATTCAAAGTTAATACATCATTTTATTCGGTTTTCAACCCTCCATTCCATGGCACAAATTTTATTTATGTATATTCATTCAACTATATTTTTTCCCAAAATAACACTGAGTTTGGTAGTGATTAATTGGTTCTTTTCCTTGATTTGATAGTACATAATTAAAAGAATATACATCACAGATACACAAAAGTATATATTTTCATAATGTTTCTGCCAAGACGGATTTAGCTAATCAATTCTTATGTATTTAAGATCCCTATCGACCTAGATATTGACCAATATATGAAAAAAGGGGGGGTTGCACTACTTTCGTGAGAATGGGTCATATATATGTACAATGTAGCATATGACCAACTCCACCTGGTGAGGTAATGAGGCAATACATTTCACTGGGTTTATTTAAAGAAAGATCGAGCGTCGCCAGACTCAAAACAAACAGTCTTCTCAACGCGATGGGTCCATACAGATATAGATATCTCAATCGCATTCGAAACGCACAGAAAAAAAAAGCCATGAAAAACCCACGTAGAACACTACAAATTCTGCAAGAATTCATACGCGATAACGCAGGGGTTCAATTCAACATCTGCAGTGAAGATAAAGCAAATGCTACAGCAAATGCTTGCCTATCAAACGGGGAAGAGTGGCGCCCTGTTAAAAGCGCAGGACTCAAAATTCTATTCATTAAAAAGGATACCACTTTCATCTCACCTAGAGCCTTCCACGACTTCGCAACACACTATAGACTAGTGCTAGTGCAAAAATTATTCAAACAAACCAAAGAGTTCTTTATTCCACCTGGAACCTTTTTGGAATATACAGGATTTACCAATGAGTGCCCATTCAACTCTGCAATCATATTCATCGACACATTAAAGACCAAAAAATTAAATAATTTCAACGCAATAAGTTCTCCCTGTCCTCTCGGCAGGAAATACCTGCTCCCACAGCCGATTAATGCTAATGTTCAGTCAAAGAAAGGAACAATACCCAGATACACTCATTTCACACCAAAACCCGCACGATTGGAAAATACAACTCATGAGGCAGGGAAAAGGCCATGTGTCCTGTTACTGCGGAAAACAACTCCCATTAAACGATATGGATCTATGGGATGACACCTGCTGTGACAATCTTAATCTAAACCACATATTTCTAGCCTTTGAAACGCCATTCTACCCTTACACAATTTGTGCACGCTGGCATTGTTGCGGAGAATCAAAGAGCAAAACTAATTTATATCTACCAATATCCACCCCATACCCATCCAAGTCAAATGACACTAACTAAAAAGCGCAAAGCATGCACCCAGAAAGGTCTCATAAAAGGATTAACGTAGGACTTTATACATTAGATGTGCTTTTGTGACACTATATACCCAATTCAAATGGAAATATAAACCATGTTCAAATAAAGGATTTCTATACACTTCATCTCTTGTGTACCCATCATCTCTCGTGTACCAGAGTAGTGTTATAGAGGGTTTTATACTCACCCTTTGGGGATCGATTTTGGGGTATACAAGTTGTGTACCTGTGTGGGAGGGTAGGGAGTGGGAGGGGGTTACTGAGGGGGGTGAGCTATAGCATTGATGTTTACATGGTGGGTTCTGGGGGAGTGGGGGTGGGAGGGAAGGTGTGAGATCCGGAGTAATTAGGGTATAAAATACATTGAAGCGTCCTTTTAGGTGGGAGGGAGGGGTACAAATAGGGATACATGTAATTCGATATCCTTGGGTATAAAATACAGAGTGGCGTCCTCAAAGGTGTGAGAGAGAGAAGGTTATGCATATCGAAGGGTAATTAGGGTATAGAATACACAGTGGCGTCCCCAAAGGTGTGGCAGTTGGATTATATATATATATATTTCATCAGACTATATATATATATTCCCACTCACAGACTTTTCTGTGAGTGGGATTGGGATTATTACAATACAATCATATTGTCATTATCAGTATGTATATATCAAATGAGAATATCACCATTACTAATGGTACAAATGGATATATTTACATGGGTGAATCATTAACAGATATGGTTTTATGGATTCGCATAACACTGATAGGAATTGGTTTTATGATGATTAATAATGTTCTTAATCGTGTATATAACATGTTAAAGAAAAGTAATAATAGCATTGTCAGACAGATTGATCCAGAGTTTCAATGCGATACAATTAGTCAGAGTGATTCTGCTATAGATTTTGTTTCTCCGTCCTTACTGAATATGTCAATGTTTTCGAATGGTACTGTACATCCTTCGTTGTCCAATATTAGTCGGAGAGATTTTGAGTTTGATTCTGTTTCTCCGTCATTACTGAATATGCCAATGCTACCGAATGACACTGTACACTGTTCATTGCCGAATATATCGATGTGTTCAAATACCCATGACGAGAAAAGTGAGGTATAAAAAGTCTGTGTGCGTGACAGCGTGGGATGACTTGACTCTATTAGCCTGAGGCATTGTAAATAATTACCTCATTAACTTTAGATTTTGCTGCTAGTATGAGAATACAATATGAGGTGTTAAAATGATTAGTGCATTAGTTTGTTTGCATTGTTTGGGTGATTAAATGTATTGTTATACATTTGGATTTCGGTTGGCTAGTTAATAAAAAAATATCAAATATCACTTAATTGTTTGTTTGAATTTTTTATTTTGAACAGTTTACAAAAACCAATGAGTGACTTTGTATACTGTTATTGTCCAATCATTTTCTTTGTTTTCTTTTAAAATTTACTGTTTTATGGCCACATTCGTATAAATAGACTAACATCCAGAGTCAATGTATATACATACTCAACGATGGATATTGCATGGATAGAACGAAACATAAGCCAACTTGTGGCTTCGTTTTCGAATTTGAAAGCTCTGGCAGGACTGGTCGGATAGTCTTGGTTGTTCAGATCATCCTGTTGTTATCTTGAGGATTAAGGAATTACGATTAGAATCAGAGATATCACAATTTAAGGATCCAACAGAACTGTTGTTATGGGCTACTCATCACGATATTCAAGATAATAAGTTGGTTCAAGCAAAACTGAAAGATATATATAACGTGAGTACATAACATTATGAATTAATTGATATATTATATATATACATATATATTATATACTTAGGAATATTATATATGATAATAATAATCGTGTGTTTATTATTATATCTTAGATATCACCTATATTAGACGATAAAGATGTTGAATGCATTGAGATGGTTGATGTACAGCAAACATACAATGATGAGGTATACCTTTATTTTTTTAATTTTTTTTCCCCCAAACATTTGGCATTTATTCAGTCTGTCAACAAATCCTTATATCTCCGGGCTGATAACATGGTTTTACATCACGCCCATCACTCATCTGCTTCCATGCAACATATTTGTCGACAAAATAAAACAAAAGGACGGTCAAACATCCTGAAATATTAAAGCCTGTTAATTAACTGTTTGTTTGTTATCTACTGTACCTAGCGGTCAAAACAAGTCATGCGTTAACAACTAATAGTAAACGAGCCAGTCATCAATACCAGGGGTTCTACCTATATCATACTGTGAGGTCTGATCGCAGTAAGTAAGATCTCTGACTAGTAATAATATCATCGTTCAACTAACTGGAAATACAAAATACACTAGAAACATCCTCCTGCAGAAACATAAGATTATATGTGGAGAAAAGGTTACAAACTATTATACAAGCCAATCCAAGACTTCCACTCTTTCTTGTGTGCAGTGCTCATATAAGAGGCATCTTGCATTGTGCGCAGCTTTCCCTTTAGTTCCCTCAGGAAGCTAAAGAGGCAAATATTATTGTTACCGAACAGTTTGGTTTTGTAAATATAAAACCTGGCGTAGATAAGGATGTAATTCCATGTTCTATATTTTTCATCTATACAGGGTATTCCAAGAATCATGAAAACAGCATTGATGTCATTGGAAATTTCGTCATCTAACCACGGGTTGTTACAAGCCCAATTTTTGAGACCGTGCCAGAAGGTACATGCTTTTTCACAGTCAATAAAAAAATGGAAGAGATCATCAACAGAGTCACAATATCTACATAAGTTTGAGGGAACGATCTTCATGTCATTTAAGTGCAGATTGCATACAATTAATCTATTAATAACCTGGTATTGAAAAGACTGTAGCCTTACATCCCTTGTGCATTTAAACGGTGCGCGATACCACATGTCAAATTCCAAGTTGGTGATATCAATGTCTTTATCAAGGAATGTTTTATACCACTTACTGTTTCGTTCTTCTTGTGAGTAGAGACATTTTTTGACCGCATTATAAAACACCTTGGAGGGGGCTGTCAGAATGTCCACCTCTTCTGTTCCGATGGCACACATAAGTTCGTCGCTGTAGTTAGAAACTTTGCCATCTAACAATTTGTAGCCAACTAACCGGGATTTTCTTATTAAGACTCATCTCCTCAAGGAAATTAATACATATATTGAAGTCACTCTTAATCTCGTTCTTATTCTTGACTCTACCATAATTTATTACATCCTCAACTTTGTTAACTTTTCTCTTTTTCCAGAGTTTGACATTGCTTAGACCATCTTCGAGATTTATCCATCTGTTGTTCCAGATTTTTTCGCACAGTACACTTTTTTTGCTTCTGGGTTGTTGACTCCCGTAGAACCTGTTACATACCTTAAAGACCTCCGGGTAAAATTCAGAAAAACCAGCATCAATAAGCTGCCTATCACTGCATACCCTTCTGATATTCCGGCCAAGATACTCTTTGACTAGGGCAAGCCATTTGTCGGACGGGTTATTTATTAACCTTTGCACCCATTTTAATTTGTTCGTGATAAGTTTTGCACGCACATCGTGAAGTTTCAAACCTCCATCACCTATATCTCTACATAAGTAATAATTCGCAACTCTGTGTTTGCCTTTCTTCCAGACAAAATCGCTTACCAGCTTTTGTATCTCACAAATTTTTTATTCCTCTATAACGATCAGGTTAGCTACGTACATAAACAGTGGTATAATTAAAACATTTGCAATCGTAATTCTCCCCTTCAGAGATATATCTCTCTTGCTCCAGTGTTTCACAACAACATTGGCTTTTTCAAAAGCAGATTCAAAATTAATGGAGTTCTGTAGTTGTTTATTAAAAGGATAAACTAGGTGTACGCCTAATATTTTCATGCAATTCGTCCAGTTAATGTTCTGGCAGACTTCTTGGGTTAGAACCATTTCTCCAATATTAAAACCTCTAGTTTTTCCAACATTAAGGGTAAGGCCAGATACACTGCTAAATTCATTAATTATCTGCATCATTCTAGCCAGCGAGCTTTCATTATCCGCCATGATCGTCATGTCATCGGCAAATTGGATGATTTTATTCTCGACACCACCGAATACAATGCCACTGCATTCGGGGTCACACCGAATTCTAGCTGCGAGCCTTTCCACAACAATAATGAATAGCAAAGAAGATATGGGGTCGCCCTGTTTAACGCCCCTTCTAACCTCGAACCACTCTGACAAATGACCATTATTCGTTATACAGGCTTTAGAGCCGGACATCAAGCATTTAATCCATCTTAGAAAGTCATCACCAACATTTAAGTCCTTCAAACATTTATATAAAAAGCACCACAACACAGAATCATACGCTTTCTTAAAATCGAGAGAAACAAATAGACCCTTTTTCTTGTTTTTATCCAAGAACTGAGTTACATCTTCTAACCTTCTTACGGCGCAACCTATATAGCGATCTTTAATAAAGCCGTATTGATCTTCATTGATTACCGAATTGATACAATTTTTAAAGGTCAAGTGTAAAGGATTTTTTTTGGTGTTTGATACGTCCGAGGGAATATTTTGAAACGATCTACAAAGTTATAGCTTCCAACCTAATAAATCAAACCAGTGGGAGGTGTATAAGCACTACCATTTAGTGAGCCACTGCAACCCAGCACGGCAAGGGTGGGTAGCCATCTTAGCACGGGTCCAGCGGCTTGTGACGTCATCCATGTCCCTGCGCGACTGGTAGGTATGAGCATAGAGCTGTAGACACTATAGTTCTATGGTCCAATGTAGCGGGGGTTATAATTTTATTCTCTATAATACTTTTGCCCTTGTATGTAAACAGTATCTATCCACTGATTTATGATTTATCTTCACTCAGGGTTTCAGCATTATGTATGTGAAAAACCATAGCATTTTAGGGGAGCCAACATATATTTTTTACTGTATTTTGGTACTCGAGAATACAGACCAGTGCACTCACAGAGCTGGGCTCACGCTAGCCATTTGCCACATCGCCAACACTGGTTTTAAATCATTTTCCTAGGTAGCCAACGGCCGCTGATCACATATATTGAGATCCCATATCTGACCAGAAATAGCCAAATAAGTGATTCGAAATTCCTACAAAAATATCTTCAAATTTGCCAGCTTGGTATGAATATACTATTACTTGCTGTATATGGGTCAGATTTTTTTCAGAAAATGTACAATTCAACTTCGCCAGCTGCCAATTGTACATTTTCTGAAAATCTGACCCATATGGGGGAACCAAAAGCACACTATATCCCCCGCTCTCCTAATATTACAGGTCTTGTATCATTATGAAGAACAGAAAATCCTGTTTCAGGAAATGTATACTTTTCCATACTTCTCTCCCTTATTTGTGGCCCCAGTGTGCATTAAAAATACGCACAAATGTACGCAGCGTGACGCGGGATGACAGCCTTAGAGTCATGACGCTCCTGCTACACAAAATTCAGTAACACATATTTGTTTAGACATGAGAAACAAATGAGCTCGAAATTCCTTCTTATTTCCTTATTTTTCGACTCCAAAATACATTCAAATTGATTTCTTTATTAGATTTTTCTCCTACTATTCCCCATATTTCTAAGCCACTATCTGGAATAAAACGTGATGCGGAATGATGCAGTCCCTTCACCAAATGATAAAATTGAATAACTATTAGTATTAACATCGGACTGTCAGAATATTTGTGGGTTGTGACCACCTACGACCACTCTTTATGTACCCCCACACAAAAACAATCCTAATAACATATTGTGAAAAATAAACTGTACATTTTTATCATTAATCAGTGAAGAATTCTCCCCCAAATCCAGATTTTGTTCCATTTTGAGTCAGACAAATATAAATTCCTTTTGTTTTACCTACATTCAGTGCCCATGTACGGTATATGACATAGCAGAGCATATTATTACTACAAAATCTTTACCGCCCGACATTATTTTAAATAATTTAATTAACTTATGATTTCATTGAGATACCATGTATTCATTCATATGAGTTATGAGTCATTTGCACAAAAAAAACGTCAGTTTTGTTATGGTTTCTTTGTGGCAAAAAGAAAGTCAGTGTGGCGATAATATTTCTTGGGAATTTCGCCACAGTGGCTAAGGGAAAACTATGGAAAGCGGAATACATATAACCGAAAATGGCGCATGCGCAAAATGCGGCTCAATAGTAATTCAATGTGGAGCGTACTTTTCGCATCCGTCAATATCGGCCGATACATACGGGTCCCTCCGACTAAAACGGGTGCGCCAAATGCGCCCTGCGTTTTTTTCGGCCGGTAATTTCGGCCGCGGTCGAAAAAAACGGGTGACTAAGCGTTAAAAGCGCGATGTGTGACCGAAATTGGCGCATGTGTGACCGAAATCGGCGCATGACACACCGATATTTTCGCCTGTCTTTTGCGTCAAATGCGCATCTTTTGCGTCAAATGCGGCCGTCAAATGGGCCCAGAGATGAAGGGGGGTAGGGTATGGGGGAGGAGGGGTATGTAACATACATGTACAATATGGGTCAGATTTTCAGAAAATGTACGATTTTAGCGGCCAATTGTAGCAGCAAGCATGCATCTATATGTATATCTATACATATATACATCATGGATGTATACACGGGCATATGTATACATGTACGTATGTCGGCATATATGGGTCAGATTTTCAGAAAATGTACAATTTGCCTTCACCAATATAGGGTCTGAGGGAGGGTCTGAGGAAAGGGTGACTGAGGGAAGAGGTGGCCAATCTGTGGTCTGAGGGGGCCAATCTGAGGGAGGAGGGTGTGTGGGAGGAGGGATTGAGGGAGGGTCTGAGGGAGGTGGGCCCGAGGGAGGAGGGTCTGAGAGAGGGACTGAGGAAGGAGGGTACAAGGGATGTGGGTGTGAGGGAGGCGGGTTTGAGGGAGGAGGGTGTGAGGGAGGAGGGTATAAGGGCGGAGGGTATGAGGGAGAAGGGTGTGAATGGGAGTTCCATTCACACCCTTCCATTTATGAGGGAGGTGGGTATGAGGGAGAAGGGTGTGATGGAGGAGGGTATAAGGGCGGACGGTATGAGAGAGGAGGGTATAAGGGCAGAGGGTATCACGGAAGTGGGTGTGAGGGAGAAGGGTGTGAGGGAGAAGGGTGTGAGGGAGGAGGGTATAAGGGCGGAGGGTATGAGGGAAGTGGGTGTGAGGGAGAAGGGTGTGAGGGAGAAGGGTATAAGGGCGGAGGGTATGAGGGAAGTGGGTGTGAGGGAGAAGGGTGTGAGGGTGTGAGGGAGCAGGGTATGAGGGATAAGGGTGTGAGGGAGGAGGGTATAATTTATTGAATAATTTATTGGCATGTAGGAGACTTCAGAGTGCAGCACTTTTCAGCATATTAAGAGGTTAATTCAGCACATCAGAGTGGTGGAGACGTGTGACTCATTTTCCTGTAACACATCACATAATATATGCATATATATGCATAGATACATGGGTCAGATTTCAGAAAATGTACAGACACTTAGGACACTTGCTTACAGGCTTGCTACCCATACTAACTGCCCATACAACCCTTACCACTATATCCCTACCATACAATCTTCTCATCTTTCAACCCTCATAACTTCTAAACTATTAATTTTCCTTATTAAATTTTCACTCCCATTAGAATTCTTATTTACCCCTCTACCATTTTCCATTAAAAATTCTTTAAAATTATCAACCCTCCCTATTATCGCTCACCTTACCACGATATCCCTACCATACAATCTTCTCATCTTTCAACCCTCATAACTTCTAAACTATTAATTTTCCTTATTAAATTTTCACTCTCATTAGAATTCTTATTTACCCCTCTACCATTTTCGATTAAAAATTCTTTAAAATTATCAACATTCCCTATTATCGCCTTTTCCTGCCCTTCTCAAGGGCTCTATACAACTCCAACCTACACTTACTTACCTACACTTACCTACACTACCTCCCATTACTTCTACCATTACTTCTACCATTGCTTTATCTCTATTTCCCCTTTTATCATAACCAGTGTTATTAGTGTATCACTATTTGGGGGGAGCACTGGAACATATGGGGGATAGTGCATGTTTTAATGGCTTGCCCAGCCCTGGAGTAACCACAATTTTCCAACATTATTCAAGACACATTTTAGCAGATTGGACTAAATGAGAGGATGTACTGGAGGAGGTTACTGCATGTTGTAAGTGGAGGAAGTACTGGCGGAGATTACTGGAGGTTACTGGAGGAGGTTACTGGAGGAGATACTGGAGGAGGTACTGGAGGAGGTACTGGAGAAGGTTACTGGAGGAGGTTATTAGAGGAGGCACTGCTGGAGGAGATTACTGGAGGAGGTATGTGGAGCTGGTTCCTGGAGGAGGTTACTGGAGGAGGTTACTGGAGGAGGTTACTGAAGGAGGTACTGGAGGAGATTACTGGAGGAGGTTACTGGCAGAGGTACTGGAGAAGGTTAGTGATGTGAGAATTAACATATAATTCAATGGGAGTTCCATTCAGCCCTATGCAAACTAAAAATTGTGCAGTGAGAATTAACATAGGATTGAATGGGAATCCCATAGAAACCTATGCAAACTAAAAATTGTGCAGTAAGAATTAACATAGGATTGAATGGGAATCCCATAGAAACCTATGCAAACTAAAAATTGTGCAGTAAGAATTAACCTAGGATTCAATTGGAGTTCCATTCAAACCTATGTTAACTATCTTTAGTGCATAATAAATCTGACGGTGGTATTATCATTGTTTTTCACAATTAATGCTACTCCAGTATATCCTCCAGTAACAATTCTAGTACCCCCCTCCTCCAGTATCTCCTCCAGTACTTCATCCAGCTTTTCCTACAGTATATCCTCCAGGAGGCGGTACAGGGGGGTGTACAGGAGGATGTACAGGAGGAGGTACAGGGTGTGTACAGGAGGATTTACAGGTGTATGTACAGGAGGACGTACAGGAGGAGATACAGGGGTATGTACAGGAGGATGTACAGGTTGGTGGTACAGGGGTATGTACAGGAGGAGGTACAGGTTGGTGGTACAGGGGTATGTACAGGAGGAGGTACAGGGGGTGTACAGGAGGAGGTACAGGATGTACAGGAGGTGGTACAGCGGTATGTACAGAGGAGGTACAGGGGGGTGGACAGGAGGAGATACAGGGGTATGGACAGGGGTGTGTACAGGAGGATTTACAGGTGTATGCACAGGAGGACATACAGGATGAGATACAGGGGGTGTACAGGAGGAGGTACAGGAGGAGGTACAGGGGGTATATGTACAGGAGGATGTACAGGTTGGAGGTACAGGAGGGGGTACAGGGGGTGTACAGGAAGACGTAGAGGAGGAGGTACAGGGGTATGTACAGGAGGATGTACAGGTTTGAGGTACAGGAGTATGTACAGGAGGAGGTACAGGGGAATGTCCAGGAGGAGGCACAGGGGGTGTATGTGAACGTAAAAATTACGGTTCATTATATTGTACATGTTACATGAGGCAGATTTTCAGAAAATGTGCAATTGGCAGCTGTACACATTTAGTAAATTCTAAATTAGGCTGCAATTTGGTCAATCAATACAAGATAAATTCGAGTATATTCGGCATTGATTACATTGATTCTAGCAATCTGTTTGGTTAGGTTGAACTGTATTTTGAACGTTATTTTCGACTGAAATCAGGGTTATATGAGAAGATCGGCGAAGTGGAATTGTACATTTTCTGAAAATCTGACCCACATACCCCTCCTACATATACATATGATAATTATATACATACACATATATGCATGTGTATGTCATCCTTCATTAAATATGAATAGATAGCATCTTGAATTGAATTGAATAAAGAGAAGGCTGCAGGGTGAAGGGAGGAAAGGGAGATTAATAGGCTATGTATATGTGTACATATATGTGTACATACATGTAACAGTTAACTGTTACATGTATGTACACATATATGTACACATATACATAGCCTATTAATCTCCCTTTCCTCCCTTCACCAGCTACCGGGGCACCCTTCCCCAGCTGCAGAGAGGGTCCAAAGTGTGACGGGACCAAGCACACTATAATACTATAGGTCTGGACATCAAAGAAGGCCCATGTCGTTCAGAAAAAGATTTCAATACTTCAATCATGATTTTGCTAGTTAAATATGGTGGCGGTACTTAAAACTTTAGAACCAAACATGATTTTAAGGTCTGATATTATATAGATATTTATAGAACCTATATTTAAAGAAATAGAAATATATCAGTGATTTCTGGAAACAAAATATGTATGGGCCTAACATAGTGTCTAGGGCTATAGGAGGTTTTGATGCGCCTCACTGAGAACCTAGGGCATTGAGACCACAACAAACATGCCATGGATTGTGTAGCTCACCATTTCTTGGAGCAATTAATTTCATCTATTCTACCATTTCTTCTATATGTTCCATCGTCCCAAACCTCTCTGGACACTGTCTTCAAAGTGTTCCATTAATTTTCCTCAACCCAACTGGCATCCCTGCATGTACATACATGTCTACATTCATATTTGAGCCGCATAATCCGGCCGCATATCACGGCCGACGAAATCGGTAAGAGTTGCGAAATGGGCGGCTGAAGTACCGCAAATTGCGGCCGCCGGCCCCGTAAAAAGCGGGCGGCGGTGCGTAAAAAGCGGTTCGACAGCCGCGAAAGTCGGATGGAATTTGCGTCAATTTCGGTAATGTTGCGATAAAAACGGTTGCCGCTTTTTGCGCATGCGCAATTTTCGGTTATATGCATTCCGCTTTCCATAGAAAACAATCCTAGCGCGAGCCCAGCAGAGATACTTGGCCACCACACTCACCACTTGGAAATGCAAGTGCCTGTTTAACCCGGCCCCCCCCCCCCCCCCCACACACACACACACTCAGGGGTAAAAAGTGTACGCTTTTCTGTTCCAGCCTTTGGAAAGTACCCCCTTTCCGCGAATTTTCAAGGCATTTTACCCCCCTTTTTGTGGCAAAACGCGGAAAATTTGATGCTAAAAAAGACCCCTTTTTATGATTTCAAGGAGTCTTGCTTAACATGATACCCATTTTACCACCCCTTTTTGTGGCAAAACGCAGAAAACTTTATGCCAAAAAGGATCCCTTTTTATGATTTCAGGGAGTCTTGTATAACATAATACCATTTTTACAAACATAAATTTAAGAAATAATCCATGTAAACTCAACACTACTTTATGATTATAAGAATCATTAAGATTCAGAGGAATATCTGGGAATACCAGGGCGGATCCAGGATTTTCAAAAGGAGGGGCGCGCTTTCAAGTTTTATTTATATGTTATATTCTAATTAATTGCTCAGATTTTGTTCTGCAATCCTTTAAATATTCAGAGATGCCCCTCACTTATTTCAGCCCTAAAACCGACCATGATGAGAGTACTAAATAATCTTAAAATAACCTAAAAGGAATTTTCATTCTGTGCGGAATACATGACTAGAAATTATTTGTTAAATTTAAGGGTTTTGGTTTTGAACTTTTCTCAAATACAGCCTTAGTTATGCCTCCTCACCATTCAATGATTCATTTTAAGAGCATCCAAGTATTTTCCTTAATGCCCAATTTCATTATATATTCTATTTTCAATTTTAGATTTTACTTCTAAAGATTAAAGTTACATTGGGGAACTCTCCAAACTCACATTGATTGTACATTAAGGTTTCACAAATTGTTTGTGTTCTAGGTATATATTTTGATACTTGAAGGTGCATTTATGTCATGAACTATAATCAAACTATTTCATAACCTATTTACACTCCCTCTCACAGACCCCTCTGTAAGAAACTGAGAAACACTTAGGCTAGCTATAGGATTGTTGTTTTGCCGACGTGCCAACGTCACTTTGGGAAAACTGATGCACAAAGTGAGTAAAAAAAATACCCCCTTTTCCAGCATTTCGCGGACTTCACTTGCAAAAATACCCCCTTTTTCAAAATTTCGCTGAGTTCAGCTGCAAATTGGTACCCTTATTTCTAATTTCGCGCTCCACGTTTGTGAGTGAAAAATGACCCCTTTCTCCGCGAAAATGGGAACAAAAAAGCGTACACTTTTTAGCATTGAGTGTGTGTGTGTGTGTGGGGGGGGGGGGGCGGGCTGTTTAACACCCTGAAATACTATCAAAATTTAGAATATATGCACGAGTGCCATCCATAAATTGATCCGTACAACAACTAACACTTACATGCTATGAGACAATACTTAGCCAGGCTAAAGCAGGCCTTAGCTTGGACATGGATGACGTCACAGCAGTGGGGTGCGAATACACACCCTCTACTAGGGCAAACTGAGGCCCATTTGTGTACTCACCAGAAAGCTGTGAAAAACGGGCATTAACGATTCTTTTTTCAATTTTTCGACCCTAGATCCCATCAATACCACCACCATAAATGTAAATTAGCCCCTATCTCGATTTCTTAAATTTTCATTACACTTCACCTTTAAGCCTAGCCCCCAACATTTTGGATATTAGCTTATAATCTGTGTTCAGTAAAGTAATAGGGCGCCAGCTACCAATAAGTTTCAAGTTGCAATCTTTTTTGGGTATTAAAGTCACAATGCCTCTGTACATATCTTGAGATAGCTGTTCATGTAGTATACATTCGCTCATAACATTCATAAATAGGGGTTCAAGGGTTGGCCAGAAGTGTTTATAGAATTCCACCGGGAGCCCGTCGGGACCAGGAGTTTTGTTTGCTGCCACGGAGTCAAGTGCTTTCTTGATTTCCTCCTTGGTACAGACATTGTTTAGCAGCTCACATTCAAGCGAATCAAAGGTTGGCCCGTCGTAGGATAGTAAGAATTGATTGTGTACAGAGGGATCGATGACATTCTCCTTGTATAACTCACAGTAAAATTCCTTCTTTTTCTTTAGGATTTCCTCAGGTTTACAAATTGTTACCCCATTGACCTCTAGCTGGGAAATGACCTTTTTCTTATAATTCCTCTTTTCGAGGTTTAGAAAGTAGGCAGATGGCTTCTCACCGTCCACTAACCACTGGGCTCTACTCCTAGCCATTGCACCTTGTGCTTTTATGTATTGAGTAGCTCTTAGATCGTCCTGAATATTTTCACATTCTCTACTCTCTGCTTGATTTAGTACACCTTTCTGGAATAACACTCTTAACCTGTCTCGACACATGCTTTCGTTCCTGCGTTTTATTCTATTTATATTTTTAGTGAATCTTATGGTTTCAAGCCTAATGATAAATTTTGTGTAATCCCATCGCATTCTCGCGTTACTTAAACCTTCAGCACTTTGTGCCTCAATCGTTTTTTCCTTAATCAACGATACATATTCTTCGTTACCTAAGAGGTACTTACTAAATTTCCATACCCCTGGACCTCTTAACTCTTCATTAGATTTAATTGTAAAGGAGATTAAATTATGGTTCGAGTGTTCGCAGAACACGTTATCAACACCTCTTACGTCAGTTCTTATTCCTGAGCTTATCATACAATAATCGAGTCTCGAGGTTTGTCCTCGTCCTAACCAGGTTGACATATTAGCTCCATCAGGAGACATTTCATTGATGATATCACACAGCTCAAAGTCATTCATGATTTTAAACATTTCTTTCAGCCCGTCGTATTTGACTTGCTGACTATCACTGAGGTTCAAAAATTCCTCCTCTGGAATGATATTTAAATTATAGTCTCCCATAAGAATAAGAGATTTATCAGCTCTTAAATCTAAAATACCTCTTAGGGTTTTACATGTGAGCACCTGGTCTTTATACATGTCTTTAGTAGTAAGTACAATGAAAAGACAGAGTATTCTTTTTGTTCCACTATAATATCCATATATGCTATTCTACCAGTATCGTTACCACCTTTACATGTTATGGTAGCATCTAAGTCTTTCGATATTAAAATAGCCACTCCTCTGGCATTACTTTTGCCATGAATAAAGTGTGCTTTGCCTTGCCACTGGTTATGCCAGATTTTAACATCTTTGTCTGTACTGTGAGTTTCTTCAACATCAGATCAAAATGTGAACAAATTAACGTGCACAGGATGTAAACATACATATAAAAACATCAAATATCTAACGAAACATAAACAAAAATGCAAAAAGAATGCATGTAAATTTTGTGGCGATGTCTTTAAATTACACTCTGGAAGAAATAGACATGAAAAGAAATGTCCATCTCAATTCAAGTGTGATGAGTGTGGATATATATACGATAAAGTGGAAAATGAATTTACACATTCCCAGAAACACAAAATTGGCAATGGTTGTCAGGGATATAAGTGTAGACAATGTGATGAAAAGTTTACGTGTCGTTCCAAACTTTTCTTTCACCGACAGGAACAACATGGTTTTGGAGAAGAGCATATCAAACAATCATCGTGGAATGAAACGGGTGAGGTTACTGAATTTCCTTTTGATTTAGAGACAGAGGATGGAAAAGAAGCATTTCGAATATACAATGCCAATAAATGTCAATAATGACCTGAAAGATTCTGTAAATGAGTTTGGAAGACATCTCGAGAGTGTTTACCGATCCGAAACGAATTCTTTTAAGTTAACCATGTCCCTAGGCGTTATACTTAAACACACAGTATCGGGAGAAATGAGATACTTTGTCCCTCATAATAACATGGGTTTACTAGCGGAACCGATATACATTTCAAGAAGAGAAGACATAAATAAAGTCCTTGAGCAACTAAAAGCTCTAGACTTAACACACTACATGTCTCAGGTGCGTCCAAACACTAAATGGAGACCATAATTTCTTTACAAATGTTTTATACACAGTCACAAAGACAGCTTTCCCTTTAGGAAGAGGACATTTACCACATTTTGTCAAATCAAAACGATGCATAATTGCATTAGATTCACCCTATAATAGATCAAAAACATACGAAGACATGCTATGTATTTTTAGGTGCTACGCAACGCATCAAAACATTAAAACAACAAGTTCAAACATCTCAAAAATATACACAGAATGGAGTGAATTTATGTTCAGCAAATACAAAGTAAAAATTCCTTTAACTCCGAAATATTTTAAAGGAATTGCATTGTCTGAAATACCGTTATTTGAGGAGTGTTTCAATGTGGCCATTGATGTATACGAACTATTCCCAGACGATAGTGTTGTTTTACGATACTCTACTCAATCGAAGAACACCAACAAAATGAATTTGAATATTTATGAAGATCACTTGTCATACATATCAAATTTTAAATTATATGCGAACAAGTATATGTGTCCACTATGCACGACTCATTTCAAGCGGAGATGTGTGTATAAACAACACTTAAGAACATGTGTTTCAAGAACCAAGTATACATATCTAGAGGGCGACTGGCACTAGGTTAGAATCGTCACAATAGATAACTCTTAAATTAACTAGGATATTATACCGTTTGACCAATAATGAAACTTTAGGCTATTTAAAAAGGCTTCGCCGACCGCCGACTGCCCACTGCCACCCACCGCCATGTTGCCGGCCGTCAACATGGCGTTCCGAGTAAGGTTTGGAAGCGGTGATCCCATTGGCTGAGAGCCTGGCTCACGGTTGATGTAATACGCCCTGTGATTGGTCAATTTTTTCCCCTGAGTTTTACCGATGCGAAGCCGAGTGTTTACCGAAGGTGCCATGTGCAAGCATGTGGTCGTACGCAGGGTGAAATGTCCGTTCATGCTTAAGCATATAGGTGTCGGGGAATCGGTGATTACTCGGTTGTGATACCAGAAAGAACATGATATATTGGAGGTAATCGCAGTATATATTATTTCTCTAGGCGTGGGGACATTGTTTTGGTGGCTTGGAAGTCGGGAAATATGATTTTCGGCGGATCGGCGGACCATCGGGTTCTCTACTGTTATTGTCGATAAGTAAGGGGGCGTGGCACATATCTTCGGTAAATGCTTGAGGCATATGAATATGCCAGTTTGACGCCGATCGGTCCAGGAGGTGTACACTCTCAGAAGAAGAAAACAATATTCGAGGAACTGCAAGAACTAGGTATTTTTATTGAGAAAGAAAAGCGAACATATCCATGGTTTTGTGTATTCGACTTTGAAGCTATTTTACAAAAAATTGAGCAAATCGAATCAGGGTTAGCAAAGAAATTAAAATGGACACATGAACACAAAGCTGTATCTGTTTCTGTATGTTCTAATGTCTCAGGGTTTTCTGAACCCCGCTGTTTTGTATCGGAAGACTTGGATGAACTATTATCTCAGATGATAGCATATATGGAAGAAATACAGTCAACAGCCAGAAATTTGGCTATTCTAAAATGGGAAGGAGTTTTCGAAAAACTAACAGATATTCTTAATACATGGAAACCGAGTGATAATACAGAACAACAAGAAGTCCAAATAGAACAACAGGAAGAACAGGAAGAACATGAAGAGCAGGAAGAACTGGAAGAACTAGAAGAAGAACATTCTCAAAGACAGAATACCATTGAATGTGACAAGAACATTATGTATAGACATATAAAAAATATCTATGGAAAATTCAACACATATGTATCTCAGATTCCTGTTTTAGGATTTAATTCTTCAAACTATGACATCAACTTAATCAAATCCAGAATATTTAATCATCTGAAAAAGGACGATGAGGATGATGACGATAATCGCAATAAGACATTTGTTATTAAAAGAAACAATTCATACATATGTATTTCAACACCGACTTTCAAGTTTTTAGATATATGTCAATATCTTTCTCCCGGTTGTAGTTACTCAGGATTTCTTAAATCTTTCAACATTACAGAGAAAAAATTCTGGTTTCCTTATGAGTATCTTGATTCGTATTCAAAGCTCGAAGAAACAACATTACCTTCTCATGAAATGTTTTACTCACATTTAAAAGGAAAAAACATTTCTCAAGAGGAATATGCCATTGTGTGTGACACTTGGAAACACGAAGGCATGAAAAACTTGAAAGACTTGCTGATTTTCTATAACAACTTAGATGTGAAACCATTTGTTTTAGCTGTCGAAAAGCTGCAAGAGTTTTACTTTACTAAACAACTAGACATCTTTAAGCTATCAGTGTCTGTACCTGGAATAGCGAGACGTATGTTGTTTTCAAGCATGCCTAACTCTACTTATTTTTCTTTAATGGGTAGTACAGACGAGGACTTGTATCTTACTGTGAAGAAAAACATAATAGGAGGTCCATCGATAATATTCCATAGACATCATAAAGCTGGAGAAACACTAATACGTAATGGAAAAACATGTCAAAACATTGTAGGATACGATGCAAATGCTCTATATTTATGGGCATTGGGACAAAAGTTGCCAACGGGATCATACATTCGGCGTATGAAGGAGAATAACTTTCAACCACAAAAACACACAAACCATTTGATGATGTTTGTATGGCTAGAGTGGTTGATATACACAACAGGAGAGACAATAATACATAGATTAAACAATGGGAATGAGATTCGACTTGGACCCTATCTTGTAGATGGCTTTTCACCAATATCACAGAAGGCCTTTGAGGTATGGATAACAAATTATTGTCATTATTATGTTTTTGTACTATTTTCTAACTTATACATAATATATTATACTTAAATAATGTTGCTATATTAATAACATTGCACACTTTATATATATATATATATGGCCAATTCCACCAATTTGACAACATTTGGCCCCCAACCGTGGAAAGGGGTAAAATGGGCTTAAATCAAGTTAATTATCATTAATTTGATATTTTTTTTTGATTGGATGGTTCTACCAACCTGTGGAACAACATTTTTGGCATTTTTAGCCCAATTTTTTTTTTTTTATTATTTCAAAATCCCATTTTGGAGGCAAAAATCGTTTTTTTTAACAGCCATTAGTCCGTGGAATTGCTAAATTTCTAAATAATCTTTAAAATTGAACATTTTTTTTAATATGTTGTGATAGTAGGTTATGTGAATATGATCTGTGTAAAAAAAAAATGCAAAAAAAGTATTTTTTGGCCAAAAGCCATCAAAAATCAAAAAAAAAATTTGTGGGTACCCCCCCATGTCGTCTTCGTCACGCTGTGTGCCTAAGGTGGAATAAATAATAATGAAAAAAAAAAAAATGTCAAATTTTGATGAATAATGATAGAGTGCATGGGATTATATATGTATAGAGCATCAAATGTATTGATTTGAGTTTTTCTTGACTCATACCAGAGAAATAGCATGGCATCAAAAGGTGGTGGGTACCCTAGCCCATGTCGTCTTCGTCACACCTTTTTAAGGGTTTTTAGAGCCTTATAAGGTATAAATTTGATAACAAACTTTAAATTTGACATTTATTATTAACTTTGCTTAATAGCAATCTATGTAGACCAAAATTAATAATTTCTGAGTAGTTTTTACATGATTTTTACTGCAAATTGCTTTTGTCGTCTTCGTCACGCCGTCCACGTCACGTCTGCCGTCACAAAATGTCACAAATTATATCCCAAACACATATATAATACTAGAACCTTTATCCTTAAAAATTTTGCATCTAAATAGTTAAACAGAACAGGAACAATCAATACAAGTATTCAAGTCAACTTCAAAAGGTAAACAAGGGTAATGAATGTTATATATATTCTAAATATAATGAGTTACATAATGTGTATACATTATAATATTATATGGGCAGAGGGTCAATGACCTGTCACCCTTACCGCTGCCATTATGACTACCATTACTGAATGGTTATTTGGCTCCAACTTTTCTTCTAGTTAGAATATTTTCACAAACTAAAAAGTGTTATCACCCTTATGTCGAGACCTATCAGGTACACAATAGTTCAATACATTATGTGCATATTTTTTTTATTTATTTCTATCTAAATTCTAATTCATGTAGAAATATGAACCATTACTCGACATGCTATTTTTGGCATTTTTTCATATTTGGGATCTATTTTTCGACCCCCCTGTAAAAAAATTATTAATAATCAGAATGGTTCCATACTTGGTAGTTCAATGCACATATATATAAGGTCGATAAAAAATAACAAATCAACTGATTAATGTAAAAATTATTTTTGGGTACCCAGGGGGGGGGGGGGGGGGTCAAGGGGGCCAAATGTTGTCAAATTGGTGGAATTGGCCATATATATATATTGTATCATTAATTGTATTTTGTTTTTGTTTTTTGGACATAGTTTAATGGGTGCTACTTTCATGGATGCATTTGTATGAAGGAGAAAATGACTGAAAATGTTTGGACAATGTGGGAATGTGATTTTCATAAAATGATGAAAGAAGACAGTTCAATTTCGGATCAGTCGACATCTCTTTTTCCAGAATTTTACCGTTCTCATAAAGGAAGTGTCTCAGAGGAACAAATCATAGAAGCTGTTGCAAGTGGTACTTTATTTGGTACGGTTGAAGTCGATATCGAGATCCCTAAATTTTGGGGATCTGTACATACGTTTTCAAAGAACATTTCTCCATCTGAATACTTCTCAGAAATGTGTCCCATTTTTTGCACAACAGACATAAGTATGGAATGTGTCGGGGAACATATGAAGGAACACATTAAAGATTCCAATTTATCGACAAAACCGAGAAAATTACTAGTAAGTGGCACAAAAGCACAGAAGATACTTGTTGCTACACCATTACTGAAGTGGTATATTGAACACGGACTTATTATAACAAGGGTATATCAGGTTGTTGAATTTATTCCGGTCGCGTGCTTTAAGACATTTCAAGACAAAGTCACCCAAGCAAGAAGAGATGGAGATTTGAATGGTTCGACAGTCACAGCAGACACAATGAAGCTTGTAGGAAATTCTGGTTACGGTTCGTTGATTCTTTCAAAGGAAAAACACCAAAATATCAAGCATACAAAATCAAAACAGGCAACCCAATTTCTTGTAAACAAGCCTACATTTCAGAAACTAACAGATCTCGGTGAGAATTGCTATGAAGTTGAATATGCCAAATCAAAGATAAGGTTAGACCTACCTATATATGTAGGTTATTTTGTTCTTCAATATGCAAAGTTAAGAATGTTGCAGTTTTATTACGACTGCCTGGATTACTATGTGGATAGAAGTGATTTCCAGTACATGGAAATGGACACAGACAGTGCGTATTTTAGCCTCTCCTCAAAGAGTTTGGATGATGTTATTTATCCCCATCTTAAGTCAGAATATGAAGACAAAATATTCAATAGATGTGGTCAGCATGAGAACAATGATGGATTGGCTTGGTTTCCAAAAAGGTGTTGTGATTCTTGTGCTTTGTATTCTAAGAGGACACCAGGGTTATTCAAAATGGAGGCAGAAGGAACAGAAATGATTGCATTAACAAGCAAAACATACATCCTTAAGGAGAACAAAACAGCGAAATCCAATGATAAGATAAGCTGTAAAGGAGTTAATAAGAACAGACTTGAAAACACATTTAAAATATTTAGTGATGTTCTTCAAACAAAGTCTTCTTTTGACGGGATGAACTTGGGCTTTCATCAGAAAAACAACACTATTTACACATACAAACAAGACAGATGTGGGTTTTTGTATCTTTATGTGAAGAGAGAAGTGCTTTCTGATGGTTTATCAACTCGTCCACTTAATATTACTTGGTCCTTGGCCAAAGACAGATTTGTGTGTTTTTGATTGTATTACACATCCTTTAGCTTTGCATTACAACTCTCAGATTGTATATGAACATACAACGTTCGCAAGTGCTGAGCATCTTTTTTATTATAAAATGTTGCAGACATTGAGTGAGCTACAGGTTGATGCTTTAAATCTGATGTCTCAAAACATCCACTCAATTAGACAATACGTGAAAGCAATTGTGAAAAAACATCCGACGAAATGGATTCAGATAAGAGACGAAGTAATGTTAAATGTGCTGCATATCAAAATAAACTCAGATTTGAATGCAGAACTTTGCCTTGCATTCACTGGAAAACAATCAATTGTGTATGCATGTTTAAAAGAAGACAAACATTGGTCTGTTTGTATGCTACCGTCTGTTGCTGCATTATCCACACAAGATACATTTAGAGGCGCCAACACAATAGGACATATGCTAGAGAATATAAGAGATTCGTCACCGTCTGAAGATCTTTCATTCACACATTAGCCATGAATTCACTAGGACAGTCAAAAGTGTTGGAAGTATCAAAGTATATATTCGCAAGTCCCACAACTGTTATGATTTGTGGTACAACAGGAGCTGGTAAAACACAACTTGTGAAAAGAATAATACATAATAGACATCTAATGTTTGATAAACCAACGGCAAACGTATATTACTTCTACGGTGTTTGGCAACCAACATTTGAATCAATGAAAAATGCTGATAATACGATTCATTTTCACGAAGGACTTCCAGATGATTCGCACTTTATAGAGGGAGAAGAGGGTGAACACAAGCTGTTTGTGATTGATGATCTGATGCAAGACGTTGTGAAGTCTCCATCAATGGAAAGACTATTTACAAGAGAGAGTCATCATCGTAATATAAGTGTGTTGTATATAACTCAAAACATTTTCCGTCAAGGAAAACATGCTAGTGATCTTTCCCCACATAAGACACAGGATGGAAATAATCTTACATTAAAGTCAAACATATTTCCAGGAGAAGATGTAATTGTATATATGTAAGTTGAAAAGTAATAAATAATTAAAAAAAAAAAACAAAAAAAAAACAGAGTTTGTAAATTATGTTGAATTATGTTGAAATTATGTTGAATTATGTTGAAAAAATAATTGTAAACAAAATGTGCTGGATACATAAAATACACTGGTGAAATATAAAAAAAATACACTGAGAAAATATGAAAATGTACTGGGGAAAAAATCAAAAAAAAAATCTGCTGGGGAAATTTAAAATAGAACTGGAGAAATTTAAAATAGAACTGGAGAAATTTAAAAAGAAACATGGGTTCAAATATGTACATATTCTCATAGACAATTGCAGAGATTTACAAAACGGCTGGGAAAATTTTAAAATCGACTGGAAAAATTTTAAAATCCGCTGGGAATATTTAAAAATTCGCTGGAGAAATATAAACAACGACTGACAAAAGAGAGTGAACACAAGGGTCAGTTTTTTCAAGTGTGCTGTTTTGCTATTTTGGGATCTTGGAAAGGGGGAAAATTTGGAACACTGTAAATATATTCTTTTGGCCTTGGATCATAATCTACTAGTCTTGACATTGTGGAAAATTTTTATTCCAACAGATTCGGACCTGTGGTTGTCTTATTATGTCAGTTTTTAATTTCCTCTTTTATACAGTCACACGTGAAAGCCCAATTTTGTTGGAAAATATTGAAATCATTTAATTCAACTGAAGGGAATGGCTTGTAAAACCTATAAACTGTATGTTTTATGCTCATATGGGCATTTATTATTACTTGCAATCCAAAATTATAGCCGAATATATATATTTTTACTCCATATATTGTGCCTAGGGAAGGGATTTTATGTGTGAAACACAATAATACAACAGTTTAACAACCTTTATGGAATAAAAATACCTTCATCTGGCTTTAAATCATTACAAATGGAACCCAAATTCATTTATAATTATTTTAAACCCAAAGAAAGCCCAATATATATATTTTGGGCTACTCTATGTCATTATCATTGAAGGGATTTCATGCGTTATTATGTTGGAAAACACAATAGTAATTTTTTTTAACTGGCTTCATTTAGTAAAAATAGCATCAACTTGCTTTAAACCATATCAAATGGAATAACAACTACTTCATAATGACTTTCAATCCAAAGAAACAGTTGAAAATATATATGAGGCCACCCTATGTTGAAATCATTGAAGGGATTTCATGCGTTATTGTGTAAACCAACATAATAATAATTTAGTTGAACAGCCTATATGACATAAAAAAGCATCCCCTTGCTTAAAATAATTTGAAATGGGATCTAAACTCATTTATAGCTACTTTCAACCCAAAGAGAGAGCCCAAGATATATATTTTGGGTCACCCTCTGTCATGATTACTGAAGGGATTTCATGCATTACTATGTTGGAAAACACAATAGTAATTTAGTTGAACAGGCTTCATGACATAAAAATAGCATCAACTTATTTTAAATCATTTCAAATGGAATAGGAACTTATTGATAACGATTTCAACTAAAGGAGAGATGGGGAAAATACATATTAGGCCACCCTATGTTGAGATCATTGATGGGATTTCATGCGTGATTGTGTAAATCAACATTATAATAATTTGGTAGAACAGCATATATGTGGAATACAAAAAACATCACCTCACTTTAACCAATTGAAAATGGGATCAAAACTAATTAATTATTACTCCAACCCAAAAAGGGACCCCAAGATCTATTTTGGGGCCACCTTGTACCATGATTATTGAAGGGATTTCATGCGTTATCATGTAAAACAAACAAATAATAAATTAGTTGAACATGCTTCATGAACTGAAAATAGCATCAACTTACTTTTAAATCATTTTAAATGGAATCAAAACTAAATGATGAAGACTTTCAAATGAAATACAGAGTAAAAGATATATATATATTGAGTCAAACCTATGTCATGATAATTGAAGGGCCTTCATGCGTTATGCTTAAACACAGACAATGATACATCAGTTGAACAAGTCATATACTTTGAATCATTTCAAATAGTATCTCAACTAATTTATAATCATTTTTATACCAGAAATACTGCCAAATAACTATATTTGGCCACCTTTTCTACTATATCTGCAGATGTGTTACTGACAGTTTATATAGGGCTTTCATGCGTTACTAAGGGACATTTTAAGGATAATTGGCCTGTTATTTGTCCTGAATCAAGATTATCACCAAATTGTGTAGTGATGCCATAAGGGAGATTGAAATGGGACTAGAACATGGTTATATAAATTATTTTCTTTCATTTGTTTATCCAGTATGCATTATTGTTCAGCCATAACGCATGAAATCCCTTCTGGTTGGAAAATAAGGGTTGCAGACAATAACCTCTTACTCACCCAAAAGTTTCGAAAATATCAGGTGAATTTCTTTACACAGTAAACAGTACATGTATACCATCTTCAATATACAGTTTTAGATAGATCCTTCAAATATATATATTTTTAACCATTAATTTAATAAAGGGGATTTCATGCGTTATTGTGATGGTTGGAAATTATTGAAGGCCACTGTAGAGACTGTTTCCAACTTTATTTGCTAAAAAAATATTTCGTAAGAAATTTAGACCTAGATATGTTGGGAAAATCGAGGGAACAATTTAGAAGACGATTTTAGGTATTGTGCAAATCGTTTTTAATTTACTTCCTTGGTGATTTCTATAGGAAAATGATGAAAAATAAAGGTTTTCAGCATTTTTAGACATCAAATATTCGAATGAGCCTAGCAAAAGTATAAATGGAATGAAAGCCCTTGATAAGAGGAATCAAATGGGACTATCGTCCTTAGGATCCAAGGCATATCGGTGATGATACGACCAGAAATAAGATATTTAGGCAAAACAGCACACTTGTAAAAACTGACCCACTAAGCTGTTTGTGATTGACGATCTGATGCGACATGTCCATGGAAACACAATTTAAAACAGAGAGAGTGACAGACAGACAGACACACAGACACACAGACAGACACACAGACAGACACACAGACAGACAGACATTATAAGATGAGTACTAACGGGTATAAAAAAACCAAAAAAACAGGATATATATATATATATTATTTCATGAAAGTTTAAAGACCAATGATTTGTTTAGATTGAATCATTCAAGTGTAAAACACAACACACACACAAAGTACAAGCAATCAGATTGTATTGCAATGTCGAAAATTGTTGAGAATAACAAGATATTTCTACAGTTTCTATTGACAACAACAAGTAACATCCAAGCAGAAGCGTTATTAGAAACAGCAACATCGAGTCAGATAGAAGCAATAAGTGAAATATCTCTGCATCTTCCAAGACTAAGAGTCAACGACGAAGTATCACATTTACTATACAAGAAAAAAATTATTCTTGGACATTTATCAAACCCAAAACTTAACAAATCTAAAAAGTTGGCTATAATTAGAAGATATAGACGGTCACTATTGGAGATTTTTAAAAAAGTAAAGGATCAATTACTTTCTGTACTTGATAAGTTATAATGTCTGATTTAAAAACAAGAAAAGTTGTTCTTGTTCCTTATCAGAAATATCTTAAGTATGAAGAATACTTACTGAACATCAAATCTGACAGTGTTCCGAACAAAGACCAACAACAACAACAACAACAACATCAGTATCAATCTCCATGTCATCAGAATGGTAAAGGGAATGATTCCCTTTCTTTATATACACATAAAACAGACGAAAATATACAAGATCCATACAAATCAGATTCAACTTATATAAACAATCATCATCATCCACTGTCTCCACAACCACCACCACCACCACCACAACTACCAGTATCAGCAACAGGAATAGAAGATAATCTTCCAGTATCAACAATAGTACATACACAAAACCCGCCTGTTGCGCCGGGTAGGAGCGGGCGTCTCGCGGGCGCGCCAACAGGCGCGCACGCATTCCGGCCGGCGCAGCGCAAGCGGGGCCGCGCGTCTGATTCTAATTCACTGCCACCACCACCACCAGGATTACCTGATGATACTGAGCAAATACAATTAGCTCCAATACTATCTGGAAGAGGAAAAGGTAAACGTCAAAAACTAAGACAAGGAGGACGTGTGTCAAAACGTAATAATAATAGTAATACACCACGTTGGACACAGTTGTGGAATTAAATAACAAACTAAATGTGAATATGGGGAAAAAGAAGAACAAAAAGAAAGTTGTGGATGAAAATGTGGAGATGGAAAAAGAAGAAGAAGAAGAAGAAGAAGAAGAAGAAGATGAATATCTGCAAGATATATATTACGATCCGAAGCATCCTGCATCATTTTGCAGTGCTCATAAGTTATGGAAAGCAACAATAAACGAAGGGGGAAAAAAATATACATTAACCCATATAGACCCACCGTCCTACATGTAGGACGGCAGAACATGCTTTTTAAATATTGAAAGAAATCAAGAAATATTTTTCGAAACAGAATAATATTTCTACCAGTTATGCACATAGACAGATTTTAGTATTTATAAACTTTTGAAAAAGAAATAATGATGTGTTGCCATGGTAACATCACTGCATAATGAAGGGACCAAAGGCGATTTGTGTAAAGTGTCATTTCTGAAAGTTCACCCCAGGATTTAACAAATTTATATTCTTCTTCTTGTGATAAAACCTTCATGGGACTATAGTTTAGGGTATGATCAATGTCTCTGCCAAAAATTGAGTTCCTAAGTATTATATTCTTGGAGAAAATGGAAGAAATGTGTGGCCGTCCTACATGTAGGACGCTGGGTCTATATGGGTATAAAACATAATAGCAATGGGTGTACTTATTACCCTACAAACTTAGACAAGCAGCCATAAGCTGAATTCAAATGGGAACCCGTTCTCACAATATAACAAGCCACATTTGATGTGTCTCATTTATAATTCCATGCATTTTCTGAATCTGAAGAGAAAAGTTGATGATAAACCCACAAACATTGTCAAAATGGGCCGTTTCTATGGTGACTGGTGATTCTTTTTTATTATACTTCAGCAGAAAACAGGTTTTTAGTGGCCCATTTCTACACTATTATCAGGAATGTGACCAAACTTGGGGTCATTGATGGTATGTATGAGGGCTATCTGCAGACTTTGATCTAGTGAGCATGGCCAAGGTCAAAGTCACTGGATATGACCTTCAAATACAAAAAAATAGCAAAATTCTGGAATGTGACATCACATTTTCTCTCATGAAACTAGGGTAACTGGGAAAAATGATAATCTTATGTATAGAAATAACAACCAACATTAGGGGAAAGAAAAATGGCCCATGCCCAGTGTCATTGCATAGTGTATTGCCATGGTAACTACGACTTAGTTTTCAGTTTATGATGCATTTTAAACAAAAATTCATGTTTGACCTTGGAAATGGTGACCTTGACCTTGACAAAGGTCATTGGCAGGAATTCTAATGGCAGAGCCCTTAGAGCCCTATCACTTGCTTACATTTCCTAACCCAGGAATAAATACTTCCAGAGATACAGGCTAGTACATGAAATTTTAATTTAACCAAAATGTAGTACAGGGTAGATAGTAAGTCTAGGTTACCATGGCAACACACAGTCGAATGAAACTGGGCATGTCCAATTCTTCTTTCTCTTAGTGTTGGTTCATATTTCAATACATTAGATTATCATTTTATGCTATTGCCCTATTTTCATGAGAGAAAATCAGGAGAAAATAGCATGTTACATTCCAGAATTTTGCTATTTTTGTACCTCAAGGTCATATCTAGTGACTTTGACCTTGGTCAAGGTCACTGACTCAGGTTCCTCAAATAGCACTTACATCTAACATCAATATCCCCAAGTTTGGTCACATTCCTGATAACAGTGTAGAAGTGGTGCACTAAAAACCTATTTTTTTGTAAAATGCCAAAAAAATCATTAGTTACCATAGAAACGGCCACTTTTGACGATGTGACCAGGTTTTTCAGCAATTTTGCTCTTCAGATTCAGAAAATTCATGAAATTCTACATGGAATACTTCAAATGTATATAGCTTGTTATAAAATAGGTAGGAGTGATAAATAATGGCTTTTTGAGAGTTTTGTTTCTTTGCATCCTATTGGTTCCCTATGTAAAATACATGATCTAATATCAAAAAAGTTCTCAAAAATGTATAGTGGATTGACCCACCGTCCTACATGTAGGACGGCTGGTATCTCTGGTCCTATGCTAGGTAGAGTTCTGAAATTTTTTCTGTGACGTCAGGTCTATGAGTCTACATCAGATATTTAATATGAAATTTCTAGGAGCAAAACTCCCATTTTGGGTCTAAGTGCGTTAAACGACATAAAAGAGTGGTTGAAAAGTCAGGAAACATATACAATACACAAGGAAGCAAGATTGGGTTTATCTTCTACCCCCTTACAAAGACCTAGAGTCATAGTGACTGATAAATTTATGCAGGCTGATTCTGACACTATCAACATGACAAGATATGAAGAATCCAACGATAAATTTGCCTACATTGTTGTCATTATTGATATATTCACAAGATTTGCCATAACAAGACCTTTGTATACATTAAAAGGTAAGGAAATGGCTTCAAATATGAATGAAATATTTAAAGATCAGACTTTGGAAAAACTTCGTACAGATTCAGGTAGTGAATTCAAAAATTGGGAAGTCAGTCAAGTAATGAAATCTCACAAAATACATCATTTCTTTACAACTAACGAACCAAAAGCAAATTATGCAGAACGATTTATAAAGACACTAAAGCGAAAGATCACAAAAATGATGTATCGCTTCCAATCATATAGATGGATAGATTATTTACAGGACATTACTCTATCATATAATAGATCTTTTCACAGAGGAATACAAGCCACACCAGAAGATGCTGTTTATATAATAGATAGATATGATCTATGGTCTGTTCAGTACGACCCCAAACCTGAACGAAGAAAGATCACAAGCAAATCGTCAAGCACACCTAAATCGGTTCCATCTATATTTAAACTAAATATAGGAGACACTGTTAGATTGGCACGTTTTAAAACTGTGTTTGCGAGACATTATGATGAAAAATGGAGCCATGAAGAATATACAGTTGCAGAACGGATGTCGCAACAGGGAATTGCACAATACAAAGTAAAGTCGTATGATAACAAACTCATACAAGGCAGATTTTATGAGCAAGAACTGCAAAGAATAACTGTAACAAGCAAAACACTATACAAGATAGAAGCAATTGAAAACAAAAGAACAAGAAGAGGAAAAGTTGAATACTATGTGAAATGGGTTGGATGGCATAGGCGATTCCGAACTTGGATTCCCGGTTCTGACATAAAAAACATCAAACTTTCTGAACGTGCTCAAAAATCACTAAATAAAGCAAACAAAAACGCTTCTAGTGATAATAATAATAATAATAATAATACTAAAAGAAAAACAAGATCGAGTTCTAGAAAATAACTCACCAAAAAATGTCTATAGACAAACATTTCTATTTTTTATCTTCTAAAGACTCTTCTATCATTCACAAAGGAAATTCACCATGGGATTTTACAGTGAATATAACACCACCGATAAATGTAGACATGGCTACTGCTACACTGTCATTACGTGAAGTATACATAAATAAAGGAGGAGCGTTAGCAGACGTAAGGAACGGATTTCTTGTTTTATCAGATGCTGTGAGTGACGAAAGGTCATTTGTGAGTGGTATACAAAAACCACTTCTACGTGTGATACATTCGAAATCATCTGAATTCACTCATCCATTTAAAATTCCGGTGTCTAGAGGGTATATAGATAGAATAAGGATATATATTCGAACATACTCAGGAGGCATACCCAAACAGTCAGTGGACAGCGTTCAATGCACACTATGTCTGGATCCGTAAATACCTCTAGCTTGGTACCACTTATACCTGGTATAAGCGGCAGCACATGGAATAACGCAACTAAAAAATTGAAAACATTTTATACACTTCAAAACGGTAGGGGTACAATAAATACCCCTGTCAAAATTGTATCACCCAGTCAGCAAGCAATAGAAAGGGCCAAGTCTCAAGTCAAAAGAGCAAATTGCTTAAATAAAAATCAAAAAGGCACAGGAGCTCATTCTTCGACAAACACTCGAAGAAAGAAGACATCATCCCCTGCATCTATAAGCAGAAAGAAGGCCACTACTAAGACAAAGAAAAAGGAAACTACAAAAAAGCAAAACACTTCATACAAACTACAGTACAAGAAAAAGTTCAAGCGATAACATTTCAAAATGGCAACATCTGCTTCAATGTTTGTTATGGAAGATGCAGATCAGGGTTATGAATCTCGTCTATCTCTGTTTACAGTACCCCCTGTTCAAACTGGTGTGCAAAATAGATATTTTAAACAATACAGACCAATAGGCACTGTCTCCGGATCATCAACATTAGAGTTTGATCTTACAAACAATTCTCCGGACTATATGGATATTAGTAATGCAGAATTAGAAATCACAGTGCGGCTATTGAACGACAAGGGCAATCAAATCACAGGCTCAAACGAAGTGGGATTAATAAATCTCCCTGCATGCACACTTTTCCGACAGATGGATTTATCGATCCAGCAACAGGTCGTGACAACATCGGTTTCAAACAATTTTCCTTTCAAAACTCTAATAGACACACTGCTGGAAAGTGGAACTGTTGATGACCGATTGAGTTGGCTCACTCTTAGTGGATTTCACAAGGATTCAGCAGGCTCCATGGATAGCTTTGATGTCGATAAAGGATCAAACGTAGGTCTTGCTAACAGAGCAAAATACACAGAAAGAGGAAAAGCATGGATGTTAAAAACAAAACTAATGATGGACTTTGCACAACAACCAAAACCGATCCTCAATGGTGTTCCTGTGAATATCAAACTATATCCAGCTCTTGATAAATTCAGACTCATGTACGAGGACCCAACAGAAAAAAATAAAAGAGACAAGGGAAAAGCACCAGGAAAAACATCTGCACTAAGTTCTCAGTCGTACAGTGTTGAGATAGTATCTGCCAACGTTATGATGCCAATGATATGGCTAAATCCTTCACTTTTGATGAATCACAGTGAGTTACTCAACGATAAAATGGCTATGTATCCATTCACACAAAGTGACATCAAAGTATTCAACATTCCAAAAGGAAACCAGGCATTCACTCATGACAATATATTTCAAGATTCTATTCCCAAGAGATTGGTCGTGGCCCTCGTCGATGCCCAGGCCTATGCAGGACACAGTGAAAAAAACCCATTTAACTTCCAGCATTATTTTCTGAACTATTTGTCGTACAGTGTTAATGGACAAATAGTCACAGGAGTCGCTATGCAGCCAGACTTCTCACAAAAACAATATGCAAACGAATATGCCTATTTATTCAAGTGGCAAGATCCAAGTCAGTCAAGACGGCCCCCTAATATTACATTCGAAGACATGGAAAACGGATATATGCTGTTTATGATCGACTTGGAAAAAAGCAAAAGTGAAGAGTACACAAACCCCAGTGTTAAAGGCCACTCTGAGCTAACTCTGAGATTCAACAAGCCCCTACCAGAGAATGTTACAGCAATAGTCTATGGAAAATTTGATGCATTACTACGCATCGACAAGGCTAGAAACGTAATTGTAGAATAACAATAACAATGAACACTTTTGAAATCGATAATATATTAAAGAACAATCCTCACACTCACAAATGTTATCGAGGTGTTATTCCTTACGATTATTTACCTTTAATTAGAGTACCAAGACCAACACTGTATGTAGTCAATTCACAAAATAGTACACAGCCAGGTTTGCATTGGATTGTTGTCTACGTACCCGACAATAGTAAACACATTCCAGAGTTATTTGATAGTTTAGGACGCTCTCCTGATTTTTATAATGAACGTATTAAGTCATTTCTAATTTTAAATGGGCCGTCCTATAAGTACATTTCTCAGCCTATACAAGCATCTGATTCTGATGTTTGTGGATACGATTGTGTATTGTATGCATGCCTACGATGTCAAAGCTTCTCAATGGAGAAATTCATAAAAAATGTTTAATCTAAATGATGTACATGCGAATGACAAATATATCAAGTTTTAGTTTAATAAAAAAAAACAAAAAAACAAATGTCTAATTCAAATTGTGCAGTGTCTTTCTTTCTTTATATTCTCGTTATCCGTTAGTCTATGCAGTATAAAACCCAACGCGGTAAAAGACAGAAAACAAGCATTTATCCGGGTATCAGATGAATATGGATCGATGGGAATTGATGAGTGCTACCGAATACGTTCGAATTACAAAGGCAAAAACAGAAGTAGCAGACCGGATCCCATAGCTGTCAGTTTCATGTCTCTTTGTGATAAAAAGAACTTTATGATGGCAAAACGCATATTGTATGACCAAAAAATACATCCAAGTGCCAGATTCCCTGCCCACAAGCATTGGAGCTTCGAGGACGACATAAACCCAGACGTCAGGAGGGATAGAAATATGCTCCGCCTCATAGCTAAAAAAGCTAATGCTGATGAAATCGATGAGGAAGCAAAATTAATGGGGGACAAGCTTAAGTTCAAAGGAAAGAAACTAAACATAAATGAATTGGATAACCTGCCAGAAGAGCTGAGGCCAGAAGCTCTCAAACTGATGAAGGTTGGTGGCTGTCTTGCATACCAAGGCCCATATGCGTGGCCAAGTAACTTGTTTCCCTGTCGATTCTCAATGAAGAAAGTCGAGTTTGATTCGGTTGAGCACTGTTTCGTATATAACAAAGCCATGAAAAATGGACACTTTCAGGGGTCCTATACCTAGTCGCGCCAATCCCTTCTCGCGACGTCCTCTTCGCGCCCACCTTACCGCTACGCGCTCTATGGGCCTGGGCGGCCTGACCCCACCGCGACCCGGCCTCACTGCCCAGTCAGCGCCTGTGTTACCGTATACTGTCATAGACTCACCACTCCATCCCTCTCTTTCTCTCCTTTCTCCCCCACTCTCTCTTCTTACCCACACCCCTTAACCACACTTAAATTGGTGTTGTGTCGACTTAATTTATCGACATGGTGTTCATAGGAACTAATGAGGGTGGGGCTAAATAACGGACGTCAAGAGCCTGGAATCGGCATTGACTGATTGAAAAATCAACGTCAGGGTGGAGTTAAATTGCGGGCGTCATTCGGAAAGGGAGGCCGCCACAGATGGCCTTGGCATGGGATTCTTTTCAGCGCAAATACATTTTTTTTTTTTTAAATATTTTTATTGGCCACATTGCATTACATGTTAACTCATCTTCAATTCAAAACACGCATAACAAACAGCGCTGTTATATTTCATGCGTTGCCCTTGGTTTTAAATTATCATCAATCTAACATTGATATATTATTATACTGATTTCGGTTCATACCGTGTTTATACAATTCTCTCCTTAATTCGATTTAATGTCTTAAAGGGACATTTAGAGTAATATTTATTGGGCTAAGGTTGACTGTTCATGTTCATAATTATATAAAATGCCTTCTGTGGATTAACTTGTTTACTGATTTTGGGGCTATGCTAAGGGGAATTAGGATTAACTTCTAGGCTACCTCTACTAGGAAGGAGGGGATTAGCATACCCCAGGAAACCTAGTAACAGGCATGTTTCAGGGTTCTGAAACATGTCTGGTTGCTGCCTTTATGTTTGTTTAATGTTCTGTTCTTATATTGAATTGTACATGTAACCATGTTTCCATGTATCACCATGTTACCAGAGGGTAGAGGGGTATATAAGGTTGTGTGGTTGGCATATGGGATGACTTCTGCTTTAACTTAGAGACTGCCACCACCAACTTGCTCTACACCTCTGGGTTGTGTATTTTATTAACTGTTCATTCGGCCATTGTGAACCAAATAAATACAACATCCCAGCAAGGTATAACAGCAGTTGTGTGTGTTATTAATAGTTAATTATATTTCGAAGTCATAGTAATATATCCTTGAGTAATCCTACAGGTGTACCTTACACATATTTGCCAAGCTGAACGACTAAAGACTCTACCATATTCTCCAAGTATATCCTAGTGATATCTACACCTCACCGATATATATAATATAAAACACTGGTACAATTCTTGTGAGTAGTCTAGCAATGGTCGTTTTCGCCGCCTGGTTAAAAACAGAGAGAAACACGTGAGGGAGTTGCATGGTTTCATTTCAAAACGTGCTTGAGTTAGACAGTGGAAGGTGGAGCCTAATATAATGCTTCCGAACTTTAGCTCCTCCCATCAGACGTAATGTCCAAATAAGGGCTATGCGTCATGACTCCACTGCCATTTGCAGGGTTTTTGACTCTGAATGCCAGAGGGAATGTTTCTAATGCCCCCTAGCTCCACTCAGAATGCACCGATTTGAATAAATCTTTTTGTTTAATTTAGACCCACATTTTCTCTAAATGTACCTGTATGTTTCAAATCTTCCACATGCTTTAAAAAGCCCCGTTGCTAGGGGCAACTGAATTCAATACCCTCTGCTGGTCTTTACAGTTTAACATTTCAGAAAGACAGATTCGTTGAATTTGTATCTAAAAGTAGGAATTAACAGATGCTTGAACGAATTTAAGCTTAAAATCATATCTCACAATGTCAGAGTAATATAGCTCTTTTTATAAGGTTCTTACAAAGAAATTACAGAGGAAATAAATACGCATTCATGTATTCAGTTTATAACTTCCTATAATTTACTATACTATACATTTGTAATAATCGATTATTCAACTTGTTTAGAAGGAAGGGTTGATTAGTTCATTGATCAGTCAGGGCAACCAATGACAATATAGCAACAAGCTTTTTAACATGGAGAAAGCCCAGCAAACCTAAATATGTTAGCTACCCCTGGTCGCTCACCAGCGCTAATCCTTTAGCTTTAATACAGGCATGGTGAAACAACTAAATTAGTTGATCATTAAAGTTCTCATTTAGTTTCATATTTGTTGCGAAATAAAGTCATTTAAAAATATCCTTTTTACACATGGGTTTTACCTTGCGTTATGGCACAGGACATTTCCATTTTAATGTATAGAGATTTATTTCCGACCCCAAAAATTACTAAATTTGCCGATAAATGGTGATTTTTCTTCCTGGTACTGAGATGAATTACTAAAGCTTACATTAGTAACTTTTTAGATGATATCCATTATGAAATTAGATGATATCCTGCAACGATTATATTAATAATAATAATATTAATGATAAGTAAATGAAAAATTCCCCGCTATAGTAACAATGTCTGCATTGCGTTGATTAACCACAATAGTTGTTCATTAACGTGTGCTACATACAAATTTGCTGAAGCATTATGAAATGGAAATCTTTGGTTAAGCCCAATATTGATGCGCACATTATGAATCGCCAGAACTTTAACTATAGCACAAATATCATGGGCCACAAAGAGCATCGTTCCTAGCGTTGTTTCTAGCGCGCGACAATCAAAGGGCTGGAACCGGTCAATCAACAGGACTTAGCTTGATATTTCAGGTCTACCGCGCGACATCAAAGGCATTATAGAATCGACTCAAAACTCTGGTAACACCTTACCAACTCAAAATGGTATGTGTGGAGTAGGATGTACCTCTGAACTTCGAGATAAAAGGAAAAAGGGTGATCGACTCATTGCTTGGTGTGGAGTAGGATGGGCATATATATACTGCCAGGCTCGGCACTATGAAATCAGAACACATGCTGACGTACATCGCACCACAACCACCATGCCTTCCTGCTGTAGTTGCAAGAAGGCCATTCTTCCACGGCAGCAATCACTCACCTGCTCTATCTGCAAAGAACCCCGCCATAGAACATGTGGCACAGGTTTTTCTGCTACTGAGTTTCGAAGCCTCACACATGTTCTTCTTGATTGGGTATGCCATCAGTGCCACAACGACCAAGAAATGGTGGATCAGCTAGTTTCCCAAGATATGGAGCGGGGGAAGCAAGTAGATAGGCCTATAGATTGTTGGTCACCAATAGACCGTGCAGCAGTGGATCAATACAACCATGCGTCGGACGTTAGTGATGTGAGGGAAACATCCACTCCAATCCCTTCTCCCACTATTGAACAGCTTGTGGACCGATTCAACCCACCAAGGGCCCTGGAAAGCTACATAGATTATATTGATCAGTCCAAACGTACCTGCAAACCCATCATTTATTCTCCTAGGTAAGAAACTTTAAATATAAGCTATAAGTTATTAACATGGATACACAATGACAGCAGGGGTATGTAAGTGGGAGGTTGGTGGGGTTGGAATACTCCTGCCTTCAGTATTATTAGTAAGAATATCATTAGTAAGAATAGATCAGGATTATAGCCTGGTCTAGCTAGAGCTATATCCCTGTATATTGGCAAAGCTTTAAGTTTTTTATAGTATGTCTGTGTAACATGGGGTGCATTATGTACAGCAATAGACATACAGATATTAAAATGAATAACATCAGCCTCAGTCCCAATATAACCAGTAATACTCTTATTGTCCCACCTGTCCCTCTCCACGATTGTGTATATGAATATATATTTTATTTTGCAGCATTTCACCCTGTCCCGTACTAGAAGAATCCGTAACTGAGGAGGTCTACATTCAGGACAACTTTTCGCACAACATGCCCGAGAGTGATGCTGAGGAATCAATGATTGTGGAAGACGATCATTATCTATCATCCATCCTTACCCAAGAGCTACCCAACCACTTACTCCAGTATGTAGAACAACACATGGACAGTGATGCTGAGTCTGCTGACATGGATGAAAACCACCTGCAACCTAGTCATGACCTTCCTGAATCAGAGTCAGGGAATGATTCAAGTGACGATGATGACATGATTGGAGACTCTATATCCTACACCATTGTTAAAAATGGCTCAAGGGCAGGGAAGGATCTACTCGTGGATAGTGCTGGCTATGCATATGGGATTAAGGTAAATTGATTCATATTGCATGCCTTGTATGTTATGTACCATATGTACAAATTGTAGTCTAACAGTGTACATGTACAAATAGAAATAATTCATATACCGAATGACAGCTTATTTCTTTTACAACTATAAATATTACTGATAATTATGATTTCCTCTTTGGATTTGTTATGTTAGCAATTCACTGATGTTTTTCGTTCTGCCTAGATATGTATGTTAGTATGGCTTTGTGATTAGATTATTCCTAATCTGTGATTTTATTCTATCCTACAGCGAGCTGGTGAGAGTGTTGTACGATGGGATTGCACTACCCGGCAAGGTCGTATGCGGTGCAATGCTTGCATCTATCAGCGTGGTCAGGACTTTCAGAGAGGTCCAAGCATCCACAACCATGTAGGAAAGCCTGGCCTACTCAATAAGAAGAAAATGCATGCAGCGTGTCGGAGGGAGGCTCTCAACCAGCCACATGCCCCTGCTTCCCAGATAAGCACTACTGTGAGTAACCAGTACAGCGACCTGGGGGCTCCTAGAGCACATGGTCTGTGTCTTAAGTCCTCACTCAATCGTGTGATCAACAGGAAACGAAATAAACATCAGCCAAAGGAACCTATCACTAAGGATTTCATCATCCAGCAGGATGCCCTACCAACCAACTTTTTGTGTAAAGACATATGTTTTGATGATGAACGACATGTAATCCTGGCTACTAATGTTCAACTGGCTACACTATCTAATGCCTCATGTTGGTATGTGGATGGGACATTTAAAGTGATTGGACGCCCCTTCATCCAGTTATGGTCTATTCATGTGTTCATCCAAAATGAGGATTCCTTGAAACAAGTACCTGTTGCCTATGTTCTGATGTCACGGAGACGTACAAAGGATTATGCTAAGGTTCTGAGTGAGTTACAAAAGAAGTTGACATCTCCAAAAGTTAGTGTAATTATCTCTGACTTTGAACGGGCTGCATGGTCTGCCTTTAGGAAGGTGTTTCCTACAGTAACGCTTAAGGGCTGTACCTTTCATTGGACTCAGGCGGTGTACAGGAAGATACAGAAATATGGGCTGCAGAGCAAGTACCAACACAAGAATAGAACATATCGGTTCTTGCAGCTCATATTAGCCCTTCCACTCATTCCTGCCGATGAAATCACTGAAGCGATGGAGATCCTGGAGGGAATGGCTGCAACCTATGGTACAAAGGTACAGAGGGTTGTTGCTTATGTGCAGAGAAATTGGGTCTCTAGCCAGTGGTGTCCACCTAGCTGCTGGTCTGGATATGATCGGGCCATTAGAACAAATAATGATGTCGAAGGATGGCATTCAGGCTTAAACAAGAATGCAGCTAGACACCGGATGGGATTGTACCGCCTATCAAACGAGCTGTTCAAAGACTCCCGCCAGGCAGAGATCAACATGGCCTTGGTTTCTGAAAGAATGCTCTACCGACACCAGAAAAAGAAGTATGTAGCAAATAACCGCAGAATCCATGCTGCATGGGATTCTTACAAACAGCGCAGATGTTCAGCATTTGAACTTCTTCAAAACGTGCGCTACTTGAATGGACCCCGCCTTTGAAATGGAACTATTCAGTGATATCATTTATCATTCATTTATGTGATAATACATACCATGTTATAATATCAGTTCCTGACTGGCTTTAATTAATGATCAATGTTACATTCCGAAAGAAATGTTAGGGAATGATATAGTGATATGATCTTATATGTATATATGTTGCATGAGTCTAACATGATGGTATGCGGTAGAAAATAGTGTTAAATTCTTTACAATCTCTATCTAGATAATTGTGACAGCTGGAATACCATTGTGATGTGCTAAAGAATGATGATTGTTTTTGAATAAAAAATAAGCTGTTATAAAATGACACTTTTGTTACTTATAATGTATAAAAATGAAGAACAATTGAGTAGTTATATGTAGTTTCACATATGAGTAATTCCACCAATTGATCGACATATGACTATAAAACTTTTTTTCTGGTTGGAATATTTCCACAAATTAAAAAGCATTACGACCCTTTTGTCGGGACCTACACAATAGTTACACAATAATTCAAAGTATTATGTGCATAATTATTTGTTTCATTTATTTTTAATTTAAATCCTCATATATGTAGAAATATATACCATTCTTCAGTGCCCTTATCATCAGCATTATCGTCACAGACTCTACCAAGCTGCCATGACTACAATATTCATCATTAAACCTATCTCAGTTATGAACCGTATCTCGTTAGGTCTTGTTTTTATTAGCCATTTAATATTTAAAACCTGAACAGATCGCATAAGATATATTTTGGCCTTCTTGTATAGATTTTGGACTACAAATTGTATGAATTCAGGGGAAATTACATCATCTCATAATGAAATTAAATCGGAAATATTGATTTTGTTGGACTTATATTCATGAAATTTGCACCACTCATGTTATGTGTCACAATTGATAACATTAACCAAAATTCTAATCTGGAAATCCCAAATAACCACTCTCTCCTAAAGGATGAAGTTTTTCCCATTTATTTCATTGTCATTAGGTAACGTCACTGTTATGCACTGCAATGGCATTCCAAACAGGCACATTTTGGAAGATTTTGAGCTCCAGTGTGCCCCCCCCTAGACCCCTCTTCTGGTACCACCCTTGCATGGGCTCATTTAAATGTGTCCCGTAATTTAACTCCTCCCATGTTCAAATATGGGCTATGTGTCATGACCCTAGAAGCGCGTTAATGGGGGCGTTACAACCTGACGTAGTATGCACCTTGCTTCAGGATGACTGTGGGCGGGAGCTAGGAGACCCTGCCTCGGTCTACAGGTCACGGGAAGGCCGGGGTGCCTTGTGGCAGGGCAGGCAAGCGCGCAACGCTTGTTCGCGGAAGGGTCTGGTCGCGGTAGGGTCGGTGCGCGGTTGGGTCCGGGTGCGGTTAGGTCTGGGCGCGGAAAGGTCGGCCCCCCTTTCAGGTGGCTAGACGTGTGCTTAAAATGCGGGACCCCTTTGAAATTAAAGATGCTGGGTCGAAACTTGAAACTGACAATGACTGGAAGAAAAATGATGAGGCCTATATGAAGGCTATAATCCGCACAAAGTTCGAGTCAAGTTATGAACTGCGTCGCCTACTCTTAGCAACAAACGATATCACCTTAGTGGAAGCTACCGCTGATTGTCGCTGGGGCTGCGGCTGTTATCTTGGCTCACCGCATCTCAAGTGTCGTACCTGGCAGGGTGATAACAGACAAGGGAAGATACTGATGACAATCAGAGAAGAGCTCAGAGAGAGGTTCAAACATGAGTTGGTCGACATAAACCCCATATCACCGCCACCTGCACCCATTACTCCATCAAAATTAACACCAAAGTCCAAAGATAAGCTGAAAATCAAATACTTCGACAAGTACCCCTCGGAAGAAGAGAATAAGTTACAAGAAAGGGCGACCACAAGTTCTCGTAAAACATCCATTGAAAGCTCTGAAGATGAGAGTGGAGAGGATGAAATGGAGCTATCAATATCCAAGACCTTAATCGAAAATGTCGCTGAAAATGGTCCTACCCCATTTGACCGCTCAGCCAGCACGCCGAGAGAACCAAGGGCACCGCCCTCAGGACATGTGAGATCTAGACGGGGGCGCATGAACACTTCAGCAGCAAGACTTGCCCTTGATTTATCTATGAGCGACTTTCAACAAACAAGACAACGCTTGCAGATGAAAAAGAAATGACTCTCGTGCCCAAGCGAATAGAGTGTGGAGATACACTCAGTATATATATATGAGTTTCCACCTGGTAATGAATGGTCTATTGAAATGGTTTAACATAATTGACTGAACATTGTTCATTCTTTGTCTAACATGTATGTGCTCACTTAGTGTTCTGCGTAGTTCGCATATGACATTGTATCTCGCGCTGTCGACAGGAGTATCAATTTATAGGAGCTCCATCCAGGAATAAGTAATCAATGAATTGGTTTAACATAAGGTTTAAAACTTCGATCTATCTCTATCCTAGTTATGCATGGGCCCTTTTTTAGCGACCTGTGTAACTTTAGAGCTTAAGAGACATTATGAAACCCTACCGATCGTCCTATCCTAAGTTGAGCCGTGAAGCCACGTGCTAATGTTTTTGTTTACTCAAAAAGGAAAACAAGTTCAGTGTTGGTGTACGGTAATCCCCGCAGCAAATGGTAGTCAAGCTGTGCATTTGTAAATAGGATAATGTACAAACTAAACCAAGGTTGACTTTCTTTGCTAAGATATCTTTTTTCTTTTGCGGTAATGGGTAACATAAATTTGTATCGCAAGCGGGACTGTAAAAAAATCGAAGTTTCTTGAGTGAGGTTGGCATGTATATTTGATGCGGACAAATGTAAATGAAATGGCCGACATCGGAGCACAGAGCGTGTCACGTACCATTCGGGTCGACATGGCTTGGTATAAGGTATGTGAATCATTTCTTGGACTTGTGTTACACTGAGGGAAATTGTTTACCCTGTTCGCCCATCTTTGATGATTGTCTGTTCTTAATGTATGTTTGGCATGTATGTATGAGTTCAAATATAACTAGATAGATATATGCCGGTGCAGCACGCTAGCACATGAAACACCGCACGTTACTGACCCGTAGAAGGGACGTTTCTATTTTATATATGCCCAACTGTATTGTCTTATTTGTCTGCCCTTGCAAATATAACAACTGTATCTGCATGCGTGAAAAGGCTCGCGTTCATAAAGTTTGTCATGTAAAGAACTCAGTGCAATGTGTAGAGGAACGAAATGGCATTGGTTGAGCTGAATGATGTAATTGATGAGAAGGGACTAGTTGTCATGTCTTTGAACATTAGATCCCTTCGAAACAAAGTACTAGAGGTTAATGATAGATTATTACGAGGTAATTTAAACATCTTAGCCCTTCAAGAAACCTGGCTAGGTACATCTGACAATGATCAACAGATACTTGTAAATCCAAGATTTAATTTGTTCAGACTAGATAGAGGCCCGACAGAAAATGGTGAAAACAAAAAAGGTGGTGGCCTTTGCTGTTTCATAAATGGGAGTTTCAATGTCGACCCTTGGATTTTTGGTGAGCAGAATGTCTCAAACAAGGACATTGAGATGCAAATTTTGCAAATTAAACCGGGTTCCAGAAAAAAAATAATTCTACTCAATTGTTACCGTCCGCCAACAGGGGTGAAACAAGTGTTTATTGAAACCCTGTATGAAACAATCACACTTATCAGGACTAAAAGTAGAAGCTGTAGTACTGTAGTCTGCGGGGATATAAATATAAATCTGCTAGATACTAGATCAGAACCCTATAGAGAACTGTTATATAAGTTGGGTGAGCTCTCTCTAAAACAACTGATAAGAACCCCTACGAGAGTTAGTTTACGTTCAGAATCACTTCTGGATATCATAGCTTCTGACCATGAGCATACAAAAAAGGCTGGAGTAGTAAACGTAAACATATCGGATCATTATGCAACATTCATGATCATAAAAAAATGTAAAGGGACAATGGAAAAATGTGTTAGGACAGCTAGAAGATACCATCTTATAGACTGGCAGGATTTTGAACAGTACTTGATGGATGTTAGAATAGACGCCCCCACTATACCAGACGGGGAAACCTCCACAGAGGTTATATGGGAAAAAATGAAAGTAAATTTAAAATATTACTTGGATAAGACATGCCCTGTAGAGGAAATCAAGGTAATACATAGAGGTAAAATGACACTTGACATTGATACTCTTAATGCTATAAGAAATAGGGATAGGTTATTTAAAATCGCTAAGACCACAAAGAATGATCAGGACTGGGCAAATGCCAGTCGTAGTAGGAGGGTCGCTGCACGTCTGGTCAGAAATGCGAAGAGAGGGTACATAATGAATGCCCTAAATAACTGTGAAAATAACAGTAAAAAGTTTTGGAGACATGTTAATGATCTTGTCGGTAAGAAGAAAACCACACTTCCAAGTAGTTTTGTGCACGAAGGTAAGACTATATCAAACACCGAAGCAAGTAATGTACTAAATGGCATTTTTGAAAGAATGGGTCACTGTGGTATTACTCAAGGCGGTAACTATGAAAAATACCTTGATAACCGGGTGCAAAATGTTTTATCAACTCGTATAAATATCACATTGTCAGCTGTTGAAAAAATGATAGATGGTATTGATAAAAGCAAAGGAAGTGGGTTATCTTGGGTAAACAGTGAAGTGTTAAAATTCTATTTCAAAAAGAATTTACCTGACATCACTAGACTACTAAACCTTTGTGTCAGAACAAGTACAATACCTCAGGAATGGAAGGAATTTGTAGTTTCCCCAATTCCAAAATCTGGCAACCCGCGGTTACTTACCAATTTACGCCCCATAGCCCTAGTGCCCCTCCCCTCGAAACTACTGGAAAACTTTGTATGTGAGTCCCTGAAGTATCATATGGAAAGTAACCATCTGTTCACAGATACTCAGGGGGGGTTTAGGAAAAACTACTCCACAAATAGGTCAGTTTTTGAATTTATGGACCCCATTATCAAAGGCATCGATAACGGACACTTAAGTGTAGCTTCATACTATGACGTCGCGAAAGCGTTTAATTGCTTGGACCATAATATACTAAAAAAGAAACTGGAATTTTACCAAATAAATCCCTTGATAGTGAAATTAATAGATAACTATCTGTCAAATCGGAAACAACGAACTAAAATAAATAATTGTGTCTCAGATTCACTAACCATTGATATTGGGGTACCGCAAGGTAGTGTCATTGGACCGCTAATCTTCATCATATATGTAAACGACCTACCGAATGTCATAAAAAGAGTTAACCATGTTGTAACATCAAAAATCAGTATTTATGCTGATGATACGGCAATCAGCGTCACAGGTGCAAATCTAAATGAATGTTTAGAAGTCTCACAACAGATTAGTAATGAAATCTCGATGTGGATGAAATATAATAAGCTGCTGTTAAACGCTGGTAAATGTCAGATACAAATACTTGGTGGCAGAAATGCCTTGAAAAAAGTGAAATTCAAAGAATTAGGTCCTGTTTACGTGGATGGCAAAGCAGTAAGTATGGCTAAATCAGTGAACTACCTGGGCTATACCATCGACCCAGTGCTAACCCTAAATCAGCACTTCGAAAAAATGAAGAACAAACTTCAGTTTAGAGTAAATCAGCTGGCTAGGATTAGGCATTTTATCACAACTCATTTGGCCACCTTAATACTAAAGGTGCATATACTCTCACTAGCTGAATATGGTCTACCATTTCAAAATTTAGCTAATAGGGGGACTATAAATAAGGTACAAAGTGTTGTAAATCGAGGGGCCAGACTGGTGTTTATTGGACAGGATCTTACCACTAATGAAATGCAAGATCGTTTAAATATAAAAAATATAATAAGAAGAAGCCACATTGCATTAATAGGGCTAATGTGGAACTTTTCTAAGATCCCAAGATATGTACAAGACATGCCAAGAGACACTAGACTGGCTACTGGAATAATTCTAAAAGTACCGGTTCCCCGACGAGAAAAGTTAAGAAAGTCTCCGCACATGTTAGGCCCTCTAATGTGGAATGGGCTGCCAGCTATACAAAAGGCAAAGAACTGGCCAAATTTAAAAAGCTTTCTTAAAGCAAATGAGGATTGGATACTTAACTAAAAACCATGTCTTTGTAATTTCATATATAACTCTTCACACCCTGTCTTACGATGTAAGGATTTGTCCCTCGTCGTTATGGATGGGTAAATGTGGGTTTATTTTCGAGATACTAGACAAAATGGTGTAATGAGTGAACTTATCTAGAAATGGTGCATAAGAAGTAGACCTATGTGTTTTTACCCACGCAGACTGTATTATTATGTATTCAATGTGTCAGGGCATCAAAAATCACAAAAAAAGGGGTTGCATGATATTCTTCTATAGTTCATGAGAAAGTAGGGGGAGGGATGGCAGTTGAATCGCTGTCATTGGATGACCGATGCATCTGCTATCTCTCCTTCACTAAAGAAGACACCAGGATGGAGTTGTCTGATTTATGTTAGTAATGTATGAAATCGTAGTATAGAAACTGTATAAAGCCTTAATGGTGTAAATTGGTAAAAGAAGTAAAAGATTAAGTTTGAAAGTTAGTTACAAATGATAATAGTATATGGGATTGAAATTTTTGTCGGCGATTGAAATGTATCACATTATGTGAAATCTTGTCGAATAAACATTTTTAATAAAAAAAATATCGTTGCTAGGACACTAAGTAGAAAAACACCTGTTATAATCAGAAGTCATCTTTTGGCGGCAACTCCAGTAGCTTCCTTCGGACAACGAGTGACCAGTACAGTTCACGCTAGTTGGAGAATTTAAAAGAGACACACCACTGGAGCTTAAGATGGGGTCTTTTTTTTTATTTCTCTGTCTGATCACCAGATTATTGAATGAGATCAAAGCGCGAAGTATTTGCCGGACGTGTATGTGTACACCTGATCAGATCATATGTCGTCAGCAATACATATCTTGGGGTGAAATTACCAAGTACAGATTCGGCCGCAAGATCACAAATATTGATCTGAGATGGAGCGAAATTGTTGGACTCGTGGATACTGATCGGCTCAAAACAGCTTTTCCCAACTTAGAAACATTAGACGCCAGTATAGACATTGACGGGAATACTTGCTCCGGAAATATTGAAGAGTATGGTACATGTTGTCCTTTCAACTTCATAACTGGGTGTAATAAGGACACTACAACGGCCATCAGCGATTCTAATATCGACATCACTAGCACCGTATCTAAGATCGTTGGGGATGGTGATGCCACCACTATACCAGCTGTTGTACTTCCTTTGGACTCTAGTCCTCCGACCTCGACCTTCTCCAGACCAGCACCACCACCGACACCACCAAGTCCCACTACAGTTACCGTCACTACCACCACCACAACGACGACCACCACCACGACTACCACCACCACCACCACTAGCGCCACAAGTGACTCCTCAAAGACTCTGAGTGGCTCCTCTCTAGATTCTCCAGGCACCACTAGTGGGAGTTTTTGGTCGCCATCAGCATGGGCACAGAAGATAATGGGTGTGTGTTTTGGACTTCCATCAGGCGGTGTCATATTAACAGCAATAGCAGGGGTGGTTTTTAGATTCATTGGACTATGAAAAAAACAAAAATTAGCTGGCGATGCAGAAAATGTAAATGAAAATGTAAATGAAAACTCAAACGAAACTGGTGAACGGCAGCAACAGGCAGGTACCCTTCTAAGCACTATTCGGTCGGAGCTCGCAAATGCAGTCACTGAAAACAAGGAAGTGATTATATCTGGTTTGCTAAGCGTTATCTCTCCGGAGACATCATGCAACTTAATGAATAAAAACAATGACGGCGATGACAGTGATGATGATGATGATGAACTGAACGCAACCTTAACTCAAGGTTTTGATGAGAAAGAAGTGAAAAATGATGAGGAGATCGATGGGGAAAAAGACAACGATGAGAGCAAGGAAGAAAAGGAAGAAGTGGAGGAAAAGAAGGGGGAGAAGGACAAAGAGGATGAGGACAAGGATGTGGATGAGGACGACGATGAGGATGAGGACAACGATGAGCTAAACACATCAACAACTCCGTAAGTCAATTATTTACTCTGTACATTGCTGACTAAGTGACTGACTGACTAACTAACTAACTAACTAACTAACTGACTATTTGTTTGTTTGTTTGTCTCTCTAACTCTGTGTTACTATATATATATATATATATAATTATCAATCATGTACTGTATTTGTCTTACATAATATGTCTATCTCTCTCTCTCTCTCTCTGTCTCTCTGTCTCTTTAATTACTATTTATTTATTTATTTATAACAGAATGCTCAAGTCAGTCAAAAAGAAAGTCAAGATTCAAGACCAACAAGCTGAGCAGAAAAGACGCTCACAAAGGACAAGTGTTGTGCGTTACAGCCCTACATAAATATTATAAGAACACTGATATAGAGAATTTACATGAACAATTCTCAAAAGAACAATAATTATATTCTTAACTTTACTTAAAACATCTGAGCTAAAATTGTGCTACAAGCATGTCTTAATATAATTCAGACATTCAAATAACATCATAGTTTGATTTATAAAATCTTATTTGATATATTTCTTTATTTCATTTTGTTCTTTATTTCATTTTGTTCAACTGTTGTACCCACGCACCTAAAGACCTCTTGTCAAAGCATCCGCTCTTAGTTCATTTATATTCCTTCTTGGTTTTTTTGTACTCTCTTATTACTGATTCACTGTGGCGGTACCAATAACGCTCCCATTATACTCATCACGCGGTACTTTTATAAGTGTGTAAACTTATATCCCTAAGTTGTAGCGAATACCCGTATATAAATGAAATTCGATTCTATGCAAATTTGTTTTTTCTTTTTTAATCAACTCACGTACGTGCATTAAGACTATAGGGATATAGATTTACTCTTTTCTTTTCTTTTTTATTTCCCCAATGCATATATAACAAACCTTGAACTGATTAGACTACCACATTCATTCTCTACCCAACATTCGCTGCATACGGATTCAGTACCACTGTCACTACCGACGTCACTGTTACCATACACCAATCATTTATCTACTCTCTTTCTCTCTCTCTCTCTCTCTTTCTCTCTATCTTGCAATCTTGCAATCTATCTATCTATCTATCTACTCTCTCTCTCTCTCTCTCTCTCTCTCTCTTGTGCGCACACATACACACTCATAATGCCAAGGTAAGGAATTTTATTCTTGATTTCTTTTTTATATAAATATATTCGCATTATGCTGCAACTCTATGTTATTTTTAATTTAATCATGTTTTATATATGATAAGTATATTCAGCTTTTATTATCAATTTGTTATAGACAACTCTCTGCTGAAGACTGGCAGGCGATCCTGTTGAGGTTTAGAGCGATAATGATATCGCTAACCGTAACTCAGCAGTCAGTATTGGACATGCTGAATTCTGTGTTGTTTGGAGATCCGGTATGTCAATTTTAAATTTAATTTACTACATTGTATTTATATCTTTGTACATTCATTCATTCATTCATTCATTCATTCATTCATTCAATAAATAAATAAAATCCTGTTCCTATTCATAATTTCTATGTTAATATACATTATTATAATAATAACAGGGTCCAATGCAGCCGTGTCGTGCCTCTACTCCGATATCTACCGTTGACTCATCTGCAACTCTATCGGCAGTGCCAGCCTCACCTGACAATTCGACCGATAAAGGGTGGAAAGCTAATTCACCCAACCAGACGATATTAATATCATCCAAATCGGAACAAGTGGAGACTCATAGTTCAGACTGGTCGAATTTAACTCTCAAAGAAAACGCGTATGCTCTTAGAGTTAAAATGGACAAGGAATCACGAAAAGCTGTAAGTTATTTTGCACTATTTCTCATAAATTCTCTCAAACAACATAATGAAGTACTACTTATGAAAGCAACTGACTAGCTGGCTAACTGTTTGTCTTTCTCTGTGTTACTATATAATTATCAATCATGTAGTACTGAAACTCAAATCACATTAACAACTAAAATTAATAATAATTTTGTATTATATAATCATTGGTTTCTAATACGAATAATTTTCATATTACATACAGTTAAACTCGGATCCTATCTCGACTACTCCACGCCGGTGTTGATATCGGGGGAGCACCGGCTACCCAAGTTAAAGATCAGTCGCAGACGCAAAAGAACAATCGAAGTAAGTCAATATTTTGTTTATATACATTGATTCTTTATTTAACCACATACTCAAGAAATACAACAGCACCAGTATCACAAACGTATTATGCAGTGTCAGGAAATACGTATAAAAATAGTCCAGAAACAGTTCAGTGTCGTAATCTTAAAGGCAGGCTAATTTAAACAATGTCTTCACCAGGCATCGATAGCTTTGGAGCAAACGTTGAGAATTGCTGGCCAAATGGACTCAGTCCTGTATATGGGCTGTAACTCATTGCACTTCCACCTAGCTCGTTCAGTTTAGTGGCCTCCGATTTTTGTGGTCGCAGAACATGTGACATAACAACATCTCCTGAGTTTTCGTCCGATTCAAGAGGTTTGTCCTGTTCCATTTGTGTAGACTCCTCGTAGTCAGTAGGAGTGCCTGCTGTTGGATTGAATGTCTTGGATAGCACTTTGTGTTCATCTAGTGTCAGGTTGAACGAGTCAGTCCTGTGTAAACAAAATCGATAAATTAGTAAATATATATATATAAATAGATACATAGATAGATAAATAGATAAATTCAAAGTTAAAAAATAACATTTGTATACATATAATATATTATACACTTTATATCTATAAAGTTAAACTATGATTTTAACAAATAGCATTTGATAAATTTATAACTTACAGAATCATTTGTCCGGAAGCATTTTTGTGTACGTGGGAAATGTAGAATGTGTGCCTGAATTCAATCAACTTGATATCCCAGTCGTCTGAAAGTCTGTTTGTCTCGAACATGTTAAATTTCTTAGCACGAGCAGACAAATTGATAATACTTCTCGGTACCAAAATCACCCTTGGTGCCTTGCCTGTTCGATTTCTAGTAATAATCAAAATATCCTCCATATTCGTCAACTGAATCTTAGCCGACGTACTCAAATATACATTCACATATCTCTGTGAAATGTAATCATTCGGCTTATCACACTGTCCACTCGGTATACAGTTGTATACACAGAGAAGAAGAAGAAGAAGATGCCATGATAAAATCAGACTGTCAGTGACGATTGCAACAAAAGTATAGATCAGTGTAGAGTAACTGTACATCAAAAACATAATGCCACTCGTCTTATATACTCATTGATACTCTATACAACATCAGCGTGACTCAACCAATGCCATCGTGTATTTTCTACCCTAATTGCACTTATATCACACCTTAAAAGACGCCATCGTATATTTCATACCCTAATTATTCATGCATCTCATCTTACATCTTCTAACTTACAGACCGTAACTGAAACTCCAAACACAAGTCCCAATCTGGTGTTGAAGGAACCAGGAGTGCCCAAGGCTAAGAAGTCAAAAGCCAGAACAATAACTACTCCGTCCTGTCCTTCAACACCGGTACAAAAGCTGAATTATTCCAGCTTTATTGTGACACCAACACGAACGCCAACACAGTCAAATGATTCCTCTTCTTCTGCATGTCACTTTGTGACACAAGTCACTAAAAATGTAAGTATATATTAAATCCATAACATTAATAATATTAGTACTATTATTATTATTGTAAAATTAATAAATCTGTAATCAACAATATCAAACATTCACTTCAGTCATTGAGTCAGTCAGTCAGTCGTTGATTCAGTCAGTCAGTCTGTCAGTCAGTCAGTCAGTCAGTCAGTCAGTCAGTCAGTCGGTCAGTCAAAAATTGTACTTATTTGTATGTTTTAAATATGTTATTTATAAGTTTATCATTCATTTTTTCAGCCTGATGTCGACATCGAGGCACAATTCTCACCACTTGATGCCGACGAAGTGAAAAGAATACTGGATATGTAAGCGCGCCGATATAGAGATTAAATATAATGATAGTAATGCTCATTTAACTAAGATTTATAAAGGTCATATTCTGTAACCATACTATGTTTTCAACCGAATATAAAAATGTATATTATTGATTTTGCTACTAAAAATAAAACTTCGAGTTAAAAAAGACTGATTTTTGAGCCGGCCAACGCGGTCTTTTCTTTCGCTAAAAGGAAGTCTTACCTTAGACTTTCCTTATGCTAAAAGCCACTCTTAACCCATATCAACAAGTGCCAACCCCACTGCTTAAGACTTTCTTTCATCCTTAGATATAGACTACTTCGATGCACATCTTAATCACTAGGTGGCGATATCGTGGGCATATGTTAACTAAATTTTACATGTGCCTTTATATCGACAGGTGACAGCACTTTTTTGTTACGAAAATAAAATTACAATTAGAATATAATTTTCTCATCGTCCATATACTTTTCCAATTGCCCTAACTTATGATTCGATCAATTTGATCATTCATCTCTTCTCTCCAATGCATATCGCCGCCTCCTGCCACTCTCAAATAAAAACGCCTTTCTACATATTCATATTTAAAATATTGCCGACTAAATATGCACCTTTACTGTGTCAAGCCGACCTATTTAATCCTGACGTGACGCGCACGCATTCGCACCCGACCTATTTAACCTATGATGTAATGCTACGCGCACGCATCCCCAATTCTACTAAACCGCTATGTGTCTTCGCACGGCGAAAACACATGTGTTCTTAGTACATTATTCTCTTTTCTACAACATCTTCACATCCACATACACTACCACTACCATAATCAGTAAGTTCACATATTCATCATTATTTCAATCTAACTTGAACTATTACATAAACTTCTCTCCTTTGACAAATACATATAGCATTCTACCCCTACACTTTTTGCTCTACTCTACTCCTCTCACCTTTCCTACCAATCTTTCCAACTGACCTAAACTAACTCACCTAACTAATTACTATTGTTAACCCATATATACGTAATACTATCTTTATACATTATATTAATCATCAATTCAACCTTATTACATTTTATTTACCCCCCCCCCCAATGCCCTAACATTCTATTACCATTCTGTTCTTTATATCGCCTTCTTCATTCCCTTATTATCGCCTGAGTCTCACTCTCAATTTTACATCACCCGCGTCACTGTCAATCTCACGTGTCACTGTCAATCCCACATTTAACTCAAACTCCTTTTATTCCCTATATATCTGCCAGCATAAACTCTACCATTTATTTCTTCTTATTTATCTTATCTTACCCATTCATATATTCTTTACTCCATTACTCGCCACAGACACCATCGTTTTACTTTACCAGAGATGCCAACTTTTTGAGTCCGGCTTGCGGGACACTATCCCAGCCATTGAGGCGTGGGGTCTGGGGCCCGCCTAGGGCCCCAGAAGCCAGAGGGTTTTCTTTGCTCTCTGGTGCATTTTAAGCTTTTTGGGGGGTTAAATATTGTCCAAATGATAATATAAACTTCTTACTTTGATTCACATAAAAAAATAAAAATATATCAATAATTTCCTTAGAGACTTCAGTGCTACAATTGTATAGATGTTTCACTTCTACGTAGCAGATCCAGGGATGTCACTAATTTTTGTGTAAGGTGGCTATTTAGGATTTTTAGCCGGACAAAGTATATAAAGTTAAATAATGTTTTGGCAAGTGATGGATACCTGAACCAGAATTTCCAGGTATATGTATAGAGCCTTAATATACACACAGGTGCGCTAGTAAATAGAGGTATTGGTTTAATATTTTTCGATCAAAATTTATCAAAAATTGGGATATCTTACAGCGTAGTCGAGCCAAGGTACCACGTAGGGGGTCTGCTCCCGCAGAAAATTTTGAGCAAATGGAGTGCCTTTTTAGTGCGTTCTGCTCATTTTGAGGGCAATCCCTTATGCATTAAAAGTTCTAATATGCTTTATGTTTAGTCACCCATCAATACTTTTGAAATATCAATTTTTCAAATGTGTAGCAAAGTATCATGTAATTAAATATTGAATATATATTATAACAATTTAAGGACAAGAGAAGTTCCACGATATATCAGTGGTATTTAAAAAAAAAATCTAAGTAAGATTATATAGTTTCTGAAAATGTTAGTAGGCATTATGATGAGGTAATGAGATAGCCAGAAAGATTGTTCAATCAAGTGTATGAAGTGTTGACGGCCGGTTGGCAGGGCATGTTTTGGTCCTAAATGTCTCAAAAATCGTAGTTTGGGTCATACAGATCGTAGCATTGTATTTTGACGCTGAAATCGTAAAAGTTGGCAGCTCTGAATACTTTTTCAACGCAGAATTATGGTCAGGGAGGGGGCCACTCCACCCCCACCCCCCATACACAAACACTTCCAATGATATACATGAATTAATTATATTTTGAATATCTTTATGTAGGTAATAATTGTTATATTGTGATTGGAATTTCGTTATGGTACTTCCCTTTCAATTTGTGAACATGAGCTCTGATGATAACTTAATAGTACCGGTACTGTATCCCAACCCATGATGCATGGGGTCTGGGGCCCGCCTAGGGCCCCAGAAGCTAAGAGATTTTGCTTGCTCTCTGGTGCATTTTAAGTATTTTTAGGGGTTAAATATTATCTGGTCAAAATTACATTTTTCCGGGACAAAGTTGTCTGCGGGCGGGACGCGGGACAAAGGGCTAATTTCCAGGACTGTCCCGGACAAATCGGGACACTTGGCATCTCTGCTTTACCCATTCGTATAGTGTGACAACAAAAATGAACATAAATATTTTGATAGACCAAACACTCACACCTTAATTATTTTCTCACACATGCCAACTTTTTGACTCACGCTTGCGCGACACTATCCCACCCATTAAGGCCTCTTGTGTGGCGCCCCCATATTCCCCCAGAAGGCAGAGCGTTTTATTTACTCTCTTGTCCATTTTAACCATTTTGGTTTGTTAAATATTTTTCAAAATGATAATATAAACTTCTTACTTTAATTCGGATAAAAAATGCTCACACTCCCAACCCCCACACACTTCCAATCATACGCCTATACATCAATCAATTATATTTTGAATATTTTCAAAGGCGTCTTAATCGGGCGTGGGGGGGTGAATTGCTCAACCTTTTCTGCATTACTCATATCAATATTCTTAACATAAATCGTCACCCTTTAAAATGTCTTAGCTCATATATTCTACTCCCTCAAAATTGATATACCTAATAACTATTCTAAATACGTTATATTTTATATCATCTAGCCTATGTCACAATTTATTCACACTTATTATTTTCGGTCATATCAAAACAAATATGACATATAATGCCATAAGACCATATGCCATGTGATTTTACTCTTAAAATTAGCATCAATAAAGTCACCACTATTTTATTCTTTATGATAAACATTATTCTAATTTGTGGCACCTTCAACCCCATCCCATTGAAAAATATGAATGAGCAAACTATCATTCCATATTATTATTAGAACAATAATTTTGCCCATCCTTCAAACTATACAAATTAAAATCCTATAGTACATATATCTTACAACCTTATCATCAAACAACTTAATTCTACTTTATCTCAACCCATCATGCATCCGGTGTGGCGCCCTATGCTGGCGCCACAAGCTAAGACATTTTGCTTCCTCTCTAGTGCAACCGACGCCCACCTCTCCATTTAATTTGTTTCCTCTCTCATATTTATATTATGCTGACTCCAGCATTTCCAATCAAATTAAATCAACCATTCATAAAATATCGCCCTTTTTTCCATCTCTGTAAAATGCTTTCCCTCTCCACTGTTTCTGTCAAATTGTAATTCTAAAATTAAAATTTTGTTTGTGTGACTCGTCCGATTCTTTTTATTTTTTTTCTTATATTAAACTATTCACTAATACCACACCACTACAAACATCACATAGACATCCATAAATTTTAAATAATCATTTACAATTCTTAACACCTCCTCCATGACTTCTACTCCTCCTCCAAATATACACTGTAAATAAACAATAACAAAATCTTTATCAACTACAATTCATTCACATAATTTCAACAAATATTAACAATAAAATAATGTCATAATTGATCTATTATTTATTAAACATATACATTTGAAACTTACTTCTCCACCTGCTACTCCTCTGCCCTCCCTCTCACGTACGACTACACTATACACTTTAAATAAACAATAAGCATAATCATTCACATTGAACAAATAATAACAATTAAAAATTAATTTACCCTCCTTTACTATCACCTTTTATTCTATCAAACATATCCCACACTGACTAAAATATTTATTTTACTTATTTTTGAAATAAATCATTAAGTGAACATCTCCTATCTGAACATTTCCTATTTAATCCATCTATAATTTATTAATAATATACATTTCAAACTTACTTTTTTTCCTCTTCCGCCTCCTCCCCATCTTCTTCTCCTCTCTTCATTTTAAGCCACCCTGTCAACTTTCTATAACATAAATTCAATAATGACATTATTAACTGGGCTCGCGCTAAGATTTTTTTCCTTTTAGCCACTGTGGCGAAATTCCAAAAAAAGATTATCGCCACACTGACTTTCTTTTCGCCACAAACAAACCATCACCAAAACCATAAAGCTAATGCATTACACATTATTTTAATGATGTCATCAGTTGATAATTAACCTACATAACCAAATTATATCTTGATCATTTTAAAGCACGATCTAAATGGGCCCCTCTTATAATTACCCAATTTTACCCAATACATATGGCTTGGTCGAAATTGAATTTGTCCACACGTTTTGACAGCAATAAGCAATAAAATGATATAACACATGATAATTTAATCTTTTACTAAATTATATTGTGCAGACTGTATTTCATCGGCATATTGCCCCATATCTTCTATAATTGTGTCAACCAAGACATTAAGTCAAAATATATTCAAAAACCAAATTCAATTGCGTCTTACAACTCGCACAACCTTTCACCTTTAACAGAGCTGCCAACCTGTGACAACTCTAAACCCTATTTTTTTCCCTCAATGCGCGAAACCTTTCTCCGGCGTTTGGGGGCATCCCCCAATCACGTGTCAAATCGTAAATGGGGACAATTTTACCTCTGTATTGACTTTTAGAAATGTGACTATTTCTTGAGTCCCACAATATCATAATGGTGATGGGAATCTGAACCTGAATTTCCATCTATATTTATAGAGCCTCAATATATACACACAACTGTTGTAGATCACATTTGATTTACCTTTTAAATAATGAATATTGAATACATATTTCAACTCACAAATCATTCTTGCAATAATTGTGAATATTATCAAACAGATAATTCTCTTGCACACAAATTAACTTATGAACCAAATGTCTCATAGAGAACAATCTTTATGGGTGGTAACATTTTTACTTTATATCTCAAAACATTATTATAAAGCTTGAACTATGTCTTGAATCATGAAATCAAAGGAAAATACTGAAATAATATTTTTTTAATATTAAGCTTGCATATATTTGCTGTCGAATTCAATCAATTTTGATTACAATACTTACTTAACAGATCACTATGTCTATACGACGATAAGAGATATTATATCCCTTCTTAAAATTGTTAAATATGGTAAACTTTGGGTGTTACCATTTTCTGTGATCTTTGCCATATTGCAAATTATTTAGACGTGGTTAAGCCATAAGCTTGCATACCCTTCCTATCATACTCAGACAAAATACTGAATAATATTCACAATGAAACCTTTCCCTATATTATAATTCAAACTCTTTTCGTCAATTTTGTTATAACACTTTTAAATTCTTTAATTACATTTTACAATATGTATAATTGTATGTGCACATTGCCTCATATCACCCCTACCTATCCCAAATATTAGCTCCGCGCTCCCAAAATCAACTAATATAATTATCAACTTTTTGCTACATTCACCATCAGTGAAAAGATCGACAACCAACTATTAATTAGATATTAGATATTTTCGATATGTATATTTGTCCTTTTTCATTTGACTCCCGATCAGTCACATGGTATTGGCCGTAAGACAGAAACCACATGAGAGCAATGAAATGATTAAACATATTGTTTTATTAGATATATTTTGTTTTCGCCACTGTGGCTAAACCCAAATTTCCAAATTGAAATTTGTTGCGCCAAAGTGATTTTCGTTTCGCCATTGGCGATGTGGCGAATGGCTAGTGACAGCCCATCATTATTAATAAAATCTTTACATTGCTCAGCCACTAAAATTCATTATCACCTTTAACCGTTCATAATTTTTCTTTTACTTATCTTTTTTCCCTTTGTCTATATTTATCTATATTTTTTTTGGGGTAGTACATAGATGACCTTATTGCCTAATATGATGTGCCCACAAAATATCTTTCTACCCCATTCTTCACCATTTCCATCCTATTGTCTCATTATTTTTGTCCATTTCGATCATTCAATTTTAAACTAAAATGTGCCTTTGTTAACTTTTGACCTCCCATACCCAATAACTTTTCCCTGCAAAATGACTTTATCTCCACTCCAAATACAAATGCCTACATAGCCCACTTTAATAACTTTTTATCGACACGGCCCCTTATTTAATTAGAAGAATAATTTTTTATCTGGCAAATACAAGCTTATTGCTCTAAACATTTTAGTCTAAACATATTTAAGCACAAAGTTCAATCAACTTCTGACTTATTACTAATTTTGAACATTTCACCTATAATAACATTTTATACTGTGTATAATATTATTTCATATGCATCATTCCCACCATTATCTAATTCGCCAAATCAACGAAATTATGAACTCTTTACTACATTCACCATCTTGAAAATATCTACACCCAACTCCAACTTATATATTACATATTTTATATACATATCCCTGTGATAAATTTTTTTTTAGCCCATGTCAGTCACATCTTCTTTCTCCTAAATAATAAAACAGATCAAACCAATCACATATCCTTTTATTACATATATTTTTTTTTGGCCACTCATGACTTTTGCTAAATCCAAATACTCAAAATTAAATTTCTTGCGCCAAACTGACTTTTCTCTCCCCATTGGCCATTTGGCCAATTGCTACAACAAGCACACACTTCGTGAAATGTGGCGAGAGTGTCACCCTCCACATGACTCTTACTTTCCTATTATTATATAAAAGAACGAAACGTTCTTTGCAGACATTGCACCCACCCATATAACTACCCTATCACATTTAATATCCTCCACTCCACGGAGAATTTGTTATTGCGTCTCTGACAAAGCCAAATGTACGAAACTCTTCATCGGAATAACTAATAAATACTTTATTTTTGACCTCATACTTATAAACGATAAGATCTAATCAATACATCTGACAACATGATTTGAACCAGCAAAACAATGTCCTGAATAAATAAAAAAATATAATCCCCTTAATATCATACACACAAAATGCCACAAATTTGTTCCTTTCCCACTTCGCTTTTGCTTTGCAACTTCTCGTTGCCCACCACTTTAAACTTCTTCTCCCTGGCCTCCGGACAGTCCATTAGGCAACCCCTCAGTCACTACATATGTACGAAAAAAAAATCATTTTATCTTTCTCAATATCATCTTCCAAACTTTTTTTCCCCACCGGATAACCACATCCAAATACAATTATCCAAGCCATATTTTTTTAATCCAACAATAAAGCACCATTTGAAATGATGAAAAATATAATATTCTTTTCTATAGAGCACGAGTCGCTGATAAGATGGCGTGAAAAGATTGGGTGGTCTGGCTAATGTTTTTGGTCCGTTCTTTTGGGCGTGATCCAGGTGTCTTGTATCGGTGACCAGTGTCCTCCCGAGGTCGTCGGCATGGTCCTTGAATATCTTTCTCCCACGCCTCTCTCTCCGGGCAGCAGACTGATTGCCCTTTGTGAAATTAATCGAACTATCTCCCGAAACTAACCTATGATTTCATTTACCTTTCATCTCTTTTCACCTCATCAACAATATTTGCCAACTCATTCCTTTCATTCTCTTTTCTTTCAATTCTCAAACATATTCTCTACCCTCTACCCACTATATCCCGAACCCCATCCACACACGAAACAAACTTATAATTCCATTTACCTTTTATCTCTTCCCAACTCTTCCAAATCGTTTTGGAGCCGGTTGATTTGTTGCTCTTTCCTATCTATTTCCCTCTGGCACTCTTTCAGTACTTCCTCAACTTTTGACTTTTGACTTACATTAACGCATATGTCAATATTTTGTTGCTGCATGAATCGCCTGTACGCCATTTTCTTTTTCGTTGGCGCAATCTTAAAATTTACCGCGGGCCCATATCATGTGGGCGTGGCTTACCTATCTTTACTAATCACTTTTATTAGTCTATTTTAATCAGGACATTCGACTACCCCCTTTATTGATTAAATGAATCTTATCTTTACGATTATTTTTACTATTAATTTCTCTTACTACTTCTTTCTACACAGCAATGAGCGTAACCTTATATTGTAGCATCTGCTAACTTAATTTATTTTCAATCACCTTATTCCCTCTTTTAACTACAGTCAGCGTCGCTACGACCATCTAACATTTTACTTATATTTAGACTTTTATTGTTAAATTGTTCTTGTTTATTTATAACAAGTCTATTTTGTTTGTTTCTAACGTTTAATTTTTCATTTGTTTCGACCCTGTCAACCGCAAAAATTAAACATTATAAATATACACTATCTGACCCAAGACAACAAAACCATGCACTTTTCCATTTTTTAATATTCCTACATACAGGCATCATGTTAACGCCTTTTTACTCTTAAATAATGAGTACATTTTGCTGTGGACGACTACCATTCCTCCTCTAATCGTCCACACTTACGAGTACCAACACACGGCAACTTAAAACAGTATAAATTCTCTCACAACGTTTCTTTTAAATATAAAAATAAATGGGCATTAAAGGCATTTTTGTCTTTTCTTCTTTCCCTCTCCCTCTCTCCCCCTGCCTCCTTTCCCACTGCTTAGTCCTAAACCTCTCACCTTTATCAATACTCATAATAATGACTACAAACATTTTCCTTCCTAATCGCAATCATTCCTCTATAATTTTTGTTCATTTTCCCTTAATTGAATCAACTTGTCCATTATCACAATTACTTAACCAATGTACAAATGAATAAATATAACATTTATAATGTTCATTTACCTTTGCCACAATCTTAGACACAACTCTACGATATTAAATATTTTTGGCAACATGAAATTGTGGCGTGCAAGCTGATTTGCTATATAATTTGGCCCTATGGGCAACCTACTTTCTTTCCGTAGTTCGACCACTGATCTATTTCTTTTTATATCCAGGATGATACCATTTGCCTAACTATACGCCATAATTCATTCTCTACCGCAACGAGGCACAAATTGATCATTCATCACTTTTTCCCAACGACAGACACTTTTACTTCTATTACTTCTAATACAACTTCTACACTATCCCGAAATGCCTAAAGTCAAGAAACCTCGCCGAGGACGTGGTCGCATTGTCTCTAATTTCCATTTTTTTGGAACTTGAGAAGGGAGGCAAATTGAGCGAGAATATCCTTCTGCCAATTTGGAGAAAGTCGACTATTTGGATGTTCATACTGGCCAAAAAGAAACTTCTTACATTGACTTATCACGCAATAATGTCAAATTAACGGCCAAACCCAATGACAAACCAAAACAGATAAAGCGACTAATTTCTGGTACTGCTACCTTTTTTAATAATGGCTTATCAACGACCCAGCCATACTCCGTTGAAGTGCCCGATGAGGAACATCTCGCCATACAACATTCTGCTGATCCGCCCCTTGTTCAATTTGACCCACCACTTCCAGCTGACGAGCCTATTGGACTACTACATGAACATCCTTCCCCAACTTCACGAGCCTGTGAGTAACATTTATTTAACCTGCAAAAATCTGCCATATATATACCCTCTCATACAGCCAATATTCATATATCCAATTTTGACTTCACTTAATATCACTTCCCTTTGTCCAAACAACGACATTATATTTAACACCCACCTTATTTTCTGTCCATTTTGTGGCGACTTTACTTATGATATTTATATCCTATGCATTTTGTGTGAATACCCTACTCTTTACCTTTCATATTGTACTTTTGCATTGTCAAACGACTAATATGAACCGGATATATTCAGCTGACTATTAATCCTCTCAAATTGTCATAAATATTTGTAATTTCTATAATATTCCAATCTTGTCATAATATGTTAAATAACGTGTTCAAACTTATCAAATCATTTTCACCATATCGCAATATATCAAAATTGCAAAATTAGTCAGCCAATGTATGGACAACATGCATGAGCCATTCGTAAGCACTTGTACTTGGAGACATATACCCTCACTACTGTGACCACATCTCCCGACGTTCAACAAAAGCACAAGAAAACAACCAACCAATATCTACCTAAATTTAAATTAACATTGTCCATTTTCTCTACTTCTATTTCAGCTCGGACATATGCCACTCGCCGTAACAAATTGAGCAATGCATGGGACTTATTCGAACTCCCTCTCATGGCCGAACACATCATGTCAAAAGCGCCCGTCCATTTAGTCTGCTCAATTTGCACCAAACACGATCCCAACATAATTCTATGTACCGACTGTGGGCCACAAACATACTACTGCTGCGAATGCGCACTTAATGTGCACAAGCGATGTGTACTACATGTGCCACAGCGCTGGACGGTATGTATTTTCATTTTAATATTGTTATTTCTTTTACTCCCAAAATTAAACTATCCATTTTACTTATAATATTTATTTAAACAATCACTTTTCTTATTCACTACAATCAGACACTATAATCCCTTCAATAACGTTTATTTTTATCGTCTAATTATTAAGGGTGAAGTTTTCGTCCCATTCCACTGGGAGAAAGAGCTGCCTTCCACCCCACATCAATGCGACGACAACTCCAAAATCATACGCTACCCACTTGTCCTTATTGACAGCAAAGGTATGATCTATCATATCCCTCCATTCATAATATATAAATTATTGTATATAATGTACATAACTTTTTGATATTCACTTTTTTAATCTGCAACAGCCTGCATGACACATTTGTAATCAATAAAGATTATCCATCATTTTTCATCTGCATCGGCAATACACTCGACAGCCATCATTATGCCTTTTCCTTCAGCACTGTCACAAATTGTATATTAAATTGTATATTAAACATATTTTTGCAGGCCGTCAACATCAAGTAGTAATTAACGTTTGCACCTGTCGTAACTTGAGTGAAGCACTCATTTTGCATGGGTTTTGGCCTGGCACACCCGAGAAACCTACAACAGCTATACATCTTGACCTTATGTCCCAAGCCAGGGCATTCATGCTTGAGGGGACAATGTCATTACAATCTTTTTGTGCAAGCATCGAAACCAGCCTTGCCTACATACCTTCGTATGCACCACAAGTAATACACCTTTAATATATATACTCCTCTCATTCTCTCAATTATCATTCCTTAAATAATAAAATAGTTTATACAAAATTGCCCTTAACATAATGTCTTTACATACTTTACTAATTGCATATCATTATTAATATATTTTTAAATAATTTTCTTTATTTCCCCGAAACAAAAAAATTGGTCATGTACAGAAAACGTTACTTTTACTATTTCAGGTCGATTTGTATAGAATTCTCGTAAATGAGTGTGCTGGACGACATCGTAAATTCTACCACGATCTCGCCCATATGAAAAAATTAATTCCCCAATATCCGGATGGATCTCTTTGTCCAATATGTATTAAGGTATTGTCTATATTACCTATTGATATCGAATTAACATACATTCACAATTTTATTATTTCATATACATTGCCCCAAAAAATATTTATTTATCTTCACTATCTTCACTCTCTATTATCAACTAATTATTGATCATAATTGGATTAATTACATATTTCGTCACTTCATATTTTCAATAGCTATTTCCCAATCAGACCTTCCTATAATTTAATGTTGTTACTTACGGATAATTGCCCTAATTATTCATTATGTTTAAACAAAATTATTTTCAATATCCTTTTGCAGACGGAGGACTCCTTACCTCGCCACTACAGCTTGGATGGAAACTTTCGCTTGGTCCGCAAGAAATCCTCTGGCCGAAGTCATCATCCCCCCCTTCACTCCGACACTTTTTTCATTGAAAAATCGGACATGGACGATTACTTCACCCCCCCCCCTCCTGTGACTAATCCCGATTTGAACAATGTGAGAAAAAAATTTTCTTCCCTTCCCCATTCTTTCTATAGCCACATCTGTTTTTTTTGTCCGCATGTCAACATTCGATCTAATGATTTTGCTGACATAGCTGTTAAACAAGCGTTCAATGAACAAATCACCTTATTTTGTTTCCCTCCATCTGACTTGATGCCACTCATTAAAACAAATACCCATTCCATTTGGCTGGATGGGACCAATCAATTGACAACAAACTTAATCAAATACAACCAATATTTACACAAGCTTCACCTTCTTCCTTTAACACAATGCCTCAACAACTTTTTTCCTCTCCTTCTCTTATCGGACACACCAGAATGACCCATGTCCACCTGGTGCAGCGCGAACCAGACCATTAATTAATTCGCACTCACTGTCAAACAAATCGTACTGCAATGTGCATATTTTCAACATGCCCCTGATCAAATAATTCAACCCTCCTAACCTCAACTCCTTCCTCTAGGAATGCCACGACTTCCGTGCCGGTGACCAGAAAAGGGCGTCATTCCGGACTGCGAAGTTGGATGTGACAGGAATTTTCGGCTCAGTTTGCATCCATGACTATCCATACTTATTCATTGACATGGACTCTGGCGAGAAGTATGTTTCAACATTCATCAAATAAATGATCTTCTATTAAAATGACCATTAAAATGAACCCACACCCTTCGCTCCATAGGCTTTGCACTCTCACAAAAAATGCCCAATTACGAAAAATCTGGCTGGAATCCCATGGAGAACTTTTTCGATATCATAATATAGCATATTATCAACAGGAATCTGCTACAAAATCCATAACGAAAATCACTTTTTTGGGGTACAAGTGATGGCCTATTACCATCCCGAGCCATTAATTCGTCCCTTGCACGTAATTACATCAACTAAATTATCTATCATTTCTATATTCCTTTTCAATATGTAACCATTTACAAATAATCGTTATAAATGTTCATCATATATTTTATACAATATTTTCTCATTTTAGATTTGGCTATGCAGCATCGGTTATTGCTAAATCTCTTGAACTGGGTGCTCCCCTCAATATCAGTTATGATATTGCCTGCAAGTTGGAGACTTATTTGAAGGTATTTATGAAACAACTTTTATTTAATATTATACTAAATTCACACTCTAAATCGCTCAGCCATATGTTGAATAGTTGAGACACTTATGTTTGACCTAACGATTTAAACATAATGCTAACCCTATCTTCTCCCCTTTTTCCTAGTCCAACTAACTCTTTATCAAATGAAATTGACACATACATACATACATACATACTCATTCTGAAAATTCAATTTGACTCACTAATTTCCTCTACTCATTGTCAATGTGAAAGTCATTTTTCATTCGTCATAAATTAAACCATAACCTTTTTTTCCCCCAGCGAATAGGTCTTTATAGTGACAAACTGACCCTGGCAGTTCCGGTTATGCATGGCTATGCACATGAGGCGAAGTGTCAGGTAATATTAATTCTAATACAATCAAATTATTGACTATTTGTAATAAATTTGAATGTTAAATGGCATTTTTGTCTCTTTTCTCTCTCTCTCTCTCTCTCTCTCTCTCCTTATTTCTATATGTCTATTTCGTCCCTATGATCATAAAGTGCCTCCCTCTCACCTCACCCGCCCTCCATATAATAATTTAAATTAATCACTATGACTAATTCCATATCAACATAACCGAAACCCAAACCATTGCACATTCCACCTAAAATTTTTCCATCATTACATTGTGTAGGTGCAGTATAACCCCCGACTCCTACAAACATACCGAAATGCGGACGGGGAGAATATTGAAAGATTGTGGAGCTACTTGGGGAAACTGTGCTACATAACAAAAGAGATGACTGCATCTAATTGACGAGATTTGTTAGTACAAGCACTCTTGCACTACGGCGGAAAAAAAATTGCGAACTGTGGTATGTATTATGTAAATTTTATCTAATTGCATAATCCATCTTTCCCATTTTCATTATTTGTTTTGTACTTAATTCACATTGATTCATACGCGGATGCCATTTGTGTGATGGCGATCCTTCCTTATGGGAGAGCGATATATAAATAGACACTTATACCAAACTATATTAACGACATAATATAGAGATACAACATTATTACTAATTTCGGACTTTTTATAATGTAGCAATCTTCTTCCCTCCAATTTGAGCCATCTAGTACTAAAACATCCCATTTTAGCATCGGAGCGTTTGCACGTCTCAATATTTGACTCAATTGTTTATTTCTTCTAATCTATTTACAAGCAAAACTGATGACGTCTAAAATGGAAAGTGCAGTCGCTGTCCAGACTAAATTTTTGGCTGAGCGGAGCATAGCTAAATTAGCACTACAACGTATGTATAATTTTGTCACATCATTTACTCTATCTACTACATTACTTCTTATTATCATCAACTCTTTTTCTATGACTATAACGATATGTTATGATAAATTGTGCACGCTTCCACATTACTTGTGCAACTTCTCTTACAAGACACGGGCCACAAACGCTAAACTCAGAGCCCTCGCTCGTCTCTAGTCTTCTACATCGCATTTAAAAACGTCTGAGCGCCTTCACATATGTATATATTACTTTCTATTATAATCAACTCTCTTTCTTTTACTGTAAGCCTACCTGACTATAAATTGTGCGCGCTTCCAACTTACTTGTGCTACTACTCTTCCAAGACACGCGCCACAAACCCTCAATTCCCATCCGTTGCGCCTCTCTTCTCGCACTGTCCTAACTTTGTGGCAGGGCGCCATCTTTATATAAATTGAGTCTTCGACCTACTCAAATAACTCACGCTCTGAGGAGAGGCGCCGCCTATGCCCACCTTTATTAGTTGACTTACACTTGTGGCAAATGAATCGGGACATATTCAATCGTGTGTCATCAATGAGCAACCCATCTATCACTAAATGTCATTACTTCCTCTGGGTCTTTTCTGTCTCCTACGCAACTTCTCTCTGATGTGTCTCCTTCGGAGGCCTTTTCTATTCTACTGCTATACATCTTCGGAACAAGTGGGCCTCTTTCGCCCATATCAACAACGAAATCGGGCTTCATAGCCTTCGCCGACTGTCGGCCACCTTTATGCACCTACATTATCTGGGCGCAAGCTCACTTCTCTACTCTACCAACACCTGTACACAATTATTCTCACTAATCATAGACAGTGCATCGACTAGACATTTCCACTATGTCTAAATATTTTATATTACATTACCTTTTACATTTACTTCATTCTCTTACATTTAAATCTACCATATTATATGTCTTTCCCACGATAAAATTCTTATTTCATCCAAATTATATTGCTATCTTATCATTCACAAATAACAAAGTACAATGCACTTATGTCTTTGGCGTCATTTTTAACATATATTATTATATGTTGCCTCTCTAATTGATTTATATCAATATTGCAGATGCTGGTTTTGTCATTACTGACGAAACAATTAAGAGATGGACAGCAGACCTCCTGACTAACCTGAACACCTCCCGAAACAAGTCTACATGTTAGTTTTAACACGTATTTAATAACTACTTAGTTAATTTGCGCTCTGCACATTAATTATTTATTTAAATTGTGCCATTAAAAAATGGACACCACAACTACCAAACCGATATACTCACTGCCAATCACAGAAAAGAAAACGAATTCTAAAAATTTTGCTTTCATCCCTCAATTATCATTGAATTATTCAATTTTACATTATTTAAATAGTAATATCATTTTCTCCAGCCAACTTGCCATATTTTTATTCATTTCACTATAGGGAAGACTTGGCAAGAGAAGTACGCACTTTTGCTCACCAGATACTACTTTTTGCGGTAAGATTATAAAGCACAATATGCCCTATTTCGAATATAACATAATTGCTAAATTGAATAGTCACCATTTATCAGTAACGTCTTTATCCAAATGTCCATATTTATTTTTTCCTATTAGTCTTTCTATTGATTTTTGAATAATTATTTAATCCTCTTTATCTAATTTTTCTTTGTCATCCCTTTTCATCTGACGTAATATATATTACATACGTCTATTGCTTTTTGAATAACTATTTAATCATTTTTAACTAATTTTTCTTTGTCATCCCTTTTCATCTGATGTAATATATATTACATACGTCTATGCTACTAAATAAAAAAAAACATCCTATTTTCCAGTCAGCAACTCGTTAGTCCAGCGTTGACAGCAGACGATATTGAAAGACAAGTTGATTATGACAGGTTCGTTCTGCACCCATTCATTCCTAATTACGATTACTTCCTGCACTCCTATAACAACCATATTTATGATATATTTGCTCTTTGTCTTTTCTCTAGTATCGCCAATCAACTGGCTGCAATTGAGCGGAAACGCAAAATCACCCGATGGTTGGCGACAGATGACGATTTCCTCGAACACTCTCGCAGTGCCACTAACAAGACGAATAGTGACTGTCTTAGAAAACATCGGCAGTAGAGCGACGGCACCACATACTGATAAAAAAAGGCGCTGTACAGAAAGGCCCCAGTACGTATGAAATTATAATACTCACTCCATACCTATTATTACTGACTAAATGTAAGCAATCCCATTAATATATTAGCTGGATGAATCGACTAGTCTCTATACTCTTCTTAACTAAAACACTTCCTTGTCTCTACATTCATGTTGACAATTTATATTTTGTTGCAAGAACGTCATCATTAAAAATTACATTATATTGCTATCTAACTCCTTATACTCCTTGCCTTTACTTATCAACTCCATTATTTAATCACATCCTAATTTTTTCCACACAGAAACACATCCGAATCATGACAATTAATTACATTTCGTGCATTATTATTTATATTTAACTCATTTTTTTGCTCTATCACATGCACTCGTGCCATTTCTTTTCTTTACAATAACCTTGCTTCCAACCTACCCTTTCATTATTCATTTTGGTCTTTCCATTTAGTAATTATTTTGCTACTATATGGTTACATTTTATCACCATTTCCCTCGTGATCGTACATCCCCCTCTAAATATATCGTATATTTGTCTTCGTTTATGTCTGCCTATTCCTATTGAATCATATTATTTCACACTATTTAAATCTATTCCAGGCGGGAGCGATGCTGGGAAACGTGTATCCAAGTCGTTAAAATCGGTAAATGACCGGCTCCACCGCCAGGTAAAACAGTATAACAGCGTGAATTCGCACTCTGTAATCACTTTTGATCAAGTTAAGGAAACCGACGCACGTATATACCGGGGCCTCAACCAACCTGATGGTATGGGAATACCGTACAATCTGATGAAAGAATTTGTTGTTGCCTCCAATTGTATTGACCGCTGCAATGAAGAGATGGCTGCTCTGGACATTGAATTTCAGGCTATACTTGAATTCTACAGGGAAAGCCATCGTCTACTCTCGAGCCAGATAGACCGTGATGATTGTACTGCTGCAGCAAGAGCGTTCATGATAGAAAAAATTATTGACAACGAAAAAGCTCAACAAAAAATTGTTTCCTGCATGAGACGCTTTGTCCGAATGAACGCTTTTGACACGGACCATGACACCGAATATTTGGCTAGGGTGGCAACAGAAGAAATAGATTTTGTTGAACAGTTTAACAATCTTCGTTTGTACTTATCAGAATCTAGTATTTCTGATGTGGATACTGATGATGCGAATACGGATGATGAAGAAAATGTATGATTGTCTAATTTGTAAAGTACATATATCTATATTTAGCCAATATGTCCACTTCATTCTTCGTTCATTTATACACATATTCAGTCTCATGTTGTTATTCTTATTATTTCTGTGTAGAACTTAAATGTTATAGTGTCCAATTTTATGGTTTGTGTTATAGCGGTCAAAACTGGCTACTTTTCACAACAGGAAATATCTAAGTCCGAAGAGGAAAGCACATGGCAATTTTTCCGCCTTAAATGATGACACATTATTTGACTGAGTCGTACTTATCCAAATGCCGCAGACAATTACAATAACCAACATCATTACACCGAATATGGTGATAAATGAACAAAGAATCCAATAAAAAAAAATTGTTCAAATAATCTAATATGTACAAATGCATTCCTACTTTTCACACTACGAAATATGTGACTACGAAGAAGAAAGGACATTTGTATTTGACTCTAGTCTATGTAGGCCCCTGCTCCACTTTTATCTGTGAGTGTGTGATAACTTTCTCGAGGTCATTTATATACAATTCCAAGCAATGATGGGTTCATATTGTCCTACTGATTATAATGTACAAAGATGATTAATATCGTATAGTACGTTACACTACTAAATTTTCCAACCAGTCAATGTCACTCCTTTATTATTGACCGTGTGAGAACGTAGTCTGTACAATTTTAGATCATCTTTATTCGATTCAATTCAATTCAACAATTCATTATTGCTGATGTTAATACAATAATGTAGTCCAACTATGTCGATAAACATGTGTTCAAATAGTTCCATTGGGTGCCTAATTCCTCTTTTTGAGACAATGACAATTTGGTGATATGCAACATTTTTCAACGTCCGCCAAATCGGCAAAAACCATTAAATGTTAACATAAAATAACTATATACCTCTTATAATACTGCGTTGATGTATAAACAATTTACCATCTCTCTGAGGTCTGAGTGGCAAGTGTTTTCATCCTGTTATTGAAAGTAGTTATAAAATTGCGAATCTAAAAACACCGCGAACCGCAACACTACACCTATTTTTGATGTCTGGGTGGGTGTTCTCAAGTAACCTTTATATTTAATATATTGATACAAATTTGTCTTTAAATGTTGATCTGTAATGCTCCTTTTTTCTTGTCTATCTTTTTAATGATGGAGGGTGCATAAACTGTTAATTACTACGTTGATATTGGGGGATCAGGGGTAACATTTGGACACTATGTGTGGTTGATATGAGGCAATATACATAGCAAATGCGTTCATGTTAACATAAAATAACTATATACCTCTTATAATAGTGCGTTGATGTATAAACAATTTACCATCTCTCTGACGTCTGAGTGGCAAGTGTTTTCATCCTGTTATTGAAAGTAGTTATAAAATTGTGAATCTCTATCACTATTATTTTAGAACGGTTTTGCCCAATATTTAGAATAAATTCAATGCCTGGGAAATTATCATGGGGCTCGAATTATATTAAAATTTTCGAACATTATATATATGTTTTTTACTGTAAGGTAAAAGATGGTGACTAATAACAACTGAAAAACATGTTTGGATATATATTGATTATTATTGGTAAATTACCTGTAATTATCTCAAATAATCTTTTTCGCCACACCATGTGCAATTAATATCTTCATGTTAACATAAAATAACTATATACCTCTTATAATAGTACGTTGATGTATAAACAATTTACCATCTCTCTGAGGTCTGAGTGGCAAGTGTTTTCATCCTGTTATTGAAAGTAGTTATAAAATTGTGAATCTAAAAACACCGCGAACCGCAATACTACACCTATTTTTGATGTCTGGGTGGGTGTTCTCAAGTAACCTTTATATTTAATATATTGATACAAATTTGTCTTTAAATGTTGATCTGTAATGCTCCTTTTTTCTTGTGTATCTTTTTAATGATGGAGGGTGCATAAACTGTTAATTAATGCGTTGATATTGGGGGATCAGCGGTAAGATTTGGACAGTAGGTGGGGTTGATATGAGGCAATATACATAGCAAATGCGGACTCTACTATGTAATCAAGGGTGAACTGTACCTTTGCCTTTTAATTAATTAGTGATACGACTCGCTTGGAATTGGTTGTATGTATTTTGGGTAATGTTTTCATGAGTTCAGACCGGTCATTGACATGTAACATTACTACTCTTTTATTTAAAATTAATCTCTTTAATTAATTTGTCTAGATAGATTTTAACGAAAGAAATTACTGGGCAACCATATTCTCTTCCTTGGCAACCACTTTTTAAATCCTCGTTGCCCGTCTGAGCGATTTGGCGTCCCGTCCTTTTAGATGTTGTAACATCGGTAGACGTTATATATTGTTCTGACCGGTGAGACATTCTTCTACAAGACAGTAGCATTTGCAGGCAGGGTATAGCGTATGATACGTGGGTCGGACGTTTGTATATAGGGTGTGGTGGGGTTTTACCCTCCCATGTTCGCAGTCACCCCCAGTCGGCACAGTCACGAAGCGCAGACACTTATAATTTTGTATTTTATTTATGTAGGCCTAAAGGGTGATAGGCTCTTTTCCTTTTATTTTTTGAAAGTATGTTTGTCTAGAATTTTTTTGGCATCAGTGTGCAGTTCATTCCACTTTTTTTGACATTCGTGGATCATTGAGTTGTTAATTTTTGTTAATTTTGAACAGAGGACCGAGATTTTTTTCCTGCAAGGGCCATGGCTCCTGGTGGAGATATTTCTTTTTTCGAGATTATGTTGATTTTGAGCAAGGTAGAAAGACTTGTCCAATATATGTTTGTCCCTACGTGCCTGAAGGGGCCAGATATTTAATTTTTTATTTTGTTGATCTACGTTTTCGTATTTTTATTTATTGGAGATTATTCTAAGGGCTCTATTTTGTAGTGATTGCAATTTCTGTAACATTGATTTGGGGGCACAGTCATATATAAAATGACAGAAGTATAGATTTGGAAGAATGGCCATTTTATATAAGTCGTATTTGGCTTTGGTCCTTAGTCATTGTCTGGCCCTGTAGAGCAGCCTGATTTTGGCATTGACTAGATTAAGTGTTTTTTGAGTGTGACTTTTAAAGGTAACAACGTTGTCTAGTGTGCAGCCTACGTATTTGTATTCATTGACCTGTTCTCGGATTGTGTGGTAACGTAGTCGGTAAAATTTTATGTCATTTTTAGAGCGAGGGCAGTTGACCCACGATGATCTTCTCATTCAATATTTTATTAAAATTATATCTACTGGTGCTGCGGTCCTATCGTCTATTATAATACTCCTACTATTTATATAGTATAAAAAATGATTAGTATCCTATAGTAGGGTACACTACTGAACTTTCCAAGCAATCAATATAACTGGTCATACTCATGTAGTCCGTACATTATATCAAAATGTGAACGAATGATTATTTACACCTTATGTACACCTTTTTTTTCATCCAGAGGAGTTGACTGTCCCATTTTATTCCAATTTGGTCATGTCAGCAGGGACAGATTTAAAAGGGTGTACTTTGTTGTAAGTCATTGTCTGGCCCTGTAGAGCAGCCTGATTTTGGCATTGACTAGATTAAGTTTTTTTTGAGTGTGACTTTTAAAGGTAACAACGTTGTCTAGTGTGAAGCCTACCTATTTGTATTCATTGACCTGTTCTCGGAATGTGTGGTAATGCATTGCACTTTATTTTAAATATCTATCCATTTGTACTTTTAGCTCCATTTTATGTCTATACCTTTTTTCATTTCGATATCTTTTGCCCTGCCTTTATTTTTACATTATTACTAATTATTATTCTCTCTAACTCACTCTGACCACATTACTGTTACATTGACACAAATAGTGGTATTTTTGTGTCGATATTTAAGGTAAAAATTTGTTAAAAGCCACAAGCAGTATCAATCCGTACATATTGTCTGTTCAAATACGAGGGGAACACTTAGTAATAATATTTATTTTTCGATTGAACAAAAAAGTGTTCGTTATGTAATATACAATGTTTTAATTTATATAATTATCCTTATGTGGGTCAAATCTTTTTAGAATGTACAATTGCGATTTTGTGAGGTTTAGGAAGATTGAAAAAAAAATTAATAAATATGAACTCATATTCCTTATGAGCGTTATCATAGATGTCCCTACGACCTAAAAACACCAATTATACTCACCAGATTTCAATATGTCAGTTTTTATTGTAGTTGAAACAAGGTGATATTATTTTAGGGTATGCCCGGTATCAAATGTAGTGGCAGCTTCTTTAACCCTCAATAACTCAGGACATAATGATTCAATTTCCAAATAAAAAATAATTCCATATAACGAGTAAATGCTCCTTTACAAGCATACCAATCAATAACTATGTGTTATGAAATGTTATTATGTGAGACATAAAGGCAAATGGATCACATTTCTCCAAAACGGGAGTGTTTTGATGAGTAACATGTGGTTCAAATATAAATTCAATATTGCTGCAGTTGTTGCCATAAACAGGGTGAGAACATGTTTTCTGTTAACATATACATCTTTTCCATCAATATAGCAACTTATTACCTATTTATTATGTTTAGTATACCTGAGAAAGTTGGTAATAGAAAGCTATCTTTGATACCGGGCATCCCTTTACATATGATACCGGGCATCCCCCAGTAAAGTACCTTATCTGTACCTCACAAATAAATTAGAAATTTTTCATATCAATAAGAGAAAATGATTTACATTGACGGAGAAATGTATTTATTACACAATTAATCTAGTTTCAAGTCACTCCTTAACTAAATATCACCTCACTGGGACTGAGACCAACCCCTTCTCAAATATACCGGGCATCCCTCTATATACCGGGCATCCCTCAGTAGGGGACATTTGATCTGACATCTCACTGTGGCTACTTAAATGGTCACAATCACATGGAACTTAGTAACTACATCAGAAACATGTGTGGTAATAGACACACGCTCTAAAATCAATGATAAAAACTCAATATGATGGTTCACCAAATTTCTGAATAAAAATATAAAGAGGTTGAAAACCTCAAAAAAATAAAACTTTCCATATCTCACTTTTAATGTTCCCACATGTTAGGGGAAGGAACAGGCCATGTTACTGCAAAAAATAATGAAGATAAAGTCACATGGGTAGAAGTTATGACAGAAATTTTATTTTTCAGGGGATGCCAAGGCATGCCCGGTATCATGAATTTGATAAAGGTTGAATGAAATTGCATGGAATTAAGCTATAAAGTCACATACATATGTACAGTAAGGTATTATATATTAGCATGGAAAGTTTTATGGTGATTGTCAGCTTCAAAAGTGACTTAGTCATGGGTACTAGAATGGAAGTGGGGATGCCCGGTATCAGGGGATGCCCGGTATCATCCACTCTTTTAATACACTTTAAAAAAGTGTCTATTGTGTTTATGTACAAATTTGTACTTGTACTTTGAATAAAACATTGCAAAGGATATTGACACATAATATGAGCCCTTTACTGATGGTATTAATGCTACTTTTCTATAATTTATCAACAGAAAATTATTTGTGTGGCATGCCCGGTATCAAATCAAAAAACATTTCTCTCAAAATCTCTGCCCCCACATGCCCTAAATGTTTGTTGAATCGTGCATATGGCATTTCTAATCAGTAGAAACTAAGTTAGCATGACCCCTATTGAGAAACAATTATAAAATGTGCCTAGAAATCTAGTTCAAAGGTGTTAGTACCGGGTATACCCTCTTGGATTCTTGTTTATAGTAAGACTGCATAACTCCCTCCTTTGACCTATGGCAGGAACAATTTTTAATGGAGTATGGTTGAAAACAACTTTTTAAACATATTAATAAAGATTAGACAGCTGAATATCATACAGATTGCTGGTTGCTCATCATCTTAACAATATTTCGACAACATGCAAGTGCATGTATAATCCTCTGTCAATCACATTCTGATTGCCAATGTACAAGAAATCTCAGTAATACCCACCCAATCATAACATGTGGTGGTTGACTCGGTTTCTAGAGTCAAAAACAGAGGCTTGGTCATGTGAAAACAGTTTGAATGTGTTTCCTAGTTGTTCCTTTCCTGCCATACCGGGTATCCCTCAATATACCGGGTATACCCCCCATTTCATTTGCATTCATATCTCTACAATAAAATAATTTGGAAGATTGTATATTGGTGTGCACATTTAGATAGATACTGGCATTACATAAACGGAAATATAGTACCATAGTACCAGCCAAACTTGGTCTACATTATAATAGGGTACAGGGTATACCCGGTATGTAATAGTATAAAATCTCCAGTTTGGTAAAAATTGAACCATGGCCTTGTTAATGTCTGCATTACTGGCTAAATTGTACTAATATTGCATTAATGATATCTTAAAGTGTATTCTAGATATTTTAGATCATATGCCAAGGATATATTCATAGCCAGTATACTAGAATCTGTGTTTGATACCGGGTATACCCATGTGACTTTTGAAAATTGGTGATTTGAGTATACAACTGGCATACTGAGATCAGTGCTAGTAGAAGGCTATAATGTTACCAAGCTATCATAAATATGCATAAGGACTGGAACCTGATAAAATTTGATACCTAGAACGTTTACTTTTTTTCAGGTGGGAGGTCTAATGGGAAAAAGTAGTGAATTCTGGGGTGTTTTTGTTATAATTTCAAGGTTTATAGTGATTTATCACATAGAAATCCTACAAATATATATATTAATGTGTACATTTTCGTAAAGCTTAGGATGTCTTCTCGCCAATGATAGTAAGATCATTAGGATTGATTCATTTTTGGGCAATACCCATTCAGTATAATGTGCAAAGGTCAGGAATTTCGCAATTGTACATTCTAAAAAAATTTGACCCATGTAATATACAATTAATTAATCGATGTAATGTTCCTTATCTAATATAAAATTAATAAATTGATATTATCTTCCTTATCTATAAACGCTCCATGGATGATTATATACGAGCATGAATACTGCTTAAAGGATGTTCTCTGAACTGCAAAATTTAAAAGATATTGTATTTAATTACTTTTTGACATATATAATCTAACGGTTTATAGAACATGCTGCTAGGGCCCGATATTTGCTCATAGCAAATGTCGCATCTTCCAATTAAAGGGGAAGACGTGCTTATGTTATTTTATTTTCACTTTTATTGCCTCGATCAACAACCACTATACGAATGGACATTTATCTTACAATTATTTTATATCTTTCCTCCATTCAGTCTGGTAGCGCGGCAACGTGGGAAAAGCTGAGGACGGAAGGAATTTAAGCAATCGTTCGCGCTCCAAATTGGCCATGTGTGCTCTACTAACATCGTCTGCCAAAATAGTAATCAACTGAAAGTGAGAGGAGGGCAATATTCATCACAAAGAGCAAACCAAATAACAGATATCGAATTACCAATAATGAGCAAAATTTATTGAAACTGGGTTAATGTAGCAACACTACTGATTTTATCCAGAGAGGACAAATGAAATTGACTAGCCTATTACTATGCCTTAACACAGTAGCTCCGTTGTGCGGGAGGACATGGGGACGGAAAGTGTCTAGAAGGCGACGACTGACACTTCTCACTGTTGCTGGCTAGATTATCGACTAACGGAATTTAGACTTCATTTGCTATTATTTCGTGCACCTGTGAATATCAAAAGTATGAAATTCATATTATATGAGATATTTGGTAAAATAGTGAGCAAAATCGTTTTGCATACCAATCCGATATGCCAAAGTGGCCGTTTGGTTGACATCATGAATTATGTAACACCCATTTGACCTGGGTTTATCTTCTGACCCATTCACTAATGATTCAATAAAAAATTTCACACTATTCCCTGACTACTCATTTTAATTATCTTAGCCACTTTAAGGGTAATTTCCACACAAGTTGTCTCGAGAGACAAAGTTTTTTCTGTTAGGCGTCTTTATTTGTATAATTAATATGTGGCGTTGAACGCTTCTCTTCCTCCTCCTATTTTATTTTATTTTGGAATCATAGACATTGCCGTAGTGGCCCGTTTATAATCCGGGACCTTTTTAAAAGCCTATCTCAAATACAGACAGGGGCTGTGGGCGTCATGAAAAAATAAATTCATCTAAAATTTAATTCTATATTAAAAGGTTATGTCAATTGCAAGCCGGGGCTCAAGGGGGTTCGAAAAAAGTACAAGCGCGGGGTTATGAACTGGCCACTACGGTATATTAAATTTTTATCTATCTGCTCGCCTGCTGTGTGTGCTTGGTTGTCTTTCGTTCGGTTGAAATGTATTATGAACTTTATTTTCTTCTTAGATGTGTCTTATTCCACAAAATTTGTAAATAGATTTAGGTACATCGTATATTCAATTTTTATCTATCTGCTCGCCTGCTGTGTGTGCTTGGTTGTCTTTCGTTCGGTTGAAATGTATTATGAACTTTATTTTCTTCTTAGATGTGTGTTATTCCACAAAATTTGTACATACATTTAGGTACATTCGTCTCAAGTGACATTTGAACTGTTACTTCTCCTGGAGGAGCACGATTAAATTAGTTAAAATGGGGACACTAGCAGCTATCCTCTCCTCCGGTGTCTACGGATCGCACTATAGAACGAATGTCGGTAATTTCTAATTAAAGAAGTCTAGGGTAGATGTTAACGATATTGCTCTTTATTTACAACTTGCACTCGAAATGACAGCCCTTAATGCACAAATGCCATTACCCCATTCTCCAGCCCTATTTATAATCCCTCTCCCCATTCTCCCCTCCTCACTCACAATGTGAGACCCATAGCGGCGCAGGCGACTAAATCTAAATTCTACCACACATTATTAAGTCAATAATGAATCGTCACTAATGGCAGAGCTCGGTTCCCAAGTGTTGTCGGCGTTTGGAAAGCCAAGCCATTTCATCCTGTACTCCTTCTCACCGGTCACCGGATTATTGCGGACGCCCACGATTTTCTCCCACTCCCACTCCACGTCATCTCCTTCTTCTGGTCCATCTGTTTAACAAAAATTACAAATTAAGTGCCTTATTATTAACCAAAATGACAAATTAAGTGCCTTATTATTATAAAATGTAGCGAGATCAACGTAACTTATCACCAATAATGTGACCTACGAACTGACATAATTCTTAATTACAGTGATGCCTGTCAATGTCAACAAAATTAATTGAAGACGTTTCGAGATGATATGAATACGATTTGGGGAAGGGGGGGTATCGATTGATTGAGAGATTGTTAAACGTTCAAAACGAACTTACCACTTTGTCCATTAGATGTTTGTTTCTCCTGGTCATCTGCTTCTTGTTGTCCCTTAGCACGTTTATTTTTTCCTACTGTTTAATAAAATGAGAAATTAGTGGTGAATTAAATTTATAATATATAATCACAAAAAATATAAATATGCTTCTAGGGACAAGCACGTTCAAGTGCCTTATTATTATAAAATGTAGCGAGATCAGCGTAACTTATCACCAATAATGTCACCTACCAACTGAGATAATTCTTAATTAGAGGGATGCCTGTCAATGTAAACAAAATTAATTGAAGACCTTTCCAGATGATATGAATAGGGTTTGGGGAATGGGGGGTATCGATTGATTGAGAGAGTTTTAAACGTTCAAAATGAACTTACCACTTTTTCCCTTAGCTTTTTTTTTCTCCTTGGCATCTGCTTTTTGTGGTCCATTAGCCCGGTTATTTTTTCTTGCTGTTTAATAAAATGAGAAATTTATAATATATAATCAAAAAAAATATATTATCGCACTCGTCTGAATAGCGGACATCATTTAGTCATGACTTAATAAATATACTTTCCATTTCGAATACTAACTAATTATTTAATTACATTTAAATGGTACATTTGGGCTAATTTTATTGACTTAATAATTAGTTATATGTGCACATTTGTAATGATTCATTCAGATATTATTAAAAGTTGGAAATGAACTTACCACTTGGTCGCTTAGCCATTTTCTTTTTTGTTTCTGTTTAATAAGATGATAAATTTGGGCTAAATTAAATTGATAATATATAATCAAAAAAAATTTATCAAATACAATTGTGGGGACAATTATATTTGACTGATTGTGTCTTGTCAAGGCTGGACAATGGAAAATTGTATCTGATGTCTAGAAGCTATTCACATTTTTATCATGACTGAGAACAACTTACGTTGATATTTGATTTTTTCCTAAACATTTAGACGTTGATTCTGTATAATATGGTTAAAATACAGGCAGTAAAAAGTATTTATTAATCGCGAAATTGACTCAAATGTACGGTGGATAATCTGTTAAAATGCACCGGGATCACACTCACATGGGCTTTTAAATAGCCGAATCACCCGAACAAAAAGTATTTCATTTTAGAGAAGTGTATTTAAACGATTCCAGCATTGTTCAAGTCCCACATGATACTTTCCCAACACCTTAAACGAACTAGCTAACTTATTTTTCCAAATTCAAACCTTTCCCATGCCCAGTGGAGGTGATGCTTATTTAAAATCAATAATATTATGTGACAAAAAGGTGTTTCATTTTTCATTGTGTTGTGCTACAACGAGTCATTGATGGGCAACCATATTCCAAACCTTTGTTGCCGACTGGACAACCACGTTCAAATCGAATTAGGCAAGCGCTGGAATTAATTGATGTAATACCTTTTGGCTCGCTGGGCTCAGTTATTTCAAACTCGTCTATTGTTACTTGCCCTCCTTCAACTATAAAATAAGAAAGACCAATATTTGTATTTCGCACGAATATAAATCATATTTGCTATCCTCTGTCTATTGAGTTTAATTATTTCCATATTAATTGCTATTTAATTATGTCGCATTTTACATGTTACATTTTATAATTATATTTCATTATGTATGATCTGGGGCACGATTAAATATAGTGGCAATTGTCATAAAACGTCACATCATGCATGCATGATGTCCAAAATAAGTAATTTTCTAATTCAATAATAAATAACTTTTAATTTACAATACCTTGCTCGTCTGCCTCAACCGTCAGTACATCGCCCCTTGCCACGCCAATAATTGCTCCACCTTCGCCTATAAAATAAAGAAGTGAAATTTTTGTATTTATGTTACAATTAGTAAGAAAATTGGACAAATATATATATATCGATATGACAATATAAAGGGACGTACCTGCCGTAATATCAAGTCCGATTGCAATTGATTGTGGCTCTTCGTCAATTGGAACACTTTGTGGCACTTCTGGCTCGTCTTCAACTATATTGTTGTTTAATAATAAGAGACAAATTAGGTAAAGTGATATTTCAGGAAACGACCCCACCACATCCATAAATGACGAAATAAGAAATTAATATTGGTCTATGTCTTTTTTTGATATTATCTTCCTTTTTTTTTTATGAGATGAGCTAGTTACAGGCGCTATTTAATAATATAATATACTGATATATTTACGCACGGTGCACAAATACGATCTCTGCATCAGCCATTGCGATTGCAGCATCCTTATTTAGCGCCCATGGGTTTGGAGGGAGGGAGGGAGGGAGGGAGGGAGGGAGGGAGGGAGGGATTTAGGGTGAGTCTCACAATTTGTATAGAGAGGTACTTAGCTAATATTTAGGTTGTATTTTATTTTAAGACTTTTACATCACTGTCTGTTATATTAACATATGTTTCGTGGTAATTACGGTATTTTTCGTACAATGTATAATGACAGCGTTGGAATAAATAATGATTCGTAAATTTCGTCTTTGAGCAATGTTATATCGTATAGTAGAGTAGTAAATGGGTAATATTTTTAAAATAAGATCACCCCACAATCCAACCCAATATGTCCACACATCGATATCTCGATATTTATAAATGTATTATTTACGTATGTATTTAGACGGGGATTAAAGTCAACGTCTTTTAAACATTAACTTTTATGACAATATAATAGGACTGTATAGTATGGCGGTATAATATAAAATAGAGGACATGACTAGTATGTGATAATAATGTCAATCAATTTGTAAGTGTTAGATTTAATAATGTATTTGTCCAGTTAAGAGGGATAAATTTGTTATAAATAAATGTTAAAATTTTGCTGGACTGAAAGGTGTGACTTGTTACATGTAGGTTGTTTGATAGAAGTGTCATGCTATAGAGATAAAAATTCATAAACATTTCATTTTTTGGATGAGGAATTACCATCTTTCTTCCCTTAGTAATATTTATTAGTCAAATGCTTCTGAATTTAATAATGTACTAAATGTGTACAGCTGCCAATTGTACATTTTATGAAAATATATCACATATGTCGTATATGCATAGTCGTATGAATGGGTATTTTGGTTCGTTAGCAACAGGAAGGATCAAACGAATGTCATGGCGCTCTCAAAGTAGGCCGTCGGCATGTTAAATTATTTAAAAGAACAAACATTTTTCTTTCGTCAATTGTGATGATTACTGTCATTATGTGTTATGAATAAGTCTTATAAAATATAAAGTCATTGTGATTGTGACGATCAAGTCAAATAAAATATAAAATTCAATTATTTTGAATGACTCGCAGTAATGTGTGTTTTTGTTGTGTTTATTGTGCTTCTTTTGCTCTTCGATTAGCTTCTCCTTGGCATATACATAGCTAAATGATAATTAATGACGATAGTTAGACGAAATTAAATGTAAAAAGAGACTAATTATTACCTATTTCAACACATTCACTATATAATGCCAAAATATGAGTGCTGTATCACTCACACTTTTCTATTTAAACTATTTTAAAGCCCTATAGGTATAAAAAGTTAGTTAAAGTCATTTTTAAAAATAGATTAAGTTCGATCTGACAATATATCTATTATGCTGCAGCGTGTCTTTATCCTTGTCGATTTCGGAGGCGGGGGTGGGTGGGGTGGGGTGGGGGGGGGGCAAGACGGCCCAAAGAGGAAAAATAATAGCCACACGACCCCATCTTCTGACTTGATCGACTGCTCCAGTATGGACACAATTATATTTTTCATTGTTTGAAATAATGTTCGTTCGCAGGAGTTATGTCACTACGTACTAACTAATATAGGGAAATTGGACTATAGATGATAATCAATGATAAGCGCTATAAAGCTCAATTGAAAAATAATGGTAATGGGACTTATCATTTTGGTTATCGCTTATGATAGGATATTGTCTTTGTTTATGATAACACATCTAATATGCATTAATTATGATTTTATGAATTAATATTGAACAAAAAGTGTCTCATCGATATTATTGAAATAAAAATGGCAAAATTATAAAGTAATGGACGTTTACAGATAATATCATATTATCTAATATAATATTGAATAGACGAGAGTATATTCTATTGTGGATAGAATCATATTTATTTATGGGTTTATTTTTAGGGTGTATGTAGTGGACATCGCGATGTAAACAAATGTGAATAATATAAATAAGAATTGGTTGACACAATTGGTTGACAATTAAGTTCTATTTATTACACACGTATTGGTTCACTGTACAATAAAATATGCCACAAATATGTGAAGGAGCAGCAGGATGAACAACAGGAGACACAGTAATAGTTCCATCGGATCGCGACTGCCTCTTTGGAAGGGAACTGAAATAATATTATGAGTGATTTAGTAACGCGATTATATTGTACGTAATAAGCTATTTATTATGGATGTATAAATAAATGAAAGTAAATAATATCTAAAAAGTAACTATGTGATACAAAAAGTTAATCAATGGTTGGCAATATGTCATAAGGACAAGTGTAAATGTCTTTATATTCGCGCGGATTAAAATTTAACCATTGTGTATGTAATAGTTATAGGTTCGCGTTGGATTCAAATATCAGACTTAATGCAGAAATGACAAGTTGGCTAAGCATAATTCGTGCATGTATGAAACATAGGATAAAGGAGATATATTTTATTTATGAGTGCAATAAGAGAGTGATGATAAATGTTAATCGCACATAATAGGGGTAGCCGATATAAGAATGCTTAAACGAATTTAATAGGTGGAGCCCATTTGTTTACACAAACGGATGAGAACAGTTAATATCAAATGAGTGCAAATGCCGTGATCGTGCTTAAAATATGCATAATAAAGCAGGAGGAATAAGATATTATAACGGTTTGCTCCCGGGCGCGTCTCACTCAAAGAAAATAATGAAGTAGCATAAAAGGTATACATTGAAAGAATGTTTGAAAGAACATTGATAATATTATCGATAAAAAGCAAAAATATCGAACAGCGATTTGGACATAATTTAGTTTTGCATGTGGCGTGTGTGTTATGTAGTAGGCATGGCCAAGTGTCTAATAACATAAGAAATGATATTGCAGCACATGAATAATGAATAATATCATGCATATGAAAAAAAATTTGCTTACTATCATCAAGATGGGTGAGATGGAGTCGGTGATGCTGGCACATCCATTTCAAATGCATATGATGCACAGATTTCGCTTTTAAAATTATGCAGTTGTTTTCCATTTTTCGGTTGTTTTCGGTTGTTTGAGCAAAATGATTGGTAGTTGTTCTATTGTTTGGGTGGTGTCAGTGTATTGGTAGTGTAGGTTGGGTTGTCTCTGTGTGTCTAGTGTTGCCGAGTCGTCCAATGGGTCGTTGAGGTAGCGTGGTGGAGGTTGTGTTAGGGAACTCGGGTGTATCGGATAAGTTAATATAATTAAATTAATTGTTGAGACAGTTCTTTTTAAGAAAATGATAGACGGCGCGTTGGGCGCTCTTTTAGGAATGAATTTAAGCTATGTACGACCCAAAAGAAAGAAATTTTTTATTTCAGTCACAGCAGAGACAAATTTATTTTATTCAGTGTATTGATGAATATAATATATCAAATGTAGTATAGTGTAAGGCGGTTATCGTGGACACATTTGTCCAGACACTTTTGTCCACAAAGAATGGTGAGAAATAGTCAAAAAGTGATCTCATCCTAGTAAGAATGGAATTAACTTTCCCATAACCCAAGATGCTGGTCAGCTTCACCCATGAAAAAAAATGTGTTTTAAACATCAGGGGCATGGGAACTATGACCCTAGACATATGTGTTCACCATCATGAGCTGAAACAATACACCAACTCAAAGGATGTGACTAGCCCAAAAAAGAAAGTGTGAAGTGTAAATTGTCATGCTGGCAAAGCACATTCTGGTTCCGCCTGTCACCATTAACAGTCCATAAAATTCAATGAAATTCCAGCCATCTAACCCTAACGAACCCCTTATCTTTGGTTCAGAGCGTTGTAGAAATAAGGGATATCATGCCCTGTCAGCAGGAGTGACGCACGATGACCTAGACAACGTGCTATGACCCAGATGACCTGAGCTGAACGGCAACACACTGCCCCGCCGGCCACCCGCGGACAACATCTTTCACGATGCGAACGGGACATTAAATTTAATGACTTAGTGAAATTTTTTTTAACGTACAGCTAATATAATGTTGTAGGTCATAAGAAGGATGGTAACGTATTTTTGTATATTGTACATGTGTAACTTAAGCGAAATAAATTATTTTTCAATTATATTCAATTCAATTCAATATGTTTCAATCTAATATCGCTGAATATAAAAGGTAACGGCATGACGAAGATGACAATTATAATTATATTTTTGTGAGATAAATAGTGTCTTTTAACGTGAATAACATTTTGTCCAAAAAAAAAAGAAAAGAGAAAAAAGTAAAGTGAATAGAATATATATATATATATTAAGATTTTTATTCAAGTTGATCAGTACAGTTAAATGAAATGGACAGGAGTGTCTGCGAAGAGATGTTCCATATCGGCCCATCGTATATACATATTACAATATCCAGAATAACAAGTAAAAATTGTGGATAAATTATATATATATATAAAGATTTTTATTCAAGTTGATCAGTATAGTTACATGAAACATCCGCCAATCGGATATAGTTACTCGAATCTCCAGAATAACAAAATAAAATACAAAGCACCACTTCTGGATAGATTAGTCTTCAAGTTAAAGCTAATACAGCACCAATTTACAATGAAAAATCAACACAGAGTCTATTAATATGATATGTGATATAATGAGTAATAATTATCTTGTGTGAGACATTAACCAAATAGACCTCTTATAATGATAATTGGTTAGTAAAAATTGTTTACTATGTATTATTGTGAGCAATAATTGTCTATGACAATAAATTACTGCGAGCAAACATTAATGAAAATAATACTTGCTCCATAAACTTGTTCAATGACCATAAAATGAATCAGTCTTACATCAGTCATTAATATCATGAATTAAAAGACCTAACATATGGAAAAGAACAGCAACAACATAATGTGACCAAATAAACTCACTCATTCTCACAACAGATATAGATATATCCATTTTGTTTGAGGACTTACACTCCTTAACCGCCCTCCCCCACATTAATCCCCTGTGCCATGGGTACAATGGTGGTATGACATGTTTATAATAAAGATTTAATATATGGATCGAATTCAGCTATATAACCCGCATTAAGGTATGACAGGAATTTAATCCGCGTAGTTGTAAGCTGGTAATATAAATTTTTTGTAAATAAGTAGCATGGTAGTCAGATGACATGTGCAATAAAAGTTGGACATAGCTCTCAGTCTCGCCCTAGCAACAGTTATATTTCTACTTAAATGTAATATAGAACAAATTTGATATTTGATTTGAATAATTATTGCAATTTGAGACAGAGTTGGGCGTCTGTCTCTCCCTTATGTTGCGAAATGTGTCGCACTAATTAATCATATATTATCAATATTGATTTAAAAAGGTTCGATTGTATATTGATAGAATCGTAATGAATTAAATTAATATTATTGGTGCTATGACATATTGTAACGATATCTGTTTCCAAATTGTATAGCGAAGACTAACGTTAGAAAGACCATAGAGTTTTATCAGGTATAGGTGGATCAGATCAAAGTAGGCGTACTTGTCTACGGTTGTACCAATGATTGTACAACGTGTAACTGTCGGTGTCTACGGTTGTACCAATGATTGTACAACGTGTAACTGTCGGTGTGACTGACACTCTACAACCGTCTAAAGACAACTGAAGCACCCACGCGCCGGAGTATAATAGTCAAGCGTAAAGGTGATGGCGACAACACTGCCCGCGTCCCTGATGCAACTTGTCCGTTGACTTTCAGGAACAAGACTTGTGGTCTGCAATGCATGCTATACTCCTGCAGCGAGTCATTAGGGGTGTGGGGGCATGGCCCCGAAGAAAAATTATGAGAAATGAAAAATGTAAGCCATGTAAGTGGCAAAAATTATGAGAAAAATTAAGTGTAAGTGTAAGTGTAGAATGTATTCATGTAAATGTTCATTAGGACAAAGCGTCTCATGCAGGAAACAAAGTGTAAATGTGGCGAAGTGTAAATGTGCCAGAAATCATTTTCTTCATTTAAACAGAACGATTTGATAGAGTTAATTTATGTGTTGTTCTAAAGTAAAAAACATTGTACAGTTTAACACAGTTTTATAAGATCTAAGTGGCCTACTATGGGTGTGGGGGCGATACAGCTACCCTGTCACTGACAGTACAACGATCTTAGCACTTAGAGCTAAAACAAGCGCGAACCTCACGCTGCCCCATTAGGGGTGTGGGGGCATGGCATGACCCCGAAGAAAAATTATGAGAAATGAAAAATGTAAGGAATGTAAGGTCGCGCTGCCGAATTAGGACGTTGAAATTATGAGAAATGGATAGAAGCGCCAACGTCGCATTAGTCTGGTGTGGGTGGATGGCCCAGAAGAACAATTATGAAAAATGAAATGTGGCCAAGCCACCGATAGAAGCGCCAACGTCGCGCTGCCCCATTAAGGGTGTGGGGGCATGGCCCCGAAGAAAAATTATGAAAAATGAAAAATGACAAATGTCAGCCATGTCAGTGTAAGTGTAAAAATTTTGAAAATTGACAAATGATGGAGAAATGTGGAAAGTGGGCAAACAGTCAAGATAATGCTTGAAGCTATTGACAAAAGCAAGATTGAGTGGTCGCCACAGGGAGATTTGTAGGGATTTGTAGTGAAAAGATAAATTAAATAAGTGAGGTTGTTCAGTCTGTTCATGACAGAAGGGAAGGTTGGAGATTTATAAGGAAAAGAGTGTTGTAGCGTTTTAAAGATGGTTTTGTTCACCTATGATAATATAAATATTGTATTGTAATTGTTTGTAGGAGGGTATAATTTAGTTAGGAAAGTTGTATCCACAATACAATAAATTTTATTTCATTGCACAAGAGAGCGCAGTCAAAATTAAACAAAAGATGGCCAAGTGGAAGTGGCCCCAATTTGCAAGGGTTAAGAAGAAGTGGAAGAAGATGCTGGCCCAATAATGGAGGTATCCACATGTGCACGTGATGAGGATAGTGGATTAGGCGATAAACAAAACGAAAAGAAAATTGCCCGGCGTCATGACAAATTGTTATGGAAGAGTGAGGTGTATAAAATTATATATATGTATAAAATGAATTATATGTGCAAGAGATTCGAAGTTAAGTGAGTGAGTGAGATTGGTTTGTTTAGGCCGTTATTAATATATTGAAGAGTCTTTTATAGGTGAGGTGAAATGGAGGGACGTTATGAGAATAGACAGTAAAAAGAGATAGATAAAAAGGCAGAGAGAGACGAAAAAAAAATAGAAATGCATTTTATGGTCATAGGACAAAAGTGATAGGAGGGATAATATAAAGAAAAAAGAGTTAGAGTTAGATAAGAAGGGAGAGAGAGAGAGAAAAGAGAGAGAGAGGCACTTTATGGTTTTAGCCAGGACAAAAGTGATAGAAATAAAAAAGAAATAGATAAGAATGGAGACTTATAGGCAAAAGAGACAGATAAAAATGTTTATGGTCAGTCATACAGAGGACAAAAGTCACACTGACAGTTACACGTTGTACAATCGTTGGTACAACGGTAGAGAAGTACGCCTACTTTGATCTGATCGACGTATATCTGATAAAAGTCTATGGTGTTTCTTACATTAGTCTTCGCTATACAAGTTGGAAAAAGATATCGTTACAATATGTTCTTCTCCCAAAACGAAAGTCATAGGACCAATAATATTAATTGATTTCATTATGAGTGTATCAATATAAAATGTAATGTTGCTAAATAAATATTGATAATATATTATTAATTAGTGCAACACAGTTAGCAACATAAGGGAGAGAAAGACGCCCACATCTATCTGAAATTAATAATTGTCACGGGAAAAATGATTCAAATCAAATATGAAAGTGATAAATGCGTCCACTACCAAGGGGTCGCCACACATTAGTCGCCAGCTATTAATGATTGTAGGTAGTAAGTCCACATCGCAGGGATGTCCTAATTTTTGTATTAGGAAAAGGGTGGATAAGTCGACACATTGATGCGCTATTAGAGTTGGTGCGATTTGTCATGCTGGATCAAGTTTGCAGGGGTCGCCACCAATTAGTCGCGATCTATTAATAATTGTAGGTAGTAAGTCCACATAGCCGGGATGTGCTCATTTTTGTATTAAGAGAAGGGTCGATAAGTGGACAAATTGATGCGCTATTAGAGATTGTCCAATTTGTCATGATGAATCGACTTCGCAGGGTGGTCCTGGTTTTGTCCTGATTTTTGTATTAAGAGATGGGTGCATAAGTCGACAGATTGATGCACTATTTAGATGGTCGCATTTGTCACGATGGATGAATTTCGCAGGGGTCGCCACACATTAGTCGCGATGTATTCATGATTGTAGTCCACATAGGAGGGATGTCGTGATTTTGGTATTATGAGAAGGGTCGATAAGTCGACACATTGATTGGCGAGGATCTGAAAAATATAAAATAAAAAAAGGTCAAGAAACGAAAAGATGCAATATTTTATGTGTTGAACACTATGGAGATTGACATGAATGTATGATGAATTTTGAAAATGATTGCTTTAGGATTTTTTCCATAGAAAAGCACAATGGATTATTTAATATTTAAATATTTAAATTGTTCATTCTCATCAAATGGGGGTCTGGGGTTGTCATTCAGAAGTCATTGTTACAATATGCTCTAAATTCTGGAAAAATTTGGGCTTTGATAAAGACGGTTGGGCCGATGTGTTTGGGGGGGAGGGGGGAATTTAAATTATTGATCTAAAAGTTGTTTTGGTCCGAAATTTCAACAAAATAGTAATTGAGGTGATAGAGATCGTAGCATTGTATTTTGATGGTGAAATAGTAGTGACTATAGTGAAATGATAGAAGTTGGCAGCAGTGCAAATGAGGTGCTAAGGTGGTAGCTACAAATGGCTGGTATTGAAAAATGATTGAATTGATATTAGTTAGTGAATAAAAAGAATAGATTTAAGGAATGAAAAGATTAAGTAATGTCGATTTCGGCAGTAAATTAAGTTGACAAGGTTATAGGGTTAAGGTTTTATTATAATTAATTGGGAGTATCTTCCCGTCGCGAAGAGTTTCTGTTTAAAATAAAAAAATAATGGGAAAAATAGACTAATTGAATGAGATGGGCATAGGGTGTTTAAATAATAATAATGCCAGGGCAAGAGAAAGGGCAAAAAATGTGAATGGTATGTCATTTTCATGTCATGTTTGAAAATGGACAAAAAAAATAAATTGACTTACTTTTTTTTCCTTTTCTGTTTGATTTTTAGCGCGCAAGTTGTCAATTTTTTTTAGAGAATGTGGCTGAGAGTGTCTAATTCTCGTTGTCAAGCTTTTGCTGATGCTCCTCCATTTCTGGCAAAAAATTATTTTCAAGCTAAAAGAAGGAGATGAAAAAATGAATTAAAATGTGTTTGGTAAGGATAAAATAATAAATATAATGCATTGCCGATTTATTGATTGTGCAGAATAAATTAAAGTAGTGAATGCTTCATGATTAAGCAATTTTAAATGGAATAAAATTATTTTTACAAAAAGAAGTACAAATTAGGGAATTGCATGATATATGTGTTTAAAGTGTGTTATTATTGATAATAATAAAGAAAAGGAAGAATATATTAAGACAAAAGGTGCAGGGTGGTAAATAGCCACTCGCCCAATCGCATTTGCGAGTGAAAGGTGTGGTGGGCGAGTAGGAGTGTGAGTGCAGTGAGTGGTCCGTATTGTAGATTAACAAAATGGAACAGGGTCCGCCAAATCGGGTGCCCGGGCGCCCGGGACAACCATATTTTTTGTCTGGGCAACTAAAAATGTATGGTCAGTTGCCCGGCGGGCAACTGGCCCAAACCAAACTAATTTATTTCCATTATACATGTATCACGATGCTATCATTAGATTGATACATTAATTTTTTAAATAGCATTGAGAAAGCTACCCATTTTCTATGAGTAACATTTTCGAACATCTTTGGACAATATTTAAGATATATTCAAGGCCTGGAAAACGGACATTTTGGGCGCTAAGATTTAGAACATAGGTAGGGGTAATATGAATCAAATATTCTCAGTGCAGGAAAATTATGAAATCATATCAAGTTATATGGGCAGGAATTCACTGTCAGCAAATTTCTGTTACGTCCAACCAGCGACATTTTGTAAAGTCAAACTGCCCAAAATGTTAAAACTAGGTTCTATATTAAGTTAAGAGACAATTTCGCATCAATTTGTGAAAAGGAGAAAGTGGCTGATGCAATATTTAATGAATTATTAACAAATCTTTGATGCCATGATGGACGTAACAGGACACCAATAACTGTTTCTTTAATTCCATTAAACAATATCTAAATATATTTCATCATGAGAAAATTAGTTTAAAAACTAAAACAAACATGAATATTTTCTTCCCAAGAAGTTTTTAGTGGTAAATTATGTTTATGAGAGGTGTTCTAGGGGGAAATACATGATGGACGTAACAAGGACACCATTTCAAGGTTTAGATGCAAAATACATATAAATATTTTAATTGTTGATAGTAAATTATACATTGATAAAAGCACAATTTATAAGAGCAATTTTTGGTTTGATTTTTGTGATTCAATTTTAAAATGAACAAATATTATTTTTGCGTCAATGTTACGTCCAAACATGTTACGTTCAAACTCAGCTTTTCTGATAGCTTAGATCAGAATAAGTAGTTCTTCACAGCTATGGCCCACTAGATCCAATTGAAACTCCTTTCCGTAAATGCCAAACATTTCAGAGAACATAATTGTTCAAATTAGATATTTTGGTAGTTGTCTCCTTTTAACTGAATGGACGTAACAGGACACCAAAAAGTATGATGGGTTTTTTTAACCTTTAACACAATTGATAGTCATGTGTGTCACTCTATTAACATTTCAAATCTTATGCCCTCTTTACCTAAAAAAAACAAAAGAATTATATGATGGACGTAACACAGGACACCATTTGTTACAAAAACATCCTCTGCTTCTTTGATTTAGTTTCTTATGCTTAATACAAATCCCGGGCAACCATGTTCAATGGCTGGGCAACCACTTTTGAGGTTTTGGTTGCCCACCGGGCAACCACATTTCTGAGCGATTTGGGATACCCTGATGGAATAAAAAATAATGGATTGTCTACAATTAAAAAGAGAGAAAAAGAAGAGAAAGAGAGACAGAGAGAGACATAGACAGAGAAAGGGAGAGAGATAGAAATAAAAAGGGAGAAAAAAAGAGATAGAATAGGGAGAGAGAGAGAGAAAAAGAGAGGGAGAGGGAGAGAGAGAGAAGAGACATATAGAGAGAAGAGAAAGAAAGAGAGAGACAAAGGGAAAGAGATAGATAGACAAAGGGAGAGGGAGAGAGAGAAGAGACAGACAAAGAGAAGAGAAATAGAGAGAGACAGAGAGATAGACAGACAAATGGAGAGAGATAGAGAGAAAAAGGGAGAAATAAAGAGAGAGAAGAGGAAGAGAGAGAGAAGAGACATATAGAGAGAAGAGAAAGAAAGAGAGAGAGAGATAAAGGGAGAGAGATAGATAGACAAAGGGAGAGGGAGAGAGAGAAGAGACAGACAAAGTGACAGACAAAGAGAAGATAAATAGAGAGAGACAGAGAGATAGACAGATAAATGGAGAGAGATACATAGCTGCCAACCTGTGAGGATCCCAAATCGTAGTTTTTCGCGGGGAGCCGAGTGCACTATCGCGGAAGGAGCAAATCCCTTCTTTGGGCCCCCCCCCCGGAAATATTTTAATAACTAGTGCATACTGGGGGTAAAAAATAATTTTAGAATCGCAAGTCACACAGTAGGCGTATATGAAGTTAAATAAATTTTGTACAAGTGATGGGTAGGTGGGTCTGGGGGCACATGCTCCCCCAGAAAATTTTGAGTAAATTGAGTGCCTTTTAGTGCGTTATACCGATTTTTAGGGCAATCGCGTAAGCATTAAAAGTTCTGATATACATGTAGGCTTATGTTTTTCATTACGTCCCGTTTTGTCAGAATTGTAAGCGCCGTCACCGTAAGCGGTGAGGGCGACAAGATCGCCTCCCGAACGCCCGAGACGTGTTGATTTTGGCGTCGGGCAGGTAGATTTTTAATCTACACGTCTTGGATGATGCTGGAAGTTCTATGCTAAATAATATTAAAATCACCCAACAGGAATTTTCCTTCAGTGCGAACACTTTACGATAAATTATTGTTAAACTTAAGGGTTTTGGTTTTGAACTTTTCTTAAATAAAGCGTCAGTTAAACGCACTGGCCATTCAAAAGATTCCAACAAGATTCAAGCCTTTCGACCTAGCTTGATTTTGAAAAGGAGGGGGCGTGTGCCCCCGCACCACCCCACTAAATCGGCCCCTGATTACTTGAATATATAGGTAAATGTGTGTGATTGTGGACTTACTTCAAGATTAAAATACTAAAGAAATTTATTATCCAAAAGATTTATTATTAAGCAATATTGACGACATATATAGTGAGTCTCAGATATTATAAAGATGTCATGTAAATGTTTAGGCAAAAGGGGGTCTGAAAGTGCTGGGCAGGTGGAATTTTGAGCTGGGCAGGTAGATTTTAAATTAACAGGTCACTCACTCCCTAAATCACTGACTGTCTCACACCAAATCGCTCCCTCAGTCAATAAATTAGTCACTCGATCACTAAGTAAATTTATCTCACTCACTCCCTCGATGACTGACTGAATAAATGATTGACACACTCACTCTCGTAGTGATTATATAAGTATGTCACTAACTAAATGAAGGACTGTCATAGTAACTCAATCTGTCTGAGTCACTCACTCGTTCAATCACTCTCTCCATTATTTACTAAGTGTGAGTGAGTAAGTAAATGTGTCTCAATCATTCCCTCCCTCATTCGCTAATTGATTAAATCACTCGTAGTCATTGTATAAGTATGTCACTGACTCACTCACTGAGGGTCTCAGTCACTCACTCTATCTCACTGATTAACTCCCTCCATCATTCTGTCACTCACTCGCTCCCGCACTCTCTCACTCAGTAAAAATTAATGACTCACTAAATGTCTCTGACTCACTCCCTCCCTCATTCATTAAGTAACTCTCGTACTCATTGTATAACTATGTCAATAAAAAATGGTTTTTGAAATAGTAATGAGCGTAAAAAATGGTTGTTTATGCGCATAAAGTGAGCGCATTATATGAATAAGATTATTATAATATTAGGTCAAATGTTTTAAATCGTATAGTTTAGGTGTGCGTCGGATGTAGATGTTTATTGGAGTATGATATAGATTTTTAATTGTGTGTAATGTACATTTTTCGTTGCGTCTGATATAGATGTTTTATTTGTTCGGATGTAATGTCAAATTCTGGAGATAAAAATTGCTAAATTAAAATGATTTGTTTATAGAGTTTGGAAAAAGGAGGTGGCCAGGAGGAGTGAAGAAATGATAATCAAAATCAAGCAGGAGGAGAGGGAAAGAATAGCATGGAGAGCGCGAATGCAGATGGCGTATGAAAGTAAGTTTGTAATGCATTGAATAATAATTGTCTGCTAATGTGATTTAATGAAGGAAAATGATGTTCGTAATTTATGGAATAATTAGTATATGTAAGTAAAAGTCATTTGTTATAAGTTAGATCATTTATTTATTTTACGTTGGTTTAATATAATTGTTATTATTTATAATAAATTATGTGATTTGCTTTTTTGACAGGGACGGTAGCAGGGAAAAGACGCAGGCTTGTGAGACCTCCGCGAACAAGTGAGCAATAAACGTACCACCCACAAAAAAAAAGGGCCCTTTTCAGGGCTACAAAAATGTGTCAAGAGGATTGTTTATTCATTAGAGAAGCCCCGTGTTGTTTTATTTGAAAAAAAGATGTATAGGCACCGGGATGTATGGGCCAAGGTATGGATTGATAGGGACAAAGGCCGGCTCGCGTTGGACTTATAGGGTAAGGGATTTATAGGCCCAGAAAAATAATAAACGATAGCAAAAAGAAGATTACAAATAAGCGTAAATTTGTTCTCATATGTGAGTAAAGGTAAGAGTAAAGTGTCGAGAGTAAAAAATGACTAATAAAATAACTATTTGAATAAAAACATATATGACTAACCTTTGAAGGGGGGTTATAAGTCCCAAAGGCGTGTAATGGTCTGGCCGTTTAAGTGCAGAGGTGGCCCCATAGGTCAAAAGGGGTGGGCGTAACGGGATCATAAGTCGAATGCGCCGTGCAAATGGGTGACTCGTGCGCGGGGCTATAGGTGGGCAGGCAGTCCCTGTGATAAATAATAAAATAATAAATTTAATATTAATATGTGTAGAAAAGTATCAGTTTGATAAGTCAAATAATTGCATGTATAAATGATTGGGAGTAATATAAATTTAAGAAGTGTGCTAAATGGATGTATAGATGATTGGGAGTAGTGAGAGATTAAAATGGATTGAACATGTGCGTATTGGCGTGGTTGAGATAATTCCAAAGTGTCCGGACTCAAAATATGTGAAAGGGTAGAGGGAATGATTAATAAATATGTAAAGGTCGCGAGAGATATAGTGAGGGAATAGGTATATTGTTAATTAAAGTAATACAAAATTAAGGAGAGTAGTAAATAAATAGTAGATGTAAGAATAAGGGGCACGCCATTTTATGTCGTCGACAGGTAGCTAGAGGATTAGAAGTAGGTCAAGGGATAGAATGAAGGTAGTTGTAAATATTGCAGAATAAGAAAGAAGTAGATATGAAGTAATGTACAAGTAAATAGGGTTATGTTATCGCATTGGTTTATAAAGTAGGATTGGTTTATAAAGTAGGCACGCTAAATAGTAAAGATAAATAGGAAGGTTAGTAAATAAGTAAGCTAGTGCGAATAAGAGGGACGCCATTTCGTCCGCCATTTTATGTCGACAGGGAGTTAGACGATTTGAAGTAGGTCAAGGGATAGAATGAAGGTAGTTGTAAAGATTGCACAATAATAAAGGAGTAGATATGAACTAATGTACAAGTAAATAGGCTTATGTAAGGTTATCGCATTTGTTTATAAAGGAAAAGGAAATAGTCAAGATAAATAGGAAGGTTAGTAAATAAGTAGGGTAGTGCGAATAAGAGGGACGCCATTTTATGTCGACACATAGTTAGAGGATTAGAAGTAGGTCAAGGGATAGAATGGTAAATATTGTAGAGTAACGAAGGCTATATATAAACTAAGGTAAAGGTAAATTGGTTCGTTTGGTGCATAAAATGGTAGAATAAATTAGAGAAATAAAGATTCGTTCATAAAGTAGGCGATAGACATAGTAAATATAAGTAGGAAGGTGACGGTTATGGAGAGAGAGGGAGGCGGTTGGTACTTACAGTGGCCGAATGAAGGTAAGATAATGGACAGTGTGCGTAAGATGTTAGGCCGTATTTGTACAAATGATGCGACTTGTGAGATTAGGTAGAAAGGTATCCAGTTCACAATTCCAATCATTGCATGTATCGTTGATTGGTAGTAATGGGAGATGGACAAGTAGCATGTCGAAGAAGCAAGGTGTAGTCGGCGCGGTGGCGGAGCGAGCTTTGTTGCGATTGGCGCGTGCACGTGGACAAGAGGAATGTGGAACAAGGTCAAGGACGAGGGAGAGAAAGAAAGTGGCGTGGTATAGTAGTCATCGTAGCATAGTAGGGGATTGTGAGTGAAAAATAATTATTAATTTTGGGGAAGAAATATTTGAATATTGATGAATTATGTATTAAATAATGTAGTAATATGATATAGTTTACAAAGTAAGCCTATTAAGGAATATATGTAATAGAGTAATATATTTCGATTGTAGGCATAATATGCGATTTTAAGTGCAAATATGGGTTGGGCGGAATAAAGATAATAATAAATTCAAAGGTGACAAAATTATAATTTATATTTGCAGAATAAGGCATTAAATTAAAGGCAATATTTATGGTAAGGCGTAAGGTTAGGTTCAAATGGATGTAGGGGTAGTATAGGGGTAAATATAATTAAATTCGGTTTGAGGATGATTGGCTAAATTTATTAAGATGGTAAGTAATTATAAAGAGAAATAAGTTATTGGTTTGGGCGAATAGTAGGTTCAAATGAGATATAATGAATATATAGGGTAATATAGTAGGCGTAAATCGAAATGGGTTGGTGGCGGGAAGTGGCGCCATTGTAGCGTGGCAGTAAGGAGAAATGATTTTAATGAACGGTGCAGTTTGATGCGCGGATCGTCCGCGAGTGGTGTGCTGGTGTTGTTGTTGTCGCCCATATAGACCAGGAGAAGAATGAAAGAAGGTCTAATTAAGTGGGTAAAGTACTGCTCCAAGACCCCTTTTAAGTAAAACCCCAGCCTTACATTGGTCTAATGTTTTAAAGAAAGAGAGGTCTGAGAGTACTAAGTCGATTTTTAGTACTTTATTCTATGTTTCTAGTAGTAATGGTAAATCTAATTTCTATCTCTGCATCCCCCTACGTACCACAGACACACATTTGTATTCATAGTATAATGAATAAACTCGAATAGCAAATCGAATTATCTGGTAAAATCTAATTTCCATCCCCTATCATACTCATCCACACTCTTCTGTATAATTGGACAAGTTAACAATAGACTAAGCAAAGTGACTTGAATTTTCCCACTTGTATGTTGCTACTCCCACTCTCTGCCTTAATTGTTTGCTATAAAAGTAATTGTAATGTATTCATATCCTAAGGGCTCAAAGTAATCGAACTCCAATCTTATAACAACATCATCATCATCTCACCACAGGGGGTACCACTGTCGACACCTTTGTCCAATCTTATAACAACATCATCATGATGTCTCTGTAGGGGGCACCACTGCCGGCACCACTGTAGGGGGCACCACTGCCGGCACCTCTCTTTCCCTCACACCTTTGGGGACGCCACTGTGTATTTTATACCCTAATTACCCTTCGATATGCATAACCTTCTCTCTCTCACACCTTTGAGGACGCCACTCTGTATTTTATACCCAAGGATATCGAATTACATGTATCCCTATTTGTACCCCTCCCTCCCACCTAAAAGGACGCTTCAATGTATTTTATACCCTAATTACTCCGGATCTCACACCTTCCCTCCCACCCCCACTCCCCCAGAACCCACCATGTAAACATCAATGCTATAGCTCACCCCCCTCAGTAACCCCCTCCCACTCCCCACCCTCCCACACAGGTACACAACTTGTATACCCTAAAATCGATCCCCAAAGGGTGAGTATAAAACCCTCTATAACACTACTTACCCGCTCACCTCCATCCATGTAACAGCCCGACAAAAGCATACAATTACCCATCCAAACACCCCCTCTTCACCACCCTAGCAAATAAAACCCCATACGCACTTAATCCCCAAGTAAGACTGTGATTATGGTCTTGAAAAAAAATGTCCTCAAATTCTCATGAAAAGTTGTACATTTATGCCATTACATTGGCAGACAGAAATTGGCAACTTTACATTTTTCACTTCAATTTTAGGGGGGTTAAAACATTCAAAGTCATGTAATTACTATGTAAGGAGTCATAGCCAACCCATTATTTGGGCACAGGTTAGGCATTTAATAGCAACATATATTACAAGTAAATCAGATGTTGAATATATTAGAAAACACCCAGGAGAAGTGAATTTTGTAGGCCTATATGAATCTCTAATATGTAGTGTCTGTAATAGGCTCACTGAAGACAACTACAACACAGTGCCTCTTTATTGCCTCAAAATCAGTAATTTTCAATCCCCCTGTTAACAGCTAGAACACCCATCTTATTAAAGGTAGTTGACTCCATTAAAGTGTAATACATAGTGCAAAAACTTCTTGAATATAATAGAAGAACCAAAGTGTTGGAAGAAGAAGCTGGATCTAATATTGTCCATGTGGATCAGCATATGTTTTGGGAGGCAACATTAAGTTCACTGGCTTATAAGCCCTACAAGACTGGGTAGTTATAGCTGTGGCTTGGTGGGTCAGTGTACAGAGCCTCTGCTTCACAAGCCAGGGGCCAGGGTTCGATTCCCAGCAGGAACTCTTGTTTTTTTTTCAGAACACCATGCAGTTCTCCCAATCAAAGAGGTGACATACATGTACTTATCTCTGTTGCAGGGATATTTATTATATGATTTTAATTGACATTGTTATTCTGATGTAACTGTAGGCACTGCAATAAACGGTTTGTACCTAAAAAGAGTTCATTTTCCAGCATGTACAAAAAGTTATTGACAAAGGTACAGATTGAGGAAGCCTCAATCCTATAGTACAGATGGCAGCACCAAGGGTAGTAGTATACTGAATCATAGTTGTAGCCCTGGCTAAGGTATTGATTGATACTTTATTGCACTGTGATGGACAATTGCTTTCATTTTTTTTTCATTGCTTGGAGTGACAAATAGTCCCAACAAGACATTTCAGCAAAAAATAATGGCTTTTGAGTACCTTGATAAAAAACCAGAAATGTGGGTCAGCATATTTTTTGGGAGGCAACTTTATGTTGACTGGATAGTTATGGCTGTGGCTCTGAGTTTACCACATTACCACGAGGTGTAACGAGGACGGCACCATGCTAGTGAAGCCACCGAGTTCAGATTTCGAGTTCTTCATGCAGAGAAAGCGTCAACGCGAGAGGTCTGTCATGCCGTAATTTTTTAATTATGCCATTTCGCCGGCTAGTCGAGATGTAGTGTTGTCATTTATTCTCATACTTTTTGTAGAGTTAAAAAAGAGGAAAAAAGTATATGGCGAAGGCTTAAAGCAGACATCGAAGAACAAATAGAGACCTTAAAATGATCTAAAATTCAAAAAGATATCACCAAGGTTTGCAAAGTAAGCAACACAAACACATGCTATAAAATGTTCAATTTTTATTTCGATGAAGGTAGACCAAATGTGTCCAAACTGCTTAAATTTCCTTTTGTATATTTTATTCACGTACAAACACGGGTATTTTTCTGCCAGGAGAATCCTCGAGACAACAAATTTAGCATTGTAGAAGCCCAGAAGGTAGGTCAAAGAAAATAAAGATTTTTAAAAAACAAAAAAAAATGGTGTTGCCACTTCTCTACATTGATTCCAATAGTCCTTCACTCTTTCACTCTAGCCTTTTTCATGGGTCCCATCAGGAATGATAATCCCAGGAATTAGGTCATCATGGAAACGTCCACTGGTAACCATGCCATTTTATGTTTGTTAGGATCGGCGCGTCTTTGAGTCTCAGTATATCCTTTCGTTGCATCACATAGGGAACTCACAAAATCAATAGTGAAAAACAATCTAATTTAATCCAGCCCACTTCTAAGACTTGATCTATCCACTTGGGTATTAATTCCTTTGGTTTGCTTGTAGGGTGGGCGTTGGGGATTGGCTAGGCCAGAAGGCTGCCGAATCCATCTCCTTTGTGCATGATCAATGTCTTCATCTTCCTCTTCTTCCCCTTCCTTCGAAGATGACAACAACTCTGCTTGAATTCTACGGTGATCCAGGTTAACCTGTCCACCATGTAATGCCATTAAACTAGTAAGGGGAAGGTTTTCTTCCCAGTCGGAATCGGAATCGGAAAATCCGACGTCCCCACTCGCCATGGCGGCCATGACAGAATGTCATCTGGTGACGCAACATTCCGGTGCCCGTTTTTTATTGCATTTAAGTTGTGTCAGTTGCTATGACAATATTTTTTTTCCACAGAATGGAAGAAAAAAGATAGAGGGATAAGTTTTTTTTAAAAAGTGGTGAAAAACTAGGTTTTTTTCCGATTTGTCAAAAACCACGTATTTGTCGAAAACCACACTCTATATGCAAGCCACGCCCCTATCATGGGAATGCATAAATGCATGCCACGCCCCCTCACAGAAATGCAATTAAGCATTCCATGCCCCTAAAGGGTTAAAATAATTGAATACAAGCAGATTATGGCCAAGGGAAAATTGAAAAAATCCAGGAGTCATTTCAAGGTTTGCGTCCAAAGGGACTGTCAGAGGATGCCTATTCTTCTTCATGATAAGGAATCTCCCATATCGGAGAGCGATGGCAGTACCTACATGTTGGTTCACAGGCAGAAAACAGCAAGTTAATTTAATCATGCATTCAAGCAACACATGGAAAAGTCTAGATCTTGCACTGGTGATCTGCAATGGGATGAGCTCCAAGCACAAAAGTGGGGGTTGTGCTGGTCGATGGCATTAAAATGCACCATGTGTGGCTATGTTTCTGACTCTATGATGAAGTAGCTAGAGAGGGGAGAGGCAGAAAGTCAGCAGGACCAAATGTAGGGCACCAGGTAGGTGCTGCCCAACAAGGAATAGGGAACACTGGCATTGTAGACATTATTAATTCAACCAACACTGCTGCCCTGGCTAGGTCTTCCATGCAAAGGGCTTCCAATAACCCACTTGCGAGTAGCGCAAAAACGGCCGGCGGTGGCGCTGAAGTCGGCCACCTTGTTGCTAGGTCTGGGACGCTCATCCATAGCAACCACTAAGAGCATAGGCCCAATGAATACATTCGGCGGAGAAATTGAATAAAAAGCTATTCACAAAAGATAAATCCCGCCAGCTATATTCAGAAATCATAACTATAGGCCTATCATATATGTAGAAAACATTGCTATTAAAATAATCAAAGATTAATTGATAACCGTCCCACATAAAATAACAACATACAGGACTACCATGCATAGGCCTACCAATATTACCATACCAACATACATATGGTAGGCCTACAGTGTTATGGAGCCAAAGGTGGAATTAATAATATTGGGGCTAGAGTTGCATTCTTAGACTTTCATGTCCCCAGAACTTCTTCAGTTCTTGTCAATCTGTCAATCACCATGTTCTTCAAGGGCCATTAAACATACGTTATGGCATATGTCATAGTATGTTTGATTCCTCTTACCGATTATAGATTGAGTATAGGGCATATAAGTATATATATTCTAGATTGTTGAAATTATCAAGTAGTTTAATAATTAGACATCTGATTGTGCGTGATCTATTTATGAAAGTAGGTGTGCCACTGTGAAGTTTTAGTATCAGAGCATGAGATAATGCCCGAGATAATGCTAGATTGTGTGTCTCACGCAAAATGCGCGTGACTTGGGAGGCCTGCATGATGGGGGCTATACGGCCTACATTGCTCACACCTCCCGCCAACAACTCTTCCAAGTTGGGACTTTCTTCGGACATACCCCTACCCCAACATTATCTTTGTGCCTACTGATACTTGGGAGGCACACACACGCCATGCTGAAAAGGCAATGTTAAAGCTAGCTCTCCACAAATTAGGCTTTATTGGAACCAATTATCCAAAGAAGAAATGACAAAGTTTAACGCTGTTTATATGTTGCTTCTACCGCATCCCAGTGCTTAGTGGTCAGTCTGACCCCGTGAGCATCACAGACCCTCCCGCGTTGCCATAGTAACAACGGCCCACGCCTGGTACTTGGAAATAGGTTATTGTGTCAATCCCATCATTGAAAGAACAAATAAGACATGACCAGGAGGGTTAAAAACCTGCAAGTACTTAACCCATTCAGGGCGGGAGAATGCCTCAAGGCATTCATTGCAAGTTGGCCTAGGGGGCGGGTGAATGCCTCAAGGCATTCAATGCAAGTTGGCCTGGGGGGGCGGGTGAATGCCTCAAGGCATTCATTTTTTATATAAATTGAAGGGGGCATAACTTAATAAAAAATGAAGGGATATTGCTGAAATTTAAAATATATATATATACAAACACATTAGAAATATTTTTATAGGTATGTTGTCATGGAGACAATAATGATGACGTCATAACTAACATACATAAATGCTCGAAAGTGAATTTGGAGCAAGGTTGCTACCATATTGCACCCAATTGGCACCCATTATTTTAATTATTGAAGACCAAATTCTAGAAATTATGGAAAAATATGATCAATAACTGTTTAAATCTATAAAATGATGTACATATGATACATATTACCTGAAGAAAATATTCTTAAAGTGTTTTTAAACCCTACCCCTCATGTTAGACACCCGTCCTGAAGCCCAAAAAGGGGAAAAAGGGCCCCTGTGTAAACTGCCCCCGCCTTGAATGGGCAACCAGCATATGCAGGTATAGCAGTGGAGGCAGATGGGACGTACAACAATCGGCTTAGCAGTGGTTTTGGAAAGACACCTACTTTTTGGGACTATATGTCATTCCAAGCAATGAAAAAAACAATTCTCCTGACCCCATCAGAGTGCAATAAAGTATCAATCAATACCTTAGCCAAGACTACAACTGTGATTCAGTATACTACTACCCTTGGTGCTGCCATCTATACTATAGGATTGAGGCTTCCTCAATCTGTACCCTTGTCAATACCTTTTTGTGCATGCTGGAAAATGAACTCTTTTTAGGTACAAACCGTTTATTGCAGTGCCTACAGTTACATCAGAATAACAATGTCAATTAAAATCATATAATAAATATCCCTGCAACAGAGATAAGTACATGTATGTCACCTCTTTGATTGGGAGAACTGCATGGTGTTCTGAAAAAAAAACAAGAGTTCCTGCTGGGAATCGAACCCTGGCCCCTGGCTTGTGAAGCAGAGGCTCTGTACACTGACCCACCAAGCCACAGCTATAACTACCCAGTCTTGTAGGGCTTATAAGCCAGTGAACTTAATGTTGCCTCCCAAAACATATGCTGATCCACATGGACAATATTAGATCCAGCTTCTTCTTCCAACACTTTGGTTCTTCTATTATATTCAAGAAGTTTTTGCACTATGTATTACACTTTAATGGAGTCAACTACCTTTAATAAGATGGGTGTTCTAGCTGTTAACAGGGGGATTGAAAATTACTGATTTTGAGACAATAAAAAGGCACTGTGTTGTAGTTGTCTTCAGTGAGCCTAGATGGCAGCACAGCTGTTTTTTACTTGCACCGTCTAGCTTCTATTACAGACACTACATATTAGAGATTCATATAGGCCTACAAAATTCACTTCTCCTGGGTGTTTTCTAATATATTCAACATTTGATTTACTTGTAATATATGTTGCTATTAAATGCCTAACCTGTGCCCAAATAATGGGTTGGCTATGACTCCTTACATAGTAATTACATGACTTTGAATGTTTTAACCCCCCTAAAATTGAAGTGAAAAATGTAAAGTTGCCAATTTCTGTCTGCCAATGTAATGGCATAAATGTAAAGAACACCTGAACAACTTTTCATGAGAATTTGAGGACATTTTTTTTCAAGACCATAATCACAGTCTTACCTTAGTCTTACTTCATTGTCCTGAAGTTATATAAAGGTTCTCGAAACGGCCCCAAATTTGGTATGTGGGGGGTCGACAGGAATGCCTATGAAGACCCACTTTCAATTTTCTAATGTTGTAGAGGAAAATGGGATTTTTTTTTTGTATTTCTCATTTTTTATCAAGGTACTCAAAAGTCATTATTTTTTGCTGAAATGTCTGGTTGGGACTATTTGTCACTCCAAGCAATGAACAAAAAATGAAAACAATTGTCCTGACCCCCCATCACAGTGCAATAAAGTATCAATCAATACCTTAGCCAGGGCTACAACTATGATTCAGTATACTACTACCCTTGGTGCTGCCATCTGTACTATAGGATTGAGGCTTCCTCAATCTGTACTCTTGTCAATTCTTTTTTGTGCATGCTGGAAAATGAACTCTTTTTATGTACAAACTGTTTATTGCAGTGCCTACAGTTACATCAGAATAACAGAATAACAATGTCAATTAAAATCATATAATAAATATCCCTGCAACAGAGATAAGTACATGTATGTCACTTCTTTGATTGGGAGAACTGCATGGTGTTCTGAAAAAAAAACAAGAGTTCCTGCTGGGAATTGAACCCTGGCCTCTGGCTTGTGAAGCAGAGGCTCTGTACACTGACCCACCAAGCCACAGCTAGATCCAGCTTCTTTTTCCAACACTTTGGTTCTTCTATTATATTCAAGAGACTAGACTAGAGACTAGAGACTATTACTACATTGTATGCATGCTCCCATAGCAACGCGCATTGGTGACGTTCGCTCACACCGGATGACGTAGTTTTCCCGCTCGCCTCGAATGGGTTAAAAGAATAAGAGAAGGCGGTGATAGAACCTAGACTTCTCACAAGCAATTTATAAACTACACTAAAGATTCAAACAGAGGACAAAGGATAAGATAAGATAAGATAAGATAAGGAGTTTTTTATTTGTCGAGATCAAGAGTACAGGAGTAGGTACAGTTGAATGAATCAAAAAGACAAAATGGTCGACATACTTTTATGGTACAGCTGGGTACCATTTCTTCCAGTAGTTACCAGAATAGGCTGACCCATTTCTACTGACCCATTTCTACCCATTTCTACTGACAAAACTCAGCATAAATCATCAAAAAATAGCTGCTCCTATGTCAATGCCCTAGTTAGAGTCAACTCATAAGGAGTCAATGTTACACCTATATTTGCATTCCTCATTGACTCTTGGAATGTCAACAGCATAGTCTCAATGTTGGTCATGTCTACTACTTGGACAATCAGATTAATTACATCAATCTCATTTATTCATCAATTTTTTTATGTAATATATTAATAATTACTATAAAATTTATTACTTTTTAGTTGATAATTTGTTATCAATATTCTAATAACTTAAACTGAAATCCAGAGCAGGTCAACCAATGTTGATGAAATAACAATTCTTACCACTTGAGACGGCCACCTGTACATCCCCCATAGCCCGGAGATGGGGTGGGGGGGGAGGCTACACGTCCATCACTTTTTCTTTATTTACCTTCACTGAGAACTTACTCTTCTAACCTAACCATATAATAGCAAACCATACAAATCTTAATATCTCGCAGCGCTATACTTTCTAGATACAGTATACTGGTCTCAGACCACCAAAAGGTTTCCTGTATAGTTTAATGTAGCATGACAGCCTAAATCAATTAATAAGAGCAAAATCCTAACTATATTTCAGGCCCTAATTCCACTAGCCCCATCTTATATGAGTACTGCCATGAATATGACTCCACTTGGATGTCGTCATGGCATTAAGCAACCATTACTCAATCACTCTCATATGAGTAATATGTAAACTAGCTGCCCCCCGTTTATCACCGGATAGACATCCCCTGTTCTCTCGATTCCCCCACCCCTCTCCCATCTCCTCCCTCGGGCCCTTCCCCATCTTCCCCATTCCCTCCCCTCAATCATCTCTATAGAACTAACTTTGTATTATGTTAAATAAAATCAAGAGGCACTGCATCATCCCATGATCTGCACGTACTGTGTGGCATGTTGCTAGGCAGAGTTTCTACGTCAACGATGTTGCTTTGACAAATAGGCGGGCGCATTTAAGTTGCATCGCTGAGGTACCAACGTTGCATCGCCAAATAATACAATGTAAGTCGGTCGAAGCAGAGGGAGCAGGCGGATTACGGTAATTTGAATAGATTTGCTTCTACCTTCCTTGAAAAAATTATTCAGGAAAAAACAAAGGCCGTGGAAACCTCACTTGAAGCCAAAGTAAGCTGCGTAGAAAGTTTGGGAATTTTACATGCCTTATGTACGAAGCCTTTGAGACCCGATTGACGTAATAAGGCTATTAATTATGTGGATTTTTCAGGGTAGGTTAACTCTGGAAAAATCAAACTAGACTTGTATTTGTTGACATACCACCATGCATGCAAGTCTGCACTGATTGAATCACAACAAAAACAGCCCCATATTCGAAACCCTCTAAAATGTTCCAATCTTCATAAAGATCAGTGTATCATGTATTTGCAAATCACTCTAGCAACCCTCCTGATTTTTTTCGGGAATCTCCTCTAAAATCCATTTGTAAATTAGCCACTTAAAATCCAGTATTCATGCTTCGATCTCCTTGCCTGAAAGTCATATGACAAAACCAGGCGGCGCCACTGTTTGGTGTTTTGAGACCGTTAAAGACAGGGGTTTTGACCGAAAGTTCCCAGCTAATATATCACTGAATGAAATACTGAAATCTCATGTGCATGTATGAAGTGGAAGATAAGAAAAATTGAGGTTCCCTTTAACTTTTTGGGCTGTGGCCAGATAGGTGTATTTACATGCTAAGCCCAGGGAGAATTCATAATATTATTGGTTTCTACCCCACTAAAAATCCTTAAAATGACCAAATTTGTCAAATTCATGGTCAGGATAATCTAAACACTATGAAATATAAGGAAAAGGGACAATTCGATGGGAGAAGCATATAGTTTCCCAGAAAACTGTGTCATTTGTGCGGGAAGTCTTGGCAGAATTTAGTCCCAAACGACACAGATAATCATAATTCTCAAATTTTCTGCAAAAATTGACCAATCAAATCAATCCTCTTTACCTAATTCTTCCCATTATACATGTTCAGTCAATAAACCATGTAAGAATTTAGACTATACACTGGTATTTCTCTTCTTTTTTGGGTGATCTACTATGACGTGGCCAACATCAAGATTTTGGTCCAAATATGAAGCACTGCACTCAAGGCTGATTCAATGTCACTCAGATATTCAACCCATTCAGTTATCTTTCTGACAGATGTTCTCAACTTTTAGTTTAAACAATAACAGTAACTGAAAGCAGACATCTATACTTTTATAGTGCTAGAAAAATTTTTGAATTCAGAAAAATCTAAGAAAACAAGTTATAAGTTTATTAAGTTAATCAATGATTTAATCAGCTATTTTTCTGTTTAACTTTATAATCAGTTTAAGTTAATGTATATATTGTGCGTTTCCATAGGAAACGAATTCTCTGTTTCAACTACTTGTGCGCAAATTAATCAACTCTTTTTTATTTAACTTTATAATAAGTTTAAATTAATGTATATATATTCTGCGTTTCCAAAGGAAACAAATTCTCCGTTTCAACTATTTGTGCGCAATGTCAAGTCATAGTTTCAGAACTTTAATTTTTGCTCAACTGAAAATGCTTAATACTTAATTAAAAGTGCTTATATTTAATTATATGTGTAAATTTTAGTTACTGTGTTGTGCACTAGAATATATTTTAAAAAGTCTACTAAATCTATCAAATTGAGTCCCAGAATTTGTTTTCAATTTGTTCTATTTTTTAACATTTAAATCAATTTTATTCAATTAGTTCATAGTCAAAGTTACAAAAATTTAGTTTTTGTTCAACTGAAAATGCAGAATATTTAATTAACCCTATCCATACACCAAGTGCGCGGGAAAACAGTGGCCCAACTATGCTGGGCCAGTCACTAGGGCATGGTTCTTATGACGATGCAATTGCTTAGATACGTGTAGCGAAGAACAGCGGCTCAATACCAAGTTGCGACGCAAATACGACGGTACTTTAGTATGGGAGTCCATACAGAAATGTTATATCTGTTCACGTTTTACTGAATAAAACAAAAACGACTGACTCAAATATCAAAATATTTTCTACACATATCGTAAAATTGAGATAGCCCATTGTAAAGTCGAGATAGCCCATCGTAACGTCGAGATAGCCCATCGTAAAGTCGAGATAGCCCATTGTAAAGTCGAGATAGCCCATCGTAAAGTATCGTAAAGTCGAGATAGCCCATCGTAAAGTCGAGATAGCCCATCGTAAAGTTGAGATAGCCCATTGTAAAGTTGAGATAGCCCATCGTAAAGTTGAGATAGCTCGATAAATAAAAAAAATAAATAAAAAAATTAATAAATAAAAATAAATAAATGAATAAAAAAAAAAAATATCTAGCAGCTGGGGCTTCGCGAGTGAAGAGGTAAACACAAGGAGTGGGTAATTCGGAATCCGCGCAAGCAGATCCCCTTTATTCCAACAAGTGTAAACAGTATAAAAAAATAGACAATAAAAAAAATATAATAACAACTTTGTGTGATAGTTATGTTTCATTCGGAGTCAGCGGCAAGAGTGGCCGTGGCTGACCGTACATGAATCCGTTCACTAGGGGGCGGTGCTGCCCTCTGGCTTAATATAATCACCTCCCACCGAGGGGCGGGGAGATGGATAATATCTAGCAGCTGGGGCTTCGCGAGTGAAGAGGTAAACACAAGGAGTGGGTAATTCGGAATCCGCACAAGCAGATCCCAACCCAGCCCAGCAAATAGAAAAAGATAAGTGATATAACAGGAGAATGTGAAAATTCAATAAGATAACAAAGCTGAAGCAACAATGTAGTCTTTTATAAGACGAGTAGTAACATCACTGGATAAATAAAGAAGTACACTTAAACTTTTCCAGTCACCATCATTTTTGATATCGTGGAGAGGCAACCCAAGGCGACTCAAATAAATGGCTCCGCCCCTTCTCAGACCGTGGGAGGAAAAAACACCAAGTAACCCAGCCATCTTAGTGGACGTTTTAAGCTTAGCAGAATACCATCGATATGACATGGGGGAACCTCCAGGTAATACAAAAAGTGGAGATGAATCATCTAGCTTGGTAAAATGTAAATACACTCTCAGCCAACGGACTGGACATAACAGGGAGGACTTAGCCTCAACGACAGGTATTTGTAACAGTCTTTCTCGAAACTGGATAGTCTTAGATGATCGAATAGACAAGAGCATACCATAATCAGTGAACAAAACATCAGATAACTTCAAGTTATGAGGCGAATCAGTATAATGTCCGACTCTTAGTAGGCATCTAAAAGCCAAGCAGGTAGCAACCCAAAAAAGAAGATCAGTTTTGTCATAGTGGTTCAATACAGAATAGATCCTAACCAAATCTTCAGGCAGGATAGGTTGGGCAGATAAGACAGAATTTCCCAATAACATTTAGCTCCAAGGAGCGTACATTTCAACAAGAAGGCACCCTTGGCGACAGAAGGAAAGCCATATACATCATGTAGGGACCAAACACTACTTACATAATTCAGTATCGTAGAATAACACAATGAGTCAGATAAATGGGTAACATAAAGACAAATAGTGTCAATGGAGGCTGGTAAAGGGATCAGGTCATAATCATTACAAAAAGCAAAATATCGCTTCCATCTAGAGTGTTTTGAACGCCATGTAGAATCAGCCCAACATAACGACTGTACTGCAACACATCTATCTCGTAATTGCGTCAGGGAATCTGTCGATACAACAAAGAGAAAAAAGCAAAGGTAAACCATAAGTAACAGGATTACTCTTAGAAAATATTCTAGACAGCGTATCAGCTGTTATATTCTCATCTGTACTGACATGGCAAGATAGGATAGTAATGTTATATAAACAGCAGCACCAGAACAACTCTCGTATAAGATTCATACATGAATGATTAGAACTTCTACCTGAAAGAAGCATAGCTTCCACCTGAGTATTATCAGTATGTACCAATACTAAGACAAAAATGACCAAGGGACATAGCGGGAAGCCGTATCGTCCCGCGGCGGAGGTATCCGACCAAGGGTGCGTAGCACCCGCGGTCGGATACCGAAGCCAAGGGACGATACGGATTTCCCGCTATGTCCCGGGGATTTTTTTGTATTTATTTCGCCGTTTCTTATTAAAATGTACTCGGGCATGATAGATGTATTGGTAAAATTAAGTTATATTCGTCTTGATTGACATCAACGACTTTGTTGACATCATGACGCCTGTCACGACTACTGTCATGACGCATTTGCGTATTTCTACGCGCCGTTTTTTCCGACCTGCGTGGGTCAGAACTACATTTTAGAACGCAAAATTATTTAATCCTGAACTGTCATGTACATTTATTTTACTAACTGCTATGCAGTAAATTACTATAATAAATATATTCATTTATTTTCTTAAATGTTACAACTTATTTATAGGCACTGACACTATTATTGTTGGAGAACTATATTCATTCCGTATCGGGCCTGAGGCCTGATACGGCCGTCGTATTGGCCTCAGGCCTGAGTTGCAGTCTCAGGGCTAAGTCAATGGGCCGTACGTATTGACCACAGCCAAAGGTGAAATAAAATTTTATTCCTTAAAAGGAAAAGCCAGCGTTTAATCGCGACCAATACAGGCCACAATTCTAACACATTGATATTCTTGCGATCTAATAAATCATAGTGTGGAGACCTTTCAAAATGAGGGCATATATGTAAGTCAACCTCGTCCCACGTACCATAGAAATAATCGTCAATATCATGACAAAAACCACCAAAACCTGAAAGGGATGAGTCAGTGAATATATGGGTTAAATCGGGACACCCTAATATCTTTCTGGTACCATTAAATAAAGGCAAAAAATTTGCCCACCAGTCAAGGTCTTTTGTAACCATGGAGGAGATATACAGTCTCCTCTTACCTCTTGTGGCCTTTAACAAGGCATATAACCTATGGCAAAAGGTTCTGCCACCCCGAACAATCATTGAACAATGTGCCAAATAACCAGTCAATTTCTCCATTTTTACCCTCGAACACCGTCGACGAGCTCTTAATTCATTGACCAGGGAGAGAGCTTTTTCAACCTTACATTCAGGCAACTTGAGGCACCAATTCACAGTGTCTATGACAAAACCTAGATACTTAGTACTTTGAGCAGGGGGGGTGACCTTTTTGTAATTTATGTGAAACCCTAAAAACCTCAGAGTAGAAATCACATTAAGTTGATTCTGTTGACAGGAATCAAAATTCTCACCTGACGTAAAGAAGTCATCCAGGTAATTTATACACTTGGTACCTAAACAACCCAAATATTTACTCACAAAGTCAGTAACCAAATTAAAAATATAAGGGGCTGACTTGATGCCAAAACACAAGGCATTATCTTTGAAATAACAATCATGATTACCAAAACTCCATTGGAAACCCATATAATCCCGATGCGGAGGGAATATATGTATGCTACAATAGGCATTGGAGATATCAATAACACAACCATAATCATTAGGGTTGATAAGAGAGATAGCATCGTCAATTTTGGCAAATGAGAATTTACAAGCAGTCACAGTCATTCTATTGTTTACAGATTCATCAGGCCTGGAGCAGTCAGTGATCGGTCCCAACCTGCCATCTCCTCTCATTACAGCACCTAAAGCATGAACACATTTCGGGGTATCATAACATACAGAAACATTGCCTGATTCTAACTCTTTAATGACAGACGAAGACATTTGTCTAGCTGCATCTGGTTGGAGAATAGAATTATAATTGGACATATGATAAGAAAGATCCATATCAGAATCTAATATTTTGAAACCTCTGCACACACCAGAGAGGACGAACAGGTCCATACAAGAAGTCAATCCCTGACTAAGTAGGGCGTAATAGGCTACAGCGAACATACAAGGTTTAACCTGCATGGGTTAGTAATATGTAAAAATTGATTTTGGTAAACCTGAACACTGAAGATATAATTCACCGGTATCACGGAGCAACTATTATCAATGTAAGGGGTGATATCACACCCAGAAGGCACAATTGAAACAATATTACAATAATTTGACATATCAGACAAATTCAAGGGAGTAGTGATAACACAAATTCTTACAGGAGAACTCATATCATAGTTCTCCAAATTAGAGGGTATACCTTTAGCAAAGATATTGGGGCTCATATCATGGCCCCCCCCCCCCCTGTTAAATCACCATAAAACACCTAGCTAGCATTATCTGTCCTGTCAGATTGAGTTGCAAATCTGCAGGTAGTCTTAGAGTGGTTACCGTAACAAACACTACAAACGTGTGGATACTTGCAGTTGGTATAAGTACAATTGTCCTTGTTAAAGGACCAACAATGTGGGCATGGACTATCTGACTTGCCAGCCCCGCCCTTCTTTTGAACAGGTTTGTTTACATTTGAACTCTGAGTGCAACGAGAGTACTCGTGCGAAAGAAATCGCATAGCAAGATCCATATTACCACCTGAATAGGCCTTAACACCTTTAGTACGAGCAATTTCCCTTACAGCCTCGTCATATTTCGAAAACACCTGATGGCTGGTAAGCCTTAGTAGAAACCTTCTCAGAAATAAAACAGTTATGTTTCAATAGGCCGGAAATATTCTCACCATCTTTGTATTTCTCTAGCATAAGGCTTCCATAACAGTACCAAAGCTTGTCCGTAGACATAGATTTTGACCTTTCATCTCTAGGGAGAAACCTTTTAAGCCTATACATACGTTTTTTAGTGTCTTTAGAACGTTGCCTTGAGCTGTGAGTTTTCTTCTTACGAGTCTTCTTGATGGAAAGGCCTGAACAGGAAGAACTCGAAGAGGAGGAGGAGTTAGACGACGTCAAGGAATCTGTGGACGACGAAGAACAATGTTTCGAACAACTGACACGCCTAGATCTGTGTTTGCTCCGCCTATGGGATGGGCTTGAAGAACAACTGTCACAACGACTGAAGTGCTGGTGAGAGCCTCGTGCCCGGTGTGACTTGGTTCTGGTACGGGAACGACTGACACTGGAATCGCTGTCACTGACATCTTGTGCGTGGTGGGAGGATTTTGTCTTCGAACTATGGCTGGGTTTAGATGAACGAGCCACCAAATGACCAAGCATGGTCTCGATATTGTTCATCTTAGTAGAAGCTAAAGCAGATTCAGCCTTCAGAGTAGCCAGATTAGTCTTCAATCCAGCAAGTTGGTCCCTGCAAGCTTGGTCAACCTGGCCGGCCGGGCCCTTGGTGACAGCATTAACCACCGGCTTGACAGGCGGTATGACAACCGGGGGGATGACAGTGTTGACAGTCGGGATGACAGCCGGAGTAATGACAGGGGGCACGTGTATTTGCGCCGCAGTTAAGACCAGGTTCTTACCCACTGTCAGAATGTCCGAGCCGCTGTCACCACGAAGGGAAGGATATTCCTCCGTATCCAAAACAGGCACCAGAATACATTTAGCCCCAGTTGGGGGATAATGCGTAGATTTGCATTTCTTGCAAAATCTCTGCCTTGGCATGGTCACAAATAAAATATAATAACAAGTTTGTGTGATAGTTGTGTTTCATTCGGAGTCAGCGGCAAGAGTGGCTGTGGCTGACCGTACATGAATCCGTTCACTAGGGGGCGGTGCTGCCGTCTGGCTTAATATAATCACCTCCCACCGAGGGGTGGGGAGATGGATAATAAAAAATAAAAAATAAAAAAAAATAAAAAAAAAAAAAAAAATAAATAAAAAATAAATGAATAAAAAATAAAGAAATAATAAAGAAATAAAGAAATAAAAAAGAAATAAATAAAAAGAAAATTTAAAAAAACCCACTGGCTCAACTGTGGCGGTGACACAACAATAATACACAAAGAGTACAGATTCACAATCACTGGCTATGCACTGGCTATGCAAAGTCCCCTTTAGAATAAAAAATATATAAATAAAAAAGAAAATTTAAAAAAACCTAAAAACCTGTGGTGGTGATGCACAATAATAATACACAAAGAGTACAGATTCACAATCACTGGCTATGCAAAGTCCCCTTTAGAATCAGTCAGTCATTCTGACAATGAGTCACTGGCTATGCAGTCCCCTTTAGAATCTCTCTCTCTTGGGTGGTACCCCAGTGAAGGTAGCAAGTTGTCAATGAAACAAAGTTAACCAATAGGATATAAGGAATGTCAACCAATAGGATGTCACTGGCCTTCAGGGATTTACTGCAGGGAAGGTAGCAAGTTGTCAATCAAACAATCCTTGTACATAGGTGCAAGGTTAGGAGTGGTTGCGTGAATTAGATATCAGAGATGGGCATCGAGATATCCTCCCAGATAAGCCTCCATTAACACCTAACACAACGCCACAATCTATAACACATACTTGCTGTTTTGGATGATTGACAGAATAGTACGCCTTTCATTGTATGCCTTTCATTAAAAAATGACCAAAATGGTTTTTAAAAAAAACCCCACAATTTGTCACCCTATTCATATGTGAGATCTCTAAAACCTAAATATTATTAGACCTCAAACTGCATCTGTCACTCATAACAAAATTTGGGAGGTTTTAGTGAACAGTTTTCTCCCTAGACTCCCTAGATTGACATCTTGCGGCCAGGAGCAGCAAAAGATCATTGTGCAAAATCCTGCCTGGACATGACCATCATTTCCTGGTTCGAAATTACAGATGCAATACTCCCAGCTCAATGCCCTTTGACATGATTATTGCCAACGGTCTATGTGACTGACATGCAAATTTTGGAGTGAATCGGTTTTCATGATCATGTGGATTTGGCAGTTTATATATTGTCAAAATTGTCAAAATTGCCCAAAATGAAAAAGGGCACACATTTTAGAGATTTTCTACAAAGATATCAACTTTTTTATATATTTTCCATTGAGTCAGCTATGAAAACATTATTATTATTATTATTATTATTAACAACTTTTATTATGACACGAAGTATACATAATCGGGCAAGACCCTCTACGGATAGATCTTCCTGGGTACCCTTAGAAATAATAATGAAAATAAGGGTATAAAACTTATAATAAGGTACAATGTAAATTTTTAAGTTTGAAACTATAGTTCCTAGTTCATGATGTTTTGCGATAACTAGTAAGTGATCGTTGTAGTATTGTGATCATTCTAAGTCCTTTAGATTATTATACCACGATCGGGAGTTGTACACACTGCAAATGAGTGAATACCTGCTATCATGTATTGTTGAATCGATCCACGGGTGACAATACAACGTTTTTTTAAGCCTCATTATAACAACGCTCCCTATTGGTTGACGTTTCGCTCGCTCATGACGTCACGCCCATTTGTGACGTCATATGCCACCGTGCCATCGTTGATTAGCCAATCAGCTATACGCTTGTCTAGCGCTTTGGCATAAAAAAACAATATGGCGGATCATTGGAGAGAAGCGAGGTAAATAAATACTTTGTTTCTTCAATTTATTTTATAATATAAGATCGTGGTATAAAAATAGGATGTAACTCGGTTAGTTTCTGACTTACTGTACACAATGGCCACTCGTTTTTTTCGACCAGGGATTTCACTCGAAGCCTGCGGCTTCTCGTGAAATCCCTGGTCGAAAAAAACTCGTGACCATCGTGTACAGTAAGTCAGAAACCAACCTCGTTACATCCTATCATAGTGTCCTGTGGTAAAGTCTTTTGTTTATTAGTCTTCTTGTTGGAAGGTATACTGCTAGATGCTTGTACGGTGGTGATGGATGTTGAGCTGAGGCACTTTGGTGCTTTTATTGGCACTTTAACTTTGGATTATACAGCTAATTCACATCAGGATTTGTTCAGAATTTAGTTTCTGGTGTTAAACTCTTATTGGACATATCTTTTTAGACTTTCTCCACTTAGACTAGTAGAGTGTAATACAATTTATAGCACCTCTTCCTTCACTGGTAGGGGTCTGATGATAAAATATGTTCCCTCTGCCTATACTGGTAGATTGGGTATAAAATACGGTGAATAGTTATAGATAGGGATACTCCCTTGCGTGTCCTTAAATCTAACAGATGTAAAATCAACGACAGGTAATATTTCGCCCATAGCCCCTCCCTCTCGACTACCGGTGTATCGGCCTTAGATATCATAGGTCTTACACGCCTATTTTCATCCCCCCATCGCCCCTAATAACTTGTTTGTTCCTCTTACCTAACAGAGTTTCGATTTGCTTATACATTGATTTCTTTGTCTTAGTCAGTGTTCAGGGAGTGTTCAGGGATTACGTTGTACAAGACGTCTTCTCTACATTTTGAAATTACCGAAGGGCGTACATCTGGTTACATTTAAAAGTTAGATTTCATAGTTTTAGCGGCCATATACTTGTGAGTACTGTTAGTGGGGTCGGGTTCTAGAAAACACTCTGTGGCACCGACAGTCATCACTTCAGTACTAGCACGCTTTTCAGTTAACCTTTTGCGATCAGATGCTGTTATGATAAGACTTCTACTTTCCAGTAGTTGCACATCCACTACAAGTTAGATTACATAGTTATAATAGTCTACCTGTGTGTTATACAATATCTTACAACAACATACTAATCCTTAACTAGTTTTGACCATCTGTGTCCGATCTTACATTGTCGGACTTTAAGAATGGGTCGAAGTCCTGGGGGTAGGTGGTTCTCAGGTAATTTCTAAAATCTTTTTTAGTCTTTATGTTTCTGGGCTGGGTGGGTAATCCATTCCAGAGTGTGGTCAACCTGTAGATATACGATTTTTTAAAACTTGTGGCACTTTCAATTTCTTCCCGAACATAGTTCCCTTAATACTATCTTCCTGTTATCTATAGGTAATCATCTTTTAAAGTTCTTCTGAAGGCCATCTCGAGTGTGTGGCTTTGCCTCCTCGTAGAGAGGGCCGGCATATTAACAGTTTTAAATAGGGCTTCCACTTACACGTCAAACATGACCACTGTCAAGAGTGGCCAGTGGCGACGGTCGAACGGTGACCACCCATGGCCATTTTTGACCGTCGCTCTTGACCGTCCTCGGTATACACATACACGTCAAAAAGTACCAGAATGGTAACCGTCGGACGGTCCACTAGGAGGCACCGTCCAACGGTCCATGGTATCCACTTGTACGTCGGACGGTCCCCTAGGGACCACCAGACTTTTGATTCATTAGTGTTTGGACATTTCTCGTCATAGTTCTACATATATATTAGCAAAGCATCGATCTCCAGACTCTACTAAACTCTCCTTGATATTACCAGATAATTATATAAATTTGAAATATTTTAAAAATAGGCTTGGCAAACAGATCACTATCACTGTGTTATAATGTTCTCTGTGTATAACGATATAACAAATTATTGTGGCGAAGGTAAATATCAATGGAGATCGATCAAAGAACAATAGAATTATTATAGAATTGTTCACAATTGCTGCTTCTCTGAGCTACCAGACCCCCCCCCCCCCCACCCCCCACCCCATATTACCTTTTCGGAAACTCATCGTTTTTAGCGTTTTCAGACATAAGAGCGGCCATCACAGCCAACTATAGTGCCTCTATAGGTTTATCACTGCATTCGGGCTATACAGGTTCCTGTACTTCTGTGACTAAACTGAATTTATTTGTGAGACTTTTCTTATATTGTTGCTATTATTCCTGATTGATCTCCATATTACTTATCATTGATATGTACCTTCGCCACAATTATTAGTTAGTTAGTTAAATCATTAATCCGAATAGATCACATATTTAGTCTGCTGTAGTACCCGCATGTTGCAAACTTACTTTATATAGACAATTCTTAGACATTATGTGAACTAGGATTACGTAAGCTAGTTCTTTCATTCAGTGTTTGGTTCTGACCAAACACTGAACGTTTCAAAAGAGCAATAGCTTATATAGGGAAAAGAGAATGGAACGATTTAGATCGAGAGTTCAAAACAATTGTTGATCATAGGTAGTTTAAACGAGCACTCATGAATAGATATAGAGAATTGCTTACTATTTATAAACAATGATAATTGAATTGTTTTTAGACCTGCCCTGTTTTTATACCTGCGGTGAGTTAAGCGAATCGCTTCGAATTACCCAACTATATTTGTATTCCAGTTGCAGTGTTGTTCTGGATATGGTGACTAACTGGATTTGCCTTACATAATTATATGTATATTATATTATAACGTATTTGGAATATTGAATTATCAGCTGTTTTTCTCGCAAATTGTTCGCATGATGACATAATGTATGTATAATGACGATTTTAGAATTCTTTATTTAAGATAAGATAAGAACTACTTTATTCATCAATTAGGACAGTTACATATGACAAATAGGTACACAGACTTCTAGAGGTGACCTCCAGTTCTCCCTGCCGTTACCCTGGCCGAAAGGGGTAATAATATAATACTGTTTTACATTTATAAAGAGACAAGTAAGAAATAAATGACTAATACAAAATCACAACAAGTTCAAAAGGCTATGCCTTTGAGTCTTTCTAAATACAATAATATCATGTTAAGAGAGTAATATATTATATATTTTCAATTTATTTACATAGTTTATTTTCTTTTGAAGCACATGTACCATCGATTGTGATTCCTTATTATTATTGAACGATAGGGCAACGCATGAAATATAGCTGCGTGGACAGTTATGCATGTTTTCTACCTCTTGTTAAAATTCGATTTTTGTTAAATGTCTGGGCCAATAAAAATATTAAAAAAAAGTTATTATTACATCGTCATCACAGGTGGCAATAATATATACTCAGAGTAAAATATTACTTAATACTAACAAATATTCATACATATTTCCACTTTTTAAGTCGAAATAATCATTAAAAACGCCAATAATTAATCATAAATCAATAGAAATGATAAAATAAATGTACAGATTAACTCCAAACTATTCACCAAAATTGTCATAAGCATATTCAGCACCAGGAAAACACCCACATGTCGAAATAGGTAGTAAAATATGGTCAAAATGGCCCTAAATTAATAAAAATCGAATGAAATGATAAAAATAAACTTAAAATAAATGTACAAATGCACTGCAAAATGTTCACATGTATCAAGCAGAGGCATCCAAGATAATAATTAACTTCGTTATGGCCACAAACACCCAAAACAAAAAAATAAATTTTGCTTTGGTCACGTTTGACCGTCCCTTGACGGCTGCCCCTCCGGTCAAAGAAGTACCCCCTGACATCTTTGACCGGAGCATGGACGGTCAAACGGGAGCCATGGACGGTCAAACGGTCCCATGCGACCGTCCGACGGTCGCCTCGGTATCCACTTGCACGTCGGTCAAAAAGTGCCATGGCACCATCCGACGGTGACCGCGTGGTACCAACCGACGTGTAAGTGGAAGCCGAGCTTTATGTATATCTTTCGTACTGGTATATTTGGGAAGTTTCAGTGCAATCTTAATTGCGGAATTTTGCAGGGATTGTAAACAGTCTAAATAATTTTGAGGTGCTGACTGATGAAATATATCTCCATAATCAATGTGGGGGATTATAGTGGTTTTGAAAATTAGTAATAAGGTTTTCTGGTCACAGATCCCATATAGTTTTGATAGGGATTTGAGTTTTGCCCTAACTATGTTGATCTTGCGATCCAAAAATACTTTAAAACTCATTCTCCTGTCTATCTCCACCACCAGGAACTTGTAATATTCAACTGCTTCCAGCTTGTTCTGACCTATATTATAAGATGATACAGTTTCCTTAGGAGGCCTAAGGCATATACTGAGAGATTTACATTTCTTTGTATTAAGAGATATCTTGTTAGTTTCACACCATTTTACAACCTTGTCTAGGTCCTCTTGCAGTCCCCAGATTTTTTCTTGTTTGTTAACTCTTGTACCATATATCACCGTGTCATCAGCAAAGTGCTGGATCTGGCAATGTTTTACCACCTTATGCAGGTCGTTTATATAAGTAATAAACAATAGTGGGCCAAGTGAGGTCCCTTGGGGCACACCACAGGTGACCCCTTTGTACGAAGATAGTTTACCGTCAATAACAACCCTTTGAAGTAGATTGAGATCCTAGTTTGTACATATGTCCTCTACAATCAGTGCAAAAATAAGAGGTCTGACTGTCATATTTCCTATTCCTATTCTCATTCATCATCTAGTTTAATGTTATTACATGGCCGTGGTGTGATGAAACATGTTTGAACTAGATGGTCACATTTGCTGAATGCGAACACCAACCCCAAGTGGTAAGAATTATCATTTCATTTTTCATTTCATTTTTGGTTGACCATCGCCACCTAGTGGCAGAGCACAGCAATGCCTGCATTTCACCAAAATGTTTGGCCACGCCACGCCTGCCCAGGGGCTATTTTACTGTCTAGAAAATCAGTCTTGATCACCCAACTACCTATGTTTTTGCACTCCTCAGGAAAAACAAACTACAGATTTGCCTTCCTTAGCATGTTTGTGTTGATGTGTTCTGGGGTTAATTAGATAGTCAATTAATTAGTCAATTAGTCTGGATCGATTATTATAGGAGAGAGGATACTCCCCCTATTATCAATGGGTTAAATCTCTTCTGGGTAGCTTCCCTCGCTGGGTTGTAAGGAGTATAGAGTTGTCTGGTACTGCTGCATCTGCTTCTCTCTCTATAGGTCTATCTAGTGCAGTATTAGTCTTTACCCATTGCTTTCCCAATAAGAACACAATTCCTGTACCATAAAATAGAATCTTAACCAGCTCTTGTGTGTTTTGCAATACTAGGTTTATTATTGATATAGAGTGCCTTGAATACAATGCCTTTCTTCATTCCGGTCAGTGAGACTCCTACTCACACACATGTTCAGGTTGGATATAAATACATACATGTATACCTTTCAATAGAGTCACAGATCAAACCCAATGGTCAATGTTCAGGTGTATCCATTGATACAGTTATGCAGTTATACAGTGGTACAATCATACAGTTATACAGTTCACAGTTATAAACAGGTAGATGTACTTATCTATTGTTCTGAAGACTGAATCAGGAGACTGTCCCATATTAGCTAGTTCTAGCTATATGTAGTTCTTCTATCAATGTCTCCAATGGGGGTTTTCACCCATACTCCTGGATCTATCAATCTGTCTCTATCTCTTAGGCAAACAGGCCTAAAGGGCAATGGCTCCTCCTAACTGATATAGAGTGGTGTTGAAGACTATATCAGTTGAAGATGATGATGGTAGGAGATGAAGAAGTGTCCAGTCTCTGCACCTCTCCTATATATATATGCCCATATCTTTAGTTCTACTATATGGCCTGACTTACACTATCCAATGCCTGCTTGTTCTGTCAACACATGTTTGCCCGTGCGTCATCGCATGATTCCATCTAAACCAATCACTCCCTGTTACACAGAACATATGTCACGAGGCAATGCCTAATCATCTCAACTCCCATAGGGAATACACCCTCTGTCAAGGAAAGGGAAGTTGCTCTCGACTTTTCTGATGGCTTTCAGGGCTTCACTCTTATATAGGTGAACTACAACATCTATTATTCATGCATTCAATCGACCTACACTCTTGACCTGTGCTTGCTCCCTAGGCTTGGTAACATGCAGCTTAAGGGTCTTACACACCAACACTCTCCCCGACTAAACTTCTTGCCCGTCTCGGGCGAGGTCAGGAACGGATGTCTTTCAATCTCCCTCAAGAGTCCAATACATATCAACATAAGTGACCACAATGATGATTAAAGATACAAGTGTAAAAGTTCGAAAAACCTCTGGGAGTCCCTCAGAGAACAATCTTTCCTTCAGCTTAAGTCAGTTGCATTGTATTACTTTCTCTACTCTATACCCACATATATACCTCTATGTCCTAATAATAACATGATTACTTATCTACTCCTCAATCATGTGGTGAGGCCTCCATAAATATATGTCTTGTTCCTACTGAGATATACATACACTAGACACATAGGCAACAATACTATGAATTGTCTGACAGTCATCTTTCGAATATTAATCAACCTCTGTCACATATCACTACATACATTAATACAAACTCCATGTGTTTCTTCTAATATGAAATACCTATACATCCTATTCGATATATATATTCTTAGTCACAAATCAGCATCCTTGCTACAATTATACCTTTACATTTATATTTCTAGAGTTATTCAAGATAAATAGTATGTTAACTGCGGTTCCTTCCTCCTCACCGTCCATGGGGACAAGCATTATTGTTTCCAAAAGATTAATTAAATTTTTCATTGGGATGTTCTAGCTGTATCCACCCAGGAGTGCTACAGGTCCCTTTTCCCTGGTTACAGCATCTCCTCATCCTCCACATCCGCGATGATGGCCGCGTCCGAGCAATCCATACTCACTGTGCTGGAGGATGTTGAATATCCGCCCCTGCCTTTCCTAGCCCAGTGCCAATTGGGGTCAATTGGTGGGGTCAGTGCACCCCGGGGTATCCATTGCTGCCACCTCTGGGGAAAGGTGCTTGGATACCTGTGCTCTCCATAGGCCTCAGCCTCCGAGAACACTGGACTGTCCAGGTTTGTTTTGTATGGGTTGACCCCATACATTCCCCTGACTACCCTTCTCTTTGGGGCAGCTCTCTTTAATGCTAGTTCGTCAACATCCCACAAACCTCCATCGTTCAATGGAGAGTAGCAGAAAGCACAAGTCTTATGGGGCACTTGTTTCTCCCAATAACAGACCTTGTGCACTATCACCGCGCAGCAAGGGTACCGACCACCCCACCTGAGGAAGACCTTTGGGTCATCCTCCGCTCGGCCCTCCTGCATTCGGTCTATAAAATCATATTGACAGATCGCGCATGTGAACATGAATCCTTCCCGGGACGCCAAATAATGGCCTACCCCGGTCGTAAGGATTTCTTCCAGAAGATGTGGCTGAAAATTAGTATCCCGTTCATTTAGTACCCCCAAATATATATCTTCGTCATTCAGGCATGTTGTCTGGCATGACCTGACTATCATATCAAAAACAGCCACTTCCTTCTGGTCCTTGTAAAACCCAAATACTGAGATTATTCCCATTCGCTCAATCATGTTCAGAATTACCGTAGTTGCAAATTTTACGTCCCTTAGGATGAGGCGAGGAAGAAGAAGAGGAAAGAAAGACACATCAATAAAGTACAATAAAAAGTCCATCCAGCTTTCACCCTCACAGGGTTCTTTGCTGACATTGCTGACAGAACCCTGTGTGTTGTTCCCAGCGGTAGCATCAGCGGCATCCTCAGAGGGGCATCCTCCCGAAAATCTCTGGCCGCTCTGAAGTATGCCATCCTCTCCAGTAGTTCGGGAGTTGCCTCGGGGACCTCGATTGCTCCCTCGTCACCTTCATGCTCCAGAGACGAGCCCGCCTCATTCTGCGGCTGGTCCTCCTTTTCCTCCTCGGTAGCCGTTGTCCGCTTGTTCTCCTTTAATAACCACAATACAATACATATGATCAGTAACCAAACCTTATTATGCTATTTCTGTGTGCCTTGGTGTCTTGACCACTCAAATACTACATCCTAATAATTCTTACATTCCATCCTACCCTGCAAGAGGCAATTGTTTCACTTATAGACACCAGGCCACAGTGCTGACTCTATCTTATCTCTACTGATAGAATTTGTATCGCTACAAGTAATCATTTTCATATACTACTGACATTTAGTATTGGTTATACGGTGGCAATTTCATTAGTATCCGCCTCAATACAGGCGCTCTTTTGCCCTTATGAAAGGCATTATTCTTTACCTCTACACTGATTACCCAATAATACATGTTCTAATTAATGTTAATGTTAATGTTAGTTCATTAATCTATATCTTTATAAACACTCTATTAAAAATTGGGTTTCTCTGAATTTCTGACACTTCCATACTCACACCGGCATGGCTTTTCGTGTGTTCCCTATGCCGAGTTGGTGGGGGCCTCGTCGGAAGATGATCCAGAAGATCTCTCCCTGCTCCCGCTTTCCTCCAGGATATCCATTTCTCCATGTCCCCCCAAAATTTGCTCAGTCCCTGAGCCAAACCCAGCTACTGATAATCTCGATGACACCTGTGATGATGAGCCCCTACTAAACACTGACATCCTTCTAATTTCTGGTGACATTGATGTAGTTTCATCCAGCAAAGTTACCCCTGTAAATCTGCTATTTGCAGCCTGCAGATCCCCTGAACCTGCAGCTCCAACTCTCTGAACCCTAGTCTGAGTAATCTGGGTGAACTCCGCTCGCTGCTTCATTCCCACTGAATAGTAGAGATCCCCGTTATTCAACAAACGTCTAATGCTAAATCCTGTCATCCAAGTCACCATTACCCTATTCTTAATAATTACCGGAACCCTACACCTACCTCTAGTGTATACAAAGTCCCCAGGCACCAACAAGTGAACTTTCGCTCCTCCCAACCTGAAGGCTACCTTGTCAATCGTTATCTTAGGAACTGATGTCACCTTTACCAGGTCTGGCACATCAAATATCTTGGCTATTGTTATCATTACTGTCCTATCCAAATTTCCCACTCTCAGTACAAGCTCCGTGTTATCATTGTTAGTAGTTTGTTTCATGCAATTTCTACACCTACTGATAATTGCATTAGGAATGCATAACTTTACCACTGCGAAACACACCCTAAAACATCCGCACATCAACTTCAAACACTTCCCGATCAGAATAAGAATCATTATGACCAGGACCATGGATACTGTCTGCTCCATATATTCTAATCCAGCCAGCAGATTCCAGTCCGAAAAATCACTCTCCGGCTCCAATGCTGGCATTTCAGGCACTTTTGCCAATATCTTAATCGAATTACCCCCGTCTAGTGCTTTAACTACCTTAGCCATAGTAAATCCCGCTATGATAGCTGCTAACCTATAGTATTTTACCGAGAGATACATTATCGACAGGAATGTAGTTACTGTAGTTACCACATTGACTATGATTAATACAGATTTAAATCCTACTGGTACCCTGTCATACCAAGTCAATGCCAACCATTTTGGCCTAGCCAAATCTTTCTTTACTAGTTCGATTTCCTTCGCAAAGTCTGACAGAGAAGAAGTGAAATTGTCACCAAATTTAATCTTAATTTCCTTTAAGTGTTCTGTAATATTTGGCACCTGTAGCAATACCTGTTCTTCTACCTCAAATGATAATCCCTCCTCCGGGTCCGGTATCTCAAATACCTCCAACATAGGTATATTGACACTATGCATGACCCTAGTTACAGACATATTCGCACAATGCATGGGCGAACCAGTTGTTGTTAATGGCCCGACTCTCATCTGGCAATCGCATTCGATATCGACGACACACAGAGGGCAGTTTAGGCTCCTCACTCTGTTGCCGCCATCGCAGATCAAAGAAACCGAACCCTCGGCCTGCATGACCAGAAATCTAGCCTCCCCCAATGCATGCATTGCCGGTGGGAAATCCTCAAATGGTACCACCTCAATCGTGCAAAAACGGCGCAAGTCATTTGTATGACCCTTAAAAGCCGCCAATGCGCATGTCTTATCTGACCAGGAGCGGTGTGCTATGGGATGTGGGCACAAAACCATATGATCCCTCTTACACACTCGTAGATCTGACTCATACAACTCGGCCGTGATTCCCCACTCTTTATTTACCGCCAAATAATCTGGAAGGTTTTTAATTCGTGTGAAACCCCTATTTTTCTCCTCCCCGACTGTCAGTGGCACTGGGAAAGATGTTATTGAATATATCTCTAAGTAACTTGGTCTGTTGCTCACAGGTATGCTTAGATGAATAAATAGGTGCTCTCCTGAATATGTTACCGAACGTAATACACTGTCATAGTAAAAGGACAAATCTGTCACTATTAAATGCTGATCTTTAATCCCAATCTCTGCCTGGACTTGCTCCAGGGCTTTTTCCATCTCTTCCGGCGGTATCAGAGTCGCTAATATCTTTCCTGACAAAAGGCTCTGGACCGCCAATGTGAATAATCTTACTTCTGATTCTAAATGATTTAAGATACTCAATCTATGCTGTCTTTGTGCAATTGCCGCTTCAAAGTACTGCAACCACCTTTCTCTAGTCTCTATGGATTTATAGTCCCTGAATAGCACAGTAAAACCTTCCCTTACTGATCTTTCCAATTCCTCTGAGTAACTAGCCTGCCTTATGAGTTCATCCCCCAAATCCTGTAACTTATTAGATGTTTCATTAATAAAACTAGCAAATACCCTATTAGTATTGTTTAAGTTCTGTCCCAAGTCTCGTGCGTAATTATAAACCTCTATCACCGAATCCCTATAAGAATTTATATCCGACACCAGAGCTGTTCCAAAAATACGCCGAAATAACTAAATCCCAGAGGAGCCCGAGAATCCCTAGTGGGATTCTGTCCGAAAGCAGGTAGACCTAGAATTAAATCCAAACTTCTCTCTTCCTTTCTAAGGCGTACCGCCGCAGAATCTATGCTCCTATCTAATTGTCCCAGAATGGGCTGAAGTTTTTGACACAAAGTCCCATCCCAATCCATTTTCAATTTATCCAATTTCCAATTAACTGTAACATTTCTAGTTCTAGCCAAGTTTACTGGATGTGTGGGTGGCCAACCCCTACCCTTTACACATATAGATTTATGCGGTGCATGATATGCCGAATAGTTTTCTGGCCTATCTACCACGAAAGTAAGATCTACATAGCTCTGTCCCGATATTAGTGTCAAATGAGATTTCTTAAACAAAATTCCGGCCCCCTGTCGCAGGACATAAGGGTCGTTTGGATCCTCAGCGAAAGTCAGATGTACCTTAAAAACAAGCCACATCCCATGTTATAAATCCTATACTATACCAGGAAAATTTCAACCCTTGTTGAAAACAAGTTAATGTTAGTCTATTTGCCACTTAATTTCTAAAGTAATCCAAATGTAACTCTCCATGAGTAAGTAAGCTCCTTGCGTTGATCAACAATAAAATTCTAAACACAAGAAATATTATGTGAAAAACCCCTTCATACAAAGGTAGTTTCTATCTTTCAATATACTACTCACCCCAGCCATCAGCAAAGCTGCTGCTGCTGCCAGAAACCTTGCCATGATATCAGCCCTTAGCTAATTCAACTATCCTCAGTCAATAGAATGTATATTACTGGGAATTGAACAAGTCGTCCGTTGTTGTGGTCAGCAAGGAGTGGTGACTAACTCCGTCTCTCCGGCTGTATATATATGCCTGCCTCTTAGTATGCCTTACGTAGGCCCAATTAATTTGTATGAACTGTCACTTGTACAAGGGTATTCATCCTCCCTGATCCAATTAATTATACACCATCAGTGCATCCGATGTCACTGTACCCTAACCTGTCAACGCCTATTATCTAACTGTAATCCCCAGTTGCCAACCTTCCTGTCAGAGGATGGTCACTTCACGCTGTAATCCCCTAATGTCCATGCGGGTACCCCCGATTAGCATATCACCTCGCTACTTAAATCCTCACTTCTAATTCCTAATTGCATGGGTCGCACTTTTAATCAGTTAATCGATGTAATGGATGCGCGTCTCCTGCTGATTTAGCTAACCCTCTTAGCATGTTTGTCCCTCTGGCATTCACACTGCATATATGAATCTCAATATATCACCGCCTCTGTCTCTCCCTAACCCTTGAGGGTTACGTATCTTACCACACAAAGCAAATCTATGTACACCCACTCAAACCCTGTTGTATTCGAGGAACTCCTATATCTCCACTGCCCTCCAAGTGTATGCGGCATTCCATTTCATTTCCAAGATATTGTTTCAAAATGTTATTTTGGAAAAAGAAATTCCTTGCCTAGTTTGTGGCCACTCCCCAGGCTAAACCCCTATTTTCCCCATGCATGCTCTCCTTCAGGTTCATGCCTAACAAAACACTGTTCCTCTAGGAGAACAATAAGAAATACAGATGTCATTTTTCTAATTGTTATTGGTTTGGTGTTCTTACCCATTGTTCGAGACTTCCCATAGATATTATCACCTCTATGTCCCGGCGCTACATCCCTCCATGTTAATCATGGAAAATTTCTTTTCAACAGGAGACAAATAATTCTACTTATTTCACCTCCTAAGACAAATTTAATCCGCTTACCTAATTATTCCTGCCTTGACTGGGTATCGTACTATACCACTGTGTGTGTGTGTGACTATAGCTGTCCCCTCCTGCGGCGGCAGGCGTGCTTGGGGGAACGGCCTGAATGGCCTGAATGGCCCCGCTGCTCCACATCGGACCTCCCGGGTCCGAATATATCCCAGCCATGATAGATAGATGGGCCTGCAGGCGTTCTCTCTTTGTGTGCTCAACCATGTGTTGTCTCAACGTGGTTTCTGAGTGGAAAAACTCTCCACACTTCCCACAACAGTAGCTTTCCATCCCATGCGCCCTCCAGTTATGTTTGGTAAAATCACCTTTTCTATTGTAGTATAGGCCACATGTCGCGCATTGAAATCTTGCTAGTCGTACCGAATCCATATCAGAGGCCCTATCTGTAGGCCTCATTCCAGTAGGAAGTCCCATTCCTTCCATCACTGCTGCATTGTCTTGTATTAAACGCAATGCTCTACCAAGCAACGTTGCTGCTTCTTTACACTGTGTGAAACACTTCTCCATTTTCTCGTTGTTTTCATTGCTCGTTGTATCTGCCATGGTTGATCAGAGTAATACTCTTCCTGCACGCGCTATTGGAGTAGTAGGAGTGAGTTATAGCATCGCGACAGCTTGCACCCCACTCTCCCTCGAGCGCGTCCACCTATTACGTTTAAGGCCCTGTGTCCATTCCACAGTATTTCAACGCAATATATTTCCCTCAGCTAACTCTCTCAGCATTAGGCTTTCATATTTCTCAGTAATCTAGGCACCTCTCGTACCTCCATTTCACGCTCTAAAAATCTCTGTTTTGCACCCTCATTCAAAGATAGCTCATCAATCCAAACAATGGATCCATCCTTGAATCTAGCCCTCAGCCGAATTGCTTCTCCTTTTACCTTTACTGCATCTATTATTTCCAATATTTCAGAGAAAACCGGCTCATTGTCAAACCTATTTTTTGTGGCCATGGGTACCTCATCTGCCCCATGTGCATCACTTGCGGGTATTTCTCCTGCAGTTTCTTCCCTTATTACTGGGTTACCTGTGTGGCTCCTACCTTCTGGTACTCCAGAGTCCAGAGGTAAATCTGATTCTTCCAGCTCCATTGGATCTTCAAATGGCCCACTAAGTGGCGCCCACTGACCAACAGTTTCTTCTCGTAAGGCTCATTTTTAAACCTATCTACTGTTACTGGTTTTGTCAGAATTTTCCCATCCAAAATTCGCTTTAAAATTACCGATTTTTCTGTTACAAATCAGACCAATGTATACGGACCATGATAAGTGCAAGTTAATTTTAATTTTATGCCAGGCTTTGATACCCTAGGCCAGAACAAATAAACAATATCTCCCTCCGTAATATCTGGGTAGTAGGAGTGTTTGTCATAAGCCTCCTTCATTTGTTTCTGCCTTTCAAGGAGTATTTCCTTTGCCACCTTTGCTGCTTTTTCTTGCAATTTTAGCATATCTACGAAAACTTCACACATATCTCTTTCATCCTCTGAGGGATTTATTAGTTGTGTCTCCATCGGCCAGACAGGTTGGAATCCGTGCAGCAATAAAAATGGTGAGTGACCGGTGGCATGGGCCGGTGACATGTTCAAAATCGATTCCACCAGAGGAAGGTGATCATCCCAATTGTCCTGTCGGTCATTTACTAGGAAACGCAGCTTGTCTAACACGTTTTTATTGGCTCTTTCTATGAGCCCGCTGGCCCTCGGGTGCAACGATGTTATGAAGGATTGGCTAATCTTTGCTCGAGCACAGAACTCCTCAAATGCTTTAGAAATAAAAAGTGAACCATTGTCCGATATGATCCTTTTAACTGCGCCAAATCGCAGTACCACCTTATTGTAGAAATTCTTAATCAAGGTGTCCGCCTTTAAATCAGGCACTGGTATGGATATAACATACCTACTGTAGTAACAAATCACATTTATTATGTGTTTGTTTCCCGCTTTCGTTTTTGGCAAATTCTCCAGTGCGTCCATGTTCACACAGGACCATGGACTAGTCTCTGGATCCCTTAATGTTAATGGTGAACGGATCGGTCGTGTCATAAGCCGAGTTCTATTGCACCTATCACAGGAATGGCAATATTTCCTCACATCCCCATAAAGAGTTTTCCAGTAAAATCTGGAACATAGTATTGGGACCATTTTGCTTGGGCCCAAATGTCCTGCTAACTCACAGCTATGGTATAGCTGTAGTATTGGCGCTACCAATTCCTTTGGCACTACCATTTGTGCCCTCAGCACCACTCCATTGGCCTTCACCAGTGGGTATTTGAAAAGCATGTCCTCTGCTATAAAATAATCGGGCTCTTTCAATGCAACAGCCCTTGCTAGATTCTTTTTGTCGGGAAGTATTCCCTCCTCTATGTACTTAATCAGCGCACCCACTACAGCGTCCTCCCGCTGTTTTTCTGCCATTACTTTTTTGTCTGTCGGAAGAGTGCTATAGCTCTCCCAATCGATATCTATAGTTCGCTTAGTTCTTGGCCGACCTTTCTTACGCTTCTTCTTCTGTTTGTTTACCGCTCCAACTATCATTACTGCATCTACCGGCAATAGATCTGATATTGGGGCTGGGTCTGGATCCTCTGTATACCTGCTTCTCGAAAGCACATCAGGCACTGTGTTTGCCGATCCTCTCAAATGTTCTATAGAAAAATCGAAATTGCGTAGGATCATTACCCATCTACTGAATTTCCCCTTTTTCTTGTCGTTATTTAGCAGTGAACACAAAGCGCTATGGTCTGTATATAACTTAAACCTCCGGCCCTCTAAGTAGACCCTGAAATGCTGTACAGCCCAAACGACTGCCAACAATTCCAATTCTGTTGTCGACCATCTCGATTCTGTGTCAGACAATGTTTTTGCCGCAAATGCAATGGGCCTCTTTTTGCCCTTCTCTTGGAACTGAGATAAGGTTGCCCCTAAACCAATTCCTGAGGCATCCGTTTCAAGGATGAACTCCTTTGAGAAATCCGGAAATGAAAGCACAACGCCTTTCATTAATTCCTCCTTTAAGCTCTCATATGCTTTTTCTTGTTCCTCCCCCCAAATCCACTTTTGTTCTTTTTTCAGAAGTATCGCCAGTGGCTTGGCCTTGGAGGAAAAACCTTGTATAAATTTTCTGTAATATCCAACCATACCCAGGAATCGCTGGATATCTGACACCTTTTTTGGTGTTGCTAATTTCTGTAATGGCCTCAGATTGTCGTCATGTGGCTCAATGCCCTTTGCTGATATTGTATGCCCCAGAAACTTTATTCTGTCGCGCCCCATCACACATTTTGAAGGCTTCAATTTGAGGTTTGCATTCCTCAATCGGCCAAATACCTCTGCCAGGTCCTTCAAGTGTGTATCAAAATCAGGGCTAAAAACTATACAGTCATCGATATAACACAGACATGTCTGGTACCTCAGTCCAGCGGTTACCATGTCCATTACCAACTGGAACGAACGCGGCGCGTTCGCCAATCCCATCGGCCGACTGGTATACCTGTACTTATCGCCAGAAGCCGACAGAAACGCTGTGTAATCTCGGCTATCCTTTGACAGTGCCACCTGATGGAATCCAGACTGCAGGTCGAGACAGCTAAAAATTGAAGGTTTTCTCTGACCCACATTGTCAAGTATATCATCAATTCGTGGTATACTCATGTACATTTCCTTTGTGGATTTATTTAACCCTCTGAAATCCACGACAAGCCTCCAGAAAGCTGTTTTACCTGGAACAGCATTCCCCTTCGCCACCAGAAAAGCTGGTGAGGCCCATTCAGAGCCGTAGCATCGCTCGATGACGCCCTGTTTCCGCTGTTGTTGTATTATTTCTTCCATCATCCGGGTTCTCCACCAAGTGTTGATGTGTTCTGGGGTTAATTAGATAGTCAATTAATTAGTCAATTAGTCTGGATCGATTATTATAGGAGAGAGGATACTCCCCCTATTATCAATGGGTTAAATCTCTTCTGGGTAGCTTCCCTCGCTGGGTTGTAAGGAGTATAGAGTTGTCTGGTACTGCTGCATCTGCTTCTCTCTCTATAGGTCTATCTAGTGCAGTATTAGTCTTTACCCATTGCTTTCCCAATAAGAACACAATTCCTGTACCATAAAATAGAATCTTAACCAGCTCTTGTGTGTTTTGCAATACTAGGTTTATTATTGATATAGAGTGCCTTGAATACAATGCCTTTCTTCATTCCGGTCAGTGAGACTCCTACTCACACACATGTTCAGGTTGGATATAAATACATACATGTATACCTTTCAATAGAGTCACAGATCAAACCCAATGGTCAATGTTCAGGTGTATCCATTGATACAGTTATGCAGTTATACAGTGGTACAATCATACAGTTATACAGTTCACAGTTATAAACAGGTAGATGTACTTATCTATTGTTCTGAAGACTGAATCAGGAGACTGTCCCATATTAGCTAGTTCATACAATCATACAGTTATACAGTTCACAGTTATAAACAGGTAGATGTACTTATCTATTGTTCTGAAGACTGAATCAGGAGACTGTCCCATATTAGCTAGTTCTAGCTATATGTAGTTCTTCTATCAATGTCTCCAATGGGGGTTTTCACCCATACTCCTGGATCTATCAATCTGTCTCTATCTCTTAGGCAAACAGGCCTAAAGGGCAATGGCTCCTCCTAACTGATATAGAGTGGTGTTGAAGACTATATCAGTTGAAGATGATGATGGTAGGAGATGAAGAAGTGTCCAGTCTCTGCACCTCTCCTATATATATATGCCCATATCTTTAGTTCTACTATATGGCCTGACTTACACTATCCAATGTCTGCTTGTTCTGTCAACACGTGTTTGCCCGTGCGTCATCGCATGATTCCATCTAAACCAATCACTCCCTGTTACACACAACATACGTCACGAGGCAATGCCTAATCATTTCAACTCCCATAGGGAATACACCCTCTGTCAAGGAAAGGGAAGTTGCTCTCGACTTTTCTGATGGCTGTCAGGGCTTCACTCTTAATATAGGTGAACTACAACATCTATTATTCATGCATTCAATCGACCTACACTCTTGACCTGTGCTTGCTCCCTAGGCTTGGTAACATGCAGCTTAAGGGTCTTACACACCAACACTTGCGAAGCAAAACATCAGGGTTAATAGGGTCTTTACTGAACTTTAAATGCACATACCCTCACTTTCCACGGCATATCTAGGATTCTAGTTCCGAAGCCATGACAGCATGCTTGATCTGTTTCGCACGCTCAGCATGACTCGGTGAAAGTTCAGGTAAACTTGGAGAATGGTTTCTCACTCTCTCACCAGTCACACCAGAGCTATAAACAAAGCATATGTATGTGCAGAACCATCGCTTACATCTGCGATGGTTCGCACATGAATTTAACACAAAAACAAAATGATTTTAATGCGACTGGCCACAGGAGGAGGGAGGGACAGCTTTGAGTATGGTGGGTGGGATGGTGGGCAATGTCAACCTAAAAAAACAATCTATATTTATCACAGTAAATAGCCCAAGACTTCCCATCAAGTTGTGAAAATACTCTGGTGCCACATACCTCTAGATTTCAGTTTAAGTTTTTAGAATATTGATTACAAATTATGAATATATTACCGGTACTTAAAAAATTAGATTGATGAAATAAATCTGATGGTCCAAATAGTAGATAAAAGGCGGCGCCACTGTTTGGTGTTTTGAGACCTATAGGCCTATTGATCCATTGGATAGGCCCTTGTATATTTTGAGTTTTCTTCGGCTTTGAAAAATTAATTTTAGCCTACTATTTATTTGTCATATGCCCCCAGTTCCCCAGCATAAAGTTGACATTCACATGTAGATATTTTAAGCTTAGCCTGTGGCCAAATTTGTTTAAGATAGGACCACTTAAATTAGGCCCTTTGTGAGTTTGAACTTTTTACCAACCCACCCCCTAAATTGCAGTAAAATGTAGGCTACCGTATTAGGCCTAGCCTATATAGCCTAGGCCTAATTGCCAATTTCTCATTTTTTGTCTGCTCATCCAACATAAACCTAGCGGATAGGCCTACCTGGGCATCATTTAATAAAAATCAGAAGAAATTTATTTCCAACTCAATAATTGAGGTAATTAATTAAGGCAATAGGCCCCAAGCGTGTGTTTTTTTTTAAATTTAAAAAATATTCTCAAATTTTGCCCGAATTGGGTAGGCCTATGCGGCTGCTCATTACTACATTAGAAATGTCTATAGCCTAAAGATGATTTCTTTTTTTAAATGTTCTGAAGGAAAATACGTTTAACGGACTAATTTAAGTTAAGTGGTCTATTAACAGTGCCAGCTCCATCTAGTTCTACCACAAATCATCAGATGGCAGGTGTGAGCCATTGACTAACTAGTAGCCTAGCTAGGTTCTGTCCTATCTTGCCCTAGGTTCTCTACATAGTCATAATATAGCAAGAATACCATACTCTGTTATTCTTGCTTTTATTCCACGATTCTTAACTTATTACAACTTTATTTGATTTATTTCACCAAATTGTGTTGTCCGCATAGTTCACCGATAGTCTCGAACGGTAGTGACGTCACTGTAAAATACAGGGAGTTTATATTGTACACCTTGTGAGCGGCAAGTATATCGATTATATTGTACGCTCACGGCCAAATCGTGGGATAAAGGCCTATTCAAGAAACATAAAGGAGGCTTGAGAATGAAAAAAAAATGAATCTCTCTTAGCCTAATGTCTAACGGGTGGTTGGGTTCGGTCATTAACCTAGGCCTACCCACCATTGATTCAATAGTTCACTGTTGGGCTAGCTTCATTCCATTTCCATATGATAGACCTAATTCTAGCACTCTTAGTAGACTGCTAGGCTACCTGAAGCAAAACTAATTAAGGTTGGAAACTAAAAAAAATAGTACCGTACGCCTAATTTACGTGTAAATATAGGCCCTTTCACTCTAAGAAGAAAGGGTTCTAACAAGAACCCTTAAGGGTTCTTCGGCTTGTCGACATGGCAGAACCCCTAATGGTTCTACTTAGAACCCTTTTTTTAGGGTTCTAAGTAGAACCCTCATTTCGGGAATAGGCAGGGTTCTACATAGAACCCTCGATTTGAAGAACCCTTTGAAGAACCCTCTGGCCAAAATAGGTAGGGTTCTACATAGAACCCTGATTTGAAGAACCCTCAAGCTAAAATATGTAGGGTTCTTCTTAGAACCCTTGATTTGAAGAACCCTCCATCTGAAAATGTCCAGGGTTGATTTTATTATTGTTTCATTGCTGAAGTAACATCACTTTTCATCAAATTATTCAACATATTCCATTTCATGGTGTGGATAGTATGTTCCCTTATTCTTCAGTGGGTATTCCAGTCAATACATTCTTTCGTCCTTCCATTCTCATCTCCTCTAGAAGAATAAAACATCAACAATGCATAAGAGAGTGGGTTCAGGGCATAGCTTGTTCCCCACGCTGACACGCGAGCCCTCCCGTGCGCTACCGTATATACCCGTGTATAAGCCGGACCCCGTGTATTAGCCCACCCCGTTTATAAGCCGGGGGTTCAGCACTTCATAACATTAATATAAGCCGGGCCCCGTTTATAAGCCGGGTGCCTCTACTGCCATGAGAAAACAACAATATTGAATTTGAGGTATTTATGGAAAAAAAATAAAAATGCAAGGTTAGATTAATAGAATATGTATGTCACACAAATAAAAGAACTCCAACAAAAATTCTGGTAGTGATTTTTGGTTAAATTCGAGTTTAAAACATGGGAACCAGTGCAATGAATGACAGTAATAATAAACAAGAGTTCCAGCTAAATCTACTGGTTTTCCATTATTGTAATATAAGCCGGGCCCCGAATATAAGCCCACCTCGAATATAAGCCGGGTCAATTCACCATTTGAAATTAATATAAGCCGGGGCTTATACACGGGTATATACGGTATTTATAGACTCTGGGCACCAGGTAGTCTGACGCGAATGCTACTGTTAGCAACGATGGGGGAGGAGGACTAAGGTAAAGCTAGCTGACACCTTTGTCGTCTCCATTCATGCTGGTCACTTTACCGAACTAGATAGAAGTAATTATATTAGATATAATGAATAATAAGATGTTTACCCACTCAGAGACAAGGCGAGAATACATGTATGGGTCTAGAAATACAGAAATTGTGAAACTAAAACATACTCACTACTAGAAATCGGCTAGAAATCCTTGAACGTTTTCCAACTCCTGCTCAGGTTTGAAAGATGGCGGTTATGATTGACGCATGCGCAGTGATGGTTTAACCTTGCCTGATGTATAGGGGGTTCTTTGTAGAACCGTTTTGAGCTAAAGAACCCTTCAAGTGCACAAAGAACCCTAAAATCGCTGAAGAACCCCTATGGTTCTAGATGGAACCTCCGGTGGTCCCAAAGAACCCTTTTAGGTGTCGAAGAACCCTAGGGTTCTTGGTAGAACCATGAGGTTCTATCAAGAACCCAAAAGAACCCTTTTTTCTTAGAGTGTTGGCTCTGGTATGATGAGTAAAGCCAAATAACCGAATGAGAAATCTATAGGCCTAAATATTTTCAAGAGGTAGATCTACCGTAGGCCTATATAGCCTATCCTATATAATATATAGCCATAGGGCCTATAGGCCTAAGCCTAGCCTAATTAATTTTTAGAACCCCCTATCCGCCTTTAAATTTGTAAATTCTTTTAGCTAGCCCGTTAAAGTTTAATAGGCCTATATATAACAGGGGCGGTTCGGGAGGAACCCCCCCTTGGGCCCCATGATGCCCTTTTTGCCCTCCCCCAAAGTCCCCTTTTTCCGCCCCAAAGTGCCCTTTTTTCCTGCCCCAAATTGCCTTTTTTTCCCGCTCTAAATTGCCTTTTTTCCCCGCCCTAAATTGACTTTTTTCCCACCCCAAATTGCCTAAGAGTTTGTGCCCAAAGTGCCCTTTTTTCCCATGCTAAATTGCCTTTTTTCTTGCCTTAAATTGCCTTTTTTCCTATCCCAAATTCCTCCTCAAATCAAATCCACACAATAGGCATAACAATATTAAAATTAAATTACCTCTTCTGGTCGGATTTCAAGATCTCATAATGAGAGGACATTACTTGTTTTCAAATATACTCAATGACTGCCCCCTAACAGTGAAAATTGTTCAAAATGTCTATTTGTGACATAGGTGTAGCCTCCTTAACTAGTAGACTGTACAGTTACAAAAATTCTACCAGATGAGTTTAAATCCATATCTGGTACTTGGGTGCAAACCGTCCCAACATCTGTATCATTTGGACTGCATAAACATATCCTGCAATAGCAATATTTGCAGATATTTTGAGGTTTCTATTTTGTGACATAATAAGTATATGAGCAATTCTACCAATTGGTCGTCATTTGACCATCCAGGACTGAAAATTCTTAATTTTTTTTAATTGCTTCTATGAATTTTTTTTTTCGTACGTAAACTAGACATATTACTGCTAATATAGACGAAATTTGGAAAGTTAATAATGAATATTGTAGTCAGGGCAGCCTGGCAGAGACTGTGACTGGAACTCGACTGATAGGTGCACAGGAGAATGGTACATATTTCTACATAAATGAGGATTTAAATTAGAAATAAATTAAAACAAATATGCACATAATGTTTAGAATTATTGTGTACGTTATAGGTCTCGACATAAGGATCATAACCCTTTTTAGTTTGTAAAAATATTCCAACTAGAAGAAAAGTTACAGCCAAATAACGATTCCGTAATGGTAATGGTAATGGCAGCGGCAAGGGTCACAGGGCATTGACTGTAGTTCTACCCATATACACTTACACTCCAGTATATTTAGAATATTATATACAATAATAATAATATTCATCCCCCCCACAAAAAATCTCCTTTTAAGTTGACTTGAATACTTGTAATGGTTGTTTATGAAGGTAAATATGAATTCTGTTTTAAGTATTTAGAGTCAAAATTTTTAGGGAAAAGGTTCCTTTATGTCCCAACAACACATGCCAGTGTTAATTGTCAGTGTCACTGTCAGTGTCAGCGTCACGTGTGGAATACACACGTGACGCTGACACATTTCCCACCCTACTTTCCCATTAAGGAGAACCTGGGTGGATTTGTGTTTTTTTTAATGAAGTATGTACGACATCTCATCTATATGTATATTATTAATTATAAAATCCTAATATTTTTAAAATGTGGTAGATTAAAAATACTCACGTGACGCTGACATAAGAACTGCCCAACTATTACCTTTGTTTCCATTATTCCAAATTATGAACAGAAATCCGGACTGATTTAGTTTTAATATGTCAAGTCCATGTAGAACTAACAAAATAAGTATATATTATTCACCCCAGGTTAATAATTTTTTTCCAGTCATGGATTTTATCTTCCACACGTGACGCTGACATTTAGGCTTCCCAACATATTTTTTGATTCTTACTATGTCAAAGATCCATAGTAAAAGAATAAAAAACAAATAATGGAATAGTCAGGGTCAAGGCTCAATGGTAAAATAAGTTTAAACTATGTTCGAATATATATTTTGATTTATTTCCAACATTTTAATAGGTCTCTCGTTATTTTTCTTCATTTTTAAGGCCCTAAAATCCAGTTTTGGGACTCCCATGCCGAAATTCCTAGGAAAAAATATGTAAATAAGGGGTATTTTTTATGTATTTAGGGCTGGCGGACACAATAAAACTATTGAAAAATGTCTCCTATCAATTTTTCCCATTCAAATAAGCAAAACACGATTTTAGGGTCAAATGACGACCAAATGGTGGATTTGCCCTATGCCTTGCTGGTCATGAGATCTAACCTTTCCATCACACACAAATACTTAAAATAGTTAATAATAATAGTTGATATCAAATGGGGTATTGGGTTAATCCACTTGAACTTATAAAAAGTAGAATTAGCCTTTTTCACCTTATTTGATGTATTTTGGCTTTAGTGTGTGACACAAGTATACCCTGTGCTGGCCATGAGAACTGATTGATTGGCTGTGTAAAAATTGTTGGGATAATAGTTTCCAGTGGATATAAGATATTGAATGATGTATTGCATGTGGCCCATATTGATTTCATCTTGACATAGAATAATTTCATATGCAATTTGTGGTTAAAACATTTTTGTACAATTTTGCAGTGTTTTCAGGTTAAAAAAGGGCCTCATTATGACAAAATGATAATTTTTCAACTGGTTTTCTGAGTGGAATCTATTTTTCAAACAGTTTTAAATTGATTTGAAAAAGTAAAAGTTGAAATCAGGCTATAATGTATCTAGAAATTATTGCTTTCATGTATTTTCAATGTCAGTGTGTGGCTTAAGTATATCCCTTGCTTATCCACTCTATATGGGATAATGAATGGTATATTGGGGCATATAAAGTCTAATAAGTCTACTAAATTCTTAAAACTATTGTTTTCCCCTCATGTGAAATAATCTGTCTTTCGTTTGTGATGTAAGTAAAGCCCTTACAGGTCATGAAATGTGGTCATTTTGACATGCATAAATAGTTGACATAATGTTTTCAAGTGGATATGAGATATTGAATGGGTGTGGCCCATATTGTTTTTTAAGGTTTCCCCCGCCGAAGGCGGTACGAGCGCCGAAGGCGCTTGTACTGGGAAACCTTATATAGGTTCCAGTTCTTGCCGCCTGTTCTTTGGGCGTCCGCGTCGCCCCCTTATAAGGAAAACCCGACTCCGCCTGTTCCCACCTGAATTTCCGAAGCACTTGCGTAAACATCGCGGTGAATTTACGCTCCCGCAAATTGATAAAAATCGCTATTTTCACCCAAAATAAATTGCCAAAAACATGAAATTCAGAAAGGGCATGCTTTTCTATCCCTATATATGTGTTTATATCAAGCTCAGTTTATAAATAAGGCTTATATAAGCGAAACATTTCAGTTGACCTAAGTAAACAAAAAGATTGCCAAAGTAGGTCTAGGCCTAATACTTTCCCTATAAACTTCCCTATGTTCCACCAATATTATCTTCCTTATTTGAATACAGATGTTGATAGAATTAAATACACAGGGGTAGAAAAGCATGCTCTTTCAGAATCTAAACATATTGGCAATGTATTTCGAATAAAAACAGTGTTTTTTAGTACTTCGTGGGAGCGTAATTTCCCTGCGATGTGCCTAGCTGCCACAACCCAATAGGGTCAGGTCGTCAGAAAATGAACAATTGTCGGCTCAACACATTTAGTAAATCTTGCTAATTTACTCTGAAAAATGACAAATACTAGCTATATCTGAGTATATTTGGTGTAACATTGATTGAACGAATCTGCTTGGTTATGTTAAACTGTATTTTGAACCTGATTACTTTCTCAAATCTGAGCGGAATTGTGCAGGCAAATTGTACATTTTCTTGCAACCAGACTCGATAATGAGGCCTATCGATGGCGATGCCGGCAACGACGCAATAATATACTAGTGACGTCTTCTAATGTTCACAACGTTAGTAACGCCCCATGACAACTAGAGTCCTTGACAACGCATAATAGACATTTTCCCGCACGGAGTATCAGGTTATAGTTCTATGGCCCAATGATCCTATAGGCCTAGCTACACAGCTAGGCCTACGCACAGCTATAGGATCGTTGGTAGGCCTACAGGAGTGGGGATCAATGGTGGGAGAAATGGGATTCGGGGGAAACCTTTCTTTCCTTGGTCACAACCAAATTTTCTTATTATTTCAAAATAGATCAATTATTTTTGTGATTTGTCATTATGGTGACGTAAGTATAGCCCATTTGATGCTATTTTACAAAGCCCTACAAATTCCACACGTTTCTGGCCTAAATTGTGAATATCGATTATATAAAAAATTATGTCAAAAAACAATAAGAAGAAAGTCTAAAATAGTCAGCTGTTTACTGAAAGAGGAGGGGTGAATTGGAAAGAGAATTACTTTTAATATCAACCATTTAAGGTGAAGTAATGATAAGTGAAGAGGCAGTTTGGGAAATTAAATATTTATTTAATTTATAAATATAATTTATATAAAGGTATAATAAAAGGAGTGTAAAATAAATTGAGTTTTGGTATAAAATTGGTAAAAGTTGATGTGATTATAAATTAAAATATGTAGTGGGTCCGCCACCCGGAATACAGCGAGGCTGTCGACTATCGCCAATCACCATCCAGGCTACGACAGCGGGGGCACTTCTACCAGCGCCGGAGACGACTACCACCAGTTCCGGCCAGTTCCGTCAGGGGGCTACATACGACCACTGTGCAGACGACACTGCAGACACCCTCCGACGGACGGTAGGCGGAGGATACTACTACCTCCGCAAGGGGATCCAGGCTTCGCTTAACACTACGGACTCGAGCCGCGCCGCGGACCGAGATACTTCTGTTGTTCAAATTAAGCACCCTTGCTTCAGTGACAATACCTTTGTAACTGTATACCTTTGGGAAATAAACCAGGTTCAAACGAATCTCCTCGTATTCGTGATTCTTTACGGAATTTCGTAACCTCGCGCCCACGAATCTGCGGTTCACTACATTGGTGCCGTGAGCCTAGGGCCGAGTAGGGAAGTTCCCGAAAGGATCCCCGATGCTGAGAGTCAGACGATGACTCTTGGCGACGAGGAAGCAGCCAAGGCCGCGGCCAAGGCTGAAGCCGAGCAGCGAGCATGCGAGGCTCTCGCTCAGATGTTAACGAGACGTCAGGGCAATGCGCAAAATTTTGCGGACGACTCATTTGCTCAACTAGAGCAAGTAGTTGCACACATAGACAATATGCGTGCCGACGGATTGATCGTCAATCCGGACACACAAAGCTTGGTTGAGAAACTAATAGCTATTGTTTTAGGGTTGCGCTCGTGTTACAACGAGGACAATCTTCGCAAGCTCGTAGAGCGTGCGGGTTTCAGCGTCGAAACAGGCGAGGCGGATGGGTCGGAGCTTTCCGATGTTAAGCCGCCGGAAACCGTCAAAACAGCAGTCCCGCTGGGACAGAGCGATGACGCGAAGGTCATGATTGACCAGTTGACTACCGTTCTTTGTTCTTACGACAAGACGGGAGAACCACCAGGCGAAATCGCTGAAGGTGAAATTCGAGGAACACTCGACTTACTGTGGGTAATGCACGAACAACTTCCGTTGAAGCGTGTGCAGCGGCTGTATCGTGGTCTACACGAACATGCGGTTTGCCCTCAATATCTGATCGATATGTTGGATCGGAGATATCCTGCGATTCTGCCTCAAGGTAGCCCGGATCCGCGAGTGCAACAGCCTTCGCAGAATACGGACAGCACGGAAATGCGAGCCCAGGGCTTGCCTAGCACTCCGGCAGGTTTTAAGACTGCAGGAAGAAGAGTCGACTTCGTAGAGTCGTCTCCTTCGGACAATGGCCTCAACTACTCGTTGACTAATGTTTCGATTCCATTGTTGGACAACGATTTACAGGCCAAACAGGGTTTGTCAACTGGTCACGAACCAGACTACCGTTCGACGGGACCAACGAGCACTACTAAGTGTAGGCGTTCGATGATGCCCGAAATGGAAGCTAGTGTTGTGTATAACGAAGACCGCCCTGCGGAAGTTCGTTTATACGGATCAACGGGCAAGGGAGAAAATCCTAAACCTAAAAATCTCAAACCTTTTCGCAATGGGGAGGATTGGGAAGAGTATCTCGCATCTGCGATAAACTATGCCGAACTTTGCGGTTGGCAGGAGGAAACGCTGATGCGCGAACTCATTATGGCGACTTCACGACATGTGAACCAGTCTACTTGGGGAAATTCTAGGTCCCTAACGTTAAGTGACGTTGTGACGAGGCTTCGTGTCATCTTGGACACAAAGACCGAAGAACAACGCCAGGAGGAATACCGCAAGCGTGTTCAACAACCTGGCGAATCACTTCAACACTATGGTGAGGCTCTACTGACCTTGTGCAAACGTGCGTACGAGGGACAATACCTCGAACATATGAAGAAGGAGTCTATCCGAATCTTCTGCACGGGCTTAGAAGACAAATTTCTGGGCATGTGGGTGCAAACTAATCGCCCAAAGTCTATGCAAGATTGCGTAGATCTCGCAACAGATTTCGTGCGAGCAGGTGGCCCGGAAGCATATCAGCGCGTCTTGGGTTCCACGCCGGGACAGTCCTCTAAATTTAAAGCTAGAGGATATAAGTTCTACGGACAGAGAAAGGACAAGGAGCGGAAGGCTTCTTACGCGGCTGCGGAAGCAGAAGCGCAGTCCGACTCTGACTCGTCAGCGGACGAGACTTCGGGGGCATCTACAGCGACCGAAGTCCCGGATTCTGATTCGGAATCGGAGTTAATAGCCGATTTCGCGGCCTTCCAGGCTATGCGGAAGGACGTGCGAAAGGATGACAGTAAAAAGTCAGATCGTAGCACCAAAAAGGCTTGGGATAAAACCAAGACTTTGTCCAAATCTTCCAAGAAGATAGTCACGAAAACTGACTACAGGAAGAAGGACACGAAAGCGACTCGTCCAGAGCCAGCTTGTTGGCTTTGTGGGAAAACTACCCACCTGCAAGCCAGTTGTCAATACCTTAAAAAGTTTCGCGCTTTCGTCGCGAAAGAAAATGGTGACGACTCAAATTCCCTGGAAGATAAATCAACTAAGGGAAATTGACGTGGGTCTCGCAAGGAAGCGGTGACGAGACCCGCAAGTTCGACGGAACTCGTGACGGGAGGGGGAACCCTTCCGTAGCCCGCTCGGGCAAAAGACCTCCAGAAGGGTCGTACAATCTGGGGAGGTCAGGTAGGCAGGCAGAACGGAACAAGGAGGAAACTGGGGTGATGGAGGGTGAGGACCCGACAAGGCCCGCAGACACGAAACCTTGGTCTAAGGAGTCGGTTAGTAGCGTTCGAGCCATTCCACGCGATCGTGGAATGTGTTTGGACGGCCGCTATACTGACGCTGGCACGGCGCTGCTCGCGGTTAGCTCTACCGTGGGTGGGGAACGCTGTGTTAAGAATTTGACTAGTTCTGCGGCCAGCCGGGATCTCTCTATTCCTATCGACGTGGTAGCGATAGTGGATAGATGGTACGTACCCGTCACAGTGGGTACTAGGCGAGGAGAATTTTTATACGACACAGGTGCAACTACCTCACTAGTGTCTAAACAATTCTATGAATCGCTAGCTCGCAAGCCCGACCTGCTCGCTTCGCGGGTCCGGGTAAAACCACTTGCGGGTGGTACTCCAGTGACGATGGGGTATGCGGTCTTTGACTTTGAGATCGCAGGGCGTTCGTATCCGAATGCCTGTCTCGTAGTCGATGGTCTAGGCGGCGGGGAGGAGGCCGTGCTGGGCCCAGACTTCATGTGGCGCTATGATACTAGCATGACGGGGCCTGGGAAGATGCTCTTGGAAGGAGGCAAGAATCACGTATTCTGTCGACGGAAAGGAGCGATATCGACTGCATTCCTACGGGAGGATGTGCGGTTGGCCGCGTTCGAGGTAAAGGTCGCGTCTGTGGACGTGTCCCTACCCGAGAACGACGTGGGCTATATCATGGAGTCAGATGTAGGGTTACAAGTAGACGGTCTCGTGGAGGGTTGCGATACATATGTATCGTCTGCTCACTGCCACGAGCTTCCTATTATGAATCCAACGGGACTTGCAATAGTCATGCCACGCGGGACGCCCGTGGCATCCGCTTATGAGGTAGCGGCAAACTTCACGGGTGACTATTCGCATCTGGCGGATGCGAGAGCAGAGTCCGTGAACGGATCCAGCACGGGGGGTAAGCGAAAGCTGACCTCCGATAGCTGTTCAATTACTAGCATCCCTGAACTGGAATCTGGAGGGCGCTGAAGTAGCGGATACTGAAACCTTGAAAGAGGTGCGCGAGTTGGTATACGCGAAAAAGCGGGTGTTCAGATTGCAAGGTGAACAATTGGGGTTTACGAACAGGGTTCTACACTCCATCGACACGGGTGACACTAAGCCTATAAAGTTACCTTTTCGTCGAGTTCCCTTGGCAAAACAGGAGGCTCTGGACTCCCAGGTCAGTAAAATGCTAGCGGAGGATAAGATCGAGGAGGGAAACGGCCCGTGGGCCTTCCCCACGGTTCTTGTTCCGAAACCGGATGGTTCAACACGAAAAGACTCGAAAAGACTCGTACCCACTACTGCGGATAGACAACTGTCTAGAAGCGCTTGGTGGCAATGCGTGGTTTTGTACCCTAGATCTGGAGAGTGGCTATTGGCAAATAGCCATGGATCCGGACAGTAAAGAGAAAACGGCTTTCACTACTTCCACGGGGTTATACCAGTTTAAGGTGATGCCGTTTGGTCTTTGCAACGCCCCGGCCACGTTTCAGAAAATGATGACGGAGGTTCTCCGGGGGCTTAATGGCAAGATCTGCGTCGTCTATCTAGACGATGTGATCATTTATGGTGCAACTATCCATGATGCGATTACGAACACGGGGTTAGTGTTTGATAGGTTGATGGCGTACGGCCTTAAGTTGAAACCGAAAAAGTGTCGCCTCTTTCGTAAAGAGGTACAGTACTTGGGTCGCATCGTATCTAAGGAGGGGATACGGGCGGATCCGGAGAAGACGCGAGCGGTTGTAACTTGGCCTATTCCGTTGACAGTGAAGGACATCAGATCATTTCTGGGCTTCGCTTCATATTACCGTCAGTTCATTCCGAGTTTTAATGATCTCGTGCGGCCATTGCAGGAAACTGCAACAGCCGGGCAAAAGGTACTACGGTATAAGCTTACTTGGAATAGTGAGCTCGATGATGCATTCGAGGCTACGAAGAAAGCCTTGCTGTCCACGTCCGTCTTGGCGTATCCACGAGCGTCTGGCCAGTTTATTCTGGATACGGATGCGAGTGGTACGGCCATGGGGGCGGTCCTATCGCAGGTTCAGGACGAGCAAGAGCGGGTGATCGCATACGCCAGTAATTCGCTCTCGAAATCGCAGAAAAACTACTGTACTACGTACAGGGAGCTGCTAGCGGTCGTATATTATGTGCGGAAATTCAAACATTATTTATACGGCGCAGACTTCATAGTCCGTACGGACCACTCGTCTCTTACGTGGCTTATGACCTTCAAGGAACCAGAAAATATGCTGGCTCGTTGGTTGCTGGACTTACAGCAGTACGGGGTTACTAACAAAGGGGTTATTCAACACCGCCCGGGCAAGAAGCATGAAAATGCGGACGGCCTCTCTCGTAGACCCTACAGTCGTTGTAAACGTACAGATTGCGATGATTGTGGGGCACACGAAGCCGCTATAGCTGGTTTCGTGGGGGAGGGGACAGGCACGGACGACAATCTCGTATCTGTAAACCAGACTATCCGTGAGCAACAGCGCACGGACGATACTATCAATCGTATCATGGGTTTCCTGGAAAAGAACCGGGAACCCGCAAATCTGACTAGTGAAAGTGATGAATTCAGAACAATCTGGAGTCACAAGACGGATTTGTGTTTAGAAGAAGGGGTACTCACTTTCAAGTGGAGAAAACCTTCGACTGGACATGTTTTCCCAAGGATCGTGTTGCCGTTTGACCAACGCCTATCTATGTTCAGGCGATATCACGGCCCGGCCTCAGCGGGACACTTTGGGCACGCCAGAACAAAAGACGCTTTACGAAGAAGGTTCTTCTGGCCGGCTCAGTCCGGGGACATAAAAAGATGGATTCAGTTATGCCCCGAGTGTAATGTGCGAAAAACACGAAAAGGTGTCAATAAATCGCCATTGCAAAAAGAGCTCACGGGAGAGAGGTTCAGTAGAATCTCGATGGATATCCTTAGTGGCTTTAAGACTAGCACGAGAGGAAATGCTTGTGTATTGGTCATCGTGGATTACTTTTCAAAGTGGTCAGAAGCATACTGCTTACCGAACCATAAGGCGGCGACAGTCGCCTGGACAGTATTTCGCAATTGGATCCTGCGGTTTGGCGCGCCCCGAGCGATACAAACTGATGGGGGCCCAGAGTTTGATGGAGAATTATTCCGGGAACTCTGCAATCTCTACGACACGAAGAAACAGACAACTCTCCCGTATAGGCCACAGGCAAACGGGCAGGCAGAAAGGTTTAATCGTGTTCTCGTGGAACAGCTCTCGTGTTATGCGGATTATGGCGCGGATGATTGGGACACTTATATCCCATGCATCGCGGCGGCATATAATAATACGATTAACGCGAGTACGGGCTGCACTCCTCATTCCGTGGTTTTCGGAACAGAGGCATATACACCTGCGGATCTAATTCATGGTGTACCTCGACATGGCTTGGACTTCCCCTCCGGCTCAGGTTTCATCGAGGATCTTCGTAAAAATTTACGGAAGTCGCACGAATATGTGCGTCGTACGTTGAAGAAAACGGCCATCGCTCAGAAACGCCATTTTGATTTGTCCGCAACAAACCGGTCATTTGAAGTGGGGGACTGGATATATAGATATTACCCACCAAAGGCGGCGAACAAATATGGTGCGAAGTGGGATGGTCCGTTTAAAATAACCCGTGCATTAGGAGGCAACTCCTATGTCGTAGATACCGCGGCCGGTGGTGTCAAGTGGAGTGGAGATCTGATGAAATCCGTTCTTGACCCTGATAAGAGGGGAGAGCTCCGCAAAACGACCGGGTTGGAACAAGCTCCTGAGTATAGGAGGCTTGTGGCTGCTGGTAGAGATGTGGTGTCGCTGGAGAAGGGCAAGGCCGTGGCCAGGCAAGAGCTCGCTAAGTCGTTAGAGAAAACACTTCTCCGGAAAGTTAATCTCGCGAACAGGCGTGGCCACCCACCAAAACACAAAAAGGGGTGTACGAAGGAGACCGTGTCCCCTCCAAAGCGACCAACTCCTCTACCGAACCAGCAGAACAAGGGTAGGAAACCCTTGGTACCTAAGGCAGACAAGCCCGATAAGCTTGTACAACGGGGTTCGGAGGTGCCGAATCCCACGAGGCCGCCCGATGTCGCGACACGAGGCATTGGCAAACGAGTCTCCAAGCGTCCGGTCAGGCTTGGGATCGGATAGCTCGGAGCGGCCGTTAGAGCCTCTATTTCAAATGACGAACACAAAAGGTCTGTTAACCCGGTCGTGTCTGTCGAAGACATGGGTTAAGAAAAAAGTACACAACGAGAAGTCATTTTGGTCAATACGCTAGGAGAGTGGACGCCTCTGTAATGATCAACCCTATACGGCAATAGCTGTACGAAGCGGATAGGTGGAAACTGCTAGTATGGATCCATGATGTGGACAGTACCGATATCGGGCTGAAATCAACCATGTTCGCTAACAGTAAGAAACCTGAAGCCAAGTATGTTTCCCTGATCATTGAAAAACTGCCATAGTACCTTGGAGCGGCTCGTCTAGGGCTACAGATTAACATATTTAACACGAAGGTGTTACTAACCGTGGTTAAAGACCACGTATTTACATTCGTATACATTTACATTCGTATAGATCAACTATACGGAAGTTATCCGGTTTACGGGTAGCAATGTTCGTGGAGGCTGGACCCGACCAGGGCGCCACCTTCAGGCGATCTGTTGATCACATGACTGATCTTAGAGCATCTGCCTCCAAGACAGTCAGTCAAGCAAGAAGCGAGTTGGTGGCCACACGTAAGTGGCTCACATCAACCGCATTTTTGGCTTTTTACACAGAGCAAGGAGAAATCCAGTTCACTGTAAGTAGCAGCAAACGTTAACTTTCATTGTTGGATCATTGTGATATTGAAAATGAAAACATGTCATTATGTTACCATTGATGAATTACGATTGTTGAGTTCTGGCCGCTTCCATATAGCGTGCTAAGACATTACGCCATGTGCATCGAGAGAACAAGAGGAGGCTGGTGCCAATGCCGACCATCTCAATGAAACTCTTTCCGATATGGAATTGGATCGTTGAGAACTATCCTTGATGTTCGCTAAATGTTGCCGTGGTAAAGCGATGAAATAGTAGATGGGAACTTTTGATTCCCGGGGGAAAGCTGTTTCGTTGTTTAAATCTGAGGGTTTCGATTGTCAACTCGAAGGCCGCCATGTGCGTGAAGGTGACCTTTCTGCACTGCCGGTGGTTTCGGTTGCTGACTTTTCTGTCGCCAGGTGGGGCGTATCTGGTTCAGTTTCGTGTTTTCGTACGGGTACCGGCTACATTGTTAATAAAATGCCGGGCACGGATGAATACACGAATGCTGCCGGATAACGCTTTTCGCGATTAGTGTCAGTCCCTATCGCGCAGGCGGCTCGTAGGGCCGCCCTAGCGCGCGAACTTTCGCGAGTGGTGTCAACTACGCAACCGGAACGGTTGGACACGGCTCCTGGGAGTTCGCGAGCGATGTCAACACCTCGGGTGCGATTGAGTTGTTTCATTCGGATGGCCCCCTATATAAGAGCCCCGAGTCTAAGAGAGAGGTAATTAACTTCGGCAAACACTCGTGGTTTGCCGTACTCCTCTATCTCGGCGGACTACTGGTTAGGCCGTTCGTGTGCGAGATTTCATTGTGACCCGTGAATTGAGTGTTCCACTTTGTATTACAGGGTACGGACTTCGTGTTCGGGGACGAGACGAGGCGGACGGAAAAGAAACGAGTGGGGACTGTCTCTGAGACGAGCCCCCTTCTACCGTAGGGTAGCATTCCGCAGTCACGCTCATCATGAGCGATGACAGCGGACACTCGGCCGCAGAATCCTTCGAGGAGACTGCAGCCAATCGCAAACGGCGTGTTCGTCGTGAGCGCGACCGCCGCCTCAAACGTGAGGTGGAAGGTCCGGCAAGTCACTCGGATGACTCAGACGCGAGCCCGTCGGATGGCCTAAAAGACCCCGATGCGGCTGCCGGCAAGTACCGCCGGCACAAAGCTCTCAACGCCGCGGCGAAGAAGCTCAAGTGGGGGGATGGAAAGAAGCTGGTTCTTTCTCTACTCCCCGCAAACGAGCGAGAGCGTAAGGAGGCGGTCCGTGACCCATCGGAGGTCGATCGTTTCCCCGACTACCCGGAGTACCACAAAGAGATCTCCGTGTAGGAGTACAAACGGTTCTTTGAAACCTGTACTAACCCCCGTAAGGTCTTGCGAACGGCAGACCTAGCGTACTCGTTTGAAGCCGACCGTAAGCTTCAAATGGCTATGCTCCTCTACGAAGAGGGTTCGCGGTGCCCGTTCCTGCTCTGCAGAACGGAGGCGCTTGTCGGTAAGCCGCAGATATTTAAGTCGCGGCTTCTCTTCACCAGACACCTGTGTGAAGTGCATACCCCCGTGACACCGGTTTGGCGGTGTCCGATTGGGTATTGTCCCGTAACCGGGGACCGTCGCTCCGACATCGTGGCCCATGGGTCAAAGGAGCCGCATAAGATGGCCCGTAAAAAGGCTGTCGATAAAATTATGCCGGTTCTTGAGCGCGTGGGCGTTTCGTATCTCCCACAGTGGGGATACAAAAGCACGCTCCACCTTGCCTCTGCAACCTCGGAAGCCATTCTGAGGAACGCAAAGGAACAAAACTTCACCTCCAAGTACCCGTTGGAAAAGGACATTACCAAGCCTAAACGAACGGGGAAGACGAAGAGGAAGAAGAAGGGTTCCGATAAGTCGGACAAATCGGACCGTTCCGACACGGAAAAGCGGCCCGAGAAACGTCCGAAACTCGTGGACGCGCCGATTCCCGACAGGAACGCTTGGCTGGACAGATATAAAATTCCGTCCACAAAGGAGAAGGAATTCCCCACCTTGCCCGCGCCTACAGGACTTACGGTCCTACAGAAGTCGCGTCGCCCCGCACCCGCAGCCGTGGAAGGTAGAGCACCTAGTGCCACCGTGCCGGACCCTCAGCCGGGTCCGTCATGACCTACGGCTGCCGCAAGGGCACCCCCACCCGAAGTCGATCGGGCGGGCATCGCCCGTACCCGAAAGGTGGTGGCTGATCGCGCAGTGGTCCTCCGGCTGGCTCTACAAGAGTCGCTGGAAGGCTTCTGTGTCGATATCGCAGAGACCTACAGGCCTCTCGATAACGTGGACCGTTTGGTTGATAGCCAAGCGGAAATCGCACAGCTCATGGAGGACCCTAACAGGTCCCTCAATGAGCAGGAACTCCTGGTCGAGAGGGTAAACCTTCTCGATACGCAAGTCAACGGACTTCGCCGGGAGAACCAGGAGCTGCATGCGGAGGTCACTCTGCTGCGGGCACAGGCCGCGCAACGGGCTATGCGACCCGCGTCTCCCCCACCACCAAGGGTAGAGACGGCTCCTCCGGTGCAGAATCCGATTCTGCGCCTGGAACAGAGGAAGTTGGAGGTCCGCGAAAAGTTCAATCGAGCTTTGCGCGCGGAGCCGGCCATTCCTCCGGGTTTCGGTCCGGGTGATCGTCAGACCGCCAAACCTCTTTTCGGAGGTATAGGTCGTGGCACTCCCACCCACGCTCAAGCCCGCGCGCCCACACGCGTCGCGAATACGAAGGTGTCCTCTACCGCGGGGGCATCAGCGCTCGCTAACGCGACCCCTCTCTGTGGTACGGAGACAGAGATGGAGGTAGACCCACACGAGGGGTCAACTGCTCGAAAGGAGGAGAAGGCGGCAGCCCAGCGTCGTTTCGAGCAGGGTCGGGTTGAGGCAGAGCGGCTCCGTGTCCAACGGGAGACGACTCTAGCCGAGACACGCCTGGTCAAAGAGGCCTTGGAGAGGAGACTCCGGGAAGAGGAAACTCTGCGACAGGCGGAAGACCTACGACTCCAACGGGAGGAGGCTGCTCTACGGGAGGCCGAAGAGCAGCGACTCCGGCAGGAGGAGGCTGCTCTGCGGCAAGCAGAACAGCAACGGCTCCAACAGGAGGAAGCCGTTCGTCTAGCTGAGACGGCCAAGCGGGAAGCTTTCGAGCAACAACGTCTGCTAGACAAGGAGCAGTCGGCCCACGACATGGCATTCTTCCGCGAGGAAGAAGAGAAGGAGGAAGCTGAACGGCAGCAGGCCAAGCTGAATCAGGAGATTCAAGAGCTCCGTGAGACAGAGAGTCGGCTGCGAGTTGAGGCTCTCAATTCGCGCCGGCCGGCCTTTCCACTATCCCACGGGATAGAACCTCCCTCCATCCAGATAGTGGACCCCGCGGGGATCCCTATGGATACGGGTGGCACGCTCATCGGCGTTACTGACTTAACTCGGCAACGTGAGAATCAGAGCGTGTGTACGGGCACGGGATTAGCTCCGCGGATGTCAGCAGCTATGTGGGGGCCTAACATGCTCTCGGGTAGCCAATCCGCGGAAGCAGAGGATTCGGTCGAGGTAACTCCGGCTGCTTCCTCCACGCCCCGTTCGTACAGACCACCCGGAGGGGACGTCTCCTCGGCGACCAAGCGCCTCTCCTTTATAGAGGAGAAAACTTTGGTGGCACGGCCGGCACCGCCTCCGAGCGGTGAGGCCTCCCCAAAGTTGAAAGAGGCGCTACCTTCGATGGATACGTCCGTTGGCAAGTGTACCAGCGGCACCTCTTCCCGTCACCGCGCCCACGGGTACGAGTGTGGAAGGGGTCGAGGGAAATGGTGATGCGATCGCGTTACCATGGCCTCGCACGGACGAAGGTACCACTCCCGTGGACCATCTGGCGGCAGCAGGCTCGGGCTCTGACAAGTCGGTAGAAATATCGGACGGGGAAGAGCACGAGCTGCTGCAGGAGTCGGACTCCGAAACGGCGTTAATATACGACAATCTGGGACAAGAAGACAACGTAGTTGTCGTCCCAGATTCGCGTTTCGACCCGTTCGATGAAGCCCTTATTGGGAATCTCTCGCTTCACGGCATCTCCAAAACGGAGGGGGACGCTGAGGCGAAGGAGGCAGGGGAGTTCGTCTAGAACTCCCCCCATAGGGCTTGGGATCAGCACTGCGATCCCCCGAGGCGGCTGTCTCGTGTGGGTTCATCTCACAGCGAGGGGGGGGGCTCTCCTCCTCGCAGGTGGTGGTTTTTATCCGCAAGGCTAGTATGGCTCACTAGCCTCGCTTTTATTAATAAAGCTCGTGCACGAAAATTTTTTATTGCTTCGAATGTACGCTTCCAGTTGTACCGCGCTGCGAGACTGGGACGGACAGGCATGTCCGGTGGCCTCTTTAGGCCTATGAAGGCTACGAACCTTGGGGGCGAGTGCAAGCCTGGCTCTAGGATCCGTGCGGCGGAGTGGCATAACATTTGCCCCGCTGCACACGAGGATCTGGAGCCACGAGGATCTCCTTAGTGCCACGGCGGACCCTACATAACTAGTTATCGTGGACCCCTTCAACTCCAACTAGTGAGGGGGCAGTGTAGTGGGTCCGCCACCCGGAATACAGCGAGGCTGTCGACTATCGCCAATCACCATCCAGGCTACGACAGCGGGGGCACTTCTACCAGCGCCGGAGACGACTACCACCAGTTCCGGCCAGTTCCGTCAGGGGGCGACATACGACCACCGTGCAGACGACACTGCAGACACCCTCCGACGGACGGTAGGCGGAGGATACTACTACCTCCGCAAGGGGATCCAGGCTTCGCTTAACACTACGGACTCGAGCCGCGCCGCGGACCGAGATACTTCTGTTGTTCAAATTAAGCACCCTTGCTTCAGTGACAATACCTTTGTAACTGTATACCTTTGGGAAATAAACCAGGTTCAAACGAATCTCCTCGTATTCGTGATTCTTTACGGAATTTCGTAACCTCGCGCCCACGAATCTGCGGTTCACTACAAATAGAATTGATGAGAATTTAAATTAATAATATAAGATAATTAGCCAAGACTGCCAATTTTTTGTATGGGTATTAGGGTATGAGATGAAAGGGTTGGGTGGGATGGTATAAGATAATTGTAATAAAAGTTGTGATATTGTTAGTTTAATGTAAGAAACAGGGCTGTGTTATATCAGCCTGTTGGTATATTAACCCGCTTGGGGTAGTCCGTTGGTCGGTTTTGCGACTGTCCAATGCCTGAGGGCTGAGTCTTTTTGTAGGCCGAGTGGCCGATATATATGTTATATAAGGGACAGGTGGTGGGAATATTATGTTTTTAGAGTCTTTTGCTCGGTTGAGCTGAGATGCTAGGGGGTTTGGGGTGAGCTTAGGGCTCTCCTTAGTGCACTGTTGACTGGTGTATTGTTGGTGCGTATGTATGACCTATACGCTTCCGATGACCAACCGATGTAATTTTGTATCTGTAGCGTTGAGCATCCGGCTGCGAATGCATTCGTGGCTGCCGTTTTTCTCAGGCTGTGTAGTGTGTATGATTTATACGGAGCTCCCAGTGCGATGAGAATTTGTTTCCACTTATTTGCCACGTATGTGGCTGTCATCGGGTCTTTGGTAGCAGGAAACATGAAGCATGCCTGCTTTGAGTGAGACGTGGGCGTCTGTTTGATCATGTCGGAGATGGCTGTGACCACGCAGACACTGGGGTCGTGTGATGCTTTTAGTACTACTTGCTTGGACTGGTATGCGGATTGGAGGTTTTTGGCTGATTTTATGGTTAGTGTGGCGGAGTCGTGCTGTATTCGGACGTCATTTCTCGTCAAGTGTATGAGGGGGTTATACTTCTTTGTAGTTGGTGACAGTACTTCTGATTGTCGTAACCCTCCGTGATATATAGTGAGGAGTGCTGCTTTCACAGTTTGTAGTATTGGGTCTTGTGGTATGCTCAGTATGGCCCTGCGCAGTATATCGGTTGGGACTGGCAGCTTGGCTTTGGGCACGAATGACTTGTCTCGGTCGATCGCTTGAAGGGCCCATTTGACCCTCTGGTGGTCTAAAGCGTGAGTGGGGATGTCGTTGAGTTTGAACGTCGTCCTGATGTGAGACACGTGGTTTCTTATCGTGCGAGGCGATGCTATGGTATTTCGGAGGAACTCGATGTATGCGCATATCAAGATGTAGGTGGGCTTGGTGGGGTCCATGCCTATTGTGTGGGCGAACTGTTGGTAGCGCCTGGCTGCGCCCTTCCTATTTTGAGTTGTACCCGTTGCCCATGCCTGTGTCTGTCACCGTGCCGCCCTTTCCATTAGCCTTGCCACGAGTGGCCCTTGGGGATGAAGAGAACATTGCGTTATTTATTGCGAAAAGACACGGTTGTACAAGCTTGAGTGAGCGTTCATTTAAGTGTTTCATCGCTGCACTCTTGTATTTGTCATTAAGGTGGGCTCTACTAAGGTTATCTGCGACCACGTTTTCAACACCTGCTATATGCTCATAACTAATGCGAATGTCATATATGGCTTGTGCCATCCATGCTAGCCTAGCTGCCTCGATGTATTGCGGTGTTCTTGCCTTTGCCTGTCCTAAATACTGAGACACTGGCTGCGTTGTCACAACGAATTAGAATGTGGCCGCCTCTGTCTGATTCTTTAACTAGAGTATGTAATGCAACCGGTATGTTTACTGCTTCTAGCTCCGAAATGTTATTAACGCCTTGCTCCACCTGTGCCACCTGTGCTGCGTATGCGGAGTGTTCGTCAGCGCCGCCTATACCGGACAGACATGCGTCCACCTCGATTATCTTGGTGTATTCTCGCGCGGGGATGACTGATTTCCCGTTCCACTGTGAGCAAAACTCTGTAAACCATCTTAGATCTTTTCGCATGTCGGCGGAGATGTTTATATATTTCTTGCTTATACCTCTGAGTGCGTCCAGTAGTCGGCTAACGAACAGTCGCGCTGGGCCCACGCATTTGGCAACATGTATTAGCGATCCTATTAGTGATTGCAATTCCCTCTTGGACATGGAGCGCCTCTTGGTGTATTTACTGACTAGATCAAGGGTTTGTCTGACTTTGTCGATAGGTATACTCAGGGTCATAGTGGGCGCGTCGATGTTTATACCAAGCCAGCGTACCGCGGGAGAAGGGGGTTGTCTTTTATCAGTGGCTTCGGGTAGCCCAAGCTCAGCTAAGAGTGCGATAGCCCTGTTGTAGTGCTTGGTCGCTGTTTCTTTATCTTTAGAAATTATGACGAGGTCGTCTAAATACATGCGGCTCGAGATCCCCTCCCTCCCCAAAATTTTGACTATTGTATCTGCGACGCGTTGCATATGACAAGAGGAGGACCTCGTGCCGCGAATGGCATCGTTACATCCAGGTAGTATCTGTCGCCCCACTTTAGGCACAAGAGCGGCCAGTCGAGCGGGTCGCTCTTGAAATTCTTATAGGCTCTACTTATGTCGATCATGCTCATATATGCATTCGGGCCGGTTTCTACTAGTTCATCTACAAGGCTTTCTACTGTGGGCAGGGAGTGCTGGCGCTGTTTCCCCCATACTGAGTTCTTCATAAGATACGCATTCACAGACTTATCCTCAGGATAGCTTAAGTCTATGATGACTCGCCTCGCCTCTGAATCTCGCTTCTCGCGGGACATCATAGGTGCGCAGTGGTACCATGTGTCAAAGGGGGGGGGGGGGGGAAATCGAGTGGTCCAACCAATCCTCCCAATTTCACCTCTTTATTTATGAAGTCGTCTATTTTGTCGGAGTATGCGTCGGCGATCGAGTGATTCTCTCCTGTATCATAGTGGGATGTCGGTCCGAGGTATCCCATTGGGAAACCATAGGCAACCATATCGCACAACTCCCTTTCATCATCATTGTTGCACAAGTAATACCTCCATTTATCAATATTCAAGTTAGTTGGGAGCTGTATCTTAGCGCCCAATGCGTTGGGTAGGCACGAGCTGCGAACCTGGGCATATATATCGCTATGGGTACTGTACGCGTCGTCAGTGATCATGCTCTGCCATGTTTGTTTGCGATGGTGAACGTATGCATGCGGGGAAAAGTCTATATCATCCTGGTCAAGCTTGCCAGCGCATATTAGTCGTACATTATCAAAGTAAGCTTTGGTACCTACTCGTTTGATATCATGTGAAGCTGTTAGGTGTTCAGTGCGGCCTGTGTCGGTGGGAATAGCGCTGTCACGAAGAGCGGTGAGGCAGTGTCTTGTGTTGTGAGCGCCATCTTGCCCGGAAGTCTCGCTGGCTGCGTGGATAGGCGAGACGACAACACGGCCGCGTGCTGTGGGCGTGGCACTGTCATGGCGGGTGTTTACACTGGCCAGCGCGGTGACACGTCCAGGTACAAATGCAGGCGCATCCAAGTTCCACGGTCTTGGAGCGCCTACAAGTCGTTTTTTGCTGGGTAACTGGAATTTGACTGAGATACATGATTAGCACGGTTATTATGTCTATTCTGGCCTGCCGAGGTTGTACTTCCTTGGCCGTTCCTGTTTCCTCCTCTATCTGACGAGTTAGCATGAGATATTTTACGTATACAATCGGCGATTGAGTGCAAGCAACTTTTTCCCACTGAGTCGCAGTACGAACATATATATGCAATAGATACATAGACCCTTCTGGATGGCTAGTGGTGTGTTTACACCCATTGCGTGAATTGAAAGCCCTGCAGACAAGCTCTGTTTGACTAGAATTGGCTCTACTGGTAGAAGAAGTATTGTTATGCCTGTGACTAGAATTAGTGTGGTTTCCCCCGTATGCCCCAGACAGCAGAGTTGCGGCTCCAGCTGTGAGGCATAGTCTCACCCTTTCTTCCTGTATTCTACACCTATCGTCCCAGGTTAGGGTGCCGTTCTCAACCGAATCCCAGACGTGGTCTGACCACCGGCGTACAGCGGCCCATGGCCTGTCCAACGAGTCACGAATAACTTTTCTTAGGTGATCAAACATGTCATAGTAATCTTCCCTATGGTATCCCCTAGAATCATCCAATAGCGATAGAAATGCGTCTATGTACTCGACTGCCGTCATATTATGTCTAGCGTCTACCTTCTGTTTAACTGTCGTGATCCCCTCTCTACATATGAACATATAAGGTTTGGCAAACACTTTCGATGAGAGCACGTCAGAAATCACATTGTTCTTACCGTGGAGGCCCGAGGACCGCTTCTCCCACTCAATCTCCTTCTCGAGGTGTCGGTCGCTATCCAACTGTCGCTTGAAGATTGCGGGGGCGATGACCTCGGACGGCTGGACCTTCGCTTCTTGGAACGGGAACGTTTCCTATGTCGCCTTTTGGGTGGGCGCTCCTCTTCCTCGGACTCAGACTCGCTGGAGTCCTCGGACTCCTCCTCGCTCGACTCTGTTTCAGCCTCCCTCCGTTTCTTATGCTTGCTTTTATGTGGGGCCTTTGGCGGGGGCTTCGTGTTCTTAGTTTGCTCCACTGTGTGACGCACTACTGTAGCCAGTTGTTGGGCCATCTTATCCACCGTTCCTTTCAAGCTTTCTACCGATGCTTCCATTGTTTGGACCTGTAAGTCCAGCTTCTTGTTTGACACTCGAGAGCGGGTTTTGCCTTCCCCTTCACTATGCTCCTCGGTTGCTTGTTGGTCACCGGCGGGTGGGACTACCAGTGTCACCTGACTGGGGACTGTAGGCTCGGCGGCCTTTGCCCGGTGCGTCCTGCTTTTCCTTTTTCTGCCTGTCATGTTGAGAGCTATATGATTTCTGGACGTTCTCGACCTTTCCCTCTTTCTTTTAGGTAATATAATACGCATTGGTGTATGGACTGCGGCGTGTATGGTGCGCCAACAGTTGTGTGTACTCCACTCTGCCAAGAAAAATTTGTGTGATGTGTTTGGAGGCGAGAGGTGAAGTGATTGAAGGTGAGTTTGGAATGAGGAGTGCAGCGCCAAGCTGTGAGGTGGCGCTGCAAGTGGTGTGTGGTGATTGGTTCCCAACAATGCCAACGCATTGCATAAAGCTATGCTATACAAATATCAGAAAAAAACACCAAACCATTGTAAGTATTGATCATCAGGTATTGAGACTACAGGTACTTATCATAACTGATAGAAAGAAGCTTTACACAAAATACGCTTCTCATCTGTCTCATCTTTAGTGGAAATTATTAAATTTTCAATAAATTCCAACAATGAAGGCTATACTTTCGTCACAGTAAGTGAGGAAAAATATTCAAAAGGCCTAAAAAGGCCCCAATCCGATTTTGTTGGCGTCGATGTTTATACCAAGCCAGCGTACCGCGGGAGAAGGGGGTTGTCTTTTATCAGTGGCTTTGGGTAGCCCAAGCTCAGCGAAGAGTGCGATAGCCCTGTTGTAGTGCTTGGTCGCTGTTTCTTTATCTTTAGAAATTATGACGAGGTTGTCTAAATACATGCGGCTCGAGATCCCCTCCCTCCCCAAAATTTTGACTATTGTATCTGCGACGCGTTGCATATGACAAGAGGAGGACCTCGTGCCGCGAATGGCATCGTTACATCCAGGTAGTATCTGTCGCCCCACTTTAGGCACAAGAGCGGCCAGTCGAGCGGGTCGCTCTTGAAATTCTTATAGGCTCTACTTATGTCGATCATGCTCATATATGCATTCGGGCCGGTTTCTACTAGTTCATCTACAAGGCTTTCTACTGTGGGCAGGGAGTGCTGGCGCTGTTTCCCCCATACTGAGTTCTTCATAAGATACGCATTCACAGACTTATCCTCAGGATAGCTTAAGTCTATGATGACTCGCCTCGCCTCTGAATCTCGCTTCTCGCGGGACATCATAGGTGCGCAGTGGTACCATGTGTCAAAGGGGGGGGGGGGGGGGGGGAAATCGAGTGGTCCAACCAATCCTCCCAATTTCACCTCTTTATTTATGAAGTCGTCTATTTTGTCGGAGTATGCGTCGGCGATCGAGTGATTCTCTCCTGTATCATAGTGGGATGTCGGTCCGAGGTATCCCATTGGGAAACCATAGGCAACCATATCGCACAACTCCCTTTCATCATCATTGTTGCACAAGTAATACCTCCATTTATCAATATTCAAGTTAGTTGGGAGCTGTATCTTAGCGCCCAATGCGTTGGGTAGGCACGAGCTGCGAACCTGGGCATATATATCGCTATGGGTACTGTACGCGTCGTCAGTGATCATGCTCGGCCATGTTTGTTTGCGATGGTGAACGTATGCATGCGGGGAAAAGTCTATATCATCCTGGTCAAGCTTGCCAGCGCATATTAGTCGTACATTATCAAAGTAAGCTTTGGTACCTACTCGTTTGATATCATGTGAAGCTGTTAGGTGTTCAGTGCGGCCTGTGTCGGTGGGAATAGCGCTGTCACGAAGAGCGGTGAGGCAGTGTCTCGTGTTGTGAGCGCCATCTTGCCTGGAAGTCTCGCTGGCTGCGTGGATAGGCGAGACGACAACACGGCCGCGTGCTGTGGGCGTGGCACTGTCATGGCGGGTGTTTACACTGGCCAGCGCGGTGACACGTCCAGGTACAAATGCAGGCGCATCCAAGTTCCACGGTCTTGGAGCGCCTACAAGTCGTTTTTTGCTGGGTAACTGGAATTTGACTGAGATACATGATTAGCACGGTTATTATGTCTATTCTGGCCTGCCGAGGTTGTACTTCCTTGGCCGTTCCTGTTTCCTCCTCTATCTGACGAGTTAGCATGAGATATTTTACGTATACAATCGGCGATTGAGTGCAAGCAACTTTTTCCCACTGAGTCGCAGTACGAACATATATATGCAATAGATACATAGACCCTTCTGGATGGCTAGTGGTGTGTTTACACCCATTGCGTGAATTGAAAGCCCTGCAGACAAGCTCTGTTTGACTAGAATTGGCTCTACTGGTAGAAGAAGTATTGTTATGCCTGTGACTAGAATTAGTGTGGTTTCCCCCGTATGCCCCAGACAGCGGAGTTGCGGCTCCAGCTGTGAGGCATAGTCTCACCCTTTCTTCCTGTATTCTACACCTATCGTCCCAGGTTAGGGTGCCGTTCTCGACCGAATCCCAGACGTGGTCTGACCACCGGCGTACAGCGGCCCATGGCCTGTCCAACGAGTCACGAATAACTTTTCTTAGGTGATCAAACATGTCATAGTAATCTTCCCTATGGTATCCCCTAGAATCATCCAATAGCGATAGAAATGCGTCTATGTACTCGACTGCCGTCATATTATGTCTAGCGTCTACCTTCTGTTTAACTGTCGTGATCCCCTCTCTACATATGAACATATAAGGTTTGGCAAACACTTTCGATGAGAGCACGTCAGAAATCACATTGTTCTTACCGTGGAGGCCCGAGGACCGCTTCTCCCACTCAATCTCCTTCTTGAGGTGTCGGTCGCTATCCAACTGTCGCTTGAAGATTGCGGGGGCGATGACCTCGGACCTCGGACGGCTGGACCTTCGCTTCTTGGAACGGGAACGTTTCCTATGTCGCCTTTTGGGTGGGCGCTCCTCTTCCTCGGACTCAGACTCGCTGGAGTCCTCGGACTCCTCCTCGCTCGACTCTGTTTCAGCCTCCCTCCGTTTCTTATGCTTGCTTTTATGTGGGGCCTTTGGCGGGGGCTTCGTGTTCTTAGTTTGCTCCACTGTGTGACGCACTACTGTAGCCAGTTGTTGGGCCATCTTATCCACCGTTCCTTTCAAGCTTTCTACCGATGCTTCCATTGTTTGGACCTGTAAGTCCAGCTTCTTGTTTGACACTCGAGAGCGGGTTTTGCCTTCCCCTTCACTATGCTCCTCGGTTGCTTGTTGGTCACCGGCGGGTGGGACTACCAGTGTCACCTGACTGGGGACTGTAGGCTCGGCGGCCTTTGCCCGGTGCGTCCTGCTTTTCCTTTTTCTGCCTGTCATGTTGAGAGCTATCCCTACGGACACAGCAACGCTTATTCAACGCTTATTAAGCACTGCAGCCAGTGCTTAATAAGCGTTTTTTGACCATCGAAAATGATACAGTTATTAAGGGCTGCATTTGCAACGCTTATTAAGCACTGCATTGGCAACGCTTAATAAGCACTGCATTTGCAACACTTATTAAGCACTGCGCTGGCAACACTTATTAAGGACTGTATTTGCAACGTTTATTAAGCACTGCATTAACAACGTTTATTAAGCACTTCATAGGGCTTAATAAACGTTTTTTAAGCACTGCATTGGCAACGTTTATTAAGCACTGCATTAACAACGTTTATTAAGCACTTCATAGGGCTTAATAAACGTTTATTAAGCACTGCATTGGCAATGTTTATTAAGCACTGCATTGACAACCTTTATTAAGCACTGCATTGACAACCTTTATTAAGCACTGCATTATCAACCTTTATTAATTACTGTATTATATTAATAACTAATTATTAATTAACTAATAAACGCTGCATTTGTCAACGTTTTATAGATGCTGCAATTGATGCAGTTAATGGGACAATGACTTTATTTCATTCAATCATCATTTTGGTTCATTCTTCCATAGTCATATTACATGATTAACTGGTTGTCTTTGACGGATTCCATGGCCTCAAAGTTTGTGCCAATTCCTAGGTAGTTCTTTTCAAGGGTTCCTGAAAGGCCCTGTTCTCAGGCATTTTTCTTGTCTTGTTGTTAGATGCATGATGGTCTTTCTTCAACAGCAGCAGTACAAAAGCATCCAACAAAATTCTGAAAGAAAGATCATTTAAATTATTGAAACATATGAATAGAGATAAAGTTTAAACAGAAAACACACTTACAAATTACGTTTCCTATATTTCACTACCAATTAGATTGTCCTGGGATTCAGTACAATATTCTCAAATGGATTGAAATCGTTACTACACCATTTACAACCAGAACAGCTAGACAGAATATCTATGGTGTGTCTGAATGGCTGAGGAGTATGTACAGGGTGCGTGTGTCCATGTCTGCTGCTCAAACGGAAATGTGACTACACTTAGGAGGACGGTGGTCATGGCACTGGTCAGTGACATGGTAGAGTGTAATATGCTGAGGTCTCCCTCCAGGGGAAGGGGCAGCAGTACCATCGCTATGAGTGGCCAGCCATAGGGAGGGACCCAGGGGTGGAACATGCGCCTTACCCTGTGACCATGCATAGGGCTCTTGAGGGGTTAATTTGACAAATCGACACGGCCCTTTCTTAGCTCGACAAATTTCAAAAGCAACTAGTGACAAATGACAAAGACACTTTCTTAGCCCGACAAATCGACAAAGACCTTAACGACAAAAATTCGGCTGTTTTACGAAAATATAGCGACAAACGACAAAAGAATTTCCATAGTGACAAATGACAATTGCCGTTTTTTGGTAGCGACGAGAGAAATTAGATACCCCCCTCAGGAGCCCTATGCATCTGTCTACTAAGTTGGCCAAATGCATCCCATGGCATTCCCATGTTCATTTTAGCGTTATTTACACATGCAGAAATCTGAATGAATAAAATAATTCCTCCCCAATCATTTAGTTGATAGAACATTGTCCTTTGATGGTGTATTTAGGGAAATATTAGGCCTATAACATAAATAAAATAACACATTCACACAGGCTAAAAAGCAGTATAACTATAAGCTAGTATAAGTCCCTATAATGGGGTAGTGACCCGCGCACCCGTCCCGGTGATTCGAACGGTGATATCTTGCATAGCAGAACGCGCAACCTAGGGTTTAGCAGGACAGAATGAATCCTTAATTAGTTCTGAGCATTTGAAAAATTGTCCCAACCTTCTACGACAATTATGAAGTGAACAATGACTAAATACGTGGGGGCATGTCTGCCTAACCCCAGCACCCAGCGCTGGAGGACGACCTATTATTTAGCTGATAGAACGTAGCCCTATGATGGCCCATACGAATTTAAAAGATGACAGGTTTAACACAGGCTAAAAAGCAGTACGTCCCTATATATATACATCTGTATTGGAGTGACTTGAAACATTTTAAGTTATACTTACATTGTTGCTCACTAGTTGTCCACATTTGAATGATGGCTGAATAAATGGTGTACTTGCATCCAAATAGAAAAGTGTAGATACAAATTGAATCAATAATAAACAATAATAGAATTCTAATACACCATACATTGTCTGATTAATGAATATCAGTCTATATGTATACCCAACTGGGTGTTAGGGGAACGCTGCATCAAGCAGTGGTGAGCAACGTTTCAAAAGTGGATAATTTACGCTGCATTTTCAGCGCTTCAGCGCGGTGGTCACCAGCGTTTTTTGAGTAACTTTTGAGCGTCGGCAGCGCTGGCAGGGGTAATTAAGCGTCCAGCAACGCTTATTATATGCGCTGTGTGTCCGTAGGGATATGATTTCTGGACGTTCTCGACCTTTCCCTCTTTGAAATTATTAAATTTTCAATAAATTCCAACAATGAAGGCTATACTTTCGTCACAGTAAGTGAGGAAAAATATTCAAAAGGCCTAAAAAGGCCCCAATTCGATTTTGTTGGAATAAAAATTACCTGAAATCATAAAACCTATACCGGTAGGCCTATATGAGTAATTCTCCCAATCAGGGCATTATTTGGTTTTACAGCCTAGGTTGTCTACATCCTGCATTTGGGATCATCACACATAATAATAACCAATGCATTTTATTTGAATTCTCTGGCAAAAATAAGGCTGTGGAAATCCCACTTTCAATTATTTTTTGGAATAATTGTGTCGCCATTACGACATACATTAGCTTTAAAGGAATGAAATGTCCCTAAACTAATCACTAATAACAAATTAACAACTAGGGAATCAATGTTAGCGGCCAAAATAGGACTGGCATAATTACTGGGTATTTCACATTGAAGTTATACTATATTATTCGATAAATATGGTCTAATATAGCCGAAATAAGGCAAAAAAAAATAGGAAAAATTGAGGTTTCTGAAGCATAGGTGTAGGAATCGAAATATTTGCCACAGCCTTCCCAAAATTTGTGTGCATAGTGCTGATATTCCCTGCTATACGTATGCGTTTGGGAGAATTACTCATATATATTACAGTCGTGAACATTGTTTTATAATATAGAGCCTTGAGAGACTTTCAAAATTTGCCCCTCTCTCACACTGCCATACGTATGTAGCAAAACAGCACACATGAAAAAACTGACCCAGCCTGAACATCTCTTTGTGAATATCATTATTTTTGTCTATATCATCGATCTGTTCAGCAATTCCTAAGGTAAAATATTGTTAAAAAACATACACTAAAATATATATTTATTCACTCAAAATGCACCAGAATTCACCATTTGAGAAGTATATTTTTTAAATTTCCTGGGAGGGGAACCCCCTTGGACCTTCCTCTGAGGTTTTCGCGCCTTTGGCGCTCACAGAGTCCCCAACATGTGCCCTTTTCCAAGACCTGAACCCCCCCCCCCCCCCCCCCCGCCTTCATGAAATCCTGGATCCGCCCCTGATATAGGCTAGCTCGAAGTTTGGGACTACATTAATTCCTTCTTTTTTAAAAATAAAATTTACAGTTTCATGATCTATTCATTCCTAATCCATGATTGAAAAGCGATCATGCAAAATAGAATATTAAAACTTAAGCCGTGCGCCAGCTTATTTAAGATATCATATCAATTATCAATCGGCCTATAATTTAGACCTTCGATTTCGTCCGGGATTTCGTCTCCGTTCAAAGGAGGGAAGCATGATATGCGGATACTGTTGTATATTAATGAGTTACGGTGAATGGAGGAAGGTATAATTATGCATTCCATGGTATATTTAACCAGAGAAGCATATACCTCCTTGATGTAACCAGCAGACTAGCGCCAGCAGGCATCTTAATGAGGTAAAAATGGCATTTGCCTTATATGGAGAGTAAATTTATATACGCATGCGCAATGATAATAATACGAAACTGTGGATGATGGCGGTCATGCCCTAAGAACTGAGACCTTCCACATTTTTGGCGTTTTTACCCGCGATGGCCACCCAAAAACCGGGTGGTTGGGTTCAGTCATTAATTACAAGATTTGATTCTCAGGTAAGTGCAGGAATAGTTGTTGTCGACCGCTGATTAACAATACAGACGCCTTTCCATCTCCAGCTGATCTACCTTCTGCCATTTCATTGAGACATTTTTGTGAATGAACTAAGCGAGCGACGTGGGAAATGTTTATTTATTCGCAATCGTAGACGGCTGTCAAATGCCCGACATGTGCAAAAGTTTCACAAATGATTTCTTTAATTGTCTTAATCTACGAAATAATGTGTATTTCATTCCATGTCGTCTGATCGGATATGCGGGGAAGGCGAGTGTGGTAGTTGGAGGAGCGATGAACTCACGCCTACACAATCCTGTGGCAGTGATGTCAGTCGTAGAGCATTAAATATGAAATTATCAAACCGTTCGCTGCCAAGTTTATGCTTGAGATCACTTATGTTTCACAAAACGTCCAAATTCCCTAAACATGTTCTCTAGACATCACGTTTTTCTGAAAAATCGGATGTGTTAGGCATTTGGGAGGCTCGAATACGAATGACAGATTGTAATTATCAGGCCGAAGACCGTGTCTGTCGATGGTGGGGACGGTCAGAACTGAAGACGGCCATGGCATATCTTTGCTGTGTGGCTCTGCTGATATCAAAACAAGATGGCTAGGCGTTAGGTCCTAAAGTAGAGGAGGACCGTCAATCAATGTTTCCCTCCGTAGCCATCCATTTAATGTGGAATAAAATACAATAGGAGGATTTCATACGTTTGAGGTTTGAAGGAAATACCACAAACATATATCCGTCTCATGTTTAGAGTATTGGATCGGAGGTGTAAATGGCTCGTCTGCAAGTAGCGGGTGTGGTAGTGCTGAAAGTCCTATTACATGTATACATGTACATGCAGTGACCACTGATTGGTGTTAACGATGGCCATTTTTCAGGGATAGACAAGTCAACCTATGGTGTATATCTTTTCTAAACTGCATCCAAGATAGTGTCGAAATGGCAGTGTTTACATTCCCTCCGTTGGACACCTGATTTCGGAAGTCTATTTTATAATGCGAATCATGGAATTCATATATACGGCACCTCCCTGATTTTATATTCCAATGCATTATATTATGCATCAAAAATCATGATCGATTGAAGAATCTCCCGAACCAAATCATATATATGGGTATGGTCATTATCGAAAATAGAGATATGTGACATTTAAACAGACAGAAAAGATGTGTCAGATGAGTGTCATTGGCCATTAAATTTTCAGTATTTCTTCAAAATATCTTTGTGTGTACGGTACTGATTTTTTTGGAATCAACTTTAATCATGGTCTGATGCACATCCCCTTATTTATTTCTGTTTAAATCTGCAACCTGTCCAAGGAGAGTTATGTTGGGTTCTTTAATCAAATATAATAACTATTTGGTTTAAAGGGTAACTTGTAGACCTATTGTACGGTAGTTATTGAATTGTTATTTTCACTGACACTAATAGACTATATTACCTGTCTGGCTCGCCCTTTTCAATATACGGTACGGTACCTACAATTTAATTGGTTAATTCACAATTCATTCCCATACAAATTTCTGTAAAGATGTTAAGAATATAATAATTTATTAGATCATATATGTTGGTTACTATCTCTTGGTGAGGAATCGACGGCACCGTATAGGGTTTAGGACAAATATAGAAATACAAAATGTTTTTCCATAATTCATTTTCACATTGTCATAGGTTCAAAATGGTGTTAGTAAAAAGTGGGCCGTTTTTGTTTTCCTATTCTCCTGTTGCAGCTCATTAGAAGCTTAATTAAGGTGCCATTTTAAGAGACTATAGGCCTGGGGGTACTTTAATTACTCTTCTTTCGGATTTCGTTTAGTAGCATTATTGTGCACAGGAGTTACCATGCAATAAAAGGCCTGTGCACAATAAAATGTTATGCCTATTATTTGAGTGTGTGTGTGGGGGGGGGGGGGGGGGGGGGATAGGAAAAAGTAAATGGGACCTTAGAGTAAAATTTTACTATTATATTTTGCTCTAAATGTTATCAACAATTTTCGGGTGTGGTTTATTACCTTGGTACGGTGTCCTTAATCAAGGGTATTTCCTTGGTGGAAAGGCAGCCATGTAGGCCTATATAGTAGGCCACTATATAGTACCGTTAGGGGGGCTTTTAATAACCAAATATAACTTTATTTCCGTAAGCCTTGAGTGAATGACAAAAGGTTGTAAACATCTGAATATATACATCCAGGCCTTCCTATGTCTGCCTAAATATGGATCTCACAAATAATTTGCAGTAACAACAAACGTTAATAACTCTTTTCTGGAAAATATTTAGAAAAATATTTATACACCGGTAGTATGTTTTATATTGAGAGAATATTTCAAAGTAGGAGAGTGATAAAAGCCCGAGTTATACAATAAGCCTGGAAGTTATACATAACATTTTTCTTGCACACTCATCCATAAAGGAGATGTATGACTAAATTAGAACGAGTGGTAAAATATTTTATTTCAAATATTATAACTATCATGTTTTACTTGAGTATTAAATCAAAGGGGATTTTAAATCCAGAGATTTACAATTAACTAACAATCTAAAAAGTCAATACATTCACACCCTATTTTCATTATGTTAATTATTAGTAACATTCTTAACTCAGTTCCTAATAAATAACATTCCAAAGTCAGTTGTACAAGGCAGGACAAATTTATTCCGACATGGAGGAAGAATGTAATGCTGCTAAGAGAAGAGGTCAGGTCATTTGCGTTGGTCGCATGTCCTAAAATCTGTAGTCAACTATGTCTCCAACAAAAATGTCATAACCATAGGGCTCGAAAAAAACCTACCAACTTCACTTACCCATTTGGCAAGTGGCAGCCAAGATTTACTTGCCCGACAGAATTTTTACTTGCCCGAATTTATTTGCAGAATTATAAACAAAATCACACTGATCTGTATGTATCTTGTTTTATTAACATAAAACATTCATTAACATGTTGTAGCCTTACAAAAAACCTTATTCTTATCCTATCATTATACTTTATGACTGAGAATAGTCAGCCTTTACTTACAACAAAAAGGCCTAAGTAATATGGATACTCATGTTAGGAATAAACAATGTTTTGACCGAAGGTTTAGTGAAAGTTTTGTACATTTACAGGGGCATTTCATTGTAAGTAGACATCACAATAGGGGTTTGAAATCGGTGCCGTAGAGATTTTCACTTGCCCGCTCGGGCAAGTAACTTTAAATTTTACTTGCCTGGAGCCATTTTTTACTTGCCCCGGGCAAGTAAACATAGGTTTTTTCGAGCCCTGGATGGTATTAAAATTGAGATGAGATGATACATATATTTGGCTTAGTAGAAGTCATAGGGACTATACAGGTGGGTGAGTGAGTGAATAATCATATGGGTCGAGTCAAATAATACCATCAATACTAGGCCTACCAAATTGCTAAATAGCATCAACCTAATTCGGGTACTATTTCAGTTCAATCAATATTATACATTTTGTTGAGGATAATCTTTTTCAGTTCTTTGCGAAATTCATGAGACACTTCAAGGCGTCTAAGTAATAAGGGATGGGGCAAGTTCATTCCAAGGTTTTGCACTTAGATAGTATAAGGAACGCTTGTCGTTTTCTGTTCTGGAAATAAAAGTGTGCGTTCTCTCTTGTGTTTCTATTTTCATTTATGTAGTGTAATTATTTTCCCTTCATAATCTACTCAAAATGATAAAAATAAAAGTATTTTGATTTTGTTTTAGCTAATATCTTCTGACGAGGCTGTATTGATGTAGGAGCTCGCGATCTGCATGCAAATCTCTTAATAAATTTTCGTATGTCTCAGGGACAGATTTCGATGAATGGTTTACTAGTTAACTTAGGCACGTAAATAAATGGTATTCGAGATAAACACTGTATGTACAGCAATATGCACTGCAATATGCTATTTTAACAATGCATGCTCCAGATAATCTACTGTCAACATGCTTTCAACTATTAATCTTATCTTGTCTTTCCTTTTTTGTTTTTAGTTGCCGGTTCGAACTGGGCTTCACACAACCCAGTCGATACAAAATGTGGAACAAAACAAAGAGTGTTTAATCAATGTCAGCAAGCACAAATTCTCGCTCGTCATCAATGGACTTACCAAAACCTTGCAATCCGTCGATTCCATGGTAAGATTCAAGTTCGCTTAAAATCTTCTCATCAGCCATGATATCATGTTTGATTTTGTCTTGTCTGACCGTACCCCATTAACTTCTGTTATGAAATTCTATAGGTCGCAAAAGTGGCTCCTCCAAAGTCACCCTCACCAAAAAGGCTTAGAATAAAGTTTGCATTTTCTATTCTATTCCTATTCCTATTCCTATTCCTATTCCAATTCCTATTCCTATTCCTATTCCTATTCCTATTCCTATTCCTATTATATTATATTATTAATTTAATAAGCATCAAAAACTATACCATGTTTATTAACACAGCATAAGAATCACTGTTATGGTGAATAATGGTTACATGAAATTCGTTTAAGTACTGTAGACCACCCATCCCCTAGTCTCCCTCAATAAACCCCTAGCGTGCCCCATACTAGCTAGTCACCGAACATTAGTACGGCATGCACTGGAAGACCAGACCTCGATCTGATATATACCTCCGATCTGTATTTAATAGTCATTGCAAATAAAGAACACATTATTATTATTACAAGTGGAACCGTACACAGATCTATGATAAAATGAGTAGGGTAGTTTCTTTCCCGACCCTAGTCCAGTATCCATAGGCTTCATAATAAATGTTAAAATAAGGTTTTATTTTTCATGTTTACTCCTAGGTTTGTGTGTTTCCTTAATGACATAATGCTATTTGGGTAACGTTCATATACATACCTTCCTGATATAAATTTATGGACCCACCCGTCCTGGCCTGACCGCCAGACCTATAGGCCCCTGGACTAATAGGTCCCTAGTCACGAAGGGACAACTCTGGACTTATAGGCCCCAAGTCGCCTCCGCGTTGGACTTACAGGCCCCTGGATTTATAGGCCCAGACATATAGGCCTCTCTGACAGGGAAGAACAAGTTTTGGTCTTTGTAGGAAGTAGTTTCGGGTGGGATGAATTCACATGCCAATTATGTCCCCAATACTTACAAATTCACAATGTATGAAAGCTTTTAATTGCTTGTACGTGTTATTTTACTACCGACCATGGTCCCGCAGTATAGCCAATCAATGGGAGGATCGGCATTTAAAAAATCTGTCAACAAGTGTTTACATTCACAACAGTATATCTACTGTCAAACACCTCTGTAACGGCCGGGGCCTATACGTCCTGGGCTGGGCCTTGGCGTCCAATCGCAGGGGCCTATAAGACAGGGGCCTATAGGTCTGAAGCGTCTTAATTTAATTAACTTAATATAAAAATATTACTCTACTTAGGCCTAAATGAGACTGGGTTTATATTTGAAGACACGTGAAAAATATATATCAGCTATGTGGGACGAATAGTTGAATCGAGTCACCGAACACCTGGAAAACCACATAAGTGGTAGAGGGAACTGGAATTTCTAGAAAATGTTAGTATGGTTGCCCGGGTGGAAAACTTGAGGACCGGGTTAATACAAATATTCAAGCACACAAGGCTGTTGCATATGTATCAATTCGAAGAAGCTAAAATTCTTTTGAATTAAAGGAATCAGTAGGCCTAGGCTGTTAAAATGTTTGTTAATTGAAGTATGTGTGCAATCATTCTAAGTAAATTGACCTAGAGTTTTGGTTGGGAGCGTCGTAAACCTCGTACATCTTTGTTGACGGCCCCTAGGTCGAATTTCTAATGAAACTTTAAAACTATATATATTTGTCACTGGCGCAGGTCCTCTCCTAGATACAAATGTTTTTTGCTGGTGACTTGACCTAAATGGGTGGTTCGGCCTAGTGTTATAGTGTCCCTACTAATAGTGTTTATGCTGCTCTTAACAAAAATAAAGATAATAATATGAATCGGTTACATGCATTAGGAAATGTGTCAAACATCGAATCTTAGGCCATACTTCATGACATCAGCTTAGAAAGTGACAAAGACATTGTATCCAACTTTTCTTGTGTTGGAAAAGATTGTTACGCTGCAGTATCTCCTTTGTCAAAACAAACAATTAAAAGAACAAAGCTAATTATTATCAACCACTGCTCATTAGCCTCTACTAATGATACTGCCTGGTCTGTCGCTATTCGTGACCATTCTCTGAGGCTGTAAATCCGATTATCCGTGAATGGTTAAAGCACGTGCCTCCTCAAATACTGCTTCACCAGAGAAAATGTTTAGCTGCAAAACTGCTTAAGGATGGCTCACTTTTGAAAGAACAGCCCACTTCTGATATTACAATCTTACCGAACCATAAATATTATAGATCTCTCGAAGGTTCCCTTTCTTTGGTCATCGAGGGACTAGATGTCTAGAAGACATTAATAGGTACGTGTCCGCATCCCAGTATGTAATTCCCAAACTTTAAGTATCAGATTGCCGCCTATTTTCGGGGTAGTTGAAATCTAAATTTTCAAGCTGTTTTATCCCAATTTTCATATCGTGTACAATTTTCATATCGTGTACTCTAAAAGCACTAAGTAGAGCACCTGGTCCAGTAAAATTGCTTGCCTCAATATGATAATTTGACTGGTAATCTACAGCCTAATTCCGCTTATAGAGTAGGTGCAATCACACATGTTTGGGGTTTATTCATAGGCACGAAGTCATACCATAAAATCCTCATTAAATCACCGGATAAAGAATGGCCCTCATCATTTAGCAAACATAATAAAAACATATATTGCTTTTCTCTTAAAAAATCCTGTGTTAACCGCTCTCACTGACAGATTGAAACATATTTTTGTTTGCCGGATTTTCTAACGTAAACGCCTGTATATTTATAGATGATTTAACTAGGTGCACATACTCAGAGGTGAAAGTGGTCAGACAAATAAATATCAGAGTTTGGATCTACGACGAAATTGTATGAAAAGTTATTATTTGTCTACAATATGTCTGGTGAGAGAAATGACTGGCTCTTTTTCCAAAATATTGAAATAATCGTTCCGTTGCTGCCTGCTCCTCGCATAACCTAGTCAGCCGTATCTCACCTGCTCTACTGCCAACAATGTTAAGCGATGTAAGACGGTCTCCTGTAACTTGTATGGAAGGGCAGTTGTATTATACCTTGCTGCATTTGCTGCCAATATTCCATCATATCTTTGTAGTACTTGTGGATAGCCATTTCAGATATCTGATTGAGGATCCGGCATCAGCTCCTTTGTGATTCTAATCTTTCATATTATTGGTTGTTACTGAAAGAATTAATCAACCAATTAGGGATGGGTCAGACGGTCTCCATATTAACATCGACCTGATAACATCTATATCCTTTATCAATGTTTGACAAATACCCAGGTTCTGATTTTTATCCCTGCACATTAAAAGTTTGAGTTCTTTCTTCGCTGATTCCGTTTACACACATTTGGACTTTATTTCGCTTTATGGAAATAAGAGTCTCTTCGACAGTCCAGGGCAGAACTACTAAACATGTTTCTTTATTCAGCTATGCAGCAGCGAATGGCAGTGAGACACTATTTGATCAAGAACAAAAGCAATCAGTTCTTTGACAATCGTTGTCAATTATGTTGACTCTAAATCGACAACATTTTCAATATAAACATCGCGGCTCTAGGTCAGATTAGGGTCCCGGAAAATCGAGTTTGCCGAAGACATTCACAGTGTGCACGTGGTATTTTTACGCCCCAGAAATGAATCATGAATAAGATTATGTAAAGTGTGTCTTCTCAGCCCTGTGTGTAACTTGAGATCTGTACCTTGGGGTGCGATCATCGATTTGTGTACTCATCTTGTGTGTACCAGGGTTGAAAAAATCGCAGACCTATAGGTTGTTAGAAAAGTAGCTGTCCTGAGGACAACCACTTTTCAAAATATGGTTGTCCGACATATATATATGGCAATATGTGGTTGCACTCACAGTAATGAAAGGTGAAACCTGGTTGTCCGCCGGACGCCCAAATATTCATTTTTGGTTGTCCGCTTTGCTGACCTGGGTGGTGCGGACAACTGGGCCGCGGGATTTTTCCAATCCTGTGTACTCTTATCAAATTGGATATCATTTGGAATATGGTCATCCCCGCCACCCGCAATCTTATTCATGAAATGTGTCATTCATTTTTCAGCGGATAATTGGGGCAGAAGCGGAGCGTAATTTTTATGAATCACAGCTCATCATTCTGGACACCTTAGAACAAGTTCTAAATGGGGTAGGATTTATCCGATATTTACCTAATTCTTTTCTTTCTCCGTATAATACAATATGAACAGTGTAAATGAGGTGTACAATTGGATATTATGATTTGGGACATTTATGATTAGCAGTTGCAGCACATTTACTGTTTTATTCCCACTTAAAATTTTCCTATTCATACAGACTTGGAAATGCAATTTTACGCAACGTTTTATTTGGCCATTTTTTCCAGCAACCTAAAGACACATCTAGGCTCGATGAAGCCATGTACGTCAAGCTCCTTCTGCCTGAGATATGTAAGGTAATGTCAATAGTTTCATTGGTTATTTGTCTTGCACGAGTCAAAGAGGAGGTTATACTTTTCTAGTTGATAAGTATCATCCATCAATGGGCATATCTAAGATTGTATGGTCTTTGACTTTGGAGAAAGTAATACCAGACCTATATTGCTGTCCACCAAGAGAAACCCCTTATTGCGCTCGAGATTTGTCTCATTCCTAGCATATTTATTGACTTCCCTTATATACCGGTATGACTAAAAGACGCACAGCACCGAAAACCCGCACAGCATCCGCACAGCACCCGCACAGCACCGTCGCTACTTGCGTGACTGATATTAGACGTACCTCTTCACAGTTTTCCACATGAAATATTCAACTTATAACCACGAAATTTTAGGATGTCAATAATGATGGGTGGAACTCAAAAGCCAGTAAATATGGGATTGAATAGTTGAATAGTTTTACTGTAATTAACTGTCGAAGTTCCCGTGATGTTTAAATTAATTTTCTATATTTAGTCACTTATAATTCTTTAAATAAATCTCCCAGTCATCTAATGGAAAATTTGTGGAAATTACTGGTGGTTCATTCCGTAATCATGCTAGTGAGTCATTAGTTTATTAAATATTCTGAATAGAATTAGAATCAACGCAATGCCTTATTGTATATACATGTAATATAAATTCTGTTCAGAAAACGATCACTGTATGAAGATACCAGAAAACGGGAACCCGTTTTTAATAGATTTGTATTATATACTGTCAACAAGTCTGAAAGATTTAGAGAGAATTAACTTAATTTAATTTGATCTTGTTTTGGCCATGTCGTATAACAGGCAAGAGAAATGATACTTTTCTTTGCTAGTAGAAAACTTTCTTTGGCAATTAATCAATTGATGAATTATTATTTGATTGATCTATTGTGTTCTATAATGACTAAGCATTGAATAAACATTTTTCTATATATGGTCAATTCTATTTTTTTTTTGGCGTCCAGGGGGCTGAAAGCTGATCAATTTTCAAATAGGGCCGAATCCGAAGTTATTGTTATATCATGAAACTAGATGTTTTGAGGGTATTTTGTGCATAAACTGGTAAAACTGGTAAAGTTATCTCTGGACGCCAATTTTACTAAATATGTCTATATGTATCATGATTTTTGTATTCATGATATGATAAATATATATTTTTATTTGTCTCAATTTTTATTTGTCTCAAACTTACAGATGTTTCAATTGAATTATGATTAAATGACAATAGTGAATTCGAAATCTGGGCGTTTTTTGTGGAAATTATTCTATCATGAGTATATTTCATAGTTGTGCTTATCTTTACGTTTACAAATTTGCTCCACATATATTTGTTATGTTCTTTCTACATGACAAAATTAATGGACATAGTTTTGTACCTTATTGTAAAAATGGCCTATTTTAGGAGATTTTTTAAAGCTAGAATTGTTTAAAGCTAGAATTGTTAATATGCATTTTAGATCTTTAAAAGTATGGTTAGGATTATAGCATTTTTAATGGGGGATTCAATAAATCTCAAAAATCATGTCAATATTCCTGTCGATATCATGCAAAAACCATATGGACGCCAACAAAATAGAATTGACCATTTGTATATGTTATAAGACATTAATTTGCGTTGATTCTCCCTTTATTCAGAGTATTTAATAAAGTTGCCCATTCTCGCAAGCATAAATTCAAAATAAACCATCAGTAGTTTCCCACAAATATTACAATATATGACTGGGACAGTGATTTAATGACAGTATAGATTAATCTAAATATCACAAACTTCGACAGCTATTCACAGTAAAACTATTCCAGTTATAAAACCCATATTTACAGCCTTTTAAGATCCGCATTCAATAATATATATCCTCAGATATCATGGTGATCAGAATAATATTTCATGTACAAAATGGCAATGTGATGGGTCTAATATTAGTCGCAAAAGTAGCGGCGGTGCTGTGCGGGTGCTGTGCGGGTGCTGTGCGGGTGCTGTGCGGGTGCTGTGCGGATGCTGTGTGGGTTTTCGGTGCTGTGCGTCTTTTAGTCAGACCCCTTATATACTATTGATGTAATGAGTATTATTAGGAGGCTAGCCTCTAAGTGTTTTTTTGTTTTAAGTTGTATTTCGATTGAATGGGCGCAGCCTCCTTTTAGTATCACTATAGGAAAGGTATACTCTACTCAAGACTTTTTCACACCCCTGGGGCAGTCTAAATTGGAGGGGTGGCTTAACAGTGGCCACATGGGTTTGTTTTGATTGTGTGGGCTGGTGCTGTTAAGTGGAGGAGTGTATTGGCTTGGCCTGTTTGCTGTGAGTGACAGGGAGGGAGGTATACAGACTGAGTGAGTGAAGCCTGTTGGCTGTGATTGACAGGGGGTTGGCTACTAGGCATTCCTACTAGGCAAGGCCTATTATGTGTACCTATTATGCTTTAGGGAGAATAACCCATATGGGTCAGATTTTCAGAAAATGTACAATTGGCAGCTGTACACATTGAGTAAATTATGTTAAATTAGGCTGCAATTTGGTCAATACTTAGTAAATTCGAGTATATTTGGCATTGCATTGAGTTTAGCAATCTGTTTGGTTGTGTTGAACTGTATTTTGAACTTTATTTTCGTCTGAAATTTGGGTTATTTGAGAAGATTGGTGAAGTTAAATTGTACATTTTCTGGAAATATGACCCATATACAAGAAGAAAAGGATGTAACAAGTGTGATCTGACAAGCTACATCCTTTAAGATCTTTATCTTTGGATCTGTAGACTGTCATCTATACATCTGTGTAAACTGATTTCAGTGAGAGGAAATATCTGAGGAGATCATCAGATAAGTTATGTAACTGAAGTGTAACATCACTGTGAAATGCCTCCTGCTGATTGTGGCCCAGAGTGGAGGAGGCCAGGTTTGGAAGTGAGTGATGGTTGCCATGACAACATCCATGTGGAGTCATATTCATGGCAATGAGGGTTAGTGAGATGAGATGAGCAAAGTGATTTAGTTTTGTGATTTAGTTTACAGTCTAGCTGTAAATGTTACATACTTCTTCTTATACTTTCATATTGTAGGGTATTGATGGGATAGAGGTAGGAGCACAGGTGGTATTTAGGTTTAAATGAGGTTAACAAGTTTGGAACTGAAAGAGGCCTGATCTTAAATACTTATAAGCTAGGGGGAGAGTAACCCTGGAGAGGGGGACCTATGGCCTGCATGTTTGCACAGGTCTGCATGTATACATGGCTGGTGCACCCTTAGACCACCCCTCCCGCTCTACTTTTTTCTCCAACTATCTCGACTTTACGATGGGCTATCTCGACTTTACGATGGGCTATCTCGACTGTTTCAACTATGCAATCAAATGTAACACTCAGCAATTAACTGTTCAACTAATTAACTAATTAATCAATAAAAAACTGAATTACACAGAATGAACTCTATACTAAATAATGAAAGCAGAAAGTAAATAACAGTTATGCTAATCAGCTGGGCTAGCCTCCTAGTATCGAAAGATACTGTAGCAATTGGCAGTAGTATGTTGTCTTGTATATTATCAAACGTTTGAACCAAGTATAGCTAAGTACATGTAAGTACACCACTTCTTATTCGCATTTTGATTCATAATCCGAAGCAATAATCCTGAAAGGCTTCCTTCTTCCTATGCGAATTTTTAAAATGTTTTAATTTACCAAGTTTGACTCATCTCGCCATTCACAACAAATACCCGACAACTTGTCATCATATGTTTACAACTACAATCTTAAATTGCAATTTCTTTATTTTGGAAATGTGCTGATTGTCTTATCTCAGAAAATATTGTCGTGCAGTTTAGGGTTACAGAAAATCTTATTTCACTGTCACAATTTCTTCTTTTTTCAGTTTTTGATTAACTCGTCGGAAAATCAGCTCGTTGTTCAGTTAAAACATCTGGCATCCAAGGTTCTCTTCGCCCTCAGCCTGAACAACTTTACCGCTGTTTTTAATCGGATATCAGCCAGGTATGTAAATTACCGCAGACCACAATACAAGATTGATATAAAGTTAAATCATATAGTGATCAAGACCACTCTACATTTAAATTCGGAGCTGTCCATCTGGTGTTATTAGATCGTCTAAAGCATTATCGGATATTGAATTCGCCCACCATTGTATTGGCTACTTTTGTAAGTTAGCAATAATCTCAGCGGAAACCTAAAGTAGAATTATTAGTACAGACATATTAAAATTTAAACATTTAAATCACTGATTATTTGGGCGGTCACTTCCATTCATTAACGTCTCTATCATTTTGTTTAAAGACTGACTGTGCTGTCCACTTCAAATGAAGAGCAAGCGGATTATACAGATCTGGAACTAATCCAGCATATTAACGTGGACTGTGGCAGACTCACCAAACTTCTAAATGGTATTCATGCTTTTCTTTCTTAATTATTAGGAGGCTAGGGTATTCTTTTTTTGCCTCCTTCTGACAGAATTCCAGGCCCTGTCCGGCCACTGGCATTTTTTACGCAGACAACGTGGCTAGTGCCGGCCGGTTTGTTTATGTGGTATGTGGGCGGAGAGGATGGTATTATGCGGGTGGTGTTACTGCACTCATGTGATGTAATGATTGGCAGTTGCAGAATCTTGAGAAGGTGCCAGGTCTGTGTGGGAGGGCAGAGGATGTATGTATTGACAGGAGCAGGAGGTGTAGGTATGCAGGGGGTGGATATTGTGGGAGGAGGTAGCACAGGACCATTTAAAAAACACATAGCAGTGGGGAATGGGGTTATGAGTGAAATAAGGTGACTGATCTGATCTGATAAGCTACAACTGCCCTAGCCTCCTGATATCGGTAGATATCATAGTACGGGACTATATTCTATTGACTTGTCTTGTCTTTAACTAGCCTGCTAAAACAGGGTGCTTTTTAATTTTAATTTGGTGCTGATATATGGAATACGCACGGCCATAGATCTAGTATAGTCGGGTCAGACATGCCGTTATGTACACCATTATATACACCCTAGTTACCAGGTCTATGTTCACTGGAGTGGAACACAAATAAAGGACACTTTAGAAATTCTGATTACATATTATTCAATTCTGAGAAAGGAAAATATGTTTCATATGGATAGATGAGGCAATTCTCTGAGATCGTCATATCTTCTTTGCAATCCTGATCTCATCATATTTTCTGTTAAATTGTATATATTATTATATCCGCCATTGTTTGTCTACAACCTCGTTCATTTGCAGTTTATCATTGTACGATTGCAACCATTATAACCTCTTGGCAATTTCTAATGTCCTCTTTGTATATTGCAGTATTGTCCCATGCGGAGAACGTACAGAAATTCAGATTCCTCAAAAAGAACGTCCAACTTGTGCTGGCCACAAGTCTAGAAAAGGCAAGTTGCCTTTAATAGTACTTACGTATAGGAGGGACTATACGTACACATATGCATATTATGTATACATAATATGCATATATGTGTACATGTATATAGTCCCTCCTGCGAATTGTCTCCTCTACCTATACCTATAATATGGCTAATGTAATCTTCTCATATCACATACACAATTATCGCTAAAGTTACAGTTGTTGTCACTAATATTCCGCATACGTACATGTGTGTCAGTTGGAGGACCTGCATTGACGACTACGTGACGACTCATTTCACTAATGTAATGCGAAATAATAAATAAATATTTCACTCTCTCAATTTTCTCTATATCTCCAATGTTGATTGGTAATTCACAGTTCACTCCCCTTTATGTAAACTAACGACAAACCATTGCCACGACTTGCGGAAATTATTTTTACTTCAAATATTCTTTTACTTCACTTCACCCCCTCTCATGCACGCAATATAGATATTTCATTTAGGATCTTAAAATATTCATACCTTCTGTTTATCAGGCAATATGGAATTGGATGGACCATTACCCCGAAGAATTCACGGAACTACAGAAAAAGCCAAATGATGAACTTGCTGGTAAGGATCCTGTTTATGTACATGTAAATGTAATATAATACATGTAGTGCTTTTCTCATTCACTTAAGTAAATTATTTGGTTAAAAAACGCCTCTTCCCGCTGTCCTTGACTCCAAATATTTTATTTCATTTTCAGACTGTTGTGATAAATTATTTGAGCTGTTTAACACATTCGCTGAAACCAATAAGCGGAAAGCTGCAGTTTGGCCTCTTCAGATGATGCTTCTTGTTCTTTGTCCCGTAAGTATGGACCGCCACCTCCTTGCTCATGTCCACGAGGAACTGGACACCGTACATGCCTTTCCTTAATGAAACAAACTGCTAGCCTTGGAAGAGTATAGTGACTGTAATTAATTGGTCAGATTTTAGTTACAAGTTACAAGGTATCATCATCAGGTCTGATCATATCGCTTAGGAACCGTTCGAGTGAATGGGCTGTCGAGCTGTCAATATATATATATATATATATATATATTTGACTGGCACAGCCAACAACAAAAGGTAATCTATATAATAAAGCGCCACCGTTAACGAATTATTAATCAACTCTTGGGGTCATTCATGCCCTTGACCAGCCCTAAAGAAGGATCCTGTGGAGTCCGAAACTAGGCAGGAGGTCGAATAAAAACAAAAATTTGAATTTTCCTATGTCTGTTCATCACTCGAATCAACCCACGAATTCAACTATACGAGCATCTGAACAGTTGGTAGTTCTCCTTTTAAAACAATTATTAATCAAATGTTTCCTGAGAATTTTACTACGATAGCTGTTCTCTTCATTATCTACGACTACATAAAACACGAAAGTTGATCACTGATATTATTAGGTGACACAGCTACTCCTTGGCAGAAGTTTTTTGTTATTCTGTAGTTTATTGTATGTCACCTATATCTTTCAGAAAATCCTGGAAGAAATCACCAATGCAGACACTGGCGCTCCTTGTTCTCCGCAACATCTAAAGAAAGTAAGTTAGCGATGGAAAATTGTCTTTCCCTTGAAGCTTATTAATGATATAAGTTATTATTTGTGTTCGTAATTTCTTGAGTATCTCCTCTAAAAATGTTGTCGATACCTTAAGACGACTTGGGCTTCATATACAACGTTGCCATTATTTCATCAATACATATATAATGTTTTTTTGTCCAAGTAGATAGGTATACTTCCGTAGGGGACAGGCCTACCTTTGCAAGCCTATGTTTGTTTTGCCACATGGATCTACATCTGTGGTTGCTCGTCGCTTTATGCATGCTCAATAATTCTCCTTACAGAAACAGTTCATCGATGACTTGAAGAAAGCCCTAACGGGTCACCATGGCTCCCACAAACATCTGACAGATGGCGCGGCAGTCACCTGTGTCAAGCTGTGCAAGGCCTCCACCTACATTAACATTACTGACAGAACCAATGTCCTCTTCCTTCTGGTCCAATCAGTTGTCCAGGATCTTAAGGTCAGCTGGGTTTTGATTACGATGTATGGAATTAAAATTACTTACGATTTTCAGAAAATGCACAATTGACAGATCTACATATTTAGTAGCTTCTGCCAAAGTATACTGGAAAATGGTCAAAACTAGATATATCTGAGTATAATTTATTTGTCTTGACTCAAACAGTCTGTTTGGTTGTGTTAAGCAGAATTTTGAACCTCATTATTGTCTTAAATTTGGGTTATTTGAGAGGATTGCTGAAGACAAGTGGTATATATTCTGGCGATTTCACCCATACCATGCCTTTACCTTAAAGCAATGAATTAGTTTTGTTTATTGTGAGATCGTCGTGAAACTTTCGTACATCACCATTCTTTGAGACGAGAATCCGGGTATTTACAGGTGGCGCTACGATCGGCAGCAAAAACTCGGGTGAATACACCAGCTGAGTGCCATAGGCGCTGACGCTAAAATACCTGTTTTCAACCCCTTTGAAACCATACATAAACGGGTCAAAATGCTATGAGCATACATGTATATATCAAGTATTGTTCATACATTGCAGTCGCTGGTTCCGTTTTTCCGACAATTGTGTATAATTTAAGAAATCGAGGGGGAAAGTTGGAGATTTTAAGCTTGGTTGCTATGGTCGTCAAGGGCCAGAGTCCCCCAAGTACCGGCCCACTGCCCGGCAGTGGGGTGAAAGTAAACAATGGGGGAAATCTCAGCATTACTGTCGATTTTAGGCAATAAATGTTGCGGAAATGTTGCTCATGTTCATTATGAATATATTCTATGATATGGATTTTAATATTATATATGATTAACTGTTCAAAATTGCACAAAATCAGTTCGTTCCTAGAAGTGTGGATGCACTGTCACGTGACCAGATGAGCGGAGGCCGTCTCTCCCTATATAACTATAAAGGTGGACATACTGACATCAACATGTTATATGATGGCAGTAATATTTGTGAAGCACCAAACCTCTATTCTCTACAGCATGAATATCTCTGCATCTCTGATTCCAGGAGTTGTTTCCCCTTGTTATGATCTATTATATATATCTCCGGATATTTCCTTTTCAGGCCCTTCTCTTCAATCCCCAGAAGCCCTTTTCCAGAGGTCCTAACTCCATCAGTCAGGACGTCGATCTGATGATCGATTGCTTCCTGTCATGTTTCCGTATTACACCTCACAACAATGACCTTCTGAAGGTCTGCCTCAGCCAAAACTCACCCTCCACCTTCCACTTTGTACTCGTCAACGTTCTCCATCGCATCATCACCCAGGTAAGATGAAAGTGACCTAAGTAAAAAAAACTTGTCTGAGTTGTAGTTAATAAACGTGTATACATACTAACAGTGGTGTCAACTAGGGCGATTTCTTTGTAATGGTTACATTTTACTGGTTGACTGATAGCACTAGACCGAAATATTATTTTAGGAGAAAAATTTAAGCCTGAAAATAAAGCATAATTATCCCCTTGATCATTTTATTTACTCTTTATCTATTTTGAATTTTCCCGGGGTTCATGTTTATCGTTGGACATTTTCCCTTTTCCAGGAAGCTAGCTACGGCACAAATACTTGTATGCTCAGTGATTAAATATATTACTCTTCTGAGCGGAAAAACCCTATTCAGGCAGAATATTCAGACCAAATTAGAAAAGCTTTCATTGAAATATTTACCTGAATGTCACTATTATGAGAATGGTTGCTTGTTTTCATGGAGCCATATTTGTTTTCATTTTCCAGTCTCGGCTACCATGGTGGCCCAACATAGAGATAATGTATGGAAAAGCTTCAGAGCTCCGAGGCCTCTTCACTGACACCCTCAACAAAGTCACCCAGATGAGCCACGCCCCTCTCCGACTCAGCCAGGTAGTAAGTAACAGTGCTTCAGCTAGGCCCAGACAGGGGGCAGCTATGTGGCCCTCTACCCCCACCTCCCACGGTACAATCGGGGCCCGCTTAAAACCTCTACACTACTACTACTACTACTGCTGCCTCCACTAGGTCCTTCTCACGGCGATAAACATATATGCACGAGCATGACCGTTGTCGTAGACAAGGAAAGATCATCACCATTTTTGTATCTTTCTAGTTTATATCTAGTGTATCTTTGACATACACTATCAGAGGTTTGATTATCTATAAATATGGGTCTTGCTAGAATACAAATCAAATTAAATTCCTTAGTCTTATATTTATTTTTGATTTTATATTTAATCTGAAAATTAAGTATTACCTCACCCGAATCTATACTTCCACCCTACCGAAATTGTATCGTGTTTTTCCTTTTTGAGACCTTTTCCTTTTTCCTTTGCTTGACAACGAATAAAGCATTATTTTAGTTTCGATACCATGACACCTGTACCCGAACTGGTTTAGGTCTCACCTACCAAATGTACAATTATTTATCTCGTGTGAATTATGAATATGTAAACTGGAGTATTTCATTTAAAAGTCTTGAATGAAGATGCCCCCTATAGTAGTATTGGCTCTTTGTATATTTGAACCAAAATGCTCTTTTAATTTGAATGCATATTTTCATGAGGATATAAATAATTTTTAAATACTATTTAATTGTTTCCTAAACGGCATTTATTTTTTTAAGTTTCGTTTTAATGTTTTGGAATGTGGTGATTGCTGTCGGTATAAAATCTTACAGAAACGGTCATGCTCCGCAGCAAGGGTAATTCTTGCAGACCCGGGAAGATGTTAGGTCCTTTTATTAACATGAGTCACATGAGCCTTGGATTTGTTTAGATCTTGGTGATCCCTATTTGGTTTTTATTTATGGGATATACGAATCCTGCTAGATCATTTCTCAAGCGATATTTTTCTTTACATAATTCACTCGATCTTACCAAAAAAGGGATTGCTTTTTTGAACCATATATACATATTGATTGTCCATAGTAGTAATATATCCCTATGGTATTAATGTAAATCCCCATCCTGAGTTTACCCCTTTAGACACCACTATCATGAGATCCTATTTTGGCATTTAGAATTGAGAATAATTCCCATGGGAGTACATATATGTTGCTAAGATGAATCTGATCCTACGCTCCTCTTTCCATTCCCTCCCGTATCCTGCTTAGCTTAAGCACTTCATGAAGCACTTTCGTTTTTCTATATCGTTTGAAATGTCCTCTTTCCGTTTAACTCCTTGTTGATAACCTTATTCTGTTCGATTTATCCTATTGATATTACTGTGATATGGATCATTATTCCGATTAAAGTGTCAGTAAAGGGTTAATGATAACTTTGGAGATAACACACGTTAGGGATTTAGTACAGCACCAATGTCTCGGTTGTTTTTATTAGCGTTAGCTTTTACATATCAATACGATTTGAAAATACATCTATTACTGACAAACGTGGCCCCCGACTGTTTGAGCCACTTTTTCGCCCCCTTCTCCCTTTTCCTGCTGTTCCTATTCTATTCCTTAACCTAGAGAAAAGTTTCGGACGTTTACCTAGTGGTACAACATTTCAATTTATAACTCAAAAGTCATTTGTATTTCTGTTTTCGGCACAATGGGTCACATCAAACAAAGTCATTAGGGCGATGATCACCTGACTAAGAACTTTAGCCCTTATCAAAAGAGGGCCTAGAATGCATCTTTTATCAGATCAGACAGGCCAGAGACAGGCCAGAAAGCCCAGTGCTAGTCTAAGGGCTAGGCTAGGGGGTAGGGTAATAAAAGTCTGACCACAGGGTAATAAAAGTCCAGGTGTCCACAGAGTTGTCCTATCAGCTTTTTTAATCGAAGGATGTACAAAAATAATACTGATGCAGAACTATTCTACTAATCATAACAATACTTTTCTGTTTTTGTTTCATGATTGTGTGATGTTTAGAAGTGAAAATACATATATGACTTACATCCTCATCCCCACCAGAGCAGGCATTCAGTCTCTCACCACCACCACCACCACCACCACCACAAAGTGTGGGCCAGGCGGCCTTGCTCTTATCTGACATCAGCATCTGATATCAGGTCTCTTTCCCAGCTGTCCACAGTCCAGATGTCAAACTTTGTAAATTAAAGGATGTACAAAAATAATTCTGATGCAGAAGTATTCTAATGATCATAACAATATCTTTTCGTCTTTCTTTCATAACTGTGTGATGTTTAGAACTGGAAATACAGTTATATATAGTTTCTAATGTGGTGCCACCACTTTTCCCAGAAATCAACCCCTCATCTGACCTTGCACTCATCTGACCTTGCACCCTCCAACCCTCCATCCCTCCATCCCTCCTCCTTCTCCTCCATCCCTCCTCCTCCTCCATCCCTCCTCCTCCTCCATCCCTCCTCCTCCATCCCTCCTCCTCCTCCATCCCTCCTCCTCCTCCTCCTTGACTATTTCGACTTTCTGATTGACTGTTCTGACTTAATGGTTGACTATTCTGACTTAACGATTGACTTTTTCATTGACTATTTCGACTTTACGATTGACTTTTCTGATTTTACGATTGACTATTTTGACTTTACGATCGCCTATTTTGACTTTTCGTTTGACTATTTCGAATTAAAATGATTAAAATGACTTTTTGACTTTTCTGATTTTACGATTGACTTTTTTTACTTTTCGATTGACTATTTTGACTTTTCGATTGACTATTTTGACTTTTTCGATTGACTATTCTGACTTTCGATTGACTTTTTTATTGACTTTTCTGATTGACTATTTCGACTTTCTGATTGACTTTTCTGACTTTCTGATTGACTTTTCTAACTTTCTGATTGATTTTGATTGACTATTTCGACTTTCTGATTGACTATTCTGACTAAACGAATGACATTTCTGACTTTTTGATTGACTATTCTATTTGATTCTGATTGACTATTCTATATATGCCCCCATTTAAAGGCCACAAGGATATATCATGAATGAAATCGAAATATAACTTAATGTAATTGTACTTAGTTTCATGTCCAAGTAATAGAATAATACTTAATTTTCACTGGTCAAATCAATAAGGCCACCAAAAATAGGTGTGTTTCCGATTGCCCCCACCACCAACCCCCTACATAGAAAAACATTCCCCTCCCTGCCTTTTTTTGGCCTAAATTGAAAACATCCCTCTTTACCAATGTATAAACACCCCACCTATTAGCTAACGCAGTGTTGGTAAAAAATCCAACACTCTATCAGCCTCATTCCTCTCTTGTCTTCATTTATGACTAATTTCTAGGCACTCACGGTAAGGTAAAAAAAATGTCTTGTTTCACACAAGAGGGCACTGAAACACATTTATGACGTCAGCAATCGGCACTCTGAATGCCCCTCCTGTCCTCCCTCCATTACTCCTACTAAGAGAATCTTTATAATTATGCAGATAATGAGTGCCATGACATGGTAAATTGTAGTGTTGTGGTGCCCCCTCCCCTGCCACACATAGAGACATTGGTGTTGTTATTGTAAGGAAAAAGAGGAAAATAAGTATGCTCAGCATTCCATCTGATTTAGTGAGAAGGGGCAATTGAATTGCCCTAGTGTTAAGGTATACAGGGAGAGCATCATGAACACCTATCAGAACAACTGTTAGAGAAGTACAATACCCCACAGGTTTCAATACTCCACATTTTGCTCACTGCTGATGTAGTCTCGGGGGTGTTTTACCTTGGAACTTCTTTTTTCTCATCGTAAATGGCCATAACTATAAATTAGGATAAACTCAGTATTATGTGGGCGGTTTTAATAGATTACTTGCGAAAAAGTTGATCTTTTAATAGTATTTCTGGGTTTACTGACACTTTAAGCATATTTGAGTCTGTTCCTAGTGCTAGCCATAGTAAATTTAAAGTAGCTTTCTTAGTGGTCTTTAATTTCTCCTTACTTCACCAGTATTAGTCTCCAGTAATGAAACATAACTTTGCTATCAATTTCCTTTCTTACTTTGTCGCATATTTCTTCCAGATATAACTGACTTCATGATATTTTCCATGGCTACCCTTTGTAGAATCTAGAGATACAAATTAGCGTATACAAACAATTCTTTGGAAAAGTTGTCAATTCGTTCGAGTACCCCCGGCTGACCGTCGGGTGGAGAAAAAGAATATCTTTACTACGATGGATACAACATTTATTTGATCACTATCCGGACAACATACAGTGTCCATTTTCAGTCCAAATATCATGAACAGTTATTGAGATTTACATCTAAAATATCATTTGTTTCATCACACTTTACCTCATCCACAGAGCCTAACACTGAAAGAGAAAGTCACTGGCCTCAAATTCAAGGAAAAGTCCACCGAGGAAGTACCCAGCTACAAATATCTTCTTTTGTGGATCGTCCGACTAATACACGCCGATCCCATCCTTATGCTCCACGTAAGTAAATATGCACAACAAATAATTTAATAATAATAAATGTTATTTTTTAGTTATTGGACGATTTTGATCACCTTAATCCCGAGTCCGGTGCCCATTTTATTGTTGCTGTCACTTATGCCACTCGTGCAAATTCTTCTTATCCTAGAACCCCGGCAAAGCAGGACATGAGATACAGAGTAGTACACTGGAACTTATTAACGGCCTCGTCTCGCTCGTCCATCAACAAATGCCGGACGTTGCGCAGGAGGCTATGGAGGTTAGTCCTGTTCTCTTCATGATGCTTGACTCGTCACCATTTTTAATTTACCTCTTTTAATTTCACGGCAATAGGGGAGTTGCATAGCCGCCATTTTGAATCAACATTCGCATGGAATTATGGGACTAATGGTTCAGTCTAAAATCTATTGAGAACATGCCATGTTCTGCTTGGAATATTCATCCGGGATCTAATGCCAATATCCATGTGTTTTACATAACATGTTTCCATAACACTAGTCTTCATCATTCCCATCATGCATTTGGCTAACATAGATCATTGATACAAGCTGTGATATTGTTGAAAATATTCTTGCAATTTTCGATAAAAACGTTGCAAAATATTTGTCAGATTTTATCAGAATCCATCCCATGATTCACTGTAACATGCATGCGCAGTGGCACATGCAACTCCACTATTGAACCAACCGACTGGCGACACTAGAGCTGTGTTGATAGTTCAGCCTCCTCTGAATTGTAAAAGATGAGCCAGCGAAGATATAAAGCACGACCGATTTTCTTCTTTGGCCCAAAACAGTGCTATCAGAATCCAACAACTAAATCTTGGCCTTGAAATGTTGCAAAATATGATGTTTAATAAATACTAAGCACCAAAGTATCTCTTTTATGTGGCAACGTATTTATTTAAGTCTTATCTTCCAGGCGTTACTATGTCTACACCAGCCCGACATCATTGAGTTATGGAATCCCGAGGCACCCATCAATACCTTCTGGGATGTCAGGTAAGTAACATCCCAGAACATATTTCTCTTGCGAGTATCGCAAAACATATTGTTGGCTAAAAATACATTCGAGGCTCTGGCTTAAACGCTGACAAAATTAGGTCAGACATTGTTCGATATTTTTATTGGACATCAAATTCCTCATGAAGCCAAACTTGACTAATTCTGTTGGAACTTCAGTTGTATCATGTATCCTACAATGTTTAAAGTCTTCCTGAAATTTATCTTGTTATATTCTTGGTGGTTTTTGGCTCATCTCGCCGTTTCTCTACTTGCAGCTCCCAGGTTCTGTTCTCAATATCACAGAAACTCATACAACACCAGATTCTTAACTACACAGAAATTCTCAAATGGCTGCGAGAGATACTCATCTGCCGAAACAACTTCCTCCAAAAACACAAGGACTATGCGTATGTGGGTAGCAACATTCGAATATGTCGACAGGCTCATATCAAATTGGAGGTAATCATATATTTTTATTCTAAGCGCAACGCTTAAACACGTCCACGATGAAGAATTGCGTCTTTTGGATCATTATTAAATATGTTATAGGCCTTTAAATGACATTTTAAAAAAGAATATATTGTGTCCATTGTGCTTCACCTCTCCACCACTCTATAAACTCCAACCATTGCATCAGGTCATTCACCTTGATATAGTATATGTAACTAAGGGGAACTGAGTTCGAATACTATGACTGAGCGTAGGACTGGTTCCTTCCGATAGACACAACACAGCATAAAAATGAATATAAAAATGAATATGTGAAGAAATGTGTATAGTTAGCCTAACACTTATAGATGGGTTGGGATGGATGCTATGGGCCCCGTATAAACATATATACTTGTGTCCTAAACCTATTTTATATTTGTAGGTTGTATTCTTCATGTACCTATGGAGTATTGATATAGAGGCCGTCCTCACGGCCATGTCATGCTTCCACCTGCTGTGTGAGGAGGCTGATATACGGTGTGGAGCGGATGAGTTGGCCGTCACACAGATCTTGCCCAACTACAATGTCTACGCCGAGCTAGCTGCAGCCAGCACCGTACTCACCACAGGCCGGGCAGTCCTCCAGAAGCGCATCATGGCCCTCTTGCGTAAGATCGACCACCCCACGTCAGGCAACACCCAAGCCTGGGAGGAGACGTTCAGGAACTGGGAGAGCAGCAACCGTGGTCTCATCAACTACCCCAAGACCAAGCTGGAGGACGGTATGATAGGAGACACACTGCACCGCACAGTCACCAAGCGGCGCACTTCACACCAGAGCACAGACCATGAACTAGAGGTTGGACATTTCTCAGTTTATAATAACGTCGATCCACAATTTGTATTTTCCAATTTTTGTTCCGCTTCTTTCCTATCCACCTGGAAGTCATTTATTATACAAAAATCATGGAGGGTATTGCCCAGCAGCCTTTTTTCTGCTGCAAGGCTTCCTGAAAGTCCTTTATATTTCGGTGGGCGATTCGACTTCATATTCATATAACAACAGCAAGTGTCGAAAAATTGATACATTTAGAAAAAAAGGAAGTCCCTTTAAACTTTGTGCAATTGCTACTACCAGAATTCTGCTACTACATGTACTTTGATTATAAGACTGTTTAATGTGACCCTCATTGTGTGTTTCCTTCATTTTACAGGATCAAGTGAATGAGTGGGCCAACATGACAGGTTTTCTGTGTGCCCTCGGAAGTGTGTGCCTACAGAACAAAACAAATAAACAGGTGTAAGTGTTTCAATTAGAACATCCCTTTGCTATGGTTCAAATGTGTATTTAGACAATTGTTTAATATACATTTTTTGTTATGACACTGAGGCATTTTTAAATAATAGACGATATGGGTATTTGATCGTTCTAGTATTTTCCAAAGCCATGAAGTCTCATTTTTCTGTAACATGTTTCCTTTAAATAGTATATAACTTAGCAATTGATCTAGCTTTACTTTGGTCTCATTGTAAATTTTATATCGCTTTCCTTTCGCGACCTATTTCTAAACCATATTCACTTTTGAAAACTTATTAATCAATATTACTCAAACTTTATTTCAGTTTACCGATGTCCGGAGTCAGTGATACAACTAGAAAGACAAGTGTTCTCCCTGGATGTGGAGACCCGCAGTACTGCCCGGTTACACAGTGAGTAGAATACACACCCAACTGTTCCCTATCGCATGAAGTACTACACTGTGTTACTGCTGAAATGCTAGTGTTTATCGTAGATTGGGTTTAGAAAAAAGTTCAGATAATCACAGCGTAGACCCGCAGCAAACTAAAACATCCGCAAGAATTAAAATCAACCGTTATACCAATCAACCAGTACATGTGCAATGCATCTTTTATTTATTCAATCTCTATAATTATCACTATATTTTCGTCATTTCGAATTTGCACGAAGCATATATAAAAAAGCACCATGTTGATGGCTTCCCTGAGTGAATCTTATCTCACACTTCCTTATTCAGATTCATCGGTAACTTGCTGAAACTTCTCATCTGCAATAACGAGAAATTTGGACCGCAGATACAGAAGCATGTCAAAGAGCTTGTGGGACATGAACTCAACAGCGCTATATACTCAATTCTGTTTGACCAAATTAAAATATGTGTCGACAAATTCTTTGACTCATCAGGACAGGTGCGTTATTTCTTTTTCGAATTAGTTATAGAATATTACATCAGCGCAATTAGGTTTATACTGAGGTCGTTGCCTCAAGCTCCAAACATATACTCTCTAATTACTTGGTGTTTCTTGATTTGTTTACTCCTAAGACATAGTTTAAGAGGCTTTGTTTACATTTGTCGAATATAAAAAGAATCATATAGGAAGCATATATCATTCAGAGAAATTGTGTCAGTTTAGTTTAAGAGGCTTTGTTTACATTTGTCGACTATAAAAAGAATCATATAGGAAGCATATATCATTCAGAGAAATTTTGTTTCTTCTTCTATGTCCGCTCGATACATATATACATGTATTTGAAAACATGCGAAACGGTGCAGTTAGAATCTAATTTTTGGTTCTCATTTCTGTTTCTATCTCTGTCGATGACTGTTATTAGCACTACAGTCAATATTCATGTAACGGTGTAACATTCATGTTTCCATTGTCACTATCAGGTAATGGTTAGCGACATGAACACGCAATTTGTGGAGAACATTATCTTCATAATGAAGAATATTCTGGAGAACAAAGTTGAACAGCCGTGTGACCATTTAGGTCACACAAGCATAGAATCGCTTATGCTGGCAATCGTCAGGTAAAGCATCTCATCCATTTCTGCCATTATTGATTGTTTTTAAATGATGTGTTTGCTAAATTCCCCATTTGCTCACATTTTTCTGAGCACTCCAATATAGTCTTGTCTTTAAAACCTACTGTATTAAGGCACTGACTTTGGATTTTCATAAACTTTAACATGCCCTGGTGTTTCATCATTCCGACCCGTTCACATTTTGCAGATATGTGCGACACCTCGACTCTAGCATCCATGCTATACAAATCAAAACGAAACTCTGCCAACTCGTAGAAGCTGTAAGTTTTGTTTATGCCTTTACTGCATTCTCTTTTTCTTTTACCTTGATCCTTTTTGATTGAGGGAAGTCCTCTATGATCATTATGTAGTTAAGCATAACTTTATATGACATTAGATACTTATTAACTGTTGGCAAACCCAGAAGGGCTGCCTTAGCGTATAAGGCCCTGTATTTTTGTTTATAGTATTAATTTTAGTATATATTGTTGTCACCGTCTCTCTCGTCAGAGCTTCTGTTAAATAAACCAAAAGACATGCTGTCTTCGTTGTTCGTCTATGGATTCGTCTGGGGTTTGTCCACGTTCGTCCACGCTCGTTTTTAAGTTTCTCAAAGATTACTGGTCATCGATTATCATAAATTTTAATGTTGGGGGTTCTGGGGACAATAGCAGAGGCTTATCCGTCCTGAAGTGGGGATCACACCACTCAGGGCTCTCTGTGATATTTAATTAATCGAGTTGGATGGGGACGAATGCCCGGCAGGGCTGGATAGTGTTTATCTCCGAAGAACAGGACGATAATGCAGAAAGTAGTTTCAGCGATCTTGCTATTTTTTATTTACCGTCTTCAATCTGGGGAGCTCTGCTTCATACCCTGCCCGGGCACCAACTGCCCTTACCCCGATTCCCACCCCTATTTATACTCCCTCCCCCCATGGACCCGTCCTCACTCACAATGTGAGACCCTAGCGCCCCGAGCGGCGGACGAACGTACCCGATATACATCATTTGTCCACCGCTCCCCAATCCCTCTACTACAATATATAAACATCTAGGTTATAAGATAGCACTTATACCATAGATGTTCCTGGGGAGGACTCGAAGACGTCGAAGAGGTTCTAGAGTAAAAAATCCAGTTGGCAGCTTTCCCCCCAACTATTTCTAGTGTGATATCTCATTCTAAAGTCTAATAACTGGAATCTTATTTTTTCCCCAACAATTTATAATAACAACAGCAACACGGTGATAATGGTGGAATAACTCTATTTTCAGATGATGAACCGCCGCGATGACTTGACATTCCGCCAAGAGATGAAGTTCCGTAACAAGCTAGTGGAGTACCTGACCGACTGGATCATGGGCAACTCTCACCAGCTCAATGTTCAGGGTGATGTTACTCTCGTCTCCAGGTGAGAAAAAACTTGGTGCATTCGTATACTCATTCCCATACTCTTCTACTCATTTTGACGAACATTAACATACACTCTATACGCGTCCTGTAGGCAGTAAACATCGACGCCCGCTACGGTTAACCCTATGGAAAGCGCTGCCTACAAAACGCGTATAGAGTGTATGGAGCTATTTAATATATCAACACAGGGTTTGTGTGGGCAGTAATGTGAAAATGAATATTTTAATAGTAGAACTATCGGCCATTTATGCATATATTTGGTGCGGCCTGAAACTCAGTTGACCCCTTATTTATTATACAGCATTTATTATACCCATTATTTACCACAACGCCAACATTAAGCTCTGAGTGAATGGTGTGTGCCACTCCCCCTAATTTGCTTATGCATACCAAACATGATAACGTATTGCTGATTACAGGGACTTGGACCAGGCTAGTATGGAGGCTGTGGCTGCCCTGTTAGCTGGCCTCCCGCTACAGCCTGAGGAGAGTGACCGGGGCGACCTGATGGAGGCGAAATCACAGCTTTTCCTCAAGTAAGTCCAGACAATTTGTTTCGTTGAAAATGATTTCATACAGCATTATCGTACAGTTTGGTCTATAGATTCCATTCCCTTTCAGAAAACACACTCCCAACTTTATCGAGATTGCGCGCCTCCATTCAAGCTTTCTTCATTAAAGTATACTCTAATTTTTTCCAGGTATTTTACCCTCTTTATGAATCTCCTGAACGACTGTTCAGATGAGGCGACCGAGGAAAAGTGTGCCCAAGAAAGTGGTAGAAAGCGTACATCGTCCAACCTGAGCGCCCTGCGGAACTGCACCATTCTCGCCATGTCCAACCTCCTCAATGCCAACATTGATAGTGGACTCATGCATTCCATTGGTCAGTCTACACCAAATTATTCACTGTATTCCTAGTATAAAGAAAAACCAATTATTGTAATTAAATGTATTTTACATTGGCCGTGGCCGATCCTATGGGGTCTAGTTGTCGTATTAGTATCTATGTGCCCAACTCTTTCCCATCCTGTCCTTCGTTAGTTCCTAGATTGATTGTCTTGTTTTAAATATTTTATTTAGCTGAGTGACATTAAGTAGTTTTACATTGTTCTCAGCTGATAGGGGAAATATAAAGACATTTTTACAGAACAGTCATTCTACAGTCATAATAATATATATAAATGCATAAAAATAAAAACCCTCCACCCTCGCGGTGTCAAATCCATGATACATACAAACGAGAATCTCATTAGTTTCGTCATGACAGATATATACAATACTGAGAATTGATTGATAAACGTTTCAATATTATAATATTAGGCATCATGATCGTAAATCATTCCATTGTCTTTATTTCAGGACTGGGGTATCACCGTGACCCCCAGACCAGAGCCGCCTTTATGGAGGTGCTCACCAAAATCCTCCAACAAGGCACTGAATTTGAGACATTGGCTGAGACTGCACTGGCTGACCGCTTTGAGCGCCTCGTCGAACTTGTTACCATGATTGGCGACAAGGGAGAACTTCCGATTGCCATGGCCCTGGCTAGCGTAGTAGCCACGCATCACATGGTGAGAACTTGAACTTGTTTTGAGTTCTTTTAATTCCTTCTTTCAACCCGAAACCTGTTTGGCCAGCCATGACTCATATATGATATATATGCATTCGTGTATGCATGTATGCGTATGACATATATATATATATATATATATATATATATATGTCTGAGTGTATATCAAATGTGTGGACGTATATAATATATATGTACATACATACATATATATGTATGATTTAATTGGGGTCTGCTCCTCGATTATGTCTGGAGATTGTGTTCAATTCTGGGAGTAAGGGTGGTAAATCTCGATGTGGCGTCAGCGGAACCTTCTGATTATATGACTGCTAGACCAAAAGAAAAAGAAGAAAACAAAATATGTCTGCTAGATATCATGGTCTGAGGAAGCAGTCATTCAACTACATATATTTCGAGTTTTACCCTACCTCCCTTGTTATAATAAAGTAAGAATGGATTTTTTTATTTGGATTTGTTTTGGTTCAAAAGTTGTATACCTTTTCCCAAAAAATTATTAAACCGTTCCCGGTAGATGAGAAATCAAGCAATCCAGGAGGTGGAATCATTTAAAAACATTATGTTAATATAATGACGCCGCATCTAGGTTGAACCAAAAGAAATTGGCCTTTGACCTAAGGACTTTATTCTATATTTTTTTAAGTTGGAGAAAATGCAAGCTTCGCTGTTGACCAACGGGAATATAAACTGTCATAATATTATTTTCGCTTCCTTGCTATGCTCAGACTATAAGGTTTTAATCTTTAAGGATGCAACTTTCCATTTGGCCTTGCTAATAATTTTGCTCTTCATATTTCAACCAGATTTAATTGGTTGTATTCTTCATGTTGAAGCTAGTCTCTGTAGTACCAGTCTTGCAAAAGTTACGATCCATTTCGATAGTAGTCGGAAGTTTTCTTTGAGGCACGGATTTCCTGGCCATTTCTATCCCTAACAATACTTTATAATAGACATCATTTTTATGGAACGATTTTCGTGTTTATGATGTATTTTAGCCTACAGATGTTAAAATCCGCGGAACTATTTTGGGCGAAATCTTGAGTATATATATGGGATTTAAAAAAACCCAATGATTTATATCGACCCGTATGCAAGTAATTTCCACGAAAGGAAAATATTCACAGTTTAGTTTTGACATTTTCCCAAGGTTAGAAGTGGCCCCTGTGGATTTATTATCCACGTTTTCGACTCGTGGTTTGTGTCTTCACAGCAACTGCGTGGCCACTCTTCGAGTATATGAGGCTCGTTGATTTTTCTCCATATGTTCTCACCCATCCGTTCTTGTTGTCTCTCCATCTTTCAGCCCACTCAGGAGTCTGTTGGCCCTCCATCCCTTGACCTTATAAACAAACACACAGAGGAGGTACATATATAGCCCTCTTCCTCTCACATCTCTGCCTATTCGACACTTTTCTTTCTGTATCGTCTCTCTCTCTATCTCTATCTCTCTCGATCTCTTCATTGCCAAGTGTTAGGAAGGACAAACCAAACGCATTCAATGTGTTTCTGAACAGTGATTTGACTAGGCATGAGGCTTAAATTTGTCGGAATCATGCGTGTAGGGATAAAGAGGCATATATTTTTCGGAAATCTGAAATTTGATTTTGGACTATCTTTGGCTTTATACAGATCCATGTTTAAATTAGATCGGAAAATATAAAATTAAGATAGGAAAAATATATCCCATGATTTGATGAAACATATGTTTTACCTCATGTACCTAGTCCAAGCACTTGCTCTGCTACAAACCCTGCATTTGTCCTCTGATGATTAAACTATAAAAATATTTTAAAGACGGAAGATCCACAAACAAGAATTATATATTCTGATAATGCGACAGGCAGAAGGAATGTCCCGCACCAGCGCTTGGCTTTGCATTTGTTTGGATTAATCAGCGTGACCCTTGATTATTAATTAATGCATGTTTTCAATGCTGGGACAGATGCAGGTCACAACTATTATGATTATTATAATGATCTTTAGAGCAAAGGGCTACTGACGCTTTTGTATGGATACAAGATGTCATGAAGAGAATGTGTACCACTGTCTGGATAAAACATACACTCAAATTGTATATATAGTATGATATATATATATAATAGCATATATATATATAGTATATATACTTAGATCCTTGTGTAAATATAATCATATAAAGTATGTACAAATTATGTATCTAAACCGCGTGTGCATTATTTATCTTTCACCTTTAATTGCTATTTGCTAACTGCAGATTATTTCTAAGTTGATGTTCTCTCTCCTTTCTACATGTTTGTGATGTCTCCTGTTTATATGTTAAAACTGTGTGTTGGAACGTTCTGTTCGGTTCGTGTCTGTATGTGGTGTCTGTCTACTACGTCCTTTGTTTGTCATAGCATTACTAGTACCATGAGGCACCTAAATTTTGTTCATACATTATAATGTCATGGGTTCCACCTTCATATATAATAATTATATTTCTCTACTGTCCACCGTATCATTAAGCTGTTTCTTTAGGTACGCGCTCTCTTGCATGGCCAAATCGAACGGAATGGCTTATTGCCATGTGTTCTTTTCATACTTTCACCTAGCTTTTTACATTCTATCAACGGATTTTATTAGTGTATAGATCAATAGAAAACTTTTGACATATGAACATATTTTTTGAAGTTTCACATCAACATCTATAATATATCTAATAAATGCTTGTGACGATATTTGTGAAAGTATAAAAGGTTAATTTTTTTGCTGTAATTGAATGAGATTTAGCTTTTCAGACAAATAATACGATATTATCAATAAAACAAATTAAATGCCGTGTTTACACTGTCTTCATTTTCAATGGGAGATAATATTCAATTGTAAAGGGGATTTATTCGTAATATAATGGAAATGAGAAATTTGTAAAATGAGGCTTTGATAACGAGTATAAATGCTTGGTTTTACTGGGTTCGTGTTCATGCACTTGCTCTATGTTGCCATACCCATGTTCTTTGTCCCACCTTCCTTCGTGTTCTCAATGTCCATCTCTTGTTTTGAAGGTATACATAGACCACACTTCTAGATTGTCCCTAGAGGGTTCCTTCTCTCGTAACCATGGTTACACAGTAGATCCATCATCACTCGTCATGTCCGACACATTCAGATCACAAGCTACGTCAGACACATGCAAAAGTCACATTTGAAATTGCTGCATGTCGTTAGTCTATTTACCCGCCCACTTTGTTTTTCGCATTTTTTTAGACTTCATTTCCAACCATACGGTGGGCCTCTATTCACACTATTTCTGCTATAAAATTGTATTTACTACTGTAAACCAGACCAATTTTTAATCGCTAGATTGGGAGGCTTTCACTGATTGCGAGCCTTACTTAAATGTGGTTCGGTCCAATGTATGTGATTTATGTTTTATTGATATTTTATCAACATTTCAGGACGAGTTGGCGCGTGTGTTTGTCACCCTTTTTGATGCCAAACATTTATTATATCAACTTCTATGGAACATGTTCTCAAAAGAGGTAAGTTCTACGCATTGTAACTTAAGGTTGTCATACTTATGGATATCGCGTATGGTTCGGGTATATTTATTCAACACTTATCTTAAGAGCGTTTAAAAGGTATCAACCTTATTCAAGAAGAACCCCGTATTAGCCTCTCAGTTCACTTCCAATAAACTATTTGGGTACAGAATTAATCTAGCATTAAATCCAAATGATATTTGAAATACGTTTTCTTGTCTTGATTCATTAATCATAGCAAACTCATCTTCTATTCTGTTGTCAGACAAGGCAAACATAGCCCTCAAACTACGTACGCCTGATATAATTTAGAATTCACATCTCTTTGTTTTTCTCATCTAAATATTGACATTATTCTTACCAGGTCGAGATTGCAGATTGTATGCAGACATTGTTCCGCGGCAACAGTCTGGCCAGCAAGATCATGGCTTTCTGCTTTAAGATTTATGGTCAGGGTTACCTGCGCGAACTCCTTAACCCTTTAATCATGGATATGTTCGAAGGAGACAGACAAGGAGTCTCCTATGAAGTTGACCCTGCAAGGTATGTGTATTGATTCGCTTTTTTCAAAGAGGGGTTGAGATGGAGGATATTCCTGTTAATATATGTGATTCTCAGAGAATCTGGTAGAGCTAGGACATATCGACCGGTTATTCATAAGGGTTATATATAATAAATTCATTTTTAATAATCAATTACGTCATGTCGCGTAACCTTATATAATCATATTTAAAAATTTAATCATGGAATTATGAGTATGACACTGTTTCCATCGTTATGGCACCCTATTCCTCACTGATTCAGTGACATATGTAAGGTACCCTTGGTTGCTAATCAATGCCATATCCTCGCCAATGTTCGCAATATAAATATATTTCTGATAGTATTAAATACACAATGATCTGTCATATGTACCAACGGACTTCCTGGCAGGGGTACTTACAATCTACCCTTTGTATCATTTCTATCACACCAGAGTCGAGCAAGGAGAGAGAATCGAAGAAAATAGGAACAACCTCATGATTCTCACCCAGAAAGTTTTCAACGCCATCGGTGCTTCTTCTCAAAGGTAGGTGGCTATTCACTCTGAATCGTATAAAAAGAATGAGAACACTAAATTTTGAAAAAGACATTATAAACATTACAACACTACAAATATGGGCGTCCAAAATATAGATAGATATCCATATTATGTGCCTTGTTGAAGTAAAAGTCGAGTCGATCCTTAGAGATGAAACCATCAACTTAAATCGTTAACTTTTTAAAACCATTTGAACGAACTATAGTGGAACATGAACTCGCATTTGAAATCTGTTTCGCGTAAAATTGGTCTAGAACTTGTTTTATCATGCTCTATTTATATAAGCTGCCTGATTAGTCTTGAGATTTTTTTAAAAATAGAATGTCATTCGCCTACTGATAGCTTCTATGAAATATATGTGTAATGACCCTTTGGTAATCGTTGGGGAGGAGGTAAAAACAAGAATGAATCAAGCTTGTAGTTACTCTGTTTAATGTTTAATGTTTAATATAGCAGGAGACATAGCGAAATCAATGGTAAAAGGTAAAAGGTGTGTTGAAGTATATAAAGGTATAAAGAAGTAAAGCAAATATGTAGTCTACTTGGACTTACACGCCACCTTATGGACAATATATAGACACAATATTTGCGCATAATGCGTTAAAAATGCGTGCGCAAAGTGCGCGTACATTTGTAGACATATATAAGAAGTGTAAGTAGGATATGAAAAGTAGAATAAGACAATGGCATTACATATATGAATTTTTTTCCAGGTTCCCACCCAAGCTGCGAAGCATGTGCCATTGCCTGTACCAAGTAGTTACACAGCGTTTCCAACAGAGCAACGTGGAAACTGTGTGGACCGTCATAGGGACGGTCATATTCCTGCGCTTCATAAATCCAGCCATAGGTTAGGTTTCTTCAAATAAATGATTCAAATTAAGTTTTAAAGATAATTCTCTTCTTATATACCACACCAATGAAAAATATCATTGAAAGGGTTAATTTATTACATCTAGATAACTTATTCCGGTGTTTGGTTAGAATTTATGAAAACATGGGCGCCCAAAATATAGCGTCGAAATATATGTATGCCTTGTTGAAATAAAATTGGAGTGTAGGAACGATTCAATTAGAAACACTAACAGATATTTGGTTCTGCCCATAGTATCACCGTGTGAGTCCGGAATCATAGAGCAGCAGCCCACCATGCGGATGAAGCGCGGCCTGACTCTCATGTGTAAGGTGATGCAGAATATCGCCAACCATGTGCTCTTTACCAAAGAGCAACACATGAAGTACTTCAATGATTTCCTCAAGACTAACTTCGAGGCTGGAAGAAGGCAAGGCAACAGATTTCTGAGTTCTGAATCAAGTATCTTAAGAATATTGTATACAAATAAGATGATAATGGCATTAACCTGAACCAAAGGAATTGTAATCATAAACTGTTTGTTTTTATAAACACATTCTTAATTGATATTCTTATGAAAACAATTTGTGTAGATATGAACAGTAATACTATAACGACTTTTAATTGCAATGGGCAGTTAAATGTGTTTTGGTAGTTGGAATTACTATAAAGGCATAACTTTTAGTCGTCACTTTGTATTACCGCCTCATCGTCCTGACCAGAAACTAATACAGTGTTTTAAATAATATCTTAGTGGATGGTTGTATTCAGTGATCACTGATTCAGTGATCACTGGCGGTTATACATATTAAATTATTTTTGACTAGCATTGGTATTTATAATTATCGAAGTGTCAAATGCTTATAACTCAAGTTGTATGGCTTATTTGATTTTACTTTAAAACAAGTTAATTTCAATCGAGGAAATGTACAATGGTATAGGGGCAGTAGCAATATGTGTTGGAAGTTCCAATAAGGGGTTCAATGGACAGTCACACCTTTCACATGCTTACTTGAAATGTAGAATGGTCCTTCACTTAATAACTACACACTTTGAAATAGTCTCACTTGGTTATGAATTTAGACGTTAATATATTATGTATGTACATACTTTATATATGTGTGTATGTACATACATTATACATGTATATATGGGTGTGTATGTACACATGTATGTATATTTATGCCTATGTATATTTAGCCCATTGCAATTCTATATGACGTTAGAATTCGAATAATATCTTCAATCGAAACCTAATTTCAATGGTTAATTCTTTCTATCCCTAAATTGAACAGGTTTTTCAATGAAATAGCCTCTGACTGCGAAACGTTGGACACTTCGAACCACAGTCTGTCCTTCATTAGCGACGCTAACGTGCTGGCTCTCCATCGCCTTCTGTGGATTAACCAGGAGAAGATCGGAGACTACCTAAGTTCCAGCAGGTTGGGAAACTTTGCTAATTGTGTAACATGAGATCTTAGCAGTGAGAAAAACAAACACCATACGTATCCATTTTTCCCATCGAATACAATACGGATAAAAGAATAAGAGTGCTGCCACTATTGTGACGATCACAATTTAAATCGTGATACCATGAAGCTTATTGTTACTTGTTTTCTGTTCTCTGCCTTGGTGAATAATCGATGTTTATGTATTAAATAGATCGTTTTAACTATATATATGGATTGTTTCCTTGCATATTCATATTTAGAAAGGATGAGGGGATTTCGTTCGTTCGGTTGTCTTTTAGCCGAATTCTTAATGAAAATATCTATTATATCTGGAATCTATTTACTTAAAACAATACATACAGTAACGTTATCCTGTTTTCCTACATTTATATTTGTCTCTTATTCAGAGATCATAAGGCTGTTGGAAGACGACCATTTGACAAGATGGCTACTCTCCTGGCATACCTCGGTCCACCGGAGCACAGACCATTGGACTCACAGTAAATCAAGTTTTATGATTCTCTGTTGATATTTGATATAAAATTTCAAATCCATTAACTTTATTCATTATGAGTAGATTTCTATTGATTGTCAACCATGGGCGCCTTCGCTTATTTCCGGCTGGACTCCGAAATTGTAGTCGTATATTAAATTTCCCACGCCTTGGTTTACCTTTCAGGTGGAGCAGTATGGACATGACTAGTACCAAGTTCGAGGAAATAATGTTAAAGCACAACGTCCACGAAAAGGACGAATTCAAATCCTTGAAAACCCTCAATATATTTTATCAAGCTGGAACAAGCAAAGGGGGAAATCCAGTATTCTACTACATTGCAAGAAGATACAAGTAAGTAAAATCATTGAGTGAAAAATTCTTTTCAGAAATTAGGCGTGTTAGCGAATTGGTATCTTACTATGCGGTCAAGAGTTCTGACATACATGTGCTAGGTGGCAGCACACATGAAAGTATTGTAGACCTTTTTGTTGTTGGAGCGGGATCCCTGTTGGTGTTGATTTTGCTGGTGCCCCCTCTTCTGGGAGTGGGGATTGGAGGTTTTTTTCGCCGTACCCTGGAAGTTGCCTTTCTTTCCTTGGTCAGCGACGCCAATGTTGTTAATTTATTACCATGGAGGGAAGTAGGGAAAGGTTTTCTCATCACTGTCAACTGCCTCTACTATTTTTAAGATATGTAACATGGCTGATTTTCCTATCTGTAAAGATTCTACTCGCTTCTTTGCGACCCTGGTATCACAAAGCCCTTTAGATCTATAGACAGTATGTGAAATAGACTCGCCTTAATGTTTCAATGTTATCTAGAATAGAATGAATGTTGGACTAAGAGTGTCGTGCTTTCGTTAGTGACCTTCTTCATTTAATCGGAGATTATATTGACACTGAACTTCTCTCATATTATTTCTTTTGCAGAGTTGGAGAAATCAATGCTGATTTGCTTATCTACCACGTACTTCTCACCCTCAAACCTTTCTATCATAAACCCTTTGAGCTCGTCATAGATTTCACCCACACATGCTCTGACAACAGATTCCGGACAGACTTTCTGTCCAAATGGTTTGTTGTTATGCCGGAGCTCGTCTACCAGAACATTGTCCAAGCCTACATTTATAACTGTAACTCGTGGGTTCGCGAGTACACCAAGTATCATGACAGGATACTGGCTCCATTAAGGGTAAGTTTCAATATAGATGGTGGTTCTAGGGATGACCATAAAGTGCCTTTCTGTCTCTTTTTCTCTGTCTCTCTCTCCCTTCTTCTCTATCTCTATATCCTTGGTATGATCATTAACTGCCTCCCTCTCAGCTCTCCCGCCCTTGATATAACCATATTAAATGTGTTGATAAGGGCGTAAAGCAACCAATCTCACTCACTCTCACTCACTCACTCACTCACTCACTCACTCACTCACTCACTCACTCACTCACTCACTCACTCACTCACTCACTCACACACACACACACACTCACGCTATGTAGATGAATATACATAGGATATCCATAAAAATTGTGAATATCTAGTTTTAAAAAGTGTTTGTTCTAATAAAACTCACAATAATTGTTTAAAATGTCTTGCACAAAATAGGATTAATGAGTTCTAAAAGCTTTTGGGTAAACGGTCAAGTCTTAATTCTAGATATCCATTACCTCTGTGCTATACATGTATGTCTTTAGTGGATTTCTCTCACATATATACTCTTTGGTCAGCATTTGAATTGAGAATGAGTGAACTGCAAACGTATTGCGACCAATTATCGGCATTAAAATCGGTGTTGCTGCTTCATGTGTTACGAATAGCTTCTTTACTTTCTAAATTAATTCATATCTTCTATTTTCAGAACAACCGTAAACTAATTTTCATCGATCATCCAGCCAAACTGAACGAGTTTATTGATGTGGACCAGCAGAAATTACCAGGAGCTACTCTTTCCTTGGAAGAAGATCTCAAGGTCTTCAGCAATGCCCTAAAACTTTCCCATAAAGACACAAAAGTTGCAATTAAGGTAGGGAAGCCTGATTACCTATTTTGATGTAAGATTATATGAAAGCTTTTTCTTGAACTATAACGGCGGACCCAGAAAAGAAGTTTCTCAAGTGTTTCAGCACTTCGCCCTTGAGGGGTATCTGAAAACTTTTTTTAAAAAAAAATCTCGAAATATATTTTAAATGTAATGAACGTCAAGAAACTCGCAGTGGTCCTTATTTATTCGGAGAAATGGCTTAAAAAATATCAAAATTTGCTTCCATTGAATAATTAAATATGCATTGTTCAGGCCATAACAATTTTCAGTATTTACTATGTATAAATTTGCTCCGACACCATTAGTTTCCCATGGACGAGCATTGCTAATATACTTCATTTATTGTACGATAGGTCGGTCCAAATGCCATCCAAGTCACGTCGTCGGAAAAAAGCAAAGTATTGGGACACTCAGTGCTGCTGAATGATGTTTACTATGCCTCTGAAATAGAAGAGGTTTGTTTAGTGGACGATAACCAGTTTACGTTAACCATTTCCAATGAGAGTGGTCCTCTCTCTTTCATCCATAACGATTGTGACAGTATCGTGCAAGCAATCATTCATATTAGGACACGATGGGAACTGTCCCAACCGGTAAGTATTAAGTTATATCTCTAATAGAATCCCCACTATGTCTCGATTTTAATGTATGGTCAAATACATTTGAAGGATAGATTGCTACTAAGATTATTCCATATACATAACTCGTCACTTTGAATGTGGAATCACGTCACGTTCTTTGTGAATATCCATATTCATGTATCATACATACAATGTTGGGACATTAAGCTCAACCAGTGAATCTTTACAAAATAAAACGGAATTTCGTTCCCTCTCATGTCAGTAAACATTCTCTCATGTCAGTAAGCATTATTCTCTAAATATGTATATACTTATATCGTCCCCCCTGTTTAGACGAATTTCTTGAGTAAAATTGCCTGAGGAGGATCCGAATAGTTCGCGACAAACGGTTCAAAATGGTAAATAAAAGCTGAAAACGTGGAAAATAATGGTTGCCCCTCTTCATATTTTATTACCGTGTATTCCACCTTGTAGCACCCCACCTACCATTACCATGTCCGCTCGATCCTTTGTGTAATTGTGATTTTGTCTTAACAAATCTTTAATTCTGTCGCAGGATTCTGTCACTGTGCACACCAAGATCAGACCCAAGGACGTGCCAGGTACATTACTGAATGTAGCCCTGCTGAACCTCGGCAGCTCGGACCCGAGTCTGAGATCTGCTGCCTACAATCTCCTCTGCGCTCTCACCCAGACCTTCGATCTGAAAATCGAAGGTCAACTCCTGGAGACCGCAGGTATAGTCAACTTAAACTTTATAATTGTTTAGAATAATAACATTTTGATAGTGAAATACGTTCTGCTGAATGCCTTTTTATGCATTTTCGTGCGATGTAATATCCTAGTCACCTCTCAAGCATGCCTATCTTTTGACACGAATGCAAGAAAAGGACCCATGCTAATATTTAAAAAATAATAAAAAAAATAATAATAGTAAAATACCAGCTAAAATAGCTTGTAAATTCTCCCAGAATATGCCAGTACCAGCCCCAACTTTAACATCCTGATACACTCTGTTTGAGACCTACTTAGAGTAAACATCAAAGCGACCCAATGGTAACCCAACGGCGAACCGCTCCAAGTAGATCTCAAATAGAGTGTAGAGCCAGATATATACAAAACTGTGGTGTCAAAACAGGGCTTAAAGCCACAGATCCCCGCCTCCTTTAACATATATATATTCATATATATTTTGTATCTGTTCCAGGCCTTTGCATTCCCTCCAACAACACTATTTTCATCAAATCCATCAGCGAGCGGCTAGCAGCCAACGAGCCTCACCTCACTCTAGAGTTCCTCGAGGAGTGCATCCAGGGTTTCCGTAACTCTAATATCGAGATGAAACATCTGTGTCTCGAGTACATGACTCCTTGGCTTCCCAACCTTACAAGGTAATCCAACTAGTTAGAGGTCGCAACCCAGTGACTCACCTCTGTATTGACTCGATACCATTACCTGTATAACTTTCACTACTATATTACTCGTCATCATATGTGCCACATTCTCACTGTAGTTAACCGTCCAACCATTCAAATGTACCGAAAATACTTGATTAGTATTCTATTAGTTTACCATTCTACTAGTTTACTCGAAACACAAGTCAAGTTGAAAAATGGAAGAGCTGACACCAGTCAGAGATGGCCTACCAATTGTAATTTACCATCAGCAATAAAGAATTTTTTAATTGAATTGAATATTACTACTACTGTAATGAATGATGTATAGAAGGAGAGGAAGTCATGCGAAAGAATCTCTCCATATACAGTCTAGTATCATCTTAAAGATTTGTTTATGTATAGCTAATGATTTAACGTCATATTGTTTCCTGGGTTCTAGGTTCTGTAAGCACACCGACGAGAACAAGCGACAGAAAGTGGCTCTTATTCTTGATAAGTTAATCACGATGACTATAGACGAGGAGGAGATGTATCCATCCATCCAGGCCAAGATCTGGGGCAATATAGGCAAAGTTTCCGATCTATTAGACATGGTGCTTGATAGCTTTATCAAAGTAAGTCACGTTTTCTAACCTTCCTCACAATAATGATTTGAACAAGAACACTATAGGTTCACTTGATATTAGAATCATTTCCGAATATGTCGTCGACAACTATCTAACAGGAGTGCACGACTCCAGTGAAAACTTATTTCATTTCATTTCTTGAACTTAAAACATCTCAAAGCATTTCTCCAGCATTTCAAGTTTCTCCTTTAGGAAAATAAAAGCTTTCTTTATCATCACAAATGTTATAACTTTACTGCGCTGTCATCTGGTGATGATGAGAAGTACTAAGGTCTTTTTTGACAGGGGTTGTCTTTCGTCTAACCACCTCTTTCGAAATATATTTATTATCATTTGTATTTCTTTACTTGTTTACAGAAAGTGTATGCAAGTTACCCAGGAATACCGAACATTATATTTCCTAAAACACATTATCTAAGCAGTACTATATTTGTTAGGGGATCCTAACCAAGCTGATCCTTTATCTTTTTCTACAGAGGAGTGTGACTGGTGGTTTAGGATCCATCCAAGCAGAGATTATGGCCGACACCGCCGTCGCGCTCGCATCTGCCAATGTGCAACTAGTCTCGCGCAAAGTCATCGGCAGGCTCTGTCGGGTAGGTTTTAGATCCAAATTCCATACGAGTGAAGGTCTTAGGCCCTTACTCCTTCTTGTTAAAAAGTACTATCGCTTTATTACAATTATAAGTATATGTTCTTATTTAAGACATGTTCATTTTGAAATCACAATGAATCCTGAAGTGTGACAATCATAGCTACGACTGTTAAACCAGTTATCCACTTGTACGACAAAATGACCACCGACAAACTGGCCACAGGTGACCGACAATCGGTCATCTGCCATTGTCGGTGGCTGCTGTCGGTGGCTGCTGTCTGTTGGTATTTACTTGTACGACAAAAAGTGGCTTTTTGGTGACCGACAATCGGTCACCTAGGGGTGACCGATTGTCGGCCACTGGTATCCACTTGTACAATTAAGCATGGAAATATATATTCTCCTCTAATTAAATATGCCCAATATATGTTTTGATATATTTCCATACATGTTCTTTGTGTATAATGTAAAAGTAATATAGCGGATTTGTCTGTTCTTTATTTAACTTTGGGTTAATTCTCACTGTGGAAATATGCATACTTTATGAAAGTCATTTTTATTCATTTATATAATTGTTACATCAAGAAACTAGATGTTTTGAAGGTTTTTTTTTTCATAAATTGATAAGGTTATATCTGGATATTAACTGGGCTATAGGAGATGGGCCAAATGAAGCCCATTGTGAGTATACCGTGCGTATGCCATGTGTTTTATTCTAATTTTTGCTAGTTTTATTAAATCAGTCTATTCCACTCTTGATTTCTTTTTCATAATATGATAAACATATCACCGTCCCAGAGTCACAGATATTTGATTAAATTGATTTTAGTGATAACTATAGATTCGAAATGAGGATGTTTCCTTGTGGAAATCATTGTATTTTAAGCATATGTTACAGAGTTGTGATTAACTTCACCATATCAATGACGAATAATTATTGCCCTCATTTATTTTGTAGTTGAGTGTGTCTGACATATGTTGCCAAATTTGATGAGAAATTTATAGAGTTTTTCAGTACTTTATAAACTCCTAGCCTAAAACACATATGAGCAATTCCACCAATTGGTCGTCATTTGGCCATCCAGGTCTGAAAATTCTTAATTTTTTAGAATTGCTTCTATTGATCTATTCATTTTCGTAAATGAACTACACATATTGCTGATATTATAGACGAAATAAGGAATGTTAATGACGAATATTGTAGTCAGGACAGCTTGATAGAGTGTGATTAGAACTCTGGTGATAAGGTTACCGAAGATTGGTACATATTTGTACATAAATACAGATTTAAATTAAAAATAAATAAAACAAATATGCACATAATGTGTTAAACTATTTTGTTCTTGATAGGTCTCGACATAAGGATGATAATACGTTTTAGTTCGTGAAAATATTCCTATTAGGAGAAAAGTTATAGTCAAATAACCATTCCAGTAATGGTAATTAATGATAATGGCAGCGGCAAGGTGACAGTTCGTTGACCCTGTTCCCATATACAGATATATAACCTATCAGCCTATATTAAAATATGTATACAAAAATATATAACATTGATTGCCCCTTGTTCTCTTTTTAAGTTGACTTAAATACTTGTATTGGTATTTTTATGAAGGTAAATGTGGGTTCTGTTTAAATATTTAGAGGCAAAATTCTTAGGGCTAAAGGTTATCTTTATTATCTTCCAACAACACATGTCAGTGCCATTGTCAGTGTCAGCGTCACGTGTGTATTTCACACGTGACACTGACATTTTCCACCCTACCTTCTGATTAAGTAGAACCTGAGTGGATTTAATATTTCATATTATAAAAATATAGAAGTTATAGAAGTTCTGACTGCCTTAACTTAAAGCGGCAAGGACGATTGGGATACTTTTGAAGTTGAAATATTCAAAATAATCACCAAAAAATACCAATAAATAATCATAAATCACTAGAAATTATACAGAATAAATGTACAAATTAATGTCAAACTATTCACCAAAATCAGGGGCCCGCAAACCACGCACAAATCGAAATATTCAGTAAAAATTACTCTAATTGTACATAAATCGATAGAAATGAACACAATAAAATTAATTTAAAGTTACAAACATACTCTAGACTATTCACATATGTAAACCGAAGGTATCCAAGGTCGTAACAACCTTCTGTATGGCCATAAATACATTTTAGAAAAAAAAATAAAAAAATTGGTAGGTGACCGACAATCGGTCACCCTCCCGACAATAATGTAAATTTACATTATTGTCGGGAGGGGGTCACGACAACCCACCGACGAAATGAAGAGGGTGACCGATTGTCGGTCACCTGGTGACCGATTGTCGGTCGCCCGGTATCCACTTGACCGATTGTCGGTGACCCCTAGTGACCGATTGTCGGTGACCGTTTGTCGTGCAAGTGGATAACGGGCTTTACACTGCATCTACATTTTCGAACTGTGATGCTGGCGACTATACTATTTTGTGATAACATTTGTACAGTTGATTGACCGGACCTGCATGTCCCCTACTCCTACACTGGAGCAACATCTGATGTGGGACGACATAGCCATTCTAGCACGATACCTCCTCATGTTGTCCTTCAACAACTCACTTGATGGTGGGTACTCCAAAGTATTCAATATCATAATTTTGTCTAATTTACATATTTTCTTTCATTTAGTCTTGTTTTGCAGTTTTCAATGAAATGTTAAATCAACCGAAAATTCCGTTGTAGATCTGTGATATATCGAATCTGATGGTATAAAATAACAGTATTTTGATATTTTCTACGTTGCTGCAATGTTCAATATATTTTTATTGTTTGAGTCTTCGGTATGATTATCATTTGATATAATTATGGGTGATTGCTATGAAATAGGTTGTGACGTTAGAATCCTGATCCTAATAGTCTGATTTTCATTTATTTTACAGTGGCGAGTCACCTCCCATTCCTTTTCCATGTGGTGACTTTACTCGTGTCCACTGGTCCGCTGTCACTACGAGCCTCAACACATGGTCTCGTCATCAACATCATTCACTCGCTGTGCACCTGCTCTCAGCTTAACTTCAGTGGTAAATAGCTTGTTATTAGGAGGGTAGCCTCTAAGTGTTTTTCTGTTTTAAGTTGTATTTCGATTGAATGGGCGCAGCCTCCTTTTAGTATCACTATAGGAAAGGTATACTCTATACTGAAGGCTCTGTTGCACCCCTGGCTTAGTCTAAATTGGAGGGGTGGCCTGTCAGTGGCCACATGGGTTTGTTTTGACTGTGTTGGCTGGTGCTGTTAAGTGGAGGAGTGTATTGGCTTGGCCTGTTTGCTGTGAGTGACAGGGAGGGAGGTATACAGACTGAGTGAGTGCTGTGAGTGACAAGGAGGGAGGTATACAGACTGAGTGAGTGAAGCCTGTTGGCTGTCCTGTTGGCTGTGATTGACAGGGGGTTGGCTACTAGGCAGGGGGTTGGCTACTAGGCATTCCTACTAGGCCAGGCCTACAAATGTGATCTTACAAGCTACATCCTGTAAGATCTTTATCTTTGGATCTGTAGACTGTCATCTGTACATCTGTGTCAACTGATTTCAGTGAGAGGAAATATCTGAGGAGATCATCAGATAAGTTATGTAACTGAAGTGTAACATCACTGTGATATGCCTCCTGCTGATTGTGGCCCAGAGTGGAGGAGGCCAGGTTTGGAAGTGAGTGATGGTTGCCATGACAACATCCATGTGGAGTCATATTCATGGCAATGAGGGTTAGTAAGATGAGATGAGCAAAGTGATTTAGTTTTGTGATTTAGTTTACAGTCTAGCTGTAAATGTTACATACTTCTTATACTTTCATATTGTAGGGTATTGATGGGATAGAGGTAGGAGCACAGGTTCAACTGAGCAATCCAATGGAACACCCAACAATCGCATGATCCACAAATTAATACGAAAAAAAGAAATACAAAAAAAGAACTATATACTAAAAATTAGAAGCAAAAGAAAATAGCAGTTAGGCAAATCAGCTGGGCTACCCTCCTAGTATCGAAAGATACTATAGCAATTGGGCAGTAGTATGTTGTCTTGTATATTTCACCGGTATGGATAAAAAGTTAAATAAAAAAAAGGGGGGGGGGCAGACATACCGACAGACGCACACACTCCACAAACAGAAAGACGTGCATGAAAACGACATTAGTGAGATTTAGCAACCACAACGCACCAACAAAACACTAACGCATCCACTAACTTTTAGTACATTATTACCGTTGTGGGGATATCTCGAGAGGACTGCAATGCAGATGCCCCCGGCCTAGCGCCTCTTAAAATATCCCCACAGCGGTAGTAATGTACAAATAGTTAGTGGATGCGTTAGTGTTGTGTGTTGGTGCGTTTTGGTTGCTAAATCTCCCTATTAGCTTGATAAAAAATGCATGAAAATGTATTATTTGTCAACATTGTGTTTGATGAAAACAATACATTTCCTTCCCCAAAACGATCATTGCGTTAGGGCCTGGCTCTCGCATAACCTAGTACCCTACCTTTACCGTCAACGTTCAGCGATGGAAGACCGTTTTCAGTAGCTTGTGTGTGGAGGGAAGTTCATTCATGTAATGCTTTGGTGCTTTTGCTGTCAACTTTCTGTCATAGATAGCCATGTCGTATGTCCAAATTGAGCCCTTATGATAAATCAACCTGTTTAATCAGATGCCTAGCTTTTAGCCTGGACGTCCGCTTGGCCAGCATATTTACGTCGACCTTTGTGAAGGTTTAAAAAATGCTCAACCTTTCAATAGGCCACAACTTTCATCCCTGAATCCAAATGTAAATCTGGGAGTACTGTAATAATTCACTCTTTTTGCGGGAATCATTTGGGTTAGATTAAGAGCAGTTTAAGATGTATGGATGTTTTACACCGAATAATTTTTTTTAAAAATCATATTCTTTATTCAATTTCCTGCCAACGAGGCCTCTACAATGCTAAAACATATATATCAAAAACATTTTGAACCGAACAGAATCCTGGTTTCATTTCTCTATTTTTTCCCTTTTTGGTGCGCACCCTTTTGGTACCTTTTGTATTTCTTTCTGAATGTTCTCTCTTTGCCTCTCTGCAAACGACTCAAGATAACAAAACAATTAGTGCCTTTCGGCTCTGGCGCATATGCTCAACGTTACACAATGCCTTCAAAATCATTCAAGAGCTGCATTTTTTCCGAGTAATAATAAAACACCGTTATCATTGCAGAAACAATCAATACAACTAGTAGTATAAGGAAAGTACTAAAGCTCAGTTTGACTGAGTTCTCACTGCCCAAGTTTTACCAATTATTTGGTATTAGCAAAGTGAAATCTGCTGCCGTGAGCGCCTTCCGCTCGTCCTACCGCCCTGGAGATAGGTCCTTCGCCTATACACCTCCTGAGCAGGAGAGAATGTCCTTACAAAACCTAGAGGTCATCACAGATGCCCTTCTGGAAATAATGGAGGTGGGTACTGATTATGTTACAAAGGCATATGCTTCATTTCTTCCTGCTGAATAAAGATTAATTAAAAGAAGTGTTGAATCATATTTACCAACATAGATCACTTTGACAAATTGTGTTAGCGACGTTTCACATATTAGAGTTAATGTACTACACTGTTCCGTATTGCCCGATTAATTATGATCAAATTTATACTAATCATTTGTGGATTACATATTAACATTCTATGCTTTCAAATCGTGATCAAGAGTTGTTTCATCTGGCAGGCTTGCATGAAAGATATGAAAGATTGCGAATGGTTGCAACAATGGACCGACCTGGCCAAAAGGTAAGTCTACAATATTTCATAATTTGGATACATGGGATTTACCGTCAATTGTTTTCACATTGTACTACCATGCTACTGAGTTAATGTGGAAGTCAATATACTTGTGAATCGATTTTAAGCAAGCTAAGAAGAAATCTCAGAAACCGGTTGTCACTTCTCTTACTTATTCCTTGCTTTTTTGGTGTATGCATTTCTTTCACAATCCTATGCTTAAATTCAAAATCTTTTTTTATTCAGATTTGCATTTCAATACAACCCAGCCCTCCAACCTCGAGCCATCATAGTATACGGCTGCATCTCTAAGACGGTGACCGACTCTGAGATAAAACAACTGTTACGGATCCTCGTTAAAGCACTGGAATCGTACACTGACCTAACGCTTATAGAAGCTATAGTAATGTGTCTCACTCGGTTACAACCGCTGCTACGCCCTGATTCACCCATCCATAGGCACCTCTTCTGGGTGGCCATATCCGTCTTGCAGCTGGACGAGGTCTCCCTCTATGCCTCCGGCCTTGCTCTACTGGAACAGAATCTCCACACGCTAGATAACATGGGGCTCTTTGAGGATCAGGTCGGTTCAACGCCCTTAATGTTTTCACTTTGAATTACTATGTTTTTCAATAAACTTAAATAAAATACCATCTCACCTGAAGAAGGGCAAATTAGCCCGAAAGCTTGTGTAACAATAAAACCAGTAATAACAACAACTTTATTACACTTCTTATACAGTCATCAATTACCGAACGACCAAGATCGATATACAGCGATATCTTCCCCCCCCCCCCCCCCTCTACTATAAATAAAAGCGGAAAATTAAAGTAACCACAGTGGCAATCACAACATGGCATGGTTTGGTTTAAGATTTTAAAGGGCTTCTAAAGTAATAGAATATGTACATTTAGATTTTAGATTTAAAAAATATTTTATTCCAATCAGTGATTGTTATTAGAGGGCGTCTCTCCGTGTGTAATTGTTCTAAAAAATAGAATGTGTATGGGTTAAACGTCAGTCGGCATACTCCAGGGTTTCCCCCAATATGCCTGACACTAATTTTGCTGTGAAAGATACTCGCTGTTACGATGTTATCTACTAAATGGTACACATGTTTATGTCTGTATCAATGTGTATGGACACCTTGCCTTGTAAGGATACATATTGATGTGAGGAATTTATTCTGATACCTTGCGGTATTATTCCAGTTTCCACCTCTTCAGAGCCTGGAAAAAATGATGATGGAGACCAGAGAGCCACTAGAGTGGCATTTCAAACAGCTTGACCACTCCATGGGCCTCAGCTTCAAGACCAACTTTAACTTCGCCATGGTTGGACATTTACTTAAGGGTAATTATCCGAAATGTGGTATTAATATATTGAAACACCTTCTTCCAAGAACAATTTGAATGAATATTAAGCTTCTAACTGATATTTGTTTGGGGGCTTGCTTTGAATAATGGGTTATGAGATATATCCTGGTACATAGCCTATTTGGAATTACTCTGGTAATTTTTACATTCCATGTTTGATTTTCCTTTTGGGGTGGAATGATGACTGAGACAACTCTCATTACTACATTAGTGATTTTCCGGATTTATTTAAAGAAGATGTCTTGTTATTTTATATATAAAAATGCTTTGGCGCTTTAGAATTAATAGGGGTGACAGATTTCCGCGCTTTGTGCAATTCATGTTAGAAAAATATGTATACGCCATGATAACTAATATTCTTCATTCCCTTTCAGGTTTCCGACACCCTCAGACCAACACAGTTTCTCGGACGATACGTGTTTTGAATATGTTACTATCCATTGTTGCCAAATCATCTAAACGGTAAGATATTTCAATAGATGTCATTGTGGTACTTCCAGCAATACATGTGTATAGCTGCCTATGGCTATACACATGTAAAAGAAACATTGCTAATAATCAATAAGAGCAGGGTATAACATGCTGTTAGCGTGCTTCCTCTCTCGCCTTGATATGACTATTATAGTATTAACGTATGGTGTTAAAACGGGGCGTAAAGCAACCGACCGCCAACAACATTTAAGGTTCAAAAGTTATATCTTTGAACCTAACGAAATGTTGTATAGCTGTAAACTCCTACTGTACCATTTGAAAATAATTAATCAGGTTCAAATGTTAATTCCAATTATGTTACTTTTTCTGATATTAAGACAGATACTTCTGCAATTTGACTGCTTTCTAGTAAAACTGCCCCCTTTGTATTTTTATTCACTTCTAACTTTGGTTGATTTTTCAGTGACAAGTTCGAAGTTACGCAACAGTCGGTGCCATACCTGGCTGCGTTGGTTTCTGTATCGGAGGAGGTGCGCAGTCGATGCCACCTAAAACATCGCCTGTCTCAGACCATCTCTGAGTCCACCTCATCAGACAGCATTAGTAATGACCTGGCGGCCCAGCACTCCCCGCATGGGCCTCATGGAGGTGCTACCTCCCCACAGGTACCCCAACTTGCAATATTAGATGTTACATTAAGTTAGAGCTGCTAACAATTCATTTTATTTTATAAAATCATTTTACTTTTGCCAGACGCATATGATTCTACACTTATTGTATCTGGCTACACATGATGTATTTTTTTTGTCCAAATTGTTTTTATTACAGAACTCTTCTCATTTTACAATGGTTTTCGTCGGAGCCCTGTTATCTATATGTCAATAATTACTTTCAAGCGATAGGGCATTATAATCTTACTAGCTTCTATACAATACATTTCCTAGGTGGAATTGCTATTAGACTATACATTTCTTATTATATAACTATCTTTATCATACCGTATGAAATAATGAGGTTATGAAATTGATGAATAAACGAAATAATTTGTTTGAAATAATTTACACTTTTAATGTTTGATCTCACCTCTCAGGTCCCTCATATTTCCACCTCCGCATCAACCGCGCCCATCTCCCCGTCTGCTCCACACCCACAAATGGCTTTAGGCATTCCTACCATCGGCCTGCCGCCTCCCAGCCCTGGAGGAGCGTCGTCAGCCGGATCATCGCCTGGAGGACTCCAGCCCTGCTGCCCGCAAGGCACCCTCCCCGCGGTGACCACCCCGACCACGCGCCGACAGAAGTCCTGGGACGCGCTTGACCAGACCGCCATTGCCGCCGCACGTGGTGGCCAACAACAAAAAAACACTCACCTGACTCAGGTTCAGGTAGGCTGCGAAGTAGGTCTCCCCTTTTTGTTACTTATACTCGCACGTAGAGGTGGGGAAAAACCCAGTGCCAGACCCTCTTTAACTCCAGTCCAGGCACCCGGTTCTCTTCCCTACTACTACTACAACTACTCTACTTAAAATGAAGACAAGACCTAAAAACAAACAATCCAAAACCAGGGACACCAACTGCGAACCTAAAACAATTCTGCTGCTTCAACAGCAAGTTGGAATCAAGATTTCTCAATTGACGAACCCCTTTTTGCAAATTTTTCCTTCTCGCCTATATTTATTATTGATTATTTGACACACTTCCACACTGGTGCTGTGCAATTACCATCTCACCTTCGCGCTCTTCTTGTAACAATTTGTTTCTGGGCATTTCTGTCAATCCTTTTTGCTCCCTGGATGGTGTTGGTTCATTATTTATGGTCAACGTCTGGTGATCTTGTTGTTTGGTTCACATATTATGATAAATGTATTTATATGATACACATCCGATATCGTCTAGTGGCTGGCACTCACTATATCATATTCATATGGTTGATTCACGGCTACTACCATCCAATGCTGCATTTTAACCTTTATTAAACCTAATTATATAGAATCCGCCATCATTTATCATAAACATTCTCTCTGGTGAATTTACTCACCCATTTATTGTTTTTATATCTTTTACAATCTCCAGCTTATGCAGCAATATAATTCACCTTGCTTAAAGCTAAAATTTATTTCATCTACTTTTAACTCTATTTTTACCACCCGTTTGAATTTAATCTAAGTTATATCTTTTCAAGGACCGCGGTCTGGGTGTATGTTACACTGTTTTCATCAAGTGATTGTGTTTTCAGGCCAACAGTCCGAAGACGTGGAGATCGCTCGACCTGGAGCCCAACTCCAGACCTCCCTTCAAAACCCAACGCAGTAGTTCCATGCCCACTCCGAAAACTCAGAGGAGTATGGATGTAAGTGGTCCACCTTCTAAAGGTGAGTTCCACAGCCCTTAATGTTATGTACATGGGCGCTGCTTATTCGGTATCTTTACTTTCACATTCATGCTAAAGAAGTATTCCACTTTCGTCATCAAAGACATATATTTCAGTATGTTCGTGTAAAAGATATTCTCCACATGATTGTATAATTTTTAAAAAAGATTGTATAATAGGTATGGCGCTTAAGGGTGTGTGTGTGTGGGGGGGGGGGGGGGGGCGTAGTCTTGTATCATTATTAAATGCTATTCTAGCTGTTCTATATTTTACGAGCTGTAGATAGATCCGTTATGAACCTTTTGAAGTTGTATTTAACTTTATTGTTTATCAATTTGTATGTTTGATATTCTTAGGTCCTAGCCCCGTGAACGTCCCCTCACCATGCAGTGAGAGGAGCGCACGAGGATCAGTATCAAACGAGAACAATATCCTCTTGGACCCTGATGTCCTAACAGATTATCCAACTCAAGCCCTTCTTCTGACCGTGCTTGTGAGTTTTTTCTTTAGTTTATGTTGTATTCTAAATTGTTATTTCGGGTTTCTTGGGAGGATGCTCCTAGTCAACCCATCGGTTATATATAAAAGCCAAACATTTTAACTTCTCTTGGTAAAACTGTTTTTGACCCATGCCATATATATAAGATAGGTTTTCCTATTATGCAACTCGAATTATAGCTACAATGCTTAACCCTGGACTGACAGAGTGGACTAATGTAACCACGTTATTTTCTATAGTTAGATGTTTCTATACTGAATCTCTTGAAACTAGTGAGAGAAAGCTATGACGTGATGTGATATATGTCTCGATCGAAACTTGAAAGTAAAACAATAATTGAATACTTGAAAGTGACAGTGTATTAAGGCAGTGTTCAGATACATTGTCATATTAATTTCAGGCGACGCTTGTGCGCAACACCACCGATGAAAATGAAGCAAGGATTCTGTATGAATATTTAGCTGAGGCCTCTGTGGTCTTCCCCAAGGTATTCCCTGTGATGTAAGTCTTTCCTTCATCTTAGATTACAATGAATGGTTGTAGTGTTACTCCTATTTTCACTAAGATCGAACCAAATAATTTCACTCTTAGATTTATTCTTCCACAGAATATAAGATAATGAGCATAAAAATAATCATTTCCAATGATTAGGCTTTTTGTTTTAAAGCTATGTTGAAAGTACCAGGCCAATAAAGATATTCAAAAAATGAGGGATGCTATTAAAAAAACCTTTCCCATTAAACAAAAACGGGACGATATAACAATTGCATAGTTCTTCTCGGAAACATGTCAATAAAGCATTAATTAAGATTAATTTCTCTAAGTTATACATTCCTAGTACTCTTTTGACTCTGAACGTTCATTTGCCTCATACAGTCACAGCCTCTTGGACGCGAAGATCAACTCCGTGCTGTCCCTGTGTCATGACCAGGCCATCCTCAATGCTGTACAGAGCATCATTCAGAACATGATCGCCTGTGAGGATGCCTCCCAGCAACAGCTCTCCTACCTTCAAAGTAAGACATACTGGTATTCCTACCATTGCCTGTTTATGGAAAAGTATTACAGTTTAAAACTACTGGTTCATCTTCAAATTACTTTCTATTAGAAGTATGCCTCCTATAATTTATAGATTAAGAATGTAATTTCATCTTACAGGTATTGGATTTGGTGGTCTCTGGCGCTTTGCTGGTCCGTTCACCAAGGTTGGTTCTCTGATTTATATACGCCTGCTTATTGTTGGTCCACATATTATATAGTTATACCATTTCGGTTACATCAAGTAACTCAGAATATTGTCATTATCTAAAAAAAATAGCGAGTTTTATTATCCCTCTGATTGCTAGATCAATATAGAAATCTATTTATAATGCTTCCATTATAGAAGTTGTAGTTTTTATGCAAGTCATGATAAATACAAATAAGATTGTTACGAATAAGGAAAGCATAATTAAAATTAGTTAAAATAAAATGATAATGGTGGTAATTACTTGTGAATTATCTTATATAAGATACGAATTTTCAACAATCTGTAACCTCAACTATTTCTTCAGTATGTAATATATTTTGATTATATAGATTTGCTACAGGGCACAACGAAAACTTTTCTAAAGAGAGCTTGTAACTGTTATTGATATCCTGAATAAAAATACTGTAACAAAAAATATTTTATCGCCTTTCCAGATTGCATGCCAAAATCAGGATAATGCCGAGCTGTTCGTCAACTGTTTGGAAGCCATGGTGGAGACATGCCTACCTGGGGATGACCTGGATGTCTCTAATCCTTACCCCAGCTCCCTGGGCATCGCCTCCAACCCCAACCTCTCCTCCAGCATGTCCTCCCTCTCCATGGGCAGCCTACATTCTCCCACCGACAAGGACTCGGCTGACTTGGGGGCTTCGTGCGGTAACGGCGGACGTATACGCCACGGCTCGGCCAACTTATCCAAGCACAGAGTGGGGAGCTTCCGAAGAAAAAATTCCAAGAGTAGCAAAAAGTCCACAGATGAAGGTTCTGAGGGAACAGCCACTCCCCCAGAAGGGGATCTAGATTCATAAATCATTTATGGAATAGTGAACGCGAGAGAGAGAGAGAGAGAAGGAGAGAAAGAGAGTGAGACAGAGGGAATGGGAGTGAATATTATTAAGGCTGGTTTGTTGTACAGTGTTGGAAATGGTGAAATAGTGCGTAGATTTATTGATTGCTTTTGCTTGTAAATGTAGCGAATGAATGTGATATTGGGTGTCTCACACTACATTAAAAGAGAGGGCTCTACTCACCGACTTCAAAAATATAAATACTTGTAAACGCTTTGTAAATGAGAAGTCGGTATCAGCTTCCCGAAAATTATTGCTTTAAAAAGCAAGACGTATAGTCTCGAGTGCAGAGCACGAGTGAGTGAGTGCAATAGGTCGTAAAATAATGGAAGAAGTGTTAAAAGAGGGTTTCTGTTGATGAAAGATGAGGCAACAACAATACCGTGGGACATCCGTAAATGATCGACTTAAATAATTAATAATATATTAAACGAAGATAAAATAGAAAGATAGGCACATAGATAGAGCCTTGTGTATACTATTGTCTAAGGGATCAGTTGTTAGATTTGTGAATGACAATGAAGATGTATCGTTTAAATATAATCCTAAGTTATTACAGTTGTACCTGGTGCTCATGATCCCTATGTATGTATATATAATATCAGTGTTTATATGTCTTGTGTTCTTATTTCTCTTGGAACATCGCCGATCAAATGTTAGGTTTGTTGCCATGGTTACAAATTATTCCTTTTTATTATACCCGATATGGTGAAATGTCGTAAATAATTGTAGTACGTGCATCTTCATGGGGGTCCTTTTAGAATGGAGATTATACCTATGAATAGTGCAATTGATAGTGAGGATCGATCATAGGTATCAAGCCTACTCTGAAAAATGGGTTTGTTGATTTTTAAAAGGTGACTTAGAGACAACGTTAATCCCAGCTTATGAATATACACTGAAACCGTTATTTTTGGTTTCAGAACGATAGGAGATATTGCCCTTAAGGTGTAAACCAAGCGCTAGCCTGAATCCGCCAACATACTCAAGGGTAAACAATCCCCAGTTTGTATCTGCTACAACTGGTAAAATTGCGAATTACGATGTTATGATTTGTTTGTATATCGGATATCCTACAGTTAATGTTTACACAAAAGCCGATTGGAGACAGGGATTATAAATCTCTTCAATGCTCCACTGTCATATTGTTATATAGTTATCATTTGACATTGGTAAATATTTGGTACAAGTCTTGGATTTTTACTAACATGGAGGTTCGTGCCGGGCCCAAGATACAGGATATATATCTTGAAAAGGAGCTGATAGCAATTGAGTATTTGTATATTCACTGAAATTGTTTAATCGAAATTAGGAAAATTACACCAATAGAATATATTCCTGTCTTATACCCGCCTAGTTGTGCTAATTGCTGATTAATATAGCGTTATTAATTATTAATTTCCACTATCCCTCCGGTAGAAAATTTGCTGCTAATAATAGCGAATGAATTGGAACGCGTATAACTCCTCCTTAAATGACCTTAACAGCATTAATGTTGTTTCTTACATTTAAATGTTATCTATTTTCTCATTGTGTGGATACAAATCATCAGGACTAAAAAAAACTCTGGGATATCTTGAGCTGTTGGAACATCCACATTGACCAAAAGGATTTAATTATTAAGTTTACTGATATTTGAGAAATATTCCATTTGAGCTGGTTAATTTTGTTCTTTCCTCTGAAGCTGAGTCATCCCAATTTATATTACCTACACGGTATTCAAACCTGAAGGGCCGGGGTTTATTATGTGAAATATCAATTGCATTGCATTAAAGTTACCCAATACAGTATTGTACGGATAATTTGTCTTAGTCGCTATGGCTATGCTAAAGGAATACACATACTGTGGATTTCGTATGCTTATCTAGGCCTGTAGAAGAGTGTTCAATGTGAGCCCATCATTCAAAATGTTCCTTCTCATGCTTAAAACTGGCCCCTGACTGAGAATATTTCCATTCATTATTGCTTTTCCGAACCAACAGGTATTATCCTTGTTAAAAGTTAAAAGATATTGTCTTTGAATGATACGCTCAGGTTTGGTTTTTAGTGAGGTGGTCTTGCTGATAGCTTCGCCTCATCTACTTGGCAAGTTGCTCAAGTGATATATTTAAAGGTATTGTAAGAATCGAACTTTCATATAAGAGTCACCTTTTGTACCTAGCATGTTATGGCTTACTATCAACATGTATTTACTAAAGGGGAAACGATTATTATGTCTTTATTCAATCGAGATATTCGTTATTTTTGTAAACATATAAGTGAAAAAACATGCCTCATAAAATCTTGTTGAGCCTTTAGAATATTGCCTGTCTCTCGATTTTCACATACTTCGAGTGAACGTTTTGAGAAGAAACCTTACTTAAATATATTTAACACCTTTGAAGTTTTGCCCAGAATGCCCCCGCCCCTGCCCCCTGTAAACTGCAGACGTTCTTAACTCAGGTTTCATGTCATGAACAAAGTGATATGCTCTCTTGGAGAGGTTATATTATGGTGCGTATGTATAAAGCGTGTGTTGATAGTTACATGCATGATTGTACAAAAGACACTTGTCTGTCGGAGCCCAATGCTCCCCATACTTTGTGACAAATAATCAGGCAAAAAGTTACGTTGAGGAAATTTTAACCTTCTTTCATAATCACGTTCAGTTTCTTAAAGAGAAGTATATCTGTCACTTCGACTTCAACGTGGGGTCCTGCCCCCCCAAAGACAGTTCAGAAATGGATATTTTCTTCATCGTTATATATATGATAAATTATTGATATTTCAAAAAGCTGTAAATTTCTTTTCATACAAAAGGCAATTGAAATTGTATAGGTAAATATGAACTTGACATAGGTGTACCTATAGTCTTTGATAATCATTAACTGTGACCTCATATTGTGGAACTATATTTGAATGCAGGATCATCTAAGAGTACTGTATATTGTAAATGGGTAGATAAATATTATATTGAGGTCCACTGTCAAAAGGCTGTACATATACCGACTGAATCGTGAGAAAATACAAAATGATGTGCTAGAGAGGTAATGTCTAGTTTCTATATACTATAGAATATGAAACAAAGAGACCTTCCCCTGAAAGAACATTGAAAATATCTGTTTGGAAGATAACAAAAAACAACTAAAAAATAAATGTTCACTATGGCTTACCTTGCTAAACATCGTTGAGATATTGAATATATTTGTGTCAGTATCGGTTTCAGTGGAGACCTTATAGTTCTGCAGTTAGAATATGGTCCTATCGTGACGAATCTAATATAAGTATTGTGCGCCCATGTGACTACCCACCTACAATTCAGACATACATACATACATACATACATACATACATACATACATACATACGTACTGAGGTACAAACATACATACATACTGTGTATAGCTGTACCATTGTTGTGTGGAGTAGACAAATTGAAGACCCATATCCTATGGCGACAGCGAGATCCCGTTAGCGTTTCTAAGGATATTATTACAATTATCCCCTTTTGTGTGATAACAATTGCCAGAATATTTAAGTCTCTATTTAGACTTCTGGCATCGCAATTTCTCAATGGCTCAATATTGGACAATTTGTATATTTTCTTGTTAGAAATAACTGTGAATTAATGATAAAATCTAACATCGGCATATTTTACAAGTAGGTACGTTTTAAACGCGTACAATCTGGATTTTTATTTGAGCTGAAAGTAAGGTTGGTATCCTTATATGCCAGGCAGTTCATATTTTGTAGGACCAGAACCGTTAAAGGGGATGGACGCTTTTCTTTCTATCGAAGAAATAGTACGAGCCCGTAGATATTTCCATGTGGAACATTTTGTTAAGATAAATTATTAAGTTAAAATGGGAGTTTTGCTTCATGCTAGTCGTGATTAAATAATTGAATTAAAAGGTGCCAATGATTCACTATATATAAAGAGTCATTAAATAACTCATGATTTGGGACATAGACAACGCACATGCTCTAAAATATGCTTATTTTAACTACGGTAATCAAATCCCCATACTAATAGGGAAAAGACAAAGGTAGGAAGGAACATTTCTGTTAAGTTTTATTTTTTTTAACAATACAGCTACCGTGTACAAGGTTTATGCCTACAATACAAAAATATGTACGATGAATGGTGTCTTTTTCGTAAGCAAAATATTTATTTTTGAAGGTGAAAATGTGACAGAATTTGTTGCAGGTTAGAGGACGGTATTGTAATCCTTCTGACTTGGTGATCGTAGTTGTTAAAAGTTGTTACTTGCTGTGGTTAAATGCTGCAGTTGTTATGAATTATTGATTCGGATAATAATGTTGTGAATGTGGACATGTGAGATAATCATGGTCAAGAATTCATTCATCAATAATTGGTAGTTGATATATGGAAGAGAGTATATTATATACGGCATGCCATGCCGTGGAACCCTGTGTCATGTCAAAAAATAAAAATAAAATGCTGAACAAGTATTGGATTTTACCGTTCTGTTTGGGCGCTCTTTGGTATATGAAATGCGCAACTGTTAGGGTGTAAGAAGGAGCCTTTAATAACATAATTGGTCTTTCAAAAAAATACCATCCAAGAGACCTAATTGCTAAGCATTTGCTAGGCATTTGACTAGGCCTACTACTATGACTTAATGGTAAATACTTGTTCTGTGCAGGTAACGGGGACATTCGGTATTGAGAAAAGAGGTAAACGTTCTGTATTAGTATAATTTTAAGACTATTTATAAATGGTTGATCACTAATTGCTTAATTACTGATTCCAGATCTATTCGGTGGCGTGCTTAGTCAGAGGTCGTTGGTAGGCTGGATGAGTCATTGGCATTTCTTATTGAACTGTCAGTGAGGAATCTCCCCACTTTAATTATGCACCAAAGCGACAGCTTTAACACGCACAAACTTGGCCTGTAAAGTCAAAGCGGCTACCTGCACCGACAGACCTCATACTTTAAGCCATATGTAATATTAGGTCTAACTAAACCATATTTTAACGAATATAATCACAGCTGCAACCAAATATTTAGGACACATATCTTGAATTATAAAGCAATTTTCAATAGTAGCCTTTGCGTGCCAGTCAAGTAAATCATCTAATATGGAATCCCAATAAGTTCGATTTAACGACTGGTGTTTTCAGAAGAAACATTCTTGTGGCCATTCCTAAACTCTTTTGATCTACGAGGCTATGAAGTGATTCATCCAATTTCAGGTTAGATCTATATCTGCAGGAGGAGTATTTACACTATTCACAATATCTTCATTTTTATATAGGCTATCATTATAATATAATCGATTAACAGAGGGTAGGCCAATACCTATCCAAAGCTACCCTGCATTTTCCCATATTGATTGGAAACTGTTTATCTGGATATAAATCACGCTATTACGGGGGGGGGGGGGGGGGGACTATCCCTCTTTGTAACCAATGATGGCTTGCTGACGGCTTCAATCATTTATTCTAAAGTCCATTATTGCTCATTTACATGCCCTAATCGCTGCTCCATCCCGCCGCTGTCTGGCCCCGGATCTCACCGTGTAAATCAAGTACCCAGTCACGTGCTTATAACAATAGGATATGACGTCAGGTGATTGATTAGAGCCTCCCTCGCCGGGTCGTTGTCATGACAATGGAATTGCCGCCGCCCCTCAGGAGAGATCGAGAAGCAGACGACAATCCTAGGCGTGAAATGAGGAGCGGAGTAGAGCAAAGGCGCCACCTGAGACTGAATAACTTAGTCAAACTTAAGGCCCATTCACATTACAACGGCCTATTGGTGTACGGCTGCCGCACGGCGAAAAAACACAATGTTAAAGTATTAGTATGGAAGGTGAATTTGGCACATACCGAAATTCGGTCACGCGATTCGGAGCAAATTCGGCGAAATTCGGCAATCGGAACTTTTTAATTAGGCCTAACCTCGTCGACCCGAATTCCGAATTTCGTGTCTAGTTCATTATTTTTTTTTTCATTTTTTTCCCTTGGATATCCCCTTCTTATTCTTCGGGATACCCTATGTGTGTGTGTGGGGGGGGGGGGGGGGGGAGGGGGGGGGGTTATACTACTGTATCTAACTTGTCTGTAGAGGTCCATATTCTCGGCGTGTGACATATATGACAGGGCCAGTTCCCATGCTCTCTGTCAGACAGTAGTTCATTATTAGATACATAATTGTATTATTAGAATTATTAGAATTGTATTATTAGAAGTATTATAAGATACAGACAGATTATAATTACAAATACATGTACCAAGTTTCAAGACTGTATAAAATATATCCATACATTCCTAAGCTCATCCTATAGAGTATATTTAGCTACTTTACTGGTACCGGTATCTAATTGTCTACCCAGAAATATTGCTAACTTCTAAAGAGAGAGACAGGGAAGGATACAGTATTTCATTTAATACCTCAACATATTTATTTGACTGCAGTCCCTAAATTCGCCGCAATAATGTCTAAAATTATACCCGAATACTTACGCTATGACGTCATAGAGGGCGTAAATGACGTGGCATGGGCAAGGAGGCTCCCCTGCGAATATCGTCATTTTCACAGCCACAGCTTTTACATATATTTATTTTTTCGAATTCTTCAAATAGTGAGTTGTTATTTAATATAATATTGTCCCAATCGTTGTGGATATTTTCATCAAAGTTATCAGTTTCCACCATGTTTAGTGTCTTGGCAGTAGTTTTCTCTCCTACCTGGCTAAAATGTAAATTAAGTTGTGGGTCAATTCTTTACCACTGATACTCTTACCATCAACTATTAAGGAATTCACATCAGTTCGCTTCTACTTATTATTATTATTATTATTATTACAAGTTGAACCGTACTAACTGTATATAGAATGACTGTCACACACCGAGCTCTGTGCGCGGGAAAAGCGTTGTTAAGGACGCGTTACTAACGTTGTATAAATTAGGGGACGTTACGTCCTAAAATATTGCGTCCGTGTTGTTGACATGCAGAACATGTTTTGGTGAAAGTCATGCTAGAATGTCTAATAATACGAATTCAGAAGCATACTTTATATCAAATTAAAGCTTGGACGATTTTCAGTCTGATTATATGTGTGCTCTTTGCTGGTCAGTTGTACGAAAAGGCTTGAACATCGAGCGAAATGGCCGATTACGAGTCTGGGAATACAATACTGATAGTTGTTGACAAAAATGTCTGGATGAAGGGTAGGCCAGAAAGACTAATAATACGAATTCAGGAACATATCTTATACCAAATTAAAGCTTGGACGATTTCCTGTTCAATGGTGTGTACTACTGTCAGTCTTGTAAAGTCTTGTAGGCCCTACATTGAGCAAAGCGGCCGATTACGAGTGCTGTGAAATCTGGGAATAGGCCTACAAAAGTAGGCCCGGGAAAAAAGAGAATCAGAAAGTAGTGCACATATCCTTACACGAGTGTTGTTCGGACAGAATGTAGTTCTGTGTTCGAACCATAATTAAACAATAATAACCTGTTTTATTCTTGATAAATGTAAATATGCATTGAATCCCACCTAACAACCATTCCCTCCCTCCGAATTAATATCATATTAATCCACTTTATCATGAAAAACGGCGTTATTAATATTTTTATGACGATTAAATAGGCCTATACAGTTAGTAAATTATTATTACAAGTTGAACCGCCCTAACTGCATAGGCCTATATATATAATGACTGACAGGAAAGTCAATGAGTACATGATTATCAGTATACCAATCAGGAATTATTGGGTGTTCTTTAGATGCCCCCTGCCCCCTGCCCCACACCCACACACCTCAGCTCAAGCGCCCCCTCTCCTACAGCCCCTCCCTCCTCTACACACACCTAGCTACGCGGAAAAGCGTTGTTAAGGACGCGTTGCTAACGTAACGTAAATTACAGGACGTTACGTCCTAAAATATTGCGTCCTGATCGGCATAGTTGTTGACAAAAATGTCTGGATGAAAGGTAGGCCAGAAAGACTAATAATACTAATTCAGGAACATATCTTATATCAAATTAAAGCTTGCACGATTTCTTGTCCCATAGTGTGTACTGTTAAGCAAAGTAGTCGATTACGAATGCTGCGAAATCTGGGAATACAAAGGTAGGCTAGGCCCTTTGAAACATAGGCCTACAGCAATCTCACTTTTGCACTCCCTCCCTCCGCTTGTGCTATGCTGTTACCTTGTGATTCACTGAGAGCTGCGTGGGAGGAAGTCAGCTACTGGAATAGCAGCAAAGATCCTGTAGCTATAGGATCGTTGCAGAAAGCTCGAAGCTTGACTTAGAACATGTTTTGGTGAAAGTCATGGTAGAATGTCTAATAATACGAATTCAGAAGCATACTTTATATCAAATTAAAGCTTGGACGATTTTCAGTCTGATGATGTGTACGGTTTGGTGGTCAGTTGTACGAAAAGGCTGGTTACCAGTATGGGAATACAAAAGTAGGCCCTTTGAAATACAGCGGGAAAAACGAAAATCCGAAAGTAGTACACATATCCATACGCGAGTGTTGTTCGGCAAGAAAGTAGTTCTTTGTTCGAAGCGTAATTAAACCATCAAAACCGGTTTTATTCTTGATAAATATATAAATGCATTGAACCCCACCTAACAACCATTCACACCCTCCGAATTGATATCATATTAATCCATTTAATCATGAAAAACGTGTTATTAATATTTTTATGACGATTATATATACAGTTAGTAAATTATTACAAGTTGAACCGCACTAACTGTATATATCATGCTAATGACAAGACTAAAGACTGCATAGTCCATATAATGTTTAAAAATAATTTTAGGAACTCATAGGCCCAGGCCTACATTAAAAAATAATACCTTGACGACTGTGACCCCTTATTTCTCGGGTAATTATCACCACAGGTTCACAATAAAAACATCTATATAAAAGGTAGAGTAAGCTCAAATCAACGATAATTGAGTTTTATTGATGTAGGCCTAAATCAAATATTTCTGCTAATTTTGGCTATCATTTACCATACATGCACCTGTAATAGTTCAGAAATGTGCAATGAATTTTTAACAATGCCATACGGTACGGTATATATAAATATACATAAATGAACAACTGAAGCCCCCATCAGTACCCCTAGCTGTCACTTTTGAAGTAAACAGCCCCTCATGAAGGCCCCTAGACCTAGGCTAGATTCTGTTGTAAAATCACCGATCTTTCCTTCTGAGGTCTCAAGTAATAATCAAACCAGATTCACAATAATAATTTGAATTACATTGAGAAATATCAAACCTTCTTTGTACCAAAACAAAGTTGTAGAATTATGTTCTCCCCCCCCACCATCCCCCCACCCCCACTCCCTACGCGGGAAAAAGCGGTGTTAAGGACGCGTTATTAACGTACGTTGCAGTAGGTCACATTACGTCCTATAATATTGCGTCCTGATCGGCATGGTTGTTGACAAAAATGTCTGGATGAAAAACGTAGGCCAGAAAGACTAATAATACGAATTCAGGAACATATTTTATACCCAATTAAAGCTTGGACGATTTCCTGTCTAATGGTGTGTACTGTCAGGCGAAAAGTCTTGTACATCGAGCAAAGCATGTGCTGCGAAATCTGAGAAAAGGCCTAGGCCTACAAAAGTAGGCCCGGGAAAAATGAGAAACCGAAAGTAGTGCACATATCCATACGCGAGCATTGCTTCAGGAAGAAGTAGTTCCATGCTTGAAGTGTAATTAAACAATAATAACCTGTTTTATTCTTGATAAATGTACCCTTGCATTGAACCCCATCTAACAACCATTCACTCTCTCCAAATTAATATCATATCAATCCACTTAATCATGAAAAACGGCGTTATTAATATTTTTATGGTGATTATATATTCGTCAGGTCGGGTGTGCGATGGCCGGTCACGTGTCACGTTGTAACTGGTAGCGATTTGGGTCTAGCAACCAGCACATTTTGTTATATTTTGAAATTAATATGCACAGGAAAAATATATTCTATCATGAAATCTACTTATCATAAGTATTGTCACCATTCCCGGAGATATTCCTCTGGATAAAAGGGCTATAATGATTAGATTCAGCCCATTGTTTACATCTCGACTCCCTGGACTATGAGTATGGTGAATACATCCCATAGCAACTCATAGAAAGCAAGCTTAAAATCACAAAGTTCCATCCTAGATTTCATAAATTCTACAAAGTTTTAAACATTATCAACCCTCTGTGGGTATTTTCTTGGCAATAGTGTACATTTCTATGAAGATTCTAGAATTTTTTTACCCAGTTTCTGACTGTTTTCTGAGCATGTGAAATTGAGCAATTTACTATAGGTAACCAAGACGCGCGGCGTTCGTGGTCACCATACAATATGGCGGCCAGTGCGGCCGATCACAGCGCCACCTGTAAAAATCGCTTCCAGCCGACCTGACGAATACAGTTAGTAAATTATTATTATTATTATTATTATTATTATTACAAGTTGAACCGCACTAACTGTACACATAATTGTTACAATAATGACAAGAAAACAGAGGGCATGGTCCATGTGTATTAAAGCTAGCGTTTCGTTTTTTATACAGTTTTAGGGCTCATAGGCCTGCATGTAGTCTGCTATATATAAAACTAATATCTCAACGCATGACCCCTTATCTCTCAGGTACCGTAATAATCAACAGACTTATAGGTAATAATCAATAATCTACGCGGGAAAAAGTGTTGCGAAGGACTCATTGCTAACGTAGCGTAAATTACAGGACGTTACGTCCTAAAATATTGCGTCCTGATCGGCATAGTTGTTGACAAAATTGTCTGGATCAAAGGCCGGGATGAAAGGTAGGCCAGAAAGACTAATAATACGAATTCAGGAACATATCTTATATCAAATGAAAGCTTGGACGATTTCCTGTCCATTTATGTGTACTGTTTGGTGGTCAGTCGTACATCAAGACCTATACAGCGAGCGTAACCGCAGATACAACTGATGCGAAATCTGGATAGAGTTAGACTAGCGCTAACTAATGATGTCCGCTGGGTATAACCGGCTCAATATTTCCAGATTTCGCGTCAGTTTTAGGCCTTAATTTGATTTGAAGCCTTCATTCAGTAGATGTATAAAAATGCCAGCCAAGGATTGGGATGACGTAGGCCAGAGCTGTAGCCTATAGGCCTACATAATATGCATATTATGCAACGGCGGGAAAAACGAGAATCCGAAAGTAGTACTCCTATCTATACGCGAGCGTTGTTAGGCAAGAAAGTAGTTCTGTGTTCGAAGGGTAATTAAACAATAAAAACCTATTTTATTCTTGATAAATGTACCTTTGCATTAAACTCAACCTAACAACGATTCACTCCTTCTAAATTAATATGATATTAATCCACTTTATCATGAAAAACGGCATATTAATATTTTTATGATGATTATATATACAGTTAGTAAATTATCCAAAACGTTTTAGAGTCCTTCTTGTGAGTAGGTTCACATAATACTCAGATTTTAAACTTTTTAAATCTTTTTGTATTTATATTGCATAAATGTCTTGCTTGTCTAGCATTTTGGATATCGACAGGGTCTTTTGATTTATTTGCTTTTTTATATACCGTAGTCGTTCCCGTCCTAGATTTATAACAGAAGGGGTTCTGATACCTACAATTGACCCCGGGGCCCCCGCTCAGGGGTAAAAAGTGTACGCTTTTTTGTTCCCAATTTCGCGGAGAAAGGGGTCATTTTTCACTCAGAAACGCGGAGCGTGAAATCAGAAATAAGGGTACCAATTTGCAACTGATTTCCGCGAAATGCTGATTAAGGGGGGATTTTTGCAACTAAAGTCAGCAAAATGCTGGATAAGGGGGTATTTTTCATTCACTTTGTGGCACAGAATCCTATCCTATAATTATGACAGAAACTCCGGGCCACTTCTGTTTTGTTTTTGACAGTTATACAAGACTCCTTGAAATCATAAAAAGGGTCTTTTTTAGCATAAGACTTTCCGCGTTTTGCCACAAAGGGGGGGGGGGGAATGCCTTGAAAATTTGCGGAAAGGGGGTACTTTTCAAAGGCTGGAACAAAAAAGCGTACACTTTTGACCCCTGAGTGTGTGTGTGTGTGGGGGGGGGGGGGGGGGGGCGGGCATTTGACAAGCTGACATAGCCATCTCATATGATCGGCGAACGATATGGACCCTTTCTTAGAGCGACAAATCGACATGGGATTCTGGGGACAAAGGACACATGCTCATCCTTAGTAAGTAAATGATGAATTCCCTTGTGTTTCCTTATTCTCAAGAACGGTTCATATCCAGTTAACTCTGAGACATCAGAATATTTTGAACTCTCAAGATTTTAAATTTTTAAATTTTTAAAAAGTGAAAAGGCAATCGTCCTCACAAGGCAGAGGCAATATCAGCTGATATGACTGATAAACTGTGGGACATGGGGCTATTGGGGGATCGGAATGGTAAAATATTATAGAAAAAATGTTCTTTATACTAACCCGCTGCTTTCAGAATGCACTGGAGATATGCGCTGGGTGATGTATCCTTAAAAGAGGGGGAAGATGAAGTTAAATACCTCGAGTTCAATGAGATTAAGGGGGGATTTTTGCAACTAAAGTCATCGGGATGGTTCTACCCGGGGTTCTACCAGGCCATTCCAACAGAAGATTTTCGAAATTGCGGAGAAATATATCAACCGTATAATACAAGGAGGCCCGAAGACCAGAAAAAGGGCAGTAGAGATAGCCCCTTTTATCTGGGTGTTAAACATGAAAATAGGAAAAGTCCTAGTGCCAGCAGAATGACCCACCATATACAAATAATCAAAATAATAATATTAAAATGTTCTGACGCTCTACTCCGCGTTCCACCCACCCACCCTTCAATTGCACTCCCCTCCTCACACTGTCCGTGGCGAAGCATGTTTGAAATGATGACCTTGAAATGTACATCAGGGCGAGCCATTGAATCCCCGGTCAGCACCCTCCCTCCCTCCCTCCCCCTCGCCCTCCCTCAATTTCAAATACTGGCCACATAGATTATCGGCGGTAGAAAACTAAAGCGGATATTTCTGTTATTTTATCTCACATATATCTGTGCTTATAGGGAGGAATTATTTCCCTATATTTAAGTCCTCCGTGGATATAACGTGCAAGGTCATGTAGCCGATGCCCAATTCTACCTCCCAATTAATCCAGGCTCCCAATGGTAGCTAATGGTGGTTGGCGGGAAGGCATGTTATAACACATTTATTGTCTTGTCCTTCCTCTGACATCTAGAACTATCACCACTAATTATAACATCTAAGTTGTAACAAATGTAAAGGGCAATCTAGTTATGTAACTGACCTAACCGGGCATTTGATTGGCTGATCATAATGACTTGTAGCCGACCCATCAACCCTATACCTTGCCACTGTGTAGCTCTGTGTACGCGTCACTTGAATGGGTTGTAAGGTGGAGAATGCAGCAAAATGCCCTGCAGAGTTAGTGAGTGAGTTGTTACTTTACGCCCTTATCAACACATTTAAGATGGTTATATCAAGGGCGGGAGAGCTGAGAGGGAAGCAGTTTATGATCATAGCCAGGAAATAGGGATAGAGAAGAAGGGAGAGAGAGACAGAGAAAAAGAGACAGAAAGGCACTTTATGGTCATACCCAGGACCGTCCCTACAGAGTTGAGGTGAGTGGACGTTTGAAATTTCAACTTTTAATCGGTGCCTCATACATATTATTCATGTATTATACATCGATTGTGCATGACTGGTGGCACGGGGATGGCTACCACTTTTATTAGTGAGAATGATTGTTTGGACTACACAAACAGAGGGTGGCGTCGCTAGACATTTCCTACCCTATAGTGAGAGAATTCAGGTGTGCAACGAGGGTAGTGGGATGATCGAGGGACTTTGATACAGGCCTTCCTCTCCTTATAGGGTAGGAACAATTTACGAGGGTGGGACGAGGAAGGAAGTTAGAAATGATCTTGTCAAATTGTCTGATATGGAGAAATGCATGGAATAAATATGTATATATATAACTAATCTGAGATTTATTAGTTATTGTATATAAATAAATTTGATATTGTTTATTTTGCTATTAGCCTAACTCTCCAGGTCAAAATTTAAAAAAATGGATCACCACTTTTTGATCATTTTAAACGTTTCTGAATTCAAGTGTTCGTAGAGCAAAAACTGTTTGTGCAAATCCTTTTATTTTAACCCAACCAATTGCCCAATGTCTTGGAAACGTCAGGCTTTATGCTTCTTGTTTCTATATGTCTCCTCTTGTATATTCCAGCTTGTCTACAAGTGGTTGTGTCGACTGTTTGATGTTTGCTTGTCTACAAGTCGGGGATCACCGGCTCTACTGTCACATTGGGTGCCTTCTCTGAGGGTTAGAGATAACATATTCATCAGATTGTTTCATTCAACTTTCTAAATAGATTATATATGACGTAATCCACAGTCAGATCCACTTCCTCCTCCCTACCTCTTTGCCCCATGGTCTTTTGTTCAGCTTTCACTCCCTTTCTCGTCTGAAGGTGGCCCCACCAAGTGTTCAACATTGTTCCCAGATGTCATTTGACTTGACATTTTGGCTATTTCGCGAGTTGTTGTTTTGGGTTTCAACAGAAACATAAGATAGGTCTGATTGGCTTATCCTGGCTTGACCAATTGAGTGTCTTAATATATCCAGGATCCAATCCTGCAACAGGTTGACGCAAACTATAAATGAGGATGAGGCAAGAATCCACAGTTACTTCTGCCTTATATCCGATCCCCAATCAACTCCCCATTAGGCGATTAGGCCACTTGCTGAATATTTCCCTCCCACTTTAATCAGACCCCCTGGCCTGCAGGTCAACGTCAGATCCTTAAGGAAAGCCAGCGGTCATAACTTTTCAACCTGTTGTGAATGGACAATCTGATGGTGCATACATTACTCGGTTGGTTGTCATAGAGACGGGCGTGTTTGGGGCCCGGTTTACCTGAACGCCACAGTTCCGGTGCATAAACTCTGTGTTTGTAGTTGAATTTTTAAAGTAACGATAACTATAATAGATAGATAAATTTTGCTAATGTTTATCACTCTTCATATATATGATTGAACTAATCGCTCTCTACTTCTATTTTCCAGGAAGAATCTGGTGCCGTGTAATGGCCCGTTCTCACTCCAATCTTCAAGCATTATGTTTGGTGTCTTTTCTGTCTGATATGATATTGTCTAATCCCTCTTTCTTCTTTTATTTTGCTGGAACAACGTCCCGTTTTCACTCCAAGCTTCAAGCATGATTGGTTTATGTAGGGTAGTCGAATTTTAAAAGTAAATTAATCAAATGTAGGGTAGTCGAATTTTAAAAGTAAATTAATCAAATGTAGGATAGTCGAATTTCCAAAGTAAATTAATACATGTATACATCACTCTTGCTATGTCACTGTACTAATGACGCTCTGCTAATATTTTCATGTCTACAGCAGAAGCATCGACTCCTGGATACGAGAAAGTGTTCCTGTTGGCCGGGTGGCCAATCCATGAGAGGAATATGGTCCTCTCTGGTCGAAGGTGTGTTACATTTTTTTCATCAATTCTATCCAGTCACATTGATGTTTGTTAATTTTCAAAGATATGTCTTTCATCATATCTAAATTAGATTTAGACGTTGAAACCTTTTCTCACGCCATTTACACCGAACCTAATGGGTTCACTGTCTGCTCCACTGTCGCATTGGGTGCCCTCTCAGAGGGTTAGAGATAACATATTCATCAGATTGTTTCATTCAACTTTCTAAATAGATTATATATAACGTAATCCACAGTCAGATCCACTTCCTCCTCCCTACCTCTTTGCCCCATGGTCTTTTGTTCAGCTTTCACTCCCTTTCTCGTCTGAAGGTGGCCCCACCAAGTGTTCAACATTGTTCCCAGATGTCATTTGACTTGACATTTTGGCTATTTCGCGAGTTGTTGTTTTGGGTTTCAACAGAAACATAAGATAGGTCTGATTGGCTTATCCTGGCTTGACCAATTGAGTGTCTTAATATATCCAGGATCCAATCCTGCAACAGGTTGACGCAAACTATAAATGAGGACGAGGCAAGAATCCACAGTTACTTCTGCCTTATATCCGATCCCCAATCAACTCCCCATTAGGCGATTAGGCCACTTGCTGAATATTTCCCTCCCACTTTAATCAGACCCCCTGGCCTGCGGGTCAACGTCAGATCCTTAAGGAAAGCCAGCGGTCATAACTTTTCAACCTGTTGTGAATGGACAATCTGATGGTGCATACATTACTCGGTTGGTTGTCATAGAGACGGGCGTGTTTGGGGCCCGGTTTACCTGAACGCCACAGTTCCGGTGCATAAACTCTGTGTTTGTAGTTGAATTTTTAAAGTAACGATAACTATAATAGATACATAAATTTTGCTAATGTTTATCACTCTTCATATATATGATTGAACTAATCGCTCTCTACTTCTATTTTCCAGGAAGAATCTGGTGCCGTGTAATGGCCCGTTCTCACTCCAATCTTCAAGCATTATGTTTGGTGTCTTTTCTGTCTGATATGATATTGTCTAATCCCTCTCTCTTCTTTTATTTTGCTGGAACAACGTCCCGTTTTCACTCCAAGCTTCAAGCATGATTGGTTTATGTAGGGTAGTCGAATTTTAAAAGTAAATTAATCAAATGTAGGGTAGTCGAATTTTAAAAGTAAATTAATCAAATGTAGGGTAGTCGAATTTCCAAAGTAAATTAATACATGTATACATCACTCTTGCTATGTCACTGTACTAATGACGCTCTGCTAATATTTTCATGTCTACAGCAGAAGCATCGACTCCTGGATACGAGAAAGTGTTCCTGTTGGCCGGGTGGCCAATCCATGAGAGGAATATGGTCCTCTCTGGTCGAAGGTGTGTTACATTTTTTTCATCAATTCTATCCAGTCACATTGATGTTTGTTAATTTTCAAAGATATGTCTTTCATCATATCTAAATTAGATTTAGACGTTGAAACCTTTTCTCACGCCATTTACACCGAACCTAATGGGTTCACTGTCTGCTCCACTGTCGCATTGGGTGCCCTCTCAGAGGGTTAGAGATAACATATTCATCAGATTGTTTCATTCAACTTTCTAAATAGATTATATATAACGTAATCCACAGTCAGATCCACTTCCTCCTCCCTACCTCTTTGCCCCATGGTCTTTTGTTCAGCTTTCACTCCCTTTCTCGTCTGAAGGTGGCCCCACCAAGTGTTCAACATTGTTCCCAGATGTCATTTGACTTGACATTTTGGCTATTTCGCGAGTTGTTGTTTTGGGTTTCAACAGAAACATAAGATAGGTCTGATTGGCTTATCCTGGCTTGACCAATTGAGTGTCTTAATATATCCAGGATCCAATCCTGCAACAGGTTGACGCAAACTATAAATGAGGACGAGGCAAGAATCCACAGTTACTTCTGCCTTATATCCGATCCCCAATCAACTCCCCATTAGGCGATTAGGCCACTTGCTGAATATTTCCCTCCCACTTTAATCAGACCCCCTGGCCTGCGGGTCAACGTCAGATCCTTAAGGAAAGCCAGCGGTCATAACTTTTCAACCTGTTGTGAATGGACAATCTGATGGTGCATACATTACTCGGTTGGTTGTCATAGAGACGGGCGTGTTTGGGGCCCGGTTTACCTGAACGCCACAGTTCCGGTGCATAAACTCTGTGTTTGTAGTTGAATTTTTAAAGTAACGATAACTATAATAGATACATAAATTTTGCTAATGTTTATCACTCTTCATATATATGATTGAACTAATCGCTCTCTACTTCTATTTTCCAGGAAGAATCTGGTGCCGTGTAATGGCCCGTTCTCACTCCAATCTTCAAGCATTATGTTTGGTGTCTTTTCTGTCTGATATGATATTGTCTAATCCCTCTCTCTTCTTTTATTTTGCTGGAACAACGTCCCGTTTTCACTCCAAGCTTCAAGCATGATTGGTTTATGTAGGGTAGTCGAATTTTAAAAGTAAATTAATCAAATGTAGGGTAGTCGAATTTTAAAAGTAAATTAATCAAATGTAGGGTAGTCGAATTTCCAAAGTAAACTAATACATGTATACATCACTCTTGCTATGTCACTGTACTAATGACGCTCTGCTAATATTTTCATGTCTACAGCAGAAGCATCGACTCCTGGATACGAGAAAGTGTTCCTGTTGGCCGGGTGGCCAATCCATGAGAGGAATATGGTCCTCTCTGGTCGAAGGTGTGTTACATTTTTTTCATCAATTCTATCCAGTCACATTGATGTTTGTTAATTTTCAAAGATATGTCTTTCATCATATCTAAATTAGATTTAGACGTTGAAACCTTTTCTCACGCCATTTACACCGAACCTAATGGGTTCACTGTCTGCTCCACTGTCGCATTGGGTGCCCTCTCAGAGGGTTAGAGATAACATATTCATCAGATTGTTTCATTCAACTTTCTAAATAGATTATATATAACGTAATCCACAGTCAGATCCACTTCCTCCTCCCTACCTCTTTGCCCCATGGTCTTTTGTTCAGCTTTCACTCCCTTTCTCGTCTGAAGGTGGCCCCACCAAGTGTTCAACATTGTTCCCAGATGTCATTTGACTTGACATTTTGGCTATTTCGCGAGTTGTTGTTTTGGGTTTCAACAGAAACATAAGATAGGTCTGATTGGCTTATCCTGGCTTGACCAATTGAGTGTCTTAATATATCCAGGATCCAATCCTGCAACAGGTTGACGCAAACTATAAATGAGGACGAGGCAAGAATCCACAGTTACTTCTGCCTTATATCCGATCCCCAATCAACTCCCCATTAGGCGATTAGGCCACTTGCTGAATATTTCCCTCCCACTTTAATCAGACCCCCTGGCCTGCGGGTCAACGTCAGATCCTTAAGGAAAGCCAGCGGTCATAACTTTTCAACCTGTTGTGAATGGACAATCTGATGGTGCATACATTACTCGGTTGGTTGTCATAGAGACGGGCGTGTTTGGGGCCCGGTTTACCTGAACGCCACAGTTCCGGTGCATAAACTCTGTGTTTGTAGTTGAATTTTTAAAGTAACGATAACTATAATAGATACATAAATTTTGCTAATGTTTATCACTCTTCATATATATGATTGAACTAATCGCTCTCTACTTCTATTTTCCAGGAAGAATCTGGTGCCGTGTAATGGCCCGTTCTCACTCCAATCTTCAAGCATTATGTTTGGTGTCTTTTCTGTCTGATATGATATTGTCTAATCCCTCTCTCTTCTTTTATTTTGCTGGAACAACGTCCCGTTTTCACTCCAAGCTTCAAGCATGATTGGTTTATGTAGGGTAGTCGAATTTTAAAAGTAAATTAATCAAATGTAGGGTAGTCGAATTTTAAAAGTAAATTAATCAAATGTAGGGTAGTCGAATTTCCAAAGTAAATTAATACATGTATACATCACTCTTGCTATGTCACTGTACTAATGACGCTCTGCTAATATTTTCATGTCTACAGCAGAAGCATCGACTCCTGGATACGAGAAAGTGTTCCTGTTGGCCGGGTGGCCAATCCATGAGAGGAATATGGTCCTCTCTGGTCGAAGGTGTGTTACATTTTTTTCATCAATTCTATCCAGTCACATTGATGTTTGTTAATTTTCAAAGATATGTCTTTCATCATATCTAAATTAGATTTAGACGTTGAAACCTTTTCTCACGCCATTTACACCGAACCTAATGGGTTCACTGTCTGCTCCACTGTCGCATTGGGTGCCCTCTCAGAGGGTTAGAGATAACATATTCATCAGATTGTTTCATTCAACTTTCTAAATAGATTATATATAACGTAATCCACAGTCAGATCCACTTCCTCCTCCCTACCTCTTTGCCCCATGGTCTTTTGTTCAGCTTTCACTCCCTTTCTCGTCTGAAGGTGGCCCCACCAAGTGTTCAACATTGTTCCCAGATGTCATTTGACTTGACATTTTGGCTATTTCGCGAGTTGTTGTTTTGGGTTTCAACAGAAACATAAGATAGGTCTGATTGGCTTATCCTGGCTTGACCAATTGAGTGTCTTAATATATCCAGGATCCAATCCTGCAACAGGTTGACGCAAACTATAAATGAGGACGAGGCAAGAATCCACAGTTACTTCTGCCTTATATCCGATCCCCAATCAACTCCCCATTAGGCGATTAGGCCACTTGCTGAATATTTCCCTCCCACTTTAATCAGACCCCCTGGCCTGCGGGTCAACGTCAGATCCTTAAGGAAAGCCAGCGGTCATAACTTTTCAACCTGTTGTGAATGGACAATCTGATGGTGCATACATTACTCGGTTGGTTGTCATAGAGACGGGCGTGTTTGGGGCCCGGTTTACCTGAACGCCACAGTTCCGGTGCATAAACTCTGTGTTTGTAGTTGAATTTTTAAAGTAACGATAACTATAATAGATACATAAATTTTGCTAATGTTTATCACTCTTCATATATATGATTGAACTAATCGCTCTCTACTTCTATTTTCCAGGAAGAATCTGGTGCCGTGTAATGGCCCGTTCTCACTCCAATCTTCAAGCATTATGTTTGGTGTCTTTTCTGTCTGATATGATATTGTCTAATCCCTCTCTCTTCTTTTATTTTGCTGGAACAACGTCCCGTTTTCACTCCAAGCTTCAAGCATGATTGGTTTATGTAGGGTAGTCGAATTTTAAAAGTAAATTAATCAAATGTAGGGTAGTCGAATTTTAAAAGTAAATTAATCAAATGTAGGGTAGTCGAATTTCCAAAGTAAACTAATACATGTATACATCACTCTTGCTATGTCACTGTACTAATGACGCTCTGCTAATATTTTCATGTCTACAGCAGAAGCATCGACTCCTGGATACGAGAAAGTGTTCCTGTTGGCCGGGTGGCCAATCCATGAGAGGAATATGGTCCTCTCTGGTCGAAGGTGTGTTACATTTTTTTCATCAATTCTATCCAGTCACATTGATGTTTGTTAATTTTCAAAGATATGTCTTTCATCATATCTAAATTAGATTTAGACGTTGAAACCTTTTCTCACGCCATTTACACCGAACCTAATGGGTTCACTGTCTGCTCCACTGTCGCATTGGGTGCCCTCTCAGAGGGTTAGAGATAACATATTCATCAGATTGTTTCATTCAACTTTCTAAATAGATTATATATAACGTAATCCACAGTCAGATCCACTTCCTCCTCCCTACCTCTTTGCCCCATGGTCTTTTGTTCAGCTTTCACTCCCTTTCTCGTCTGAAGGTGGCCCCACCAAGTGTTCAACATTGTTCCCAGATGTCATTTGACTTGACATTTTGGCTATTTCGCGAGTTGTTGTTTTGGGTTTCAACAGAAACATAAGATAGGTCTGATTGGCTTATCCTGGCTTGACCAATTGAGTGTCTTAATATATCCAGGATCCAATCCTGCAACAGGTTGACGCAAACTATAAATGAGGACGAGGCAAGAATCCACAGTTACTTCTGCCTTATATCCGATCCCCAATCAACTCCCCATTAGGCGATTAGGCCACTTGCTGAATATTTCCCTCCCACTTTAATCAGACCCCCTGGCCTGCGGGTCAACGTCAGATCCTTAAGGAAAGCCAGCGGTCATAACTTTTCAACCTGTTGTGAATGGACAATCTGATGGTGCATACATTACTCGGTTGGTTGTCATAGAGACGGGCGTGTTTGGGGCCCGGTTTACCTGAACGCCACAGTTCCGGTGCATAAACTCTGTGTTTGTAGTTGAATTTTTAAAGTAACGATAACTATAATAGATACATAAATTTTGCTAATGTTTATCACTCTTCATATATATGATTGAACTAATCGCTCTCTACTTCTATTTTCCAGGAAGAATCTGGTGCCGTGTAATGGCCCGTTCTCACTCCAATCTTCAAGCATTATGTTTGGTGTCTTTTCTGTCTGATATGATATTGTCTAATCCCTCTCTCTTCTTTTATTTTGCTGGAACAACGTCCCGTTTTCACTCCAAGCTTCAAGCATGATTGGTTTATGTAGGGTAGTCGAATTTTAAAAGTAAATTAATCAAATGTAGGGTAGTCGAATTTTAAAAGTAAATTAATCAAATGTAGGGTAGTCGAATTTCCAAAGTAAACTAATACATGTATACATCACTCTTGCTATGTCACTGTACTAATGACGCTCTGCTAATATTTTCATGTCTACAGCAGAAGCATCGACTCCTGGATACGAGAAAGTGTTCCTGTTGGCCGGGTGGCCAATCCATGAGAGGAATATGGTCCTCTCTGGTCGAAGGTGTGTTACATTTTTTTCATCAATTCTATCCAGTCACATTGATGTTTGTTAATTTTCAAAGATATGTCTTTCATCATATCTAAATTAGATTTAGACGTTGAAACCTTTTCTCACGCCATTTACACCAAACCTAATGGGTTCACTGTCTGCTCCACTGTCGCATTGGGTGCCCTCTCAGAGGGTTAGAGATAACATATTCATCAGATTGTTTCATTCAACTTTCTAAATAGATTATATATAACGTAATCCACAGTCAGATCCACTTCCTCCTCCCTACCTCTTTGCCCCATGGTCTTTTGTTCAGCTTTCACTCCCTTTCTCGTCTGAAGGTGGCCCCACCAAGTGTTCAACATTGTTCCCAGATGTCATTTGACTTGACATTTTGGCTATTTCGCGAGTTGTTGTTTTGGGTTTCAACAGAAACATAAGATAGGTCTGATTGGCTTATCCTGGCTTGACCAATTGAGTGTCTTAATATATCCAGGATCCAATCCTGCAACAGGTTGACGCAAACTATAAATGAGGACGAGGCAAGAATCCACAGTTACTTCTGCCTTATATCCGATCCCCAATCAACTCCCCATTAGGCGATTAGGCCACTTGCTGAATATTTCCCTCCCACTTTAATCAGACCCCCTGGCCTGCGGGTCAACGTCAGATCCTTAAGGAAAGCCAGCGGTCATAACTTTTCAACCTGTTGTGAATGGACAATCTGATGGTGCATACATTACTCGGTTGGTTGTCATAGAGACGGGCGTGTTTGGGGCCCGGTTTACCTGAACGCCACAGTTCCGGTGCATAAACTCTGTGTTTGTAGTTGAATTTTTAAAGTAACGATAACTATAATAGATACATAAATTTTGCTAATGTTTATCACTCTTCATATATATGATTGAACTAATCGCTCTCTACTTCTATTTTCCAGGAAGAATCTGGTGCCGTGTAATGGCCCGTTCTCACTCCAATCTTCAAGCATTATGTTTGGTGTCTTTTCTGTCTGATATGATATTGTCTAATCCCTCTCTCTTCTTTTATTTTGCTGGAACAACGTCCCGTTTTCACTCCAAGCTTCAAGCATGATTGGTTTATGTAGGGTAGTCGAATTTTAAAAGTAAATTAATCAAATGTAGGGTAGTCGAATTTTAAAAGTAAATTAATCAAATGTAGGGTAGTCGAATTTCCAAAGTAAATTAATACATGTATACATCACTCTTGCTATGTCACTGTACTAATGACGCTCTGCTAATATTTTCATGTCTACAGCAGAAGCATCGACTCCTGGATACGAGAAAGTGTTCCTGTTGGCCGGGTGGCCAATCCATGAGAGGAATATGGTCCTCTCTGGTCGAAGGTGTGTTACATTTTTTTCATCAATTCTATCCAGTCACATTGATGTTTGTTAATTTTCAAAGATATGTCTTTCATCATATCTAAATTAGATTTAGACGTTGAAACCTTTTCTCACGCCATTTACACCGAACCTAATGGGTTCACTGTCTGCTCCACTGTCGCATTGGGTGCCCTCTCAGAGGGTTAGAGATAACATATTCATCAGATTGTTTCATTCAACTTTCTAAATAGATTATATATAACGTAATCCACAGTCAGATCCACTTCCTCCTCCCTACCTCTTTGCCCCATGGTCTTTTGTTCAGCTTTCACTCCCTTTCTCGTCTGAAGGTGGCCCCACCAAGTGTTCAACATTGTTCCCAGATGTCATTTGACTTGACATTTTGGCTATTTCGCGAGTTGTTGTTTTGGGTTTCAACAGAAACATAAGATAGGTCTGATTGGCTTATCCTGGCTTGACCAATTGAGTGTCTTAATATATCCAGGATCCAATCCTGCAACAGGTTGACGCAAACTATAAATGAGGACGAGGCAAGAATCCACAGTTACTTCTGCCTTATATCCGATCCCCAATCAACTCCCCATTAGGCGATTAGGCCACTTGCTGAATATTTCCCTCCCACTTTAATCAGACCCCCTGGCCTGCGGGTCAACGTCAGATCCTTAAGGAAAGCCAGCGGTCATAACTTTTCAACCTGTTGTGAATGGACAATCTGATGGTGCATACATTACTCGGTTGGTTGTCATAGAGACGGGCGTGTTTGGGGCCCGGTTTACCTGAACGCCACAGTTCCGGTGCATAAACTCTGTGTTTGTAGTTGAATTTTTAAAGTAACGATAACTATAATAGATACATAAATTTTGCTAATGTTTATCACTCTTCATATATATGATTGAACTAATCGCTCTCTACTTCTATTTTCCAGGAAGAATCTGGTGCCGTGTAATGGCCCGTTCTCACTCCAATCTTCAAGCATTATGTTTGGTGTCTTTTCTGTCTGATATGATATTGTCTAATCCCTCTCTCTTCTTTTATTTTGCTGGAACAACGTCCCGTTTTCACTCCAAGCTTCAAGCATGATTGGTTTATGTAGGGTAGTCGAATTTTAAAAGTAAATTAATCAAATGTAGGGTAGTCGAATTTTAAAAGTAAATTAATCAAATGTAGGGTAGTCGAATTTCCAAAGTAAACTAATACATGTATACATCACTCTTGCTATGTCACTGTACTAATGACGCTCTGCTAATATTTTCATGTCTACAGCAGAAGCATCGACTCCTGGATACGAGAAAGTGTTCCTGTTGGCCGGGTGGCCAATCCATGAGAGGAATATGGTCCTCTCTGGTCGAAGGTGTGTTACATTTTTTTCATCAATTCTATCCAGTCACATTGATGTTTGTTAATTTTCAAAGATATGTCTTTCATCATATCTAAATTAGATTTAGACGTTGAAACCTTTTCTCACGCCATTTACACCGAACCTAATGGGTTCACTGTCTGCTCCACTGTCGCATTGGGTGCCCTCTCAGAGGGTTAGAGATAACATATTCATCAGATTGTTTCATTCAACTTTCTAAATAGATTATATATAACGTAATCCACAGTCAGATCCACTTCCTCCTCCCTACCTCTTTGCCCCATGGTCTTTTGTTCAGCTTTCACTCCCTTTCTCGTCTGAAGGTGGCCCCACCAAGTGTTCAACATTGTTCCCAGATGTCATTTGACTTGACATTTTGGCTATTTCGCGAGTTGTTGTTTTGGGTTTCAACAGAAACATAAGATAGGTCTGATTGGCTTATCCTGGCTTGACCAATTGAGTGTCTTAATATATCCAGGATCCAATCCTGCAACAGGTTGACGCAAACTATAAATGAGGACGAGGCAAGAATCCACAGTTACTTCTGCCTTATATCCGATCCCCAATCAACTCCCCATTAGGCGATTAGGCCACTTGCTGAATATTTCCCTCCCACTTTAATCAGACCCCCTGGCCTGCGGGTCAACGTCAGATCCTTAAGGAAAGCCAGCGGTCATAACTTTTCAACCTGTTGTGAATGGACAATCTGATGGTGCATACATTACTCGGTTGGTTGTCATAGAGACGGGCGTGTTTGGGGCCCGGTTTACCTGAACGCCACAGTTCCGGTGCATAAACTCTGTGTTTGTAGTTGAATTTTTAAAGTAACGATAACTATAATAGATACATAAATTTTGCTAATGTTTATCACTCTTCATATATATGATTGAACTAATCGCTCTCTACTTCTATTTTCCAGGAAGAATCTGGTGCCGTGTAATGGCCCGTTCTCACTCCAATCTTCAAGCATTATGTTTGGTGTCTTTTCTGTCTGATATGATATTGTCTAATCCCTCTCTCTTCTTTTATTTTGCTGGAACAACGTCCCGTTTTCACTCCAAGCTTCAAGCATGATTGGTTTATGTAGGGTAGTCGAATTTTAAAAGTAAATTAATCAAATGTAGGGTAGTCGAATTTCCAAAGTAAATTAATACATGTATACATCACTCTTGCTATGTCACTGTACTAATGACGCTCTGCTAATATTTTCATGTCTACAGCAGAAGCATCGACTCCTGGATACGAGAAAGTGTTCCTGTTGGCCGGGTGGCCAATCCATGAGAGGAATATGGTCCTCTCTGGTCGAAGGTGTGTTACATTTTTTTCATCAATTCTATCCAGTCACATTGATGTTTGTTAATTTTCAAAGATATGTCTTTCATCATATCTAAATTAGATTTAGACGTTGAAACCTTTTCTCACGCCATTTACACCGAACCTAATGGGTTCACTGTCTGCTCCACTGTCGCATTGGGTGCCCTCTCAGAGGGTTAGAGATAACATATTCATCAGATTGTTTCATTCAACTTTCTAAATAGATTATATATAACGTAATCCACAGTCAGATCCACTTCCTCCTCCCTACCTCTTTGCCCCATGGTCTTTTGTTCAGCTTTCACTCCCTTTCTCGTCTGAAGGTGGCCCCACCAAGTGTTCAACATTGTTCCCAGATGTCATTTGACTTGACATTTTGGCTATTTCGCGAGTTGTTGTTTTGGGTTTCAACAGAAACATAAGATAGGTCTGATTGGCTTATCCTGGCTTGACCAATTGAGTGTCTTAATATATCCAGGATCCAATCCTGCAACAGGTTGACGCAAACTATAAATGAGGACGAGGCAAGAATCCACAGTTACTTCTGCCTTATATCCGATCCCCAATCAACTCCCCATTAGGCGATTAGGCCACTTGCTGAATATTTCCCTCCCACTTTAATCAGACCCCCTGGCCTACGGGTCAACGTCAGATCCTTAAGGAAAGCCAGCGGTCATAACTTTTCAACCTGTTGTGAATGGACAATCTGATGGTGCATACATTACTCGGTTGGTTGTCATAGAGACGGGCGTGTTTGGGGCCCGGTTTACCTGAACGCCACAGTTCCGGTGCATAAACTCTGTGTTTGTAGTTGAATTTTTAAAGTAACGATAACTATAATAGATACATAAATTTTGCTAATGTTTATCACTCTTCATATATATGATTGAACTAATCGCTCTCTACTTCTATTTTCCAGGAAGAATCTGGTGCCGTGTAATGGCCCGTTCTCACTCCAATCTTCAAGCATTATGTTTGGTGTCTTTTCTGTCTGATATGATATTGTCTAATCCCTCTCTCTTCTTTTATTTTGCTGGAACAACGTCCCGTTTTCACTCCAAGCTTCAAGCATGATTGGTTTATGTAGGGTAGTCGAATTTTAAAAGTAAATTAATCAAATGTAGGGTAGTCGAATTTTAAAAGTAAATTAATCAAATGTAGGGTAGTCGAATTTCCAAAGTAAACTAATACATGTATACATCACTCTTGCTATGTCACTGTACTAATGACGCTCTGCTAATATTTTCATGTCTACAGCAGAAGCATCGACTCCTGGATACGAGAAAGTGTTCCTGTTGGCCGGGTGGCCAATCCATGAGAGGAATATGGTCCTCTCTGGTCGAAGGTGTGTTACATTTTTTTCATCAATTCTATCCAGTCACATTGATGTTTGTTAATTTTCAAAGATATGTCTTTCATCATATCTAAATTAGATTTAGACGTTGAAACCTTTTCTCACGCCATTTACACCGAACCTAATGGGTTCACTGTCTGCTCCACTGTCGCATTGGGTGCCCTCTCAGAGGGTTAGAGATAACATATTCATCAGATTGTTTCATTCAACTTTCTAAATAGATTATATATAACGTAATCCACAGTCAGATCCACTTCCTCCTCCCTACCTCTTTGCCCCATGGTCTTTTGTTCAGCTTTCACTCCCTTTCTCGTCTGAAGGTGGCCCCACCAAGTGTTCAACATTGTTCCCAGATGTCATTTGACTTGACATTTTGGCTATTTCGCGAGTTGTTGTTTTGGGTTTCAACAGAAACATAAGATAGGTCTGATTGGCTTATCCTGGCTTGACCAATTGAGTGTCTTAATATATCCAGGATCCAATCCTGCAACAGGTTGACGCAAACTATAAATGAGGACGAGGCAAGAATCCACAGTTACTTCTGCCTTATATCCGATCCCCAATCAACTCCCCATTAGGCGATTAGGCCACTTGCTGAATATTTCCCTCCCACTTTAATCAGACCCCCTGGCCTGCGGGTCAACGTCAGATCCTTAAGGAAAGCCAGCGGTCATAACTTTTCAACCTGTTGTGAATGGACAATCTGATGGTGCATACATTACTCGGTTGGTTGTCATAGAGACGGGCGTGTTTGGGGCCCGGTTTACCTGAACGCCACAGTTCCGGTGCATAAACTCTGTGTTTGTAGTTGAATTTTTAAAGTAACGATAACTATAATAGATACATAAATTTTGCTAATGTTTATCACTCTTCATATATATGATTGAACTAATCGCTCTCTACTTCTATTTTCCAGGAAGAATCTGGTGCCGTGTAATGGCCCGTTCTCACTCCAATCTTCAAGCATTATGTTTGGTGTCTTTTCTGTCTGATATGATATTGTCTAATCCCTCTCTCTTCTTTTATTTTGCTGGAACAACGTCCCGTTTTCACTCCAAGCTTCAAGCATGATTGGTTTATGTAGGGTAGTCGAATTTTAAAAGTAAATTAATCAAATGTAGGGTAGTCGAATTTTAAAAGTAAATTAATACATGTATACATCACTCTTGCTATGTCACTGTACTAATGACGCTCTGCTAATATTTTCATGTCTACAGCAGAAGCATCGACTCCTGGATACGAGAAAGTGTTCCTGTTGGCCGGGTGGCCAATCCATGAGAGGAATATGGTCCTCTCTGGTCGAAGGTGTGTTACATTTTTTTCATCAATTCTATCCAGTCACATTGATGTTTGTTAATTTTCAAAGATATGTCTTTCATCATATCTAAATTAGATTTAGACGTTGAAACCTTTTCTCACGCCATTTACACCGAACCTAATGGGTTCACTGTCTGCTCCACTGTCGCATTGGGTGCCCTCTCAGAGGGTTAGAGATAACATATTCATCAGATTGTTTCATTCAACTTTCTAAATAGATTATATATAACGTAATCCACAGTCAGATCCACTTCCTCCTCCCTACCTCTTTGCCCCATGGTCTTTTGTTCAGCTTTCACTCCCTTTCTCGTCTGAAGGTGGCCCCACCAAGTGTTCAACATTGTTCCCAGATGTCATTTGACTTGACATTTTGGCTATTTCGCGAGTTGTTGTTTTGGGTTTCAACAGAAACATAAGATAGGTCTGATTGGCTTATCCTGGCTTGACCAATTGAGTGTCTTAATATATCCAGGATCCAATCCTGCAACAGGTTGACGCAAACTATAAATGAGGACGAGGCAAGAATCCACAGTTACTTCTGCCTTATATCCGATCCCCAATCAACTCCCCATTAGGCGATTAGGCCACTTGCTGAATATTTCCCTCCCACTTTAATCAGACCCCCTGGCCTGCGGGTCAACGTCAGATCCTTAAGGAAAGCCAGCGGTCATAACTTTTCAACCTGTTGTGAATGGACAATCTGATGGTGCATACATTACTCGGTTGGTTGTCATAGAGACGGGCGTGTTTGGGGCCCGGTTTACCTGAACGCCACAGTTCCGGTGCATAAACTCTGTGTTTGTAGTTGAATTTTTAAAGTAACGATAACTATAATAGATACATAAATTTTGCTAATGTTTATCACTCTTCATATATATGATTGAACTAATCGCTCTCTACTTCTATTTTCCAGGAAGAATCTGGTGCCGTGTAATGGCCCGTTCTCACTCCAATCTTCAAGCATTATGTTTGGTGTCTTTTCTGTCTGATATGATATTGTCTAATCCCTCTCTCTTCTTTTATTTTGCTGGAACAACGTCCCGTTTTCACTCCAAGCTTCAAGCATGATTGGTTTATGTAGGGTAGTCGAATTTTAAAAGTAAATTAATCAAATGTAGGGTAGTCGAATTTTAAAAGTAAATTAATCAAATGTAGGGTAGTCGAATTTCCAAAGTAAACTAATACATGTATACATCACTCTTGCTATGTCACTGTACTAATGACGCTCTGCTAATATTTTCATGTCTACAGCAGAAGCATCGACTCCTGGATACGAGAAAGTGTTCCTGTTGGCCGGGTGGCCAATCCATGAGAGGAATATGGTCCTCTCTGGTCGAAGGTGTGTTACATTTTTTTCATCAATTCTATCCAGTCACATTGATGTTTGTTAATTTTCAAAGATATGTCTTTCATCATATCTAAATTAGATTTAGACGTTGAAACCTTTTCTCACGCCATTTACACCGAACCTAATGGGTTCACTGTCTGCTCCACTGTCGCATTGGGTGCCCTCTCAGAGGGTTAGAGATAACATATTCATCAGATTGTTTCATTCAACTTTCTAAATAGATTATATATAACGTAATCCACAGTCAGATCCACTTCCTCCTCCCTACCTCTTTGCCCCATGGTCTTTTGTTCAGCTTTCACTCCCTTTCTCGTCTGAAGGTGGCCCCACCAAGTGTTCAACATTGTTCCCAGATGTCATTTGACTTGACATTTTGGCTATTTCGCGAGTTGTTGTTTTGGGTTTCAACAGAAACATAAGATAGGTCTGATTGGCTTATCCTGGCTTGACCAATTGAGTGTCTTAATATATCCAGGATCCAATCCTGCAACAGGTTGACGCAAACTATAAATGAGGACGAGGCAAGAATCCACAGTTACTTCTGCCTTATATCCGATCCCCAATCAACTCCCCATTAGGCGATTAGGCCACTTGCTGAATATTTCCCTCCCACTTTAATCAGACCCCCTGGCCTGCGGGTCAACGTCAGATCCTTAAGGAAAGCCAGCAGTCATAACTTTTCAACCTGTTGTGAATGGACAATCTGATGGTGCATACATTACTCGGTTGGTTGTCATAGAGACGGGCGTGTTTGGGGCCCGGTTTACCTGAACGCCACAGTTCCGGTGCATAAACTCTGTGTTTGTAATTGAATTTTTAAAGTAACGATAACTATAATAGATACATAAATTTTGCTAATGTTTATCACTCTTCATATATATGATTGAACTAATCGCTCTCTACTTCTATTTTCCAGGAAGAATCTGGTGCCGTGTAATGGCCCGTTCTCACTCCAATCTTCAAGCATTATGTTTGGTGTCTTTTCTGTCTGATATGATATTGTCTAATCCCTCTCTCTTCTTTTATTTTGCTGGAACAACGTCCCGTTTTCACTCCAAGCTTCAAGCATGATTGGTTTATGTAGGGTAGTCGAATTTTAAAAGTAAATTAATCAAATGTAGGGTAGTCGAATTTTAAAAGTAAATTAATCAAATGTAGGGTAGTCGAATTTCCAAAGTAAACTAATACATGTATACATCACTCTTGCTATGTCACTGTACTAATGACGCTCTGCTAATATTTTCATGTCTACAGCAGAAGCATCGACTCCTGGATACGAGAAAGTGTTCCTGTTGGCCGGGTGGCCAATCCATGAGAGGAATATGGTCCTCTCTGGTCGAAGGTGTGTTACATTTTTTTCATCAATTCTATCCAGTCACATTGATGTTTGTTAATTTTCAAAGATATGTCTTTCATCATATCTAAATTAGATTTAGACGTTGAAACCTTTTCTCACGCCATTTACACCGAACCTAATGGGTTCACTGTCTGCTCCACTGTCGCATTGGGTGCCCTCTCAGAGGGTTAGAGATAACATATTCATCAGATTGTTTCATTCAACTTTCTAAATAGATTATATATAACGTAATCCACAGTCAGATCCACTTCCTCCTCCCTACCTCTTTGCCCCATGGTCTTTTGTTCAGCTTTCACTCCCTTTCTCGTCTGAAGGTGGCCCCACCAAGTGTTCAACATTGTTCCCAGATGTCATTTGACTTGACATTTTGGCTATTTCGCGAGTTGTTGTTTTGGGTTTCAACAGAAACATAAGATAGGTCTGATTGGCTTATCCTGGCTTGACCAATTGAGTGTCTTAATATATCCAGGATCCAATCCTGCAACAGGTTGACGCAAACTATAAATGAGGACGAGGCAAGAATCCACAGTTACTTCTGCCTTATATCCGATCCCCAATCAACTCCCCATTAGGCGATTAGGCCACTTGCTGAATATTTCCCTCCCACTTTAATCAGACCCCCTGGCCTGCGGGTCAACGTCAGATCCTTAAGGAAAGCCAGCGGTCATAACTTTTCAACCTGTTGTGAATGGACAATCTGATGGTGCATACATTACTCGGTTGGTTGTCATAGAGACGGGCGTGTTTGGGGCCCGGTTTACCTGAACGCCACAGTTCCGGTGCATAAACTCTGTGTTTGTAGTTGAATTTTTAAAGTAACGATAACTATAATAGATACATAAATTTTGCTAATGTTTATCACTCTTCATATATATGATTGAACTAATCGCTCTCTACTTCTATTTTCCAGGAAGAATCTGGTGCCGTGTAATGGCCCATTCTCACTCCAATCTTCAAGCATTATGTTTGGTGTCTTTTCTGTCTGATATGATATTGTCTAATCCCTCTCTCTTCTTTTATTTTGCTGGAACAACGTCCCGTTTTCACTCCAAGCTTCAAGCATGATTGGTTTATGTAGGGTAGTCGAATTTTAAAAGTAAATTAATCAAATGTAGGGTAGTCGAATTTTAAAAGTAAATTAATCAAATGTAGGGTAGTCGAATTTCCAAAGTAAACTAATACATGTATACATCACTCTTGCTATGTCACTGTACTAATGACGCTCTGCTAATATTTTCATGTCTACAGCAGAAGCATCGACTCCTGGATACGAGAAAGTGTTCCTGTTGGCCGGGTGGCCAATCCATGAGAGGAATATGGTCCTCTCTGGTCGAAGGTGTGTTACATTTTTTTCATCAATTCTATCCAGTCACATTGATGTTTGTTAATTTTCAAAGATATGTCTTTCATCATATCTAAATTAGATTTAGACGTTGAAACCTTTTCTCACGCCATTTACACCGAACCTAATGGGTTCACTGTCTGCTCCACTGTCGCATTGGGTGCCCTCTCAGAGGGTTAGAGATAACATATTCATCAGATTGTTTCATTCAACTTTCTAAATAGATTATATATAACGTAATCCACAGTCAGATCCACTTCCTCCTCCCTACCTCTTTGCCCCATGGTCTTTTGTTCAGCTTTCACTCCCTTTCTCGTCTGAAGGTGGCCCCACCAAGTGTTCAACATTGTTCCCAGATGTCATTTGACTTGACATTTTGGCTATTTCGCGAGTTGTTGTTTTGGGTTTCAACAGAAACATAAGATAGGTCTGATTGGCTTATCCTGGCTTGACCAATTGAGTGTCTTAATATATCCAGGATCCAATCCTGCAACAGGTTGACGCAAACTATAAATGAGGACGAGGCAAGAATCCACAGTTACTTCTGCCTTATATCCGATCCCCAATCAACTCCCCATTAGGCGATTAGGCCACTTGCTGAATATTTCCCTCCCACTTTAATCAGACCCCCTGGCCTGCGGGTCAACGTCAGATCCTTAAGGAAAGCCAGCGGTCATAACTTTTCAACCTGTTGTGAATGGACAATCTGATGGTGCATACATTACTCGGTTGGTTGTCATAGAGACGGGCGTGTTTGGGGCCCGGTTTACCTGAACGCCACAGTTCCGGTGCATAAACTCTGTGTTTGTAGTTGAATTTTTAAAGTAACGATAACTATAATAGATACATAAATTTTGCTAATGTTTATCACTCTTCATATATATGATTGAACTAATCGCTCTCTACTTCTATTTTCCAGGAAGAATCTGGTGCCGTGTAATGGCCCGTTCTCACTCCAATCTTCAAGCATTATGTTTGGTGTCTTTTCTGTCTGATATGATATTGTCTAATCCCTCTCTCTTCTTTTATTTTGCTGGAACAACGTCCCGTTTTCACTCCAAGCTTCAAGCATGATTGGTTTATGTAGGGTAGTCGAATTTTAAAAGTAAATTAATCAAATGTAGGGTAGTCGAATTTTAAAAGTAAATTAATCAAATGTAGGGTAGTCGAATTTCCAAAGTAAACTAATACATGTATACATCACTCTTGCTATGTCACTGTACTAATGACGCTCTGCTAATATTTTCATGTCTACAGCAGAAGCATCGACTCCTGGATACGAGAAAGTGTTCCTGTTGGCCGGGTGGCCAATCCATGAGAGGAATATGGTCCTCTCTGGTCGAAGGTGTGTTACATTTTTTTCATCAATTCTATCCAGTCACATTGATGTTTGTTAATTTTCAAAGATATGTCTTTCATCATATCTAAATTAGATTTAGACGTTGAAACCTTTTCTCACGCCATTTACACCGAACCTAATGGGTTCACTGTCTGCTCCACTGTCGCATTGGGTGCCCTCTCAGAGGGTTAGAGATAACATATTCATCAGATTGTTTCATTCAACTTTCTAAATAGATTATATATAACGTAATCCACAGTCAGATCCACTTCCTCCTCCCTACCTCTTTGCCCCATGGTCTTTTGTTCAGCTTTCACTCCCTTTCTCGTCTGAAGGTGGCCCCACCAAGTGTTCAACATTGTTCCCAGATGTCATTTGACTTGACATTTTGGCTATTTCGCGAGTTGTTGTTTTGGGTTTCAACAGAAACATAAGATAGGTCTGATTGGCTTATCCTGGCTTGACCAATTGAGTGTCTTAATATATCCAGGATCCAATCCTGCAACAGGTTGACGCAAACTATAAATGAGGACGAGGCAAGAATCCACAGTTACTTCTGCCTTATATCCGATCCCCAATCAACTCCCCATTAGGCGATTAGGCCACTTGCTGAATATTTCCCTCCCACTTTAATCAGACCCCCTGGCCTGCGGGTCAACGTCAGATCCTTAAGGAAAGCCAGCGGTCATAACTTTTCAACCTGTTGTGAATGGACAATCTGATGGTGCATACATTACTCGGTTGGTTGTCATAGAGACGGGCGTGTTTGGGGCCCGGTTTACCTGAACGCCACAGTTCCGGTGCATAAACTCTGTGTTTGTAGTTGAATTTTTAAAGTAACGATAACTATAATAGATACATAAATTTTGCTAATGTTTATCACTCTTCATATATATGATTGAACTAATCTCTCTCTACTTCTATTTTCCAGGAAGAATCTGGTGCCGTGTAATGGCCCGTTCTCACTCCAATCTTCAAGCATTATGTTTGGTGTCTTTTCTGTCTGATATGATATTGTCTAATCCCTCTCTCTTCTTTTATTTTGCTGGAACAACGTCCCGTTTTCACTCCAAGCTTCAAGCATGATTGGTTTATGTAGGGTAGTCGAATTTTAAAAGTAAATTAATCAAATGTAGGGTAGTCGAATTTTAAAAGTAAATTAATCAAATGTAGGGTAGTCGAATTTCCAAAGTAAATTAATACATGTATACATCACTCTTGCTATGTCACTGTACTAATGACGCTCTGCTAATATTTTCATGTCTACAGCAGAAGCATCGACTCCTGGATACGAGAAAGTGTTCCTGTTGGCCGGGTGGCCAATCCATGAGAGGAATATGGTCCTCTCTGGTCGAAGGTGTGTTACATTTTTTTCATCAATTCTATCCAGTCACATTGATGTTTGTTAATTTTCAAAGATATGTCTTTCATCATATCTAAATTAGATTTAGACGTTGAAACCTTTTCTCACGCCATTTACACCGAACCTAATGGGTTCACTGTCTGCTCCACTGTCGCATTGGGTGCCCTCTCAGAGGGTTAGAGATAACATATTCATCAGATTGTTTCATTCAACTTTCTAAATAGATTATATATAACGTAATTCACAGTCAGATCCACTTCCTCCTCCCTACCTCTTTGCCCCATGGTCTTTTGTTCAGCTTTCACTCCCTTTCTCGTCTGAAGGTGGCCCCACCAAGTGTTCAACATTGTTCCCAGATGTCATTTGACTTGACATTTTGGCTATTTCGCGAGTTGTTGTTTTGGGTTTCAACAGAAACATAAGATAGGTCTGATTGGCTTATCCTGGCTTGACCAATTGAGTGTCTTAATATATCCAGGATCCAATCCTGCAACAGGTTGACGCAAACTATAAATGAGGACGAGGCAAGAATCCACAGTTACTTCTGCCTTATATCCGATCCCCAATCAACTCCCCATTAGGCGATTAGGCCACTTGCTGAATATTTCCCTCCCACTTTAATCAGACCCCCTGGCCTGCGGGTCAACGTCAGATCCTTAAGGAAAGCCAGCGGTCATAACTTTTCAACCTGTTGTGAATGGACAATCTGATGGTGCATACATTACTCGGTTGGTTGTCATAGAGACGGGCGTGTTTGGGGCCCGGTTTACCTGAACGCCACAGTTCCGGTGCATAAACTCTGTGTTTGTAGTTGAATTTTTAAAGTAACGATAACTATAATAGATACATAAATTTTGCTAATGTTTATCACTCTTCATATATATGATTGAACTAATCGCTCTCTACTTCTATTTTCCAGGAAGAATCTGGTGCCGTGTAATGGCCCGTTCTCACTCCAATCTTCAAGCATTATGTTTGGTGTCTTTTCTGTCTGATATGATATTGTCTAATCCCTCTCTCTTCTTTTATTTTGCTGGAACAACGTCCCGTTTTCACTCCAAGCTTCAAGCATGATTGGTTTATGTAGGGTAGTCGAATTTTAAAAGTAAATTAATCAAATGTAGGGTAGTCGAATTTTAAAAGTAAATTAATCAAATGTAGGGTAGTCGAATTTCCAAAGTAAATTAATACATGTATACATCACTCTTGCTATGTCACTGTACTAATGACGCTCTGCTAATATTTTCATGTCTACAGCAGAAGCATCGACTCCTGGATACGAGAAAGTGTTCCTGTTGGCCGGGTGGCCAATCCATGAGAGGAATATGGTCCTCTCTGGTCGAAGGTGTGTTACATTTTTTTCATCAATTCTATCCAGTCACATTGATGTTTGTTAATTTTCAAAGATATGTCTTTCATCATATCTAAATTAGATTTAGACGTTGAAACCTTTTCTCACGCCATTTACACCGAACCTAATGGGTTCACTGTCTGCTCCACTGTCGCATTGGGTGCCCTCTCAGAGGGTTAGAGATAACATATTCATCAGATTGTTTCATTCAACTTTCTAAATAGATTATATATAACGTAATCCACAGTCAGATCCACTTCCTCCTCCCTACCTCTTTGCCCCATGGTCTTTTGTTCAGCTTTCACTCCCTTTCTCGTCTGAAGGTGGCCCCACCAAGTGTTCAACATTGTTCCCAGATGTCATTTGACTTGACATTTTGGCTATTTCGCGAGTTGTTGTTTTGGGTTTCAACAGAAACATAAGATAGGTCTGATTGGCTTATCCTGGCTTGACCAATTGAGTGTCTTAATATATCCAGGATCCAATCCTGCAACAGGTTGACGCAAACTATAAATGAGGACGAGGCAAGAATCCACAGTTACTTCTGCCTTATATCCGATCCCCAATCAACTCCCCATTAGGCGATTAGGCCACTTGCTGAATATTTCCCTCCCACTTTAATCAGACCCCCTGGCCTGCGGGTCAACGTCAGATCCTTAAGGAAAGCCAGCGGTCATAACTTTTCAACCTGTTGTGAATGGACAATCTGATGGTGCATACATTACTCGGTTGGTTGTCATAGAGACGGGCGTGTTTGGGGCCCGGTTTACCTGAACGCCACAGTTCCGGTGCATAAACTCTGTGTTTGTAGTTGAATTTTTAAAGTAACGATAACTATAATAGATACATAAATTTTGCTAATGTTTATCACTCTTCATATATATGATTGAACTAATCGCTCTCTACTTCTATTTTCCAGGAAGAATCTGGTGCCGTGTAATGGCCCGTTCTCACTCCAATCTTCAAGCATTATGTTTGGTGTCTTTTCTGTCTGATATGATATTGTCTAATCCCTCTCTCTTCTTTTATTTTGCTGGAACAACGTCCCGTTTTCACTCCAAGCTTCAAGCATGATTGGTTTATGTAGGGTAGTCGAATTTTAAAAGTAAATTAATCAAATGTAGGGTAGTCGAATTTTAAAAGTAAATTAATCAAATGTAGGGTAGTCGAATTTCCAAAGTAAACTAATACATGTATACATCACTCTTGCTATGTCACTGTACTAATGACGCTCTGCTAATATTTTCATGTCTACAGCAGAAGCATCGACTCCTGGATACGAGAAAGTGTTCCTGTTGGCCGGGTGGCCAATCCATGAGAGGAATATGGTCCTCTCTGGTCGAAGGTGTGTTACATTTTTTTCATCAATTCTATCCAGTCACATTGATGTTTGTTAATTTTCAAAGATATGTCTTTCATCATATCTAAATTAGATTTAGACGTTGAAACCTTTTCTCACGCCATTTACACCGAACCTAATGGGTTCACTGTCTGCTCCACTGTCGCATTGGGTGCCCTCTCAGAGGGTTAGAGATAACATATTCATCAGATTGTTTCATTCAACTTTCTAAATAGATTATATATAACGTAATCCACAGTCAGATCCACTTCCTCCTCCCTACCTCTTTGCCCCATGGTCTTTTGTTCAGCTTTCACTCCCTTTCTCGTCTGAAGGTGGCCCCACCAAGTGTTCAACATTGTTCCCAGATGTCATTTGACTTGACATTTTGGCTATTTCGCGAGTTGTTGTTTTGGGTTTCAACAGAAACATAAGATAGGTCTGATTGGCTTATCCTGGCTTGACCAATTGAGTGTCTTAATATATCCAGGATCCAATCCTGCAACAGGTTGACGCAAACTATAAATGAGGACGAGGCAAGAATCCACAGTTACTTCTGCCTTATATCCGATCCCCAATCAACTCCCCATTAGGCGATTAGGCCACTTGCTGAATATTTCCCTCCCACTTTAATCAGACCCCCTGGCCTGCGGGTCAACGTCAGATCCTTAAGGAAAGCCAGCGGTCATAACTTTTCAACCTGTTGTGAATGGACAATCTGATGGTGCATACATTACTCGGTTGGTTGTCATAGAGACGGGCGTGTTTGGGGCCCGGTTTACCTGAACGCCACAGTTCCGGTGCATAAACTCTGTGTTTGTAGTTGAATTTTTAAAGTAACGATAACTATAATAGATACATAAATTTTGCTAATGTTTATCACTCTTCATATATATGATTGAACTAATCTCTCTCTACTTCTATTTTCCAGGAAGAATCTGGTGCCGTGTAATGGCCCGTTCTCACTCCAATCTTCAAGCATTATGTTTGGTGTCTTTTCTGTCTGATATGATATTGTCTAATCCCTCTCTCTTCTTTTATTTTGCTGGAACAACGTCCCGTTTTCACTCCAAGCTTCAAGCATGATTGGTTTATGTAGGGTAGTCGAATTTTAAAAGTAAATTAATCAAATGTAGGGTAGTCGAATTTTAAAAGTAAATTAATCAAATGTAGGGTAGTCGAATTTCCAAAGTAAATTAATACATGTATACATCACTCTTGCTATGTCACTGTACTAATGACGCTCTGCTAATATTTTCATGTCTACAGCAGAAGCATCGACTCCTGGATACGAGAAAGTGTTCCTGTTGGCCGGGTGGCCAATCCATGAGAGGAATATGGTCCTCTCTGGTCGAAGGTGTGTTACATTTTTTTCATCAATTCTATCCAGTCACATTGATGTTTGTTAATTTTCAAAGATATGTCTTTCATCATATCTAAATTAGATTTAGACGTTGAAACCTTTTCTCACGCCATTTACACCGAACCTAATGGGTTCACTGTCTGCTCCACTGTCGCATTGGGTGCCCTCTCAGAGGGTTAGAGATAACATATTCATCAGATTGTTTCATTCAACTTTCTAAATAGATTATATATAACGTAATCCACAGTCAGATCCACTTCCTCCTCCCTACCTCTTTGCCCCATGGTCTTTTGTTCAGCTTTCACTCCCTTTCTCGTCTGAAGGTGGCCCCACCAAGTGTTCAACATTGTTCCCAGATGTCATTTGACTTGACATTTTGGCTATTTCGCGAGTTGTTGTTTTGGGTTTCAACAGAAACATAAGATAGGTCTGATTGGCTTATCCTGGCTTGACCAATTGAGTGTCTTAATATATCCAGGATCCAATCCTGCAACAGGTTGACGCAAACTATAAATGAGGACGAGGCAAGAATCCACAGTTACTTCTGCCTTATATCCGATCCCCAATCAACTCCCCATTAGGCGATTAGGCCACTTGCTGAATATTTCCCTCCCACTTTAATCAGACCCCCTGGCCTGCGGGTCAACGTCAGATCCTTAAGGAAAGCCAGCGGTCATAACTTTTCAACCTGTTGTGAATGGACAATTTGATGGTGCATACATTACTCGGTTGGTTGTCATAGAGACGGGCGTGTTTGGGGCCCGGTTTACCTGAACGCCACAGTTCCGGTGCATAAACTCTGTGTTTGTAGTTGAATTTTTAAAGTAACGATAACTATAATAGATACATAAATTTTGCTAATGTTTATCACTCTTCATATATATGATTGAACTAATCGCTCTCTACTTCTATTTTCCAGGAAGAATCTGGTGCCGTGTAATGGCCCGTTCTCACTCCAATCTTCAAGCATTATGTTTGGTGTCTTTTCTGTCTGATATGATATTGTCTAATCCCTCTCTCTTCTTTTATTTTGCTGGAACAACGTCCCGTTTTCACTCCAAGCTTCAAGCATGATTGGTTTATGTAGGGTAGTCGAATTTTAAAAGTAAATTAATCAAATGTAGGGTAGTCGAATTTTAAAAGTAAATTAATCAAATGTAGGGTAGTCGAATTTCCAAAGTAAATTAATACATGTATACATCACTCTTGCTATGTCACTGTACTAATGACGCTCTGCTAATATTTTCATGTCTACAGCAGAAGCATCGACTCCTGGATACGAGAAAGTGTTCCTGTTGGCCGGGTGGCCAATCCATGAGAGGAATATGGTCCTCTCTGGTCGAAGGTGTGTTACATTTTTTTCATCAATTCTATCCAGTCACATTGATGTTTGTTAATTTTCAAAGATATGTCTTTCATCATATCTAAATTAGATTTAGACGTTGAAACCTTTTCTCACGCCATTTACACCGAACCTAATGGGTTCACTGTCTGCTCCACTGTCGCATTGGGTGCCCTCTCAGAGGGTTAGAGATAACATATTCATCAGATTGTTTCATTCAACTTTCTAAATAGATTATATATAACGTAATCCACAGTCAGATCCACTTCCTCCTCCCTACCTCTTTGCCCCATGGTCTTTTGTTCAGCTTTCACTCCCTTTCTCGTCTGAAGGTGGCCCCACCAAGTGTTCAACATTGTTCCCAGATGTCATTTGACTTGACATTTTGGCTATTTCGCGAGTTGTTGTTTTGGGTTTCAACAGAAACATAAGATAGGTCTGATTGGCTTATCCTGGCTTGACCAATTGAGTGTCTTAATATATCCAGGATCCAATCCTGCAACAGGTTGACGCAAACTATAAATGAGGACGAGGCAAGAATCCACAGTTACTTCTGCCTTATATCCGATCCCCAATCAACTCCCCATTAGGCGATTAGGCCACTTGCTGAATATTTCCCTCCCACTTTAATCAGACCCCCTGGCCTACGGGTCAACGTCAGATCCTTAAGGAAAGCCAGCGGTCATAACTTTTCAACCTGTTGTGAATGGACAATCTGATGGTGCATACATTACTCGGTTGGTTGTCATAGAGACGGGCGTGTTTGGGGCCCGGTTTACCTGAACGCCACAGTTCCGGTGCATAAACTCTGTGTTTGTAGTTGAATTTTTAAAGTAACGATAACTATAATAGATACATAAATTTTGCTAATGTTTATCACTCTTCATATATATGATTGAACTAATCGCTCTCTACTTCTATTTTCCAGGAAGAATCTGGTGCCGTGTAATGGCCCGTTCTCACTCCAATCTTCAAGCATTATGTTTGGTGTCTTTTCTGTCTGATATGATATTGTCTAATCCCTCTCTCTTCTTTTATTTTGCTGGAACAACGTCCCGTTTTCACTCCAAGCTTCAAGCATGATTGGTTTATGTAGGGTAGTCGAATTTTAAAAGTAAATTAATCAAATGTAGGGTAGTCGAATTTTAAAAGTAAATTAATCAAATGTAGGGTAGTCAAATTTCCAAAGTAAATTAATACATGTATACATCACTCTTGCTATGTCACTGTACTAATGACGCTCTGCTAATATTTTCATGTCTACAGCAGAAGCATCGACTCCTGGATACGAGAAAGTGTTCCTGTTGGCCGGGTGGCCAATCCATGAGAGGAATATGGTCCTCTCTGGTCGAAGGTGTGTTACATTTTTTTCATCAATTCTATCCAGTCACATTGATGTTTGTTAATTTTCAAAGATATGTCTTTCATCATATCTAAATTAGATTTAGACGTTGAAACCTTTTCTCACGCCATTTACACCGAACCTAATGGGTTCACTGTCTGCTCCACTGTCGCATTGGGTGCCCTCTCAGAGGGTTAGAGATAACATATTCATCAGATTGTTTCATTCAACTTTCTAAATAGATTATATATAACGTAATCCACAGTCAGATCCACTTCCTCCTCCCTACCTCTTTGCCCCATGGTCTTTTGTTCAGCTTTCACTCCCTTTCTCGTCTGAAGGTGGCCCCACCAAGTGTTCAACATTGTTCCCAGATGTCATTTGACTTGACATTTTGGCTATTTCGCGAGTTGTTGTTTTGGGTTTCAACAGAAACATAAGATAGGTCTGATTGGCTTATCCTGGCTTGACCAATTGAGTGTCTTAATATATCCAGGATCCAATCCTGCAACAGGTTGACGCAAACTATAAATGAGGACGAGGCAAGAATCCACAGTTACTTCTGCCTTATATCCGATCCCCAATCAACTCCCCATTAGGCGATTAGGCCACTTGCTGAATATTTCCCTCCCACTTTAATCAGACCCCCTGGCCTGCGGGTCAACGTCAGATCCTTAAGGAAAGCCAGCGGTCATAACTTTTCAACCTGTTGTGAATGGACAATCTGATGGTGCATACATTACTCGGTTGGTTGTCATAGAGACGGGCGTGTTTGGGGCCCGGTTTACCTGAACGCCACAGTTCCGGTGCATAAACTCTGTGTTTGTAGTTGAATTTTTAAAGTAACGATAACTATAATAGATACATAAATTTTGCTAATGTTTATCACTCTTCATATATATGATTGAACTAATCGCTCTCTACTTCTATTTTCCAGGAAGAATCTGGTGCCGTGTAATGGCCCGTTCTCACTCCAATCTTCAAGCATTATGTTTGGTGTCTTTTCTGTCTGATATGATATTGTCTAATCCCTCTCTCTTCTTTTATTTTGCTGGAACAACGTCCCGTTTTCACTCCAAGCTTCAAGCATGATTGGTTTATGTAGGGTAGTCGAATTTTAAAAGTAAATTAATCAAATGTAGGGTAGTCGAATTTTAAAAGTAAATTAATCAAATGTAGGGTAGTCGAATTTCCAAAGTAAATTAATACATGTATACATCACTCTTGCTATGTCACTTTACTAATGACGCTCTGCTAATATTTTCATGTCTACAGCAGAAGCATCGACTCCTGGATATGAGAAAGTGTTCCTGTTGGCCGGGTGGCCAATCCATGAGAGGAATATGGTCCTCTCTGGTCGAAGGTGTGTTACATTTTTTTCATCAATTCTATCCAGTCACATTGATGTTTGTTAATTTTCAAAGATATGTCTTTCATCATATCTAAATTAGATTTAGACGTTGAAACCTTTTCTCACGCCATTTACACCGAACCTAATGGGTTCACTGTCTGCTCCACTGTCGCATTGGGTGCCCTCTCAGAGGGTTAGAGATAACATATTCATCAGATTGTTTCATTCAACTTTCTAAATAGATTATATATAACGTAATCCACAGTCAGATCCACTTCCTCCTCCCTACCTCTTTGCCCCATGGTCTTTTGTTCAGCTTTCACTCCCTTTCTCGTCTGAAGGTGGCCCCACCAAGTGTTCAACATTGTTCCCAGATGTCATTTGACTTGACATTTTGGCTATTTCGCGAGTTGTTGTTTTGGGTTTCAACAGAAACATAAGATAGGTCTGATTGGCTTATCCTGGCTTGACCAATTGAGTGTCTTAATATATCCAGGATCCAATCCTGCAACAGGTTGACGCAAACTATAAATGAGGACGAGGCAAGAATCCACAGTTACTTCTGCCTTATATCCGATCCCCAATCAACTCCCCATTAGGCGATTAGGCCACTTGCTGAATATTTCCCTCCCACTTTAATCAGACCCCCTGGCCTACGGGTCAACGTCAGATCCTTAAGGAAAGCCAGCGGTCATAACTTTTCAACCTGTTGTGAATGGACAATCTGATGGTGCATACATTACTCGGTTGGTTGTCATAGAGACGGGCGTGTTTGGGGCCCGGTTTACCTGAACGCCACAGTTCCGGTGCATAAACTCTGTGTTTGTAGTTGAATTTTTAAAGTAACGATAACTATAATAGATACATAAATTTTGCTAATGTTTATCACTCTTCATATATATGATTGAACTAATCGCTCTCTACTTCTATTTTCCAGGAAGAATCTGGTGCCGTGTAATGGCCCGTTCTCACTCCAATCTTCAAGCATTATGTTTGGTGTCTTTTCTGTCTGATATGATATTGTCTAATCCCTCTCTCTTCTTTTATTTTGCTGGAACAACGTCCCGTTTTCACTCCAAGCTTCAAGCATGATTAGTTTATGTAGGGTAGTCGAATTTTAAAAGTAAATTAATCAAATGTAGGGTAGTCGAATTTTAAAAGTAAATTAATCAAATGTAGGGTAGTCGAATTTCCAAAGTAAATTAATACATGTATACATCACTCTTGCTATGTCACTGTACTAATGACGCTCTGCTAATATTTTCATGTCTACAGCAGAAGCATCGACTCCTGGATACGAGAAAGTGTTCCTGTTGGCCGGGTGGCCAATCCATGAGAGGAATATGGTCCTCTCTGGTCGAAGGTGTGTTACATTTTTTTCATCAATTCTATCCAGTCACATTGATGTTTGTTAATTTTCAAAGATATGTCTTTCATCATATCTAAATTAGATTTAGACGTTGAAACCTTTTCTCACGCCATTTACACCGAACCTAATGGGTTCACTGTCTGCTCCACTGTCGCATTGGGTGCCCTCTCAGAGGGTTAGAGATAACATATTCATCAGATTGTTTCATTCAACTTTCTAAATAGATTATATATAACGTAATCCACAGTCAGATCCACTTCCTCCTCCCTACCTCTTTGCCCCATGGTCTTTTGTTCAGCTTTCACTCCCTTTCTCGTCTGAAGGTGGCCCCACCAAGTGTTCAACATTGTTCCCAGATGTCATTTGACTTGACATTTTGGCTATTTCGCGAGTTGTTGTTTTGGGTTTCAACAGAAACATAAGATAGGTCTGATTGGCTTATCCTGGCTTGACCAATTGAGTGTCTTAATATATCCAGGATCCAATCCTGCAACAGGTTGACGCAAACTATAAATGAGGACGAGGCAAGAATCCACAGTTACTTCTGCCTTATATCCGATCCCCAATCAACTCCCCATTAGGCGATTAGGCCACTTGCTGAATATTTCCCTCCCACTTTAATCAGACCCCCTGGCCTGCGGGTCAACGTCAGATCCTTAAGGAAAGCCAGCGGTCATAACTTTTCAACCTGTTGTGAATGGACAATCTGATGGTGCATACATTACTCGGTTGGTTGTCATAGAGACGGGCGTGTTTGGGGCCCGGTTTACCTGAACGCCACAGTTCCGGTGCATAAACTCTGTGTTTGTAGTTGAATTTTTAAAGTAACGATAACTATAATAGATACATAAATTTTGCTAATGTTTATCACTCTTCATATATATGATTGAACTAATCGCTCTCTACTTCTATTTTCCAGGAAGAATCTGGTGCCGTGTAATGGCCCGTTCTCACTCCAATCTTCAAGCATTATGTTTGGTGTCTTTTCTGTCTGATATGATATTGTCTAATCCCTCTCTCTTCTTTTATTTTGCTGGAACAACGTCCCGTTTTCACTCCAAGCTTCAAGCATGATTGGTTTATGTAGGGTAGTCGAATTTTAAAAGTAAATTAATCAAATGTAGGGTAGTCGAATTTTAAAAGTAAATTAATCAAATGTAGGGTAGTCGAATTTCCAAAGTAAATTAATACATGTATACATCACTCTTGCTATGTCACTTTACTAATGACGCTCTGCTAATATTTTCATGTCTACAGCAGAAGCATCGACTCCTGGATACGAGAAAGTGTTCCTGTTGGCCGGGTGGCCAATCCATGAGAGGAATATGGTCCTCTCTGGTCGAAGGTGTGTTACATTTTTTTCATCAATTCTATCCAGTCACATTGATGTTTGTTAATTTTCAAAGATATGTCTTTCATCATATCTAAATTAGATTTAGACGTTGAAACCTTTTCTCACGCCATTTACACCGAACCTAATGGGTTCACTGTCTGCTCCACTGTCGCATTGGGTGCCCTCTCAGAGGGTTAGAGATAACATATTCATCAGATTGTTTCATTCAACTTTCTAAATAGATTATATATAACGTAATCCACAGTCAGATCCACTTCCTCCTCCCTACCTCTTTGCCCCATGGTCTTTTGTTCAGCTTTCACTCCCTTTCTCGTCTGAAGGTGGCCCCACCAAGTGTTCAACATTGTTCCCAGATGTCATTTGACTTGACATTTTGGCTATTTCGCGAGTTGTTGTTTTGGGTTTCAACAGAAACATAAGATAGGTCTGATTGGCTTATCCTGGCTTGACCAATTGAGTGTCTTAATATATCCAGGATCCAATCCTGCAACAGGTTGACGCAAACTATAAATGAGGACGAGGCAAGAATCCACAGTTACTTCTGCCTTATATCCGATCCCCAATCAACTCCCCATTAGGCGATTAGGCCACTTGCTGAATATTTCCCTCCCACTTTAATCAGACCCCCTGGCCTACGGGTCAACGTCAGATCCTTAAGGAAAGCCAGCGGTCATAACTTTTCAACCTGTTGTGAATGGACAATCTGATGGTGCATACATTACTCGGTTGGTTGTCATAGAGACGGGCGTGTTTGGGGCCCGGTTTACCTGAACGCCACAGTTCCGGTGCATAAACTCTGTGTTTGTAGTTGAATTTTTAAAGTAACGATAACTATAATAGATACATAAATTTTGCTAATGTTTATCACTCTTCATATATATGATTGAACTAATCGCTCTCTACTTCTATTTTCCAGGAAGAATCTGGTGCCGTGTAATGGCCCGTTCTCACTCCAATCTTCAAGCATTATGTTTGGTGTCTTTTCTGTCTGATATGATATTGTCTAATCCCTCTCTCTTCTTTTATTTTGCTGGAACAACGTCCCGTTTTCACTCCAAGCTTCAAGCATGATTAGTTTATGTAGGGTAGTCGAATTTTAAAAGTAAATTAATCAAATGTAGGGTAGTCGAATTTTAAAAGTAAATTAATCAAATGTAGGGTAGTCGAATTTCCAAAGTAAATTAATACATGTATACATCACTCTTGCTATGTCACTGTACTAATGACGCTCTGCTAATATTTTCATGTCTACAGCAGAAGCATCGACTCCTGGATACGAGAAAGTGTTCCTGTTGGCCGGGTGGCCAATCCATGAGAGGAATATGGTCCTCTCTGGTCGAAGGTGTGTTACATTTTTTTCATCAATTCTATCCAGTCACATTGATGTTTGTTAATTTTCAAAGATATGTCTTTCATCATATCTAAATTAGATTTAGACGTTGAAACCTTTTCTCACGCCATTTACACCGAACCTAATGGGTTCACTGTCTGCTCCACTGTCGCATTGGGTGCCCTCTCAGAGGGTTAGAGATAACATATTCATCAGATTGTTTCATTCAACTTTCTAAATAGATTATATATAACGTAATCCACAGTCAGATCCACTTCCTCCTCCCTACCTCTTTGCCCCATGGTCTTTTGTTCAGCTTTCACTCCCTTTCTCGTCTGAAGGTGGCCCCACCAAGTGTTCAACATTGTTCCCAGATGTCATTTGACTTGACATTTTGGCTATTTCGCGAGTTGTTGTTTTGGGTTTCAACAGAAACATAAGATAGGTCTGATTGGCTTATCCTGGCTTGACCAATTGAGTGTCTTAATATATCCAGGATCCAATCCTGCAACAGGTTGACGCAAACTATAAATGAGGACGAGGCAAGAATCCACAGTTACTTCTGCCTTATATCCGATCCCCAATCAACTCCCCATTAGGCGATTAGGCCACTTGCTGAATATTTCCCTCCCACTTTAATCAGACCCCCTGGCCTGCGGGTCAACGTCAGATCCTTAAGGAAAGCCAGCGGTCATAACTTTTCAACCTGTTGTGAATGGACAATCTGATGGTGCATACATTACTCGGTTGGTTGTCATAGAGACGGGCGTGTTTGGGGCCCGGTTTACCTGAACGCCACAGTTCCGGTGCATAAACTCTGTGTTTGTAGTTGAATTTTTAAAGTAACGATAACTATAATAGATACATAAATTTTGCTAATGTTTATCACTCTTCATATATATGATTGAACTAATCGCTCTCTACTTCTATTTTCCAGGAAGAATCTGGTGCCGTGTAATGGCCCGTTCTCACTCCAATCTTCAAGCATTATGTTTGGTGTCTTTTCTGTCTGATATGATATTGTCTAATCCCTCTCTCTTCTTTTATTTTGCTGGAACAACGTCCCGTTTTCACTCCAAGCTTCAAGCATGATTGGTTTATGTAGGGTAGTCGAATTTTAAAAGTAAATTAATCAAATGTAGGGTAGTCGAATTTTAAAAGTAAATTAATCAAATGTAGGGTAGTCGAATTTCCAAAGTAAATTAATACATGTATACATCACTCTTGCTATGTCACTGTACTAATGACGCTCTGCTAATATTTTCATGTCTACAGCAGAAGCATCGACTCCTGGATATGAGAAAGTGTTCCTGTTGGCCGGGTGGCCAATCCATGAGAGGAATATGGTCCTCTCTGGTCGAAGGTGTGTTACATTTTTTTCATCAATTCTATCCAGTCACATTGATGTTTGTTAATTTTCAAAGATATGTCTTTCATCATATCTAAATTAGATTTAGACGTTGAAACCTTTTCTCACGCCATTTACACCGAACCTAATGGGTTCACTGTCTGCTCCACTGTCGCATTGGGTGCCCTCTCAGAGGGTTAGAGATAACATATTCATCAGATTGTTTCATTCAACTTTCTAAATAGATTATATATAACGTAATCCACAGTCAGATCCACTTCCTCCTCCCTACCTCTTTGCCCCATGGTCTTTTGTTCAGCTTTCACTCCCTTTCTCGTCTGAAGGTGGCCCCACCAAGTGTTCAACATTGTTCCCAGATGTCATTTGACTTGACATTTTGGCTATTTCGCGAGTTGTTGTTTTGGGTTTCAACAGAAACATAAGATAGGTCTGATTGGCTTATCCTGGCTTGACCAATTGAGTGTCTTAATATATCCAGGATCCAATCCTGCAACAGGTTGACGCAAACTATAAATGAGGACGAGGCAAGAATCCACAGTTACTTCTGCCTTATATCCAATCCCCAGCCAATCCAGACTTTAGCGCCTATTAAATTAGTTTACAGAAAACATTTTCTGGCAACTATTGCAATGGCAGACATCCTGTATACTTACTATACATATTTTACTGCCAAGTAAACTACTAGGCAGAATATCCCTCTTTTCTTTCCCTTCCTTTTTCTTCCTCACCCCCTCCTCCCTCTCTTTTCCTCTTTCTCTCCTCCCTTTCCTCCTGTCTCCTCCCCCCTCTTCCCTTCCCACCTCCCTCTCTCTCCCTCCTCTCTCTTTCTCCCTCCCCCTTTATTCCTCCCTCTTTCCTCCTTTTCTCCTCCCTTTTCTCCCTTTCCTCCCTGCCCTCCTCCCTCTCTCTCCCTCCTCTCTCTCTCCCTCCCTCCCTCTTTCCTTCTCTCTTTCTCCTCCTTCCCTCCTCCCTCCTTCTCCCCCTCCCTTACCCTCTTTCCCCCTCCCCCTCCCTGTCCTCCCTCCCTCTTCCTTCCTCCCTCTTTCCTTCTTTCCTCTTCCCTTTACTCCTTTCTCCTCCTTTCTCCTCCCTTTCCTCCTTCTTCTTTCCCCTCTCCCTTCCCTCTCCCCCTCCCTCTTTTCTCCTCCCTTTCTCCTCCTTCTCTCCTCCCTTTCCTCCTCCCTTCCCCCTTCTCTTTCCTCCTCCCTTTCTTCCCCCATTTCCTCTTCCCCTCCCTCTTTCCCCCTCCCTCTCTCTCTTCACTCTCGCCCAACCTCTTTCCTTCCCCCTTTCTCCTCCTTCTCTCCTCCCTTCTTTCTCCTTTTCTCCTCCCTTTCCTCCTCTCTCCTCCCCCTTCCCCTTCCTCCTCCCTTTCTCCCCTTTCATCATCCCTCCCTCTCCCCCTCTCTCCCTCTCCTCTCTCTCCTTCTCTTCCTTTTCCTTCGTCCCTCTGTCCCCCTCCTTTTCCCCCACTTCTTTTTCCCTCTCCCTTAAAATTCCTCCTTCTCGTCCTTCCTTCTATCTCTTCACCCTCTTCTATTCCCTCCAGAAAATATTTTCTGTCAATTATTCCAATGGCAGAAATTACCATTACTTTCTTTACTAAATATGGACAATTTTCTGCCAAGTAAACTAATTGGCAGTACACTAACAGCACCACTTGCAGTCACCATGGCCACTTTTGGAACTAAATGAATCAACTGTCAAGGAACCACTTTTGAAGGTGTGAATGTGTCTTTGATATCATAGGGAATTCTGCTGCATAGGAGTTATGCTGTCACAATCAAGGTTAATTTCAAAGTCAAAAGGTATGTAAAATACTATTCTTACTCCTTATTGATGTTTGTCACCATTTACTGTCCTGTTTATTTGCCCTTTCTCCCAGGTCCCCTATTATCACTCATACTAGGAGTGAATAATCACTACTTCCAAATATGTGTAGGTGTGTGTGTGGGGGGGGGGGGGGGGCTTGGAGGGATGTTGGGTAGGTAGGGTGATGTTGTTGGGAGGTTGTTGGTTTGTGGGTGAGGTCTGAAGGATGGGGTGAGGTCGGGGGGATGTAGGGGGTGTGGGATGAGGGATGAGGGCTGTAGAGATATGGGTGAGATTTGGAGGATGTATAAGAGGTTGGCAGGGTGTGGGGTGAGGTGGGGGGGGTGAGGTCAGCGGGGTGTGTGAGGTCGGTGGGGGTTGGGGGGAGGTCGGCGGGGTTGGGGGAGGTTGGCGGGGTAGGGGGAGGTCGGCTGGTTTCGGGGGAGGTTGTGCTGATAGGAGGTGGTCGGGGATAATGTGTGTGGGCTGTGGAGATATGGGGGAGATCGGGAGGATATATGAGAGGTCAGTAAAGGTAGTGGGGAGGTTGGGAGGATGTGGGGAATGTCGGCTGGGGTAGTGGGGAAATATTTGGGGGAGGTCAGCGGGGAGGGGGGGGGGGGTGCTCCTATTAATGTTTTATTCCATATACATCATGATACTAGACAAGCTGTCTCTCACTGTACCTCTTTGCCTCATGGTGTTTTGGTTTAATTTTTCCAGAGCGAAGCGTTCACTGTTGTATTTTTTGGTTTGGGTTTTGGTTTGCATGCCTCCTGTTTGACATGCTCCTCCTCATCTATTCTGGTCAATGCTTTCCTAAATAGGTACTAAACTAAATTAAAAAGAAATGTTTGCCCCTTCATCCATTTCGACAGAAACATCTATAGATAGGTCTGATTGGCTTATCCTGGCTTGACCAATTGATTGTCTTAATATACAGGATCCAATCTGCAACAGGTTGACATATATGGTAAATGAGGATGAGGCAAGAATCCACAGTTACTTCGGCCTCTTATCCAATCCTGAATCGCCACCCCCCATAAGTCACCACTGGCCGAATATTTCAACAAACAAAATTAATTAATTTAAGTCATGGCCAAAACCTTAGAGAATTGGCCATATAACTTTACAACCTGTTGCAAATGGACAATCTGATGATGGATACATTACTCAGTTGGTTGTCATAGAGATGGGTGTGTTTGTGGCCCGGTTTTACCTGAACGTCACAGTTCAGGGGCACAAATTCTTTGTTTCCTTGCCTAATGGCCTAATGTGGTTGAATTTTTAAAGTAATGGTAATTATAATAGATACATGACTTTTGCTAATGTTTATCACTCTTCATATGATTGAACTAATCACTGTCTACTTCTATTTTCCAGGAACAATCTGATGTCATGTAATGGCCCCTTTTCATTTCAATCTTCAAACATATGTTTGGTTTCTTTTCTGTGTCACTGGTGATATGATATTATCTAATCTCTCTCTACTTTTATTTTCCAGGAACAATCTGCTGCCGTGAAATGGCCCGTCCTCACTTCAATCTTCAAGCATAGTTGAATTTTAAGAGTAAATTAAAACATACACCTCATTAAATATTGCTATGTCACTGTTCATAATAATATGATGTACTAATGACGCTCTGCTGATATTTTCCAGCTCCTCTCTAGTCCCAGGTGTATATATTTTCTATTATAGTTTAGTAATTATTAAGGTAAGATTTAGGTAAGGTTAGGTAGGTGTCTGTGTCACTGGTGATATGATATTATCTAATCTCTCTCTACCTCTCTCTTGTAAGGACATGTTACGGTTAAGGTAAGGGCATGTTACAGTTAAGATAAGGTTAAAGTAAGGTTAAGGTAATGTTATGGTAAGGCTGAGGTTTGATATGGCTAAGGTTTGGTAAGGCTATTGCTTGGTTAGGCTAAGGTTTGGTAAGGCTAAAGTTTGGTTAGGCTAAGGTTTGGTTAGGCTAAGGTTAGGTTAAGCTATGGTTTTGGTAAGGCTAAGGGTTGGTTAGGCTAAGGTTTGGTTAGGCTAAGGTTTGTTTAGACTAAGTGTTTGTAAGGCTAAGTTTGTTAAGGCTAAGGTTTTGTTAGGCAAGGTGCGGTTAGGTTAAGGTGAGGTAAGGCTAAGTTTCTGTTTGGTTAGGCTAAGGTTTGGGAAGGCTAAGGTTTGGTAAGGCTAAAGTTTGGTAAGGCTAAGGTTTTGTTTGGCTAAGGTTTGGTAAGGCTAAGGTTCTCTTTGGTTAGGCTAAAGTTTGGTAAGGCTTAGGTTTGGTTTGGTTTAGGCTAAGATCCGGTTAGGATAAGGGTCAGTTAGAATAAGGGTCATGTGGTGGCTTTCATGACAACTGTAAGGTGTAGGTGAGTAAGTTTGGGTAACTAAAGCCACAAGCAGTATTAATTTGCATGAATGCCAATAAACAAAACCCTAATAAACTAAACCAGCACTAAATGCCCCACATCCTGTCATTTCCTTGTTCTGGATTGAATTCACTACCTTTCAATTTATATGCATGAATACTGCTTATGGTGTTTTCTCTGGATTCGGCAAGAGACAGAAATATCTATGCCTGGTAGAACATCCATAAATATCTTAGCTACAATATGGAATACAGAGGAAACACTGCTAGGGCCCGATCATGGTACACTTCCATGATTGTATCTTCTAATAAAAGGAGAAGACATGCTTTGATTGACTATAATTTAGAAATTCAGCCATATTGTTAAATAGCAAATGTCCAGTGACCGATATTCATTTCATTCCATGGATCAATTAACATCAATTACATATCATGAGGGATTGTGAAGGATGTCTGCTGCTAGACTAGGATCGCAAAGGATGTCTGCTGCTGAAATGACAACCTCTACTAGAAAAGGATTGCCAAGGATGTCTGCCTCTAAAGGATCAACTCCTGCATTCAGAGGTAAGTGTACTCTCCTCCCATTAATACATCATCATATCCTATATTTCATCTAAAAATGAACCCAGTGGACTTATGGATTGTAGCCCTTTATGCACTTGTCAGAAACCCAATGTACAGATCCCAATCCGTGTGTGTCTCATTAAACAGGCCAGATATCATTGTTCCAAGAGTATGGTTCTTCCTCTCTACAATCCTGTTTGCGGCCGTGTGATATGGAGAAGGATGGGTCCTCCATATCCATATAATATACGGCTAGAGCGATTTCTAGGAAAGGAGGTAGAAAAGAAATGGTAGAAAGAAGGTTTTCTTTGTCCAGAATGTTCTCGGAATTTGTTGTTTTACAAACCACTTTACTCATCTTTAGAGGGCTGTACCCCCTCTCTGGATGTCGTCGTATGTGGTTTGTGAAGGTATTAGGGGTGGAAATGTGATTTTGAAGCCCTTTTTATTCATTTTTTTATACAACTATTTTTAGCAAGGGAAAGCCCCTGTTAGAAAGTAAAAGAGGTTGACGTCATGCCTCTCCCACCGTCTGTGGAAACGTGGGATTCCCTAGCAACTGGAGGGACAGGGAAGAGTTCAAGAGGGAGGGAGGGAAAGGGCGGGAGAGGAAAATAGTTGAAAATTCCCAGAATTTGAGATATGGGCTTTTTTGTACAGTTATGTGAGTTTTCAGTAGATGCTTCTCAAATAGGTTGGGGGAGTGACTCATTTTTCTGTGACACATCACATGTACAAAAAATAAATATTAACAAATTTGTTTTTTAAATGACAGGGATGTACAGAAGGGGAAATGAGCATTATAAAAGGGAAATCGGATATGGGGTTGGGAGAGAAAAACAGGTATGAAAGTCAGAGAAGAGGGGGAGGGAAAAGAGGTAGAGGGGGAAGTGTGGGGAGAGAGGGGGACCGTCCAGAGGACGGGTACTTTGCTAGTTCCTAATAATTGGGCTACTTCATTAAACAAATTTGATTCAAAGTTTCGCCCCTGATCAGTATCCCATATGACAGGTGTTCCATACCTGCACACTATTTTGGTGACAACTATACCAGCCACTGTTTTTGCTGTGAAATCGAGTATTGCAAAGCCCTCAACCCATCTTGAAAATAAATCGCACACCACCAACACATATCTCTTATCTCTGGGCATTTGGGGGAATGAACCTGTAATATCCATTAGGCCATCTCTTCCCAGGCTCCTTGTAACGGTCTCTCTGCCTGTAAGGTCCTTCTTCCTCTAGCTGGGGGTTTTCGCTGTTGGCATGCTGTGCAGGTGGAAACATACAGGCCCACAGGAATTACAGAGACAGACATGGGTGAAGGACGTGCATAGAGAATACAAGGATCATTTCCGTTGATACAATAGTATAAAATGGAAATTGCACAAAACTAACCAGATAGCATATAAGGACTAACCGTCTGGAATGTACTGTGCTAAAAACTTTGTTCAATCGGGGTATAATTCACACTGATTTTGACTGAAACCAGTGAGTAGTATGATAGGACCGCACGAGTAGTTGGTCTGGCTCAAAGGATCACATTGACCCGAGACGTTTCTTTTTGCATGGCACACGAGCCGATAGGCGAGTGTGTTATATCAAAAAGAATCGTCGAGGGTCAATGTGATCCTTTGAGCCAGACCAACTACGAGATGCGGTCCTATTTTTACTCCACGGTGGTAACAAATTAGTTATAAATTACAACAAAAAGTCCTTTATTTAGGCCTACTTACGAGGTTTCAGCTTCTCTGATAATGCCGGCGACGACGCAATAATGTAACCTACATTGTAACGTCTTCTAGGCCTATGTGACACAACGTTAGTAATGCTACTAAGACTCATTGACAACACTTTTTCCCGCGTGCAGTAGGGATCAATTGTGGGTTGGGGAGGGGGGTTCTATTTTTTTGTTATGGGCCTTACAATAGAAATGGGATTTGAGGACAAACCATTCTTTCCTTGGATATAGTCAAAACTGCTTCTTATATCCTATATATTGTTATAATCGTCAGGACCATTATATGCTACCATTGTTGTTAGGGGGCGTGGCCTGAATACGTTCAGGACGACGGGAACCAATCAGATCAGGCCCCGTCCGTGTGGTACAAAACAATGTACCACACGGTATGTACCACATGCCTCCACATACAAATATTATGTGATAAACACTTCACCGTGGAGTAATATACTGCCCCAATGAACACCAAGGGACACCACCATTGCATTACCCAATCCCTACCGCCACCATAATGGCCCCCTCACACTATCCGACAAACGACGAGTCGGGAGGTCTAAGACGGGAGACGGTCTCCGACGACCGCTCACACTAGCCGACTTGAGTCGGGAGCACGGCGACTAGAAAAGAGTGTTTTTTGTCGTCGTAACCGTTACAACAACGGTTGTAACGGTTAGTACAGCTTGTTCTTTTACTTTTTTCTGAGTCGTAGGCCCCTCGACTCGTCGTAGGCCTCCCGACGACCGCTCACACTATCAGACCCGATTCAACGTTTGAATCTGGCGTTTTGTCAGCTGAAACTGCTCCCGACGGCCCCTCCCGACAGGAAAATCCGTCTTAGACCTCCCGACTCGTCGTTTGTCGGATAGTGTGAGGGGGCCATAAGGTACACACTAGATAGTAAACAATTCTGTACCCTGTATTGTATTCTATAACTGCACTTTTACTAAACATGTAATAACAATAGTACACACCTAAAACATGCCACAAACCTGTAAAAGTACAGGCCAAAGCATGTCCCCCAAATTGTCCAAAAGTAAAAGTAAGAATTCTAGGAAAAACAAATCTAAAACAGAAACCATTCAACCATGTCCAGCCATTGACTCAGACATTGCATGCGACCCAATTGTAGACTTGCCCCAGTTCTTTACCCAGGTTAACGCCATGACGCCTGTAGATCGCCAAACCGACCTAAATAATTTTAATCAATTGGTAAATAAACTCAAGGAACATTTCCAGAAGAAAACCCCAGATTCTGCACATACCAAAATCCAAGAGCTCGAATCAAGAATCCAGAAATTAGAGGAAGCATTAAAAAGACAAAACACAATCGCAGACAACCTTTTGTCAGAATCCACAGCAGTGTTGTATGATAACCAAGCTCTCAGGCTTAGGATAATTTGGAATCAAATGAAAGTATGCATGCATACACCATCAAGAAACTTGACAAAAAAACAGCAAAATTTAAAATCGAGATAAAACAACTCCTGACAAAACATTCAAAAAACACTGACAACAACATAAATCAATTTCTCAACAACCAACGACAACTCAACCTAGAAATTGATAAGCTAAAATCGGCCAAATCTCAACCTCATGTGAATTCCACAACCAATCCTACTGAATCCCCACAAATACCAATCCCTGGCAATTTGCAACAGCAAATAGACATACTAGAAGGGTCTATGACAAAATACAAAGCCACAACATCAAATCTACTCGAATGGAAAAAGGAATTAAATAGTAAAGTCCAATACTCTCACGATGAACTATCCAGAGTTAAAAGAAAGTTGAAAGAAAATTCTGACTTGATAACAACCCTTGATGCAAGATAATAAAAAAAATAAAAAAATTGATATTTGAGGGGGTCCCCGAAAAAATAGGTATGCATCCTGAAAACACAAAACAACAGATCTTGGCAATCATATGCACAGTTATGCCTAGATTTCCAGACCACCAGATTATCTCCGCCTATCGAGTAGGACAGAAAACCCCCCACAAACCAACGAAATGGGGCAAAACCTAGACAAATCCTACTACTATATGGCCTGTCATCTGGAGCAACTTGCGGAGGATGCCTCCACATGCCCATGGGAAGGCGTAAGGGCTTGGTCGCAAGCGTGTTTAGTTCTTATTAACCACGGTCTCGCAACATATCCTCAGGTCGGTAAAAACTCGTGAGCATCGTATACAGCCTCCTAGACACTGCTTTCATTACATTCTATATTATAATACCAAGGCAAGTACAATCTCTGACTGAGAGTCTAAGGAGAAGGTTCTGGTGTGTAGCAGCAATGAAGTCAGGAGCAAGTCTGCCTGTACACCCAAAACCCCTCGTCTTATATACCCTCATTCAGGTCCTGTAACTCCCTTGGTTACAAGTACATTTTCATATAAGATAGCAAGCAAAAACATGTCAAGGAACAGAAACATGTCTGGAAATATGCTAGAAAGCATGATTAATCCTATAGCTAACCCCCCCTCCCTGTCCCCAGCCTAGGCAGTAGCAGGCAGCTTAAATATGGGGAGAAAGCTTATGGTCTGTGAATTGGTTGAACCAGGTATACGTTTATTTAGGTACTGTGTGTAGGTCCCACATTGCGGCCCGCAGCCGAATTCCAGTTATGACATTGCAGGTAGACGTGCCCCATTCCCCACTGATCACTGTCTATTTTTATGTCTTACTGTCTACGTCTGTTGTCTGTTTATGTTTTACTGTCTATATGCCTATATACTAAAAATAACCCTAAACCTAACCTTAAATTGGTTGTCCTAAGTCTGTAAAGGGTCTGGTTTTAAGGTGAGGGATGTGGTAAGGGTCCCGCGCTTTGGTGGTTAGGGGATTTCCCCAAAGCTAGCGGCTGTGTACACGCTACAAAAATATGGGTCAGCGCTCAGAGTCAGACACACCAGGATGACCCGGACATTGCATTAAATAATTGATTCTTAATGCACTAAAACTAACCCTAAACCTAACCTTAAATTGGTTGTCCTAAGTCCGTAAAATTGGTTGTCCGTAAAGGGAATCTCGTTAGTTTAAGGGAGGGAGAAGTCGAAAGGGTTGCAATGTGGCAACTGAACACAGTGCCAGCAACTCGGTAACTACGAGCGGTAACCAAGGAGAAGTATGCTCTACTGAAAAGGTTGCAATTCCGGGTCATACAATCATATGGGCAAACCAGCACACATACTCAGGTAAAAGTAGTTCCCTCTTGTCCTTTCGAACCATCTTATACATAGTTGTGGGGAGAGATGTTTCGGCAGTTGTAAAGGATGATATGAACTTCAACATACCTCTTGGATTTGCCAATTTGTCTGAATCTCTGTATGCTGAGGATAGCTCTCTCTAGGAGGGGGCAGATCCTGATCGTCGTTGGAGAATATAGGCTGAGCTTCCTGAATCGTAGGGAAGTGATGATATAATGTTCCCATGCACAAATGAAGAAATCATATGCTAGGATACAGGTTCATGTCCCCATGTTATCTGGACTGGTATGAAATCACGGGCGGAGAAACCCCATCAACTGAAGACATTATAGGAGAGAGATAAGAAGTTCATAATTGATCTGAAAAGGGAAAAATAAAGAAGATCTCAGGCGGGATCTCAGGACACTATCAGAGATCAACTGATTGAGAATGATCATCTACTATTAAGAAGAATCACTGTCTATTTACGAGACCAGCAGCCCCTGTCGGTATGGGAGTTCGCCGCCCCATAGCCGTTGTGCAAGGCTGAATGTCAACCGAACAAATAGAAGTGCATGGTATGTAACTGGACTGGACATGGACTGGACGCTTTAATTCATTTTATAAGTATAATTAAGGTCAAACGAAATGCGATGCATATAATCCAAATGAATCTATAATAATACAAATTTCATTAAAAATGTTGTGGAAATAATGAGTGGGAATAAAGAGTTAACTGCATTATATGCAAATAAAATATGCCAACTAATGAAGTTTTTAACTAATCCATTTCTTTTAAATACTTCCCTGTACATAAGCCACAGCATGCCGTCTTTGATATAATCTTAGCACTGGCCAAGATCGACTTTCAATTGACTGATATGATTATTTTTCCGAAATAACTATATTATGGAAATCAATAAATCGTCAATAATACTATAATTATACAAACATTATAAGCAACCAGTTGTCACTAATTGTATGAGGTAACAACTAGTCGGATAAACACACATGAAGTATTCCAAAGACAGGTGTTATTTTAACAAGCTTAGTGTTGCGGTATGCAGTTGATATTCGTTACCCTATTCTTTTGGTGAATGCCCCCTAGTTTAGCGGACAAAGAATACCTCTGCATGGATTGCTCGCGAACAATGGCTTATTAACGTTCCAATGGATTTTGTTGGTCATTTTATTTCGCCTCAGTGACGGTCCCCTGACGGTACTAACGCGTGTCGCATGATGCACAGCCATCTGGACCTGTATTTCTACTCCCCGCCAAAACATCGCCGACTATCACAGAGAAAATCTCCAAAGGAAAAAGCGACATGCCTATTAACATGTTCCCATTATAATTATTGCCATGTTATGCTTACGGAAAGAATATTATTGTTGTATTTTGAAGTTCCATGTGTTTTATTTTACTCTTCTGTTAATCTTCACTAATGTGGTTGCCTGTTTCTAGAAGTTAGAATGACCGCTAAAGAGTTAAATAATGGGATGATTTGCACTCCGAGGGTGACAGGGTGTAATAGAGCCTTCAATCACATTGCTCATCGCATAACGATCCCACTTGGGTAATTTTAAAGTGATTTTACCCATCTTTAGATCCAGAGGCCGCTGAAGTTAAGAATGGATCAGCTGGGCTTAAGTCAGACGTCTTAATTTCTCCTGTCGGCAGGTAGCAGCAAAGTCTACTCGCCCCTTTGTGTGACAGTTCATTACCCTTTGCACGGCGCTAGTCTCTAGCCAACTCTGATCTGTTACTGCATGTTGGATATATAGAATATGCTTCTCCCTATTGTTCTGAAGTCTACCTAGTGTAGTGCCATATACCGGTAAACTCTTGATGAGTCACTTCATTACATGGAAAGCTATTAATAGATCCTTTAGTATGAAAGAAATTGCCCGTGACAGGCGAATTTTTTCATGTACTTCTTGCATACAGCTCAACCTTTGGCAGTTAGCATACATTTTTAAAGGGCAAGTTGCTCTAAACATTCTTTTTCTGGGCTCAACATTGATAAGGAAAAGGCATTTTGAAGGGAAACCACAGACATATATGTACTAGTAATGCCGTTCCATTTTAATCATCAATTATAACTTTGCCTATATCGGTCTTTTTAACCCCTCAATTACATCTCATTATCGTACGTGTAGTACATAATAACATTATCATTCGTACTTTCTTCTAAGTATTACACATGCTATGGGGATGTGAATAAAAACAAATTGATAACAACGTTCACACACAGGAGGAATAGCCTACAATGCACAAGTAGTGTGCTCATTTTATAATCATACAGGTAATACAATGAATAATATATCATCATATCTAATTAAGTGTATTGTCGGGATCGTCTACAGGTATTTTATTCTATTTTCTTCGATTTTATAGGTAATTTACATGAGAAGAAAGGGAATTTGTAAGAATCAAAGCGAAAAAGCTGTCCCTATCCATTGCACATATTTCATCATCAGATTTAAGAGAATCTCTAGAGGCGATTCATAGTGCACCCCGACCAGCCCGTGCCGTCGCGCCATCTCTCTCCAGGGAACTGTACTATGAACCATACACAACAGCAGACGACATTCGCCCGCCCTCTGCACAAGCTCGAGGAAGTGCGGAGTTAAGTACTCATGGAGCCAAGTCATTCATCTTACTTCTAAAAACTGTTATTATAACGACACATAGTAGCTATCATAAAGGATATCTCTCCCAGTACCGGTCGGTTTGGAAGGTTAGTGAGATATTTACGTTCTAACCTTCGCATGATCGTTGATTACCTAGGGATCTACACGTGGGTGTGTACGAGTTGAGTTGTTTCGGTATTCACCCATCGTCATTCCGTCGGTTGGCCAAGCTGTGCTAGAGGCCCCATTACCCTCAGCCCGCTTACACATGCAACTACATGAGGCAAGTGGAACATTGCCCGTTGAATGTGTTTTAGTGAGCAACTTTCTCTGATTTCATCAAGTTTTCTCTTCGCTGAATTAGCAGATACTGAGCTATACTGGGAATTACATTCACATTGATCGTTCCGGATAATCTAATCCTACTAGGGAAATGGTATTTGGAACCTTTTATTTGAACCAATTCGTAAGCTATTATAATTGTAAGCAATTCATGATATACATAATCCATGGACAATTACTCACCCATAATTGGTCTGGGAGCTTGGCACATTATATGCCATCCTTTGGTACCATCATTGATGCAATCGAGTTCAACATTGAACTCTATGTTCCATTAATTCATGGTGTTGTGGGCGTATAACTAAATTGAGAAGAGCAATGAATTGTCATGTCCATCATAAATATAGTGTGAGGACAATACAAGGCTAGTTGTTCTATGCAACCGTAGTCCTATATGAATACACGCGGTTGATATTAATTTCTATGAGATGTTATGTTGTATACCTCTCATTCGCGCTCTCTCTCTCTCTTTTCAGTTCATTTTTGCGGAGGTCCACGTGAGGAACTCTTTCTATTTACCAGACTTGATGCATAGAAGAGAAGACCATTTTGAATTCAATCAGTCAATCTGGATTAACCCTCATTGGAATGAAGAAGAAATGACTCTTGTGAGCAAAAAAAGAAGAAAATCTGATACATGCTGAGGTATATAATGAGGATAAGCTTTTAACCCAGAAGGATCTATCAAAGTGTATAACATACATCGATTGTTAACGCTCTATATATGTGTGTAGCGATCACCCCTGTGTTGGCAAATCATCACTGAACTATATGCTAAGGAACACAACGAATAAGTTGGAATGTTGAATTGCTCGTCCGAAGATAGGCGACTTCTCCTCATCCATGACCTTTCCCAGTGAAAGATGCTGCGTTAGTGGATTATTAATTTTGATAAGTGAATATCTGGCTGTTTGGAAGTGATAAAAATTGCACTTATCGAAAAAATTGATCTGATAACGTTGCCAGCTTTCCCCTCCGCGTCCCCCCTCCCACTTCCCGTTCCCTCCCTCTCCCCATTTACCTGTCCCTCTTTCCTGAAATATCCTCCTGTGGTGTGAGCAGGGTCTTGAATGGGCCGGACTTCCTGTTTCGTTACTAAGGCTGTTGTCAAGTCACAATCACCAACGTCATCTCTCTTCTCTGGAGGGGGACATGTGGGCAACGACTTCACCATGTCGACACCGATTGGAATTCTATGGGCTCTGCTGTCCCTCATGGTGGCCGGCACGTGTTCCTTCAGCTTCCTTCAGCCTTTCTGGTTCCTCCATCCAGAATCGCTCAACTCTTTTGGGATGTACTCTTACTGTGTGCGGGACACAAGGATTAAGCCCGTGTCGCAGGTGTGTGGGATTTATGGGGGCTTCTTCCACTTCTCCAACCTCCCGTCCAATGCTTGGCAAGCGGCCTGCGTTTTGTACGGAGGTGGATGTGCCTTTCTGTGCCTCGGAGCTTTTCTGGCTATGATCTGTCTGTGTATGCCTACTGTCTGCGACAAGAGACTGGCTATTTTTACAGGATATGTGCAAACGATGGCAGGTAAGTGATCATTTAGTTATATAGCTCCATGTCATGCAAATCCCCAACGGTGAATTATAAGGAGAATTATCTCAATGTGTATGTATACATGCAATGAAATAATATGATGTAAACAGGCCAATATTGCAAAATAATGATTTTAAGTGAATGATTAATATCTGTTAATCATTAATTAATATTTGTAACAACGGAGCATATGGTTCAAATAATGGTACTGTCTACTGCATTTAAGAAATATTTCTTTTTTTGTTATTCACGAAGAAAGATTATAATCTTTAGGGGTCGAACTTATAATGAGACATACTTTCATTGACATACAACCATGTTTCCACACACAATACTGATGTCTGTGCCCCAATACTATTATTGTGTAGTAAACACGGGAAGGCAACTGGAAAGACTGCCTTGCCCCAGGCGGGAATCGGACCCATAAACTCCATATTACATGTCTGGTGCTCATAGCCCTGTCCTATTACCTTAATCATACCAACCATATTTGTCCGGGGTATACAGTATTTCCGGGGGTTTAGGTTCGAAGTTCACATGTACATACATCAACTGGATGAGTACGGTATACATATGTTCCTAGGAAATGGGTAAGATAACGGACTTGAGATCACAGTATAATTAGACATTGAAACACGTCCCAGCTTTAAAAATCCTGAAAGTGTTTAGTATTTTATAAATATAAAGACTTCAAAACATTTGTTTTCGTTAGGACAAGAGCAGTAATATCATTAGCACTATTTGAAGACCAACATTACTTTTAACTTTTAGGGGTCAGGTGATTCCCATTAACACTTTTAGCCTTATATATAAGCTACTTATATATATATATTAGTCTTAGCCTTGTGGTTACGCTTATCGCTGTATGCGATGAACTGCAACGCTCAAGAAATGTGGCCTTCTGGACTAGACTGGATTGTTTGTTTTTATCTGTGGTAGTAATTGTAACACTACACAGAGAGCTATTGACACCACTTGCCATGGATCGGGAAACCACTCAATTGTCCTGAACAATATAATTATTGCTAAGTAGTGCGCTATGTTTTTAAGCAATGGATACTTAGCCAAATATCTGACTCTATTTTATTGATGGTTCATGTGAATTCCTCCTCATCTTGAGGTTAATACTGTTTGAATCGTCAATTTATATATTTTCATACCTAATATTCCCAATTGGATGCCTGTAAAAAGTTTGTAACAAGTGGCAAATTAAACGTCGCTTTAATTGATAGAACAAATGGGTTAAATTCATCTTCCTACACTTGACCACACGTGCTTAATGGACGTAACTATAGGCCCTTCCCTTTTTATCGATTATCTTTTTGAACATGTTGATATAATATGTTGTATTAAACCGACATTTTGATGTATTATATAACATTTCCACAAACACAAAACATCGCGAAACCCACAACAAATAGTGTCCCTGTGAATGAAAACTACACCCGTTAGAGCCCTACCATATAGTAACTCTCAATATTTTCATTGACATTGATGACAGGTAACAGGTTATGCGAAATATAATTAGTCACTCACACTAGTTATGCGAAATATAATTATATGTAACCGCGAATATATCAGTCTATACAGTATAGCCTACTCTACACAATCTGTGATCAGAACATGGTAAAATAATACCAATGTGTTCTCAACCATTTTTCGACAAAAGAAGACCGTGTCATGAACGAACAATTAAAGATAATATCTTTTCTCAATTGATCATAAGTCCATTAAAACTTTCTCAGTTTAATCACATACGATTATAACCAATCAAACCATGTCCCTTCCAGTGACCACATATGTAAAATAGATTGAATAAGTTTGGTTTTAACCGCACCTGATGATCCCAACTACATGTATCACTCCTCCTGGCCGTGGATCTTAGCGGTTTAGAATCTATAGTGTAAATACTATTCTTGTAACTTCCCTGCATTAAAATATATCCATATAAACCAATCCTCTAATTTAATATCAATGAACTTGGAATGTGAACAAAGTAATTCAACGGTAGCATCCTTTGTGAATTAATAGAAATTCAACTTCAACTGAAGATAACTACAAATGACCATGTAACATTTCCCCTTAAGGAACATACCCTCAGTAGTGCGTAGCACCTTAAAACTATTTTTTAAAAAGAGAAGGTGTGATAGCACCGATACTATGTACTAGCGAAATAGTAATGCGTATCTCTCAGACATGTTTGAGTGATGCTACAGGAGACAGGACTATCAGATCACTGGGGCTAGTCCTTGTACTGATGAGATGAACCTCGTTATTCAAGTTTCCAAATATTTGGTTCGAGATAATAAGAGGCAGGAGGGACCACGGCCATGAAAGTTTTATTGGTTCTGTTTTGGATTCTGCGCCTCAACATGTTTAGACGAATGTGTGCATTCTCTGGGGCAAGCATGATCTACACCCGAGGAGATCCTATTTAGATGAAGCACCTTTAATCAGATGTCTCTAGTAGTTTCAGCTGTTACGCTACATGCTTGTATATTTATTAAACTTGTCAGAGTCAGCATGAAAAGAAACTTAGAAAGCAGCACGCATGGGGCAAACACTATAGAGGAGGCCAGGGACTGATCTGACTGATGTATAGATCCACATGTGCCTGAAGCTGCAGATGGCTTTTGGCGCAACATATATCACGGTGTATAAGCCCATAGCTTGATATAATTATAGTCCGAAACTAAGTACACAGGACTTCCTAGGAAAGAGGGTGTTTGCTTTGCCATAAGGCCATGACCATACTGCGCTGAGTGCTGCATAATCACGGCCAGTAATTAGACAACATTACGGTTAATCCTGGATGGTATATTAACTGCTAGAGCTTGGCAGGGAAGACACCATGCGGCAGCCAACTCCGAGCGTGTGTTACTGCTCGAAATTGGGTCTCCTCTCCTCCGTTGACTGTGCAGTACTTACTCTATCCTAATTAGACAGTCTTAGTTAGTGAGTCATCTTGATGTAATCTTATCTTATTGTAATATCTCTCTTTCCCCGGTTTATCCCATCTCCCCTTGTTTTCACAACGTTATTAAACTTCATTGCTAGACACACAGTCTATTGATTGATATTCACTTATTTCATTCACAACTACTACTTGGCATAAACAGCGTCTGTCATCCACTCAGCCTATATTACCTTGCAACTCCCAGGGGCGGATCCAGGAGGTGGACTTTAGGGGGGGCACAGGCAGTCCTCATTTAGATCATTTATGTGTGGTGGGTGGGGGCTAATTAGCTCAATTTTGTACAAATAAAGTTGTTAGTATGCCAAAAAATGTCTTTAAAATACATAAGAGCCCTTCATTTCAGAGGAATAATTCTGGCAAAACTTTCCTTGCTAAAACTAAAGATAAAAATGTTTAAGTTGCCTGAGGCTGAGATGAGATGAATGCTACTGGTTATGAAAAAGAAACTTAAAAAAATGGTCTAAAATAATGACCCAACAGTGTCATAGCCATCATATATGGGTCCAGGGTCATGGTCACCCAGGAAATTATTTTTAGAAAATGAGTGCCAGTTGAGCACATTCTACAGGGTTTTGAGCCTCAGATCTAAAATTACTGATGCACTTTGAAAATTACTGATTTTTAAGGCCTTTAAAAACACACAATCAATATTAGTGATTGTGGGAACCCTGCCTTGAACTGTTCTTAATTGAGTAGGAGAAATATGGATCTTCATTCAGGGTTCTCCTAAAAATATTATGAGAGTGTAACTAACATCTAGGGGCCTGCAGGGGATATGATCCCCCAGGATTTTTTTTATTATATTGAGTACTGTTTTAATGCATTCTGCTGGTTTTCAGGCCCATCAGGACAATCTTTTAAGGTTCAGAAGGTATAGATAATATCAAACTATTTTTACTGTTACCTTAAAGATATTAGCAGGCAATGATTCTTACATACAATAGTAGAGGTTTTCCGAAGAATAAAAAGAAGGGAATAGCCCTGCATGAAAAAAATGAATGAATGAAAAATCATAATAGTATAATGTACATCAGGTGAAGTTGCATGAATATTATGTTGTGTACTAAATCAGTAGAGGGAAAACTAAATTGATATAGTGATAAATCATAACTTCAAACTGCAATTAGCCTATTAGGAGAATTATAATCTTTTGCTCTAATCTTAAATGTTCCCTAAAAAGGATATGTAATATACAATTCACTTCAACACCATATTCTGCTGAGAATGTGCAGGGAAAATGTATATTTGAATTTCTAAATATGTGTTTCCCTATCTGGCATGCCATTTAAATGCTGGAGATATTTCATGTAATGTAGGAGTAATTGCTCAAATGCATTGATGAATTCAAGATTAGGAAAGACTATGGGAATAAAATATTACATGGTGTATTGACATGTTAACAGTGCAATATGTTCACTTTGCCTAGGACAGAATTTCAGACTTCTGAAATTCAAATCATATTCAAATTCAAATAATCATTAAGGTAGTCTATTGCAGTAATTCTTTTTACCTTGTTGTGATATATCCAGTGATATGAGCATTACAATGCTTGTTTAATATTAGAGTAGGCCTAGTAGGCTACTGGACACACTGCATCTTGGTCCAAATGTATTTGGACAACATGACCCAGGCATCAAAACTATTCAGCTAGCATACATTATGTCAGGAACACAATCGGTAATCCCATTTAACATATAATTTTAATTCATGGGGATGCTGTTCCAAAGTATTGGGTCTTTGTATATATGAGTCAGATCTTCTGAAAATGTACAATAGTCAGATCTACACATTTAGTAAATTCTGTTAAATTAAGGTGAAAAATGGCCAATACTAGGTATATCCGAGTATATGTGATATCGCCTTGATTCAAACTATCAGTTTGATTATATTGAACAGAATTTTGAACCTCACTTTTGTCTTAAATATGGATTATTTGAGAAGATAGATGAAGGCGAATTGTACATTTTCTGGCGATTTCACTTATATATGAGGGATCTTTGATTTGCTTTTCATTGTTTTGCATTGGAACTATCAAAGTTTGGCCTCAAATATTTTTTTATGAGGTTGGGTCTAGGGGGGGCACGTGCCCCCCAGGCCACCCCCTGGATCCGCCCCTGACTCCATACATTTATTTACTGTAAACGTATTTCTTTTGGCGCAGATAAATTTGCGCGCACTTGACTAAGTACGTTGATACCTTTTCGCGCGGATTTAAATTCGCGCAGCATGGCAGCCTCACACCTTGTTTATGCAATAATTATACCTTTCGCGCAGGATTTATTTTCACGCACAGAGGTCTGAGCGCCAAAATAGCGGAAATAAATACTGCGGGAACATCAATACGTTTACAGTATTATACCAGCCCCACCCAATATAAAGTTCGATGTAAAACGATGCATGCAGATCATGGCCCCACTATCAATTTCTTTTTCAATTTCAAACTCTTTTTTTCTGGTATTGTATGAATAACCTATAAGCACTTGCAAATCTGATTTCCAAATGGTCTCGAAATGATTAAGAAAGTATATGATGGACCTATGGGGACAATCCTTGGGGAAAATGGAGTTTAACCTACCCGCTGAAGGAGCGATCGAGTGAGTGTTTCAAATTGTATCAAAACAAACACTGTAGATTTGCGGCTTCAGTACACATACATTTATGTTAATATAAGTGGTGAGCATTATTTGTTAATCCCCCCCGACACACACACACACACACTTCCATGAATTTGTTAAATTATACTCATTTTTTTAAATCCAGCTTTAGTAGGGAAACTATTATATTGTATGCCAATATTCCATTTCTATATTATATGTTCAGCGAGAGGATAAAGGAACCATGCCATAATTACTATATCATCAAAAAAGCTTTCTCGCATGAAAGAGCTAGTATCACATGCTCAGTTACATATATGGGTAAGATTTTCAGAAAATGTACAATTCAACATCGCCAATCTTCTCAAATAACCCAAATTTCATACGAAAATAAAGTTAATACAGTTCAACCTAGCCAAACAGATTGCTAGAATCAATGCAATGGCAAATATGTATCAAATTTACCTATAGTATTAGCCAAATCTCAGCCTAATTTTGTCAGAATTTACTAAATGTGTACATCTGCCAATTGTACATTTTCTAAAAATCTTAGTTACACATATAATTATGTTGAAAAGCGTTTCACCGTGATAGGGCACCTGTCATGCCATGACCTCCCTTAAGCGATATAGCTAGCACAGCTGGGTCAGTAGTATGTGTCCGGTGCGAACTTTTAAATCTTCCTAACTGATAATCTATAGAGTCAGTAGCTGTATACACCTGTTTTCAACACTAAATGGAAAAATATTTGGTGGATGAAACCTCACTGAAGCTACAAGATGATGTAGCTTCCAGCATGTGCAACATAAAATAAAATCGGATATTTTTGTGATACGCATAATATTACCTATTTTATCGATGATTTGGGATTTTCTTGTCATATGCATTATTCAGTATTATCATTTGAATCACTTTATCATTTATGTACATGTGCCTATATCATGAGTACATCTATATGTTTGCATGTGTGTGTATAATAATATGTATATGAGTGCACATATGCGTACATATGTATATTGTAAGCGAGCACTTTTCCCTCTTTGACCCCTTTATTTTTATGTAATTACTAGCCCTTCATTATCCCTCTAAATTAGGTCCCTCCTTTGTTAATTACCCCTTCCCTCCTATCTTACCCCTCCTTCCCTTTGTTTATAACTCTTGGCATGGCTGGGGGTGAGGTAGGGAGTCTGCCCCCAGAGGTTACCCATGCCACGCGCCCAGATATGCCCTTGGTCTCCTCCCCCAGTAGCATGGTTTGACATGAACCATGTCAGCGCTTGGCCCGGGCCACGCGACTAAAGTGTGACCTTGGTGGGTTTTCCCCAGTAGGATGGCCCGACATAGGTCGGACCCTCTTCCATGATAGCCCCCTTCCCTCTTCCCCCAAGTATATAAGGCAGTTGTCTTCCCCCATTAAAAAGGAAAAACAAGCTAACCAGCGAGCCAGTAACCAGAGTGTGAGAGAGAGCTGCTCTCAGTGAGCATGGATTATTAGTTAGTCTGTAGTGTAGAGATTAGATAGCTGGATTTTACCTCATGGAACTAGAAAGGAGTTAGAGAGGAGAGCCGACTGGGATTATGCTCTGCCTCTAGTGAAACATCTATCTGTACCCTCTGTCAAGTCTCAGGACTCTATTATGCATGCACGGATTGGTGTATTTGCGGGGACTTGCTTGACTCTGCATTGTGTGTGTGTGTATGTAACATGGATCTACTGTAACCTCCTGATTGATAAAGGTGAGAAATAAACCTTGATACTGTACTTTGGAATTGACTCTACTTCGTTCTACGTCCTCGCTGCGCTTCCGCCCGCTACCACTAATTAGGATTAAGCACCAGGAGTAGTAACTAGAAGCCCAGAGCTAGTCTAAATGTAAGGTCTAAAGGAATATCTGCAACCGCATCTCTCACAAGACCCCATCACCGATCGTTATCGCTCACTCGCCACTTCCCCTATTCCCCCCTTCCCACCCACTAGGAGAAACCATATCTCACCCCACTATGGCCAGTAATAGCCCAGCACCCTTCCAAGATGCCCCGACCTCCCCACTGGCCGACAGGTTCGCCGATTATCTGCCCCCTCCCCCTCCTACAGCGGAAGAACTCGACCGGAACAACAATAGACCCCGGCGCTCGCATCCCTATCATCTTAGGACCATGCCAGACGACTCACCCACCCCCTCCCTCTCCCATATCGCACCCCCTCACCACTCTTGACCCCCTCACCGACCCCCTCACTGACTCCCCACCCCCTCTCTCCATCCTCCCCATACCTCGGGTAATGGCAGCGACCGATTAGCGCCTCCAGAGTTGGAGCGCTCGGCACGAGCAGCTCAGGCACCGGTGACCGGCGGCAGGCTAGGGCGCGAGGCTGGCATGAGACTGCCCGCCCTTGACCTTGGCCCTCCGAGGCTGGACACTGGAGAGCTGGACCGAGCGAGTGATTCGACAAGAGCTAACAATATGTACATGTAGACATGCACGTATAGCTTTTTTTTTTTTTTTTTATTTCATTTGGAAGGCCAGTTACATTAAATTGAAATTAAAGTTACATTAAAGTTACATTAAATTGAAATAAGATGTATCTATAAAGACGCAAGTGTGCCCTACCCGGGTGTCTTAGTGCATTGCCTTAGGAGACCATAGGGGTCGAACATGTTTTACAATCACCGAAATGTGACTAAGTCGGTAAAGAAAATAATAAAAGAAAATAAAACAATCCAGTCCATCAAACTTTGACTTACTCTTTTCACCTTATATACGGATAATTTATTTTCTGGTGAGGTAAGAGCATCACAATAATCATATACTGGATAATTATATGAAGAATTATAGCCTCCATTAGAGGGTTGATACGACTTATGTTAGACGTGTACAACATAAAAAACATACGATTGGATATCAAAGTCATTCCGGGTTGGTTAGAGTTGGGATACTTTCAACCAGGGTTATCAGTGTTATAGTTCTCCCAGTATTTCTTTTTCACCTCTTTAATAAAGGTCTCTCTATCTTGTTCCAACCTTAGCTGTTGGGGAAGGTTATTCCATACTTGTTTACCTTTGTAAAAAACGCTCATCCTAGCCTTTTCACTCCTCACCCTTCTCAATTTAAACATTTTGTCTTGCCTATTTCGGAGGGGCCTATCACCAGCTTCCAAAATTTCATAGTTATCTTGTCTGTCGAATATCAGTTTGAGAGATGTGATTTTGGCTCTCTTTTCAAGGGGCAAGAGCCCGGCCTGAGAGCTTCACCAGTTCATGATTAGATTTGTCATGACCAAAGGAAACTCGTTCCAGATATTTTGAATTTTCTTCCTCATTTCTTTACCGAGGTTCAGGATTAGAAAATTGGAAAATTCCAAAATTGGCAAGACGTATGTCTTCATGATCTGACAACAAATCGTATCGTTCATAAATTTTCTTCTACGGCAAATATCCCCAATCTTCCAGTTCACAGTTTGTAATTGTTTGTCAAAATGTTCTTTGCACGATAGACTTTCATTTATGATCGTACCCAAGTATTTGAACGAACGAGTTCTCTCAATGACCACACCCTTACACAGAAGATCCTGGAAGTTTTTCAGAACATTTCTGCTGCCGAAGAGTTGATACTTTGTTTTTTTGACATTAGGTTTCAGAAAATTTTCATCACACCATTGTCTGTATTTTGTAATGTTTTTTGGGGCTTTTTCATGAAGATCTACATGGTTTTCGCTTTCAACAAGTATCACCGCATCGTCAGCATATAAAATAAGCTGACCTGGAAAATCCATATCCTTTAAATCATCGATAAAAATGTTAAAGAGGAGGGGGGCTAATAGGGAGCCCTGGGGTACCCCATTTTCAACCGCTGTAGTATTTGTTCTAATCTTCTGGTATCTAATAAATTGGTACCGATTGGACAGAAAGTTTTTGATCAAGTTAACCAGTGTTTCTCCTAACCCAATTTCCCTTAATTTCTGTAGGAGTAGAACATGTGGTACCGAATTAAAGGCCTTTTCGAGGTTGAAATATATGGCTGACAAGACTTTCTTTTTTTCCAAACCATTAAACATGTATTCAAGTACTTCATATACTGCATCATTGGTCGAGCAACCTTTCCTAAATCCATATTGGGTCTTCAGAAAAAATTCAGAGTTTTCTAGATGTTCGTATAACTTGTCGTACATAATCCTCTCAAGTATCTTACTGACCATAGGAACCAGGGTGATTGCTCTGACATTGTCAACGTACAATAGATTACCTTGTTTGGGGATTAGTGTTACTGGAGCTATCTTCCAGTCTTGTGGAATAGTCCCTTCTGTGATAATCCTGTTCATTAGTATACAAAAAAAATTCCTACCAGTGTGAAGGGAATTTTTGAGCAGTCGGGCATCTACATCAATAAACCCAGAGCTTTTATGGTGGTCTAATTTGGAGATGTACTTGATGATTTCATTCTCTTGAACATTTGGTCTTAGGACTTCCGGTTCGCGCCTTTTTTGAAAGAAAGTGTCTAGCTCCGCTCGGAGCATTAATGGTCTCTTTTTTTCAGGATAAAGGTTTGAGCTGCTCCTTCGCAAGGGGTAAAGGACTGTAAACCATCGAGGATCCAGTGGAAACTCGATATTTGAATTGCCAAGTGACAGATACTGAGATATAAACAAGAAAAGAATTAAGCTATCGAGGATCACAGATTATCGCCCAGGGCGCCATTGTTGCCTCCTCCCGGCAGAGGCTGGAGGAATCGAAGAAGCTAAGAACTATTGATTTAACGAACTAAAAGTTAGTTGAAATCGCCAATACGAAACACAAAAGCAGGGAAGTGATAAGGATATTAACCAAAATATACACATCAAGCCTCAAAGCACAAAGGATTATCGACGGATTAACCCTGGAAGCGACCACGCTGCCTGGGAAAATCTTGTACTATACCTGAAGTAAAAAGGAATCACGAAAGGATATATTAATATCCAAGTGGCACCCCACTCCAATAAAGGACAAATAGTTAAAGCTGTACGGATTTAATGTGGTAATAATCTAGGATTACGAACAATTTTATAACAGATTATCTTCGACAGGCATTGAACAGGTAACGCCATCTTGAGGAATAAGCTGTAAATAACAGAAATCTAGTGCCGTGAAATTCCACCAGGTGGAGCCATCCCCTTATATCTTGAAGGCTAAAGCCGTGTACGGAGGTTCACATTATAGACTCAAAACTCTTTTTGTCCCTTAACAAGAAGACAAAATCGATACAATGGTAGTCAAACTTTGTTCCAAAAGGATTTAACAACTTTTTCACGACAAATGTCAAACACAGAAGCCGAAATATCAATATTAGACTTGGTCGATAACCTCATCGGAGTAAACTGGAAGTGTTAGACGGCCATCTTGAATAAAGGGTAAAAAATCAAAACACCATAAGAATAACCAAACAGAATATCATCCTAATACCCGGTGCAACGCAAGCTATCCATGTCGAAGAGCCGCTTTGAAAACGATAGCAAAGGCCAGGGAATTAAAAGAGACCTTGACGGCTCTCCGGAGCAGCCAGATAAACAATTGAAGATCGTCAGACGCAATAGTGACGACCAAATAAAATCAAATATGGCTAATGCGAATGGTTTGAGCAAATCTAACAATGAAGGTACCAGGAGTAAAAAAGAAACAAACCGGGACTAAGAGATCTGATTTTCTCTCTGGCGACAGATCAACAGGAATCGAATAGGAAAGCCCAGCTAAAGTACAACGCTGTATTAGCTAGACTGGATCAACTTGATAACCTAGAACAAGAGGTAAATACCATCAAAGAAGGGTGTCAGTACAGGGATGATGAGATGACGAGGTTTGAAGAAAGATTGAAATTGCAAGAAAACAAAATGGTTGTAGTTGAAGAACATATAGCCCAACCAAGAGATACCGACTATCTACATGAACAGCAGGATAGAAGGGAAAAGGATCAGGAATATATTCTCAAAGAAACTCAAAAGTTGGAGAGAAATCTGCTCATTCTCGGAATCAAATCTGGAATAGGCGAGACTCAGGAAGAGTTAAATGATAAAGTCGACAACGTAATCATGAATTACTTAAACCTGGCGGACATCAAAGTCGTAAAGGCTTTAAGGGTAAGCACAAAGCAAGACATGCCAATTAAAATCGAATTAAAAACCATTGATCAAGCTAGACAGGTGTGTGAGGCCAGATCAAGGCTAAAACAACACAACGAGGAAAACGTAGAAAAGGGGAAGGGCATGAATATTCGCAAGGATACTCCCCATATAGTACGACAGAGGTTGGCAAAAGTTAGAGCTATAGCGAGTGCTGCAAAAGACCAAGAATTTAATGTTGAAATGTTTGGAACGAACATCAAGATTAATGGGATATATTACAGGCACGATCAGCTGTATGGTGTTCCTTCTTGCCTGTTACTGTCCAATATCTCCAAAAAACAAGACGACAGAGCTATAGTGTTCTTTACAGCAGAGAACCCTCTATCCAACCACCACAAGTCGCCATTCAGAATTGGAGGACAAAGATACGAACATGTAGAACAATATTTGTTTTTCCAAAAAGCAAAAATTGCTGGTGACCCAGTAAAGCAAGACCTCGCCATGGCCACAAAAAATCCTGTGGAGTGTAAGAGGTTCATGGCTAATGTGGAAGACCCCAAAAATCGATGGAAGGATCACAGAGAGGAAACCTTATTGCAAGCCATCAGAGCAAAAACTAGACAAAGTGATCTAGTAAGAAATTATCTAATCCTCACCAAAGACCGTGTCATTGGAGAAGCTTCCCCCACAAGCAAGCTCTGGGGTATAGGCATGGCATTAGACGATCCCAACGTGTTGGATAAAGATTCGTGGCCCCCAAACAGAAACCTGTTAGGCAAAGCATGGATGAAGGTCAGAAAGGAACTAGCCGACGACATGCAAAGCCAACAAGACCAGACTGATTCTGAAACACCCATGGACGTAGCAGCTCTGCCGAAATAACTTTTGAAAATCTGTGTCATTATTGAAGAATGAACTATCGCCAAAATGAACCCCAAGTCTCCAACGAACAATTCCTCAACAATAAAATTTATCTCGCTAAACATAAATGGTTTGAACAATGTTATCAAAAGAAAAGCAGTGTTTACATATTTTAGCTCTTTTACAAACACTATTATTTTAGCTCTTTTACAAACACTATTGTAGCCCTTCAAGAGACCCATTCAAGTGAAGCGAAAACAATGATATGGAATTCGCAATGGAAGGGACAAATTTATTATTCTCATGGAACTACTGCATCCAGGGGGGTTCTTTTCCTTATTCCAAAAGAGCTAAAGAAAATGGTAATATCTAGCCAAGCAGATAAAATGGGAAGGTGGTTATAATTAACAATGCAGATGAATGGTTGTACATCGTGTGTATTCAATATATATGCCCCTACTGCTGATAAACCTGAGGAGCAATTACTATTACTAAAGGCAATAGGGGCGAAAGTACAAGAATGTCAACATGACAATCTTATAATGTTAGGCGATTTTAACGCAGATATATCTTACAAACCAAACAGTGTCCAAGGGATCAAATTAAGAGATATGATAGGAGACCTTGATTTAAATGACACAATCGATTCAAAATCTGCAGGACTACCTGCTTACACTTGGTCAAGATTAGAACAAAACTCTAGGTTGGATTATATATTTGTGTCTAACAATATAGCTAGCAAAGTTTTGAATTGTTCTACAACCTTTAGCCCACACTCTGACCACAGAGAGGTTCAGGCGGATATTCTTGTATTTAGACCTGAAAGAGGTAGAGGATACTGGAAACTAAATAATTTACTTTTGAATAATACAAAATTTGTGTACGAGGTTGAAAAACTTTGTGAAAATGCCCACGAAGCAACGTCTAACCCCAAAATGTCATGGGAATTTTTTAAATTAAGAGTCAGCCATAAGAACGTGCAGCGAAATAGCAAGACAAAACGAAGAAAATAGACAAATTTTGAAGTCCCTCGATTTAAAGAAAAGAATGAACATAGAAGAAGTAAGTTTAAGAAATAAAACCTTACAAAAAATCAGAGAATACAAATTAGAAAAAGCTGAGGGTGCCTTATTAAGGTCCAAAGCAAAATGGGCAGCTGAAGGTGAAAGGCCCACGAGGTACTTTTGCTCTTTGGAGAAGTATAGATCTGAGAAAAGAGTTATCAATGTTTTAAATGTTGATGGTGAATTGAAAAACAAAAAAGAAGATATAATTAACGAAGGACAGAAATATTATGCTAAATTGTATAGTAAAGACTCTACCAATGTTAATATTATGGAAGAATTTGTAAACCCTGAACATTATACTTGCCTAGACGAAGTGGATAATAATTTACTATGTCGAGAAATTACATATGATGAGGTAGAAAAGGTTGTAAAAACCTTCAAAAAAAATAAGTCTCCAGGGTGTGATGGCTTTGGAGCCGAATTCTATCAATTTTTCTGGTATTGTATCAAAGATCTGTTCATGTCAATGCTTGAAACCTGTTTAGTTGAAAAAGAAATGACAGAAAACCAGAAGCGAGGTCTAATTAGCGTTATACCTAAGAAAGATAATGATCTAACTTTCCTGAAAAACTGGAGACCAATAACACTTCTCAATGTCGACTATAAAATCATTTAAAAAATTATAGCAAATAGATTAGCATTTTTTATTCCGAATATTATAGAAGATGACCAATTTGGTTTCATCAAGGGTCGGTTCATTGGTTCTGCTATACGAAAGATAGATGATATTCATTCATGGTTAGAAGATCGCGAAGAGTCAGGATTAATCACATCTGTCTCTAAAGCTTATGATTCCATTGACTGGGTATTCATAGAAAAAGCTTTAAAAGCCCATAATATCGATTATATGTTTATCTCTTGGGTAAAAACCTTATTAAAAGGTTCCAAGGCAACATTTATGAATAATGGTTTCTCGTCAAAATGGTTCGACATAGAAAAAGGTGTAAAACAGGGAGATCCTATTTCGTCTATCCTCTTTATTATTGTTGCTGAGAAACTGTCTGAGCAAATCAGAAGAAATAAAAATGTCAAGGGTATAAAGTATGCCGATATTGAAACCAAACTTGTACAATTCGCAGATGATTTGACCCTAATAGTCAAAGACGAATTTTCCTTGGTACAAGCTGTAAGAGTTATCGAAGATTTCACCTTAGCTTCAGGCTTAGCATTAAATCCAAGCAAATCGAAAGGATTCATAATTGGAAATATTACTATTACCAATAGAACTTTACTTTGTGTCGACTGGACAAATAAGATGAAAATTTTAGGAATTAATCTTCTCAACCCCAGAAATGAGGAGGAGATGTTCAAGATTAATAGTGTGGAACTGCTGAATCAAAGACACTATCAATTCATGGAAAAACCGTTTCCTCACCATAAAAGGCAGGACCATGATTTGTAATGTTTTTTTACTGCCGGTATTCCAGCATGCGTTATCATGTATTTATTTTATTGAAGCGTTGCTAAAAGATATAGAGAAAATTGTTCTCAAATTCGTGTATAAGAGTGATCACCATAACATAGGAATAGATTTCCTGGCACAAAAAGCAGGAAAAGGCGGTCTAAATCTAAGATTAATTAGAGAAATCTATCAAACGAACAGAATCATGTGGGTCAAAAGAATCCTTTTGAACAGAAATAAATCATGGTTTAAGATCCTAGAAGCTTATCACCAAAGAGACATAGATGAAATATTCTTGTGTAGGTTCAAACCTACAATTGCGATTAACAACTTCTACAAAGAGCTCTTTGAAATTTGGAATAAATATTATTTCAAATTAAAACCGGAAAATATAGACCAAATCCTCAAGGAAAGAATTTGGGCAAACAGATATATAAAAGATAAAGGCCAGATGTTGTATTGGTCTAAATGGAAAGAAAAAGGTATAACAGCTATAGAAGATATTTTCAATGAAAAGGGCAATATGATGTCAACTAATGAGCTCGCACTAGCCTATGATTTTGCTCCTTCTTGTTTCTCTAGGCAAATATTAAAAAAAGCAATTCCTAAGGAATGGATTCTTACCATAAAAGGGGAAAGAAATTATGTATTAACAAATTCCGGGAATTTTGTGGTAGAAAATAAGGAATTAAACATAGTCGAGTGCAATGCTAAGATCATTTATGAACAGCTCATAACAAAACTAAAACCAAAATGGCAGAAGTTTCATAAATGGCAACAAAGATTAAATATGTCGAAACAAAAATATGATGAAATCAAGTGGGATGATATCTTCTCTTTGCCTTACAAAGCTTCTACTGAGGCTAGAATACATGTCTTCCAATTTAAAATTCTCCATGGAGTATTGACTTGTAATGCATATCTCAAACAAATCGATGTTATAAAAAAGGATACATGTTCCTTTTGCAAGAAAAAAGATGACATAGTTCATTTTTTGGTTCAATATCAAAAGACCAAAGAGTTGTGGCTGAACATTTTTAAATGGATATATTAAAGTGGTTTTCTGAATAAGGATGGTAATGATAGAATGATTTTAAATCGAAGAGGTAAACATATAGTAATAAAACCTATCGAAGTTATTTTTGGTGTGGAAATTACGAATGTTAACTCCAAAATAATTAACTGGATTATTCTACAGGTAAAGTCCTTTATATATAGGCAGAAGCTATTTGCTAATGGCTTTATAGATACCCTTTCAGCAATGTATGAAATCCGTATGAGATGTAACATGGTCATATATTCTTTTAATTTCAAAAAAACAAGTAGAGAAGAAAAAATAATATGGCGGCGTATGGCCGAAGGTATATCCGAAACCATAGAATCCTTGAAGTGTTAACCTTATTATTCCTCTCTTGATATATTTGAATTGTCTTTAAAACTGTAGAAGCCCAGATGGCAGGTGTTGATAAATAAAGTCGTTTGTAAAAACAAAAAAAACAAAAAACATTTGGTCTTATATCAAAGATAATCGGGGGAGCTGGAACATTATCATTGGTTATAACGTTATCCTCAGAGGCCCCAATATTTGCAAAAAACTCATTGGCATACTCCAGGGCTTCAAGTCCACTTTTTCTGCCATTCGGAGTAATGAAATCTTCAATACGCTCTGTATTTTCATTGTTTCTGGGGTTGTAAATTTCATTGAGCGATTTCCAGAATTTTCTAGGGTTATTTTTCTGATCATTAACCTTATGAATCAGGTAATTTTTCTTTTTCGAACAGATTAATCTATTAACCCTTATCCTACTTTGTCTGGCTAATTCCCAATCTTCCGGTCGACTAGTGACAATAGCCCTCTTAAACAGTACATTCTTTTGCTTAAGAGCTTCTCTGGCCTCAGCATCTATAATTATACTCTTGATGTTTGTGCTTGACTCTAATTCTCATAAAGCCGAAAGTTTCGTCACTTGATCGTTTAATGTCATTGTAAAAACCTTTCCACATATCATTGACATTTGTACGTCCAACATTCTAACAGTATATATGTTGATATGTGTGCCTGCCTATATGGGATGTGTCTGTACATTTAGGACGCTGGTGGCGTTGGGACAGAGATCCCAGTAAATACCCTATCTCTTATACCTTATCCTTGTAAAATGTCCCCTGGTGATGTGGCAATCGAGAGTATTGAATTTAAAAGATTAAAAGTTCGAGAAGCGAGTGCTCCCCCCCCCCCCCCACACCCAAACGCTCCGGTGAAGTATATATATATATGTATATATGTCATGATAATATTGATAAAACATGGGGTCCCAAATTCTTGTTGGGTTTCCCTTAAAACTTGCGTAAATAAAAATGTAAGTAAATGTGAGGGGAAAAAAAGGGGTGTGTTTCGGGGTTATAAGTAGTTGAAAACAGGGTTGAAGGTTGGTATTTGTTTTATGAAACCACTGTTCAGAAAATGAAAAAAAAATCAATTTCGCAGAATATTTTCGAACAAGAGAAATGGTTTTCTAGATTTAATTAGCGGTTTTTTGTTAAGATAAATTAAAAGAACGGCAAAGGGGGTGGGGGCGGTGAACAGGAAACCTATTCTTTTGGCTTGAGTAGGGCCAGTGCCCAGCGGAAAGGATTAAAGGGTTGCAGATAATAAATCGACTAATAAGCGAGAGAATACTAACCTAATATGATTATAGTGTCACAGAAATGAATGAGGGAGACGGAAGTGAAGAAAAATGCATATGGTCTTCAGTTGAAATAGTAGGGCATCCATGATATTTGAGGACTTGTGTCATTTATAACTATGGCAATGTTTGCTTATCCGGGTCAGTTTGTTTTGATGTGAGGTACTAGAGACCGAATTATTCCTTCATGTATGAGTTCTTTTTTTCGTAATGCGTGTGTATACTATATATGTACATACAATTATTCTGTTGTTTCAGTGCCCCAAGTCTATAGAGACTCGCCAATTGTGCAGTCTGTCTCTCAGATGTACAATTCATCCCAGCCTATATCCCGCCAATTAAAACAATGCGACATATTGTCAAATTTTATTCCTAAAGCGGGGCACTATATAGCAAAACACACTCATATTATGTACGTACACACGTACATGCTACCTCAACGATATTAATGTCATTAAAATAGATTATTTCAGTTCAAATTCCTTAGATTTTCCGTCCCATCTTTGGCTCAACTTTTAAAATCAATAATATCAAATTAAAAATAATATTAATTTTAAAATCCATAGGCGACGCACGAAAACATTCGCGACGAGTTTCCCACCACTTTATCTGATTGTCTTTTCTTTTACCCTTGATTGGATTAAATTCCCAGTTTCTGTGTAATGATTCAATATCTTTTAAAATACTTGTATCTCCATGTCTGCCTTTTTTTAATCGGATCGCTACAAACATTTATCCAGATCCTATCATGTAGGATGTTTGTTGGCTTGTGTCCAATCGCCTGTACCACCAAATATATGGGGGTGTTGTAGTGTGAAAGACCTCCCGTTTCCCCTCACCTCCGGCATGGGCAGTATCATTGGTGCATATTACACTCAAAGCAAACATACATACATTGGCTATATTCCCCTATGGGATAGAAGAAAGTCTTCACCACCGAAGCCCTTCAGGACTGGCACTCGTACAATAGATACCATCAGTGATGCATGTGAGGGGAGTATAATATAGTCTTCTCGTCTCATCCTGAATTGATGCATTGTCGCTCCCATCCAGCTGGAGTATATTATAACGGTGTATCGATAGAATGATGTATATTTATTTTTCAAGGATACAAAGACGACCACCATCAACATTTTTATGAGAATGACGTGATGGAGATATCGAAACTATATTTATATATCATACAGATCATGGGATGATACATTGCCACCAAATTGCGAGTAACTATTTGCAGATCAGTAAGTTATTGTAAATTTTCTATTACGTGTTGTCTAAGCATTATAGGAACATTATAGGACTGGTTTATTAAATTTGTTAAAATATGAATCCATTATTGGTCATTATTTAAACTATTAAATCTAATTATTATCTAATATCACATAATAGTAAATATGAGTAAATATTATATTGGCCTTTTAAAAATGAATAAAAAAACCACCATGATATTTTGTGACCATCATTTCTGGAATCAGTTTAGTGTTCCGATTATACATTTGAGAACCAAGTGAAGGGTTTCTATGGACCTCGGAACACCTAGCGGGCTATGTGATTATTACAGTTATGAGAACTGGTTGGTTATTGGCTCCCCTGATGAGTTTTCATATCTGATGTACTCGTGCAAGGAGGGTTATGGATGTGCAGCACAGAAGGATATACTCTAGATGAACTCTAGGGCTTATTGCTCACAAATAAGAGTGAATCTCCGTCCCCACATATTTATCTGTCTCACCAAGCTCATATATTTTTTACAGTAAAAATACCGCTTCGCCACGGTTGCCCACTAACTCCGTTTTCACTTTGTCCATGTCGTAATCACTTAACAGCAGTAATACTGAGGTTGTGTTTGAAGTTTCCAGATTACTCATCTTTAAGACTGATGATTGTGAAACACCAGTAGTTATGTTTGTGACCAGATACCAGCTAATCATTGATTTCATCTTGTATCTCACTATTCTCACTATAGGTGTAAACTTTCACTAACGGTGTGAACTTTAATGTTATCGTTACTGACCCCCCTTCGTTCCTTGTGATTAAATCAATGGCACCCCTTCGTTGTTTTCATGGTAGGGAGGGGGTGGAGTTAGGATGAGGGTGGCAACATGCTTATAGGGACAGTACTAATTTACTCTAAAGATCTTCTTGAGACATAGTGGAATGGCTATATGCGTATCCCTCAAGATCTCTTCTACCTCAAACAAGTCCGGCAGGACGTAGTCTATATATAGCTAGAATGATAATTATATTGTCCTTAGTCCCCACCATCAAATTGTATAGTCTTACATTTATGTACAAAAATAAAATAAATGGCAGTAGATTTTAAAATTTAAGCAAACCATGAATTTATATGACGTACTCAGTAATGTTATAATGAAGGCATTGCGATTGATCGATTTTAAAATTTAAGCAAACCATGAATTTATATGACGTACTCAGTAATGTTATAATGAAGGCATTGCGATTGATCGATCAAAAAGATAAAGCCCTGCAGAAAGCAAAAAAATCAAAGAACAAAGATGACTTAATTAACGCCAGAAGTCTTAGAAATAGGTCAACAAAATTATGTAGAAGAGCCAAAAAAGCATACTACACAGACATGACACTGCGTAACTTCAATGATAATAAATTGTTCTGGCAACAAGTGCAAGAATTATTGCCGAAAAAATCTAGTAACACTGGTAATGAGATAAACATAATTAACAACACCACTGCCCCCCGATCGATAAAGACAGAACAGCTGACTACTTTAACACCTATTTTTCGACCATAGGAGAAAAACTGGCATCCACTTTGAATGACGCCTGGCAATTCTACGGAAATCAGCCAGGTTCATCTATTGGGGAAATTGCCACAAATACAGAGGAGGTGCTAAAATTTGTTAAACTGATTGATTGTAATAAAAGCAGTAACCTGAAAGACATCAAAACCTCTGTAATCAAGGATGCTTTTCTAGTGCTACCTGAGCTTTTATCCCATATTCTAAATTCCATATTTCAAAACAGTAAGATTCCTGACAACTGGAAGATTGGTAGTGTTACACCTCTTTTTAAAGGAGGTGACCCCTCACAAATTACCAATTATAGACCAATCACACAGTTACCAATTCAAGCTAAATTACTGGAGAAAGTTATCCACAATAGACTAATAAACTATTTTGAGAACAACCTTCTGTCTCAAAATCAAAATGGCTACAGAACAAATAGATCCACCATGGATACTATATCTGATCTTAGAGATGATATTCGAATTAGTAAAAATTGTGGCTTTTCAACAGCCTCAGTATTTTTTTATTTAAAAAAAGCCTTCGATATGGTCAATCATAAGATTATGATAGACAAACTGAATATATATATATGGAGTAAATGGCTCCCTCCTCTCTTTATTGGAAAATTATCTAACAAACAGGAAACAAATTAGCATTTGCAATGATGTTGTCTCAGCATCACATGATATAAACTGCGGAGTACCACAAGGGTCTATACTGGGCCCATTACTCTTTCTGATATATGTCAATGACATGACAGCCTGCCTTGAACATTGTAAGGTCAAACTTTTTGCAGATGATACTGTCATTTACGTGTCGGGTAAAAATACAGACACCATAAATGAACAGTTACAGCAGGATTGTACAAATTTTCTTTCTTGGTGCACCAAAAACAAACTGTCCCTCAATGTAGGAAAAACTAAAACAATGTTATTCCACGGTAAAGATACGGAAATGAGAATATCTTTAAATAATCAAAACATTGAAAATGTTCAAAATTATAAATACCTAGGCATTATACTCGATAGAAATCTTACTTTCAAAGACCAAACTTTGTATACTATAAAGAATACCTCACACAAATTATATCTTTTAAGAAGAATTTCAAAATTCCTTCCATCCCCTGTCCTACAGAGGGTGTTCAAGGTCTATGTTTTGCCAGTTTTTGATTATGGTGACCTACTGTACGACACTTGTACTGTGAAGAATTTAGATAGACTGCAAGTTATCCAAAACAAATGTATCAAGGCAGCGCTGAAGGTCATATGAGAACCCCAACAATGTTAATTCATAGACTCATAAATGTACCATTATTATGTGATAGAAGAAAGGCGCACTTAGCGCAATTTGCATACAGAAGAAGTAGAAAAGAAATATATGTAAACCAAAGAGGGGGCAGAACGAGACAATGGAATGCTCCTGTATTAAAAATCGAAAAACCAAAATTAACATCCTATAAAAACAGCATACAATTTAGATCAGCCTCTCTATGGAACAATACCGCTGCTGATGTTAGAAATATTGAAACTTATCAGGCATACAAAAAAATCACCAAACAGGAATCCCTTATTCCAATCTACAATTCATGACAACTTTTATTAACTTCAATATCCACCAAATCGATTGATACCCTACCGGGGTAATCCTGCCTTCCATCTCTCATTTCTCATCCTCATCTCTTTCATAATCAATCGCTAGTATTATTCATTGTTCTTGTAATTTGATGTTTCAACGTTTTATCCTACATTATATGTACGCACTCTGCTTATGTCTAATTATTAAATAGAACTTGAAAGGCATTTTGTCAGTAGACCAGCAAAAGGCTTGCCCTTGAGCTGAGGCATCATGCCTCTTGTGAGTAGTCAAATATTTTTGTGTACAAAGTATTTTTTTTCCATATTGTCAAAGATCTTCCTCCAAGCAACGAGGGATCTATCAGTCAATATCAATTGTATACTCATAATAAACCTTTATTAAAAAAAAGGTAACATGCACCTGCACATTTTAAGGAGAAGAGGGGATTACCATTGGTAATTAAGCCATCTAACCTGATTGGCAGGTGCAGCGCGACCAATGAGAAAAGAGGTATTTTCATTAATAGGCTAGCCTCCAGACAGGGAGGAGCTATACTCTGTCTCCCATAGCGAGGGAGGAAGATAGTATGGCTGAATACAGAAACATCAAAGGATACTGCTCTCTTGGCCACGGAGTCCGAGTATAGGTAGTAGAGATACATTTTAAGGGTATACGCACAATAAGGTATAATAGTATACAGGTGCACAAGAGGGATGGATGTGTAGACTGGTGGAAACAGACCCATGTGCCGAATACCAGTGGACCTCAATGAAATGAAATATAAACAAATTGTAATATAACATAATATTTGATATTAGGGTTGATTTGATTAAGCACAAACACGATTTGTTAAAATAAGACATATATTCCTTTTAAATGTTCATCGGGGAAGAATGACAAGGCTTTCTATAGATATTCTGCATCATAGGATCTCTTCAAATTAGAAAAAAACTGACCAAAATATATATGTCTGTTATGCCCAGAGGACTCTTCTGCTGGACATTTGACTCTTTACATGTAATACCCACGGATCTGCTCATGTCCCCCTCGGTACGAGTCGTAAATCACACCAAATGAGCTGCTCTAGGTCCCACGTTGGGCTTTCTGTAGGCTGTCCCACAGGAACAAATGATACCCAGTAGAGATAAATATTAGTGTGTGCTGTCTGGCAAGCATGGGTTCGGTTTACCGTCGGCACATCGGTTCTCTCCTTGAAAATGTGGCTATACATATATGTTGGAGTTGGAACCACGCTAGCTTTCTATCACACGTACTTAATTTTCCTGTTGTTCCCATTCTTTCTCTGGCAGTTGTCTTAGTCGTGTCTTGTCACTCCCATGATCATGCTGCTGATTTATAACTATCAGTGATATCGTATTCCTCCGACATGTATGGTTTGTCCCACATTCTCTTCGTCCATCCGCTTTCTGTTTTGTGTGTTTGCTCCCTCGCAGACAGAAACGATAAACATCGTTACATGTTGTGTGGTCTTTATTAACTTTGCTCCATCGATTCCTATTTCTATTTATCCTAGTATATATTTTTTTGCAAGAGACATATATTTCAGAATGAGGTAGGGAAGCAAATGTTCCCATTCACACACATGATACATTCCAGACGTCCTTTTAGTTTTGTGTCAGCACATAGAGAAAAGCTCAACTATTCTAACCTGGCTACACTCTGTTCGAGACCTACTTAGAGTAAACATCAAAGCGACCCAATGGTAACCCTACGGCAAGCCGCTCCAAGTAGATCTCGAATAGAGTGTATGTAGTACAATACTATAGGCCCCGTTACATTGTGAGGACTCACCTGTTTACACTCGTACAGCCTTGTAAATAGCACCAAGCCCACATCAAAGATGATTACACACGCAGGGACCCCACAGCCTTCAGGTGTGAAATAGAACCATCTAGTAAGGGTAACCTTATGCTTTGTTATCTGATGGGGGAGATCTAATTCTTCACTGGCAAAGCCAGTCTAGAAATAGAAATGTTCTAATATGCTTGGAGTAGTACTGTTGGGAGGGAATAAACCTATGTCACGAGTTAGAAGTTCCAACGTGCAGTATCTTAAATATTTTAAATATTTCTTAATTAGCTCTTAGAATAATAGGTTCCTCTTACTCTAAGGCGAGATAATGTTTATTTTATTTCATTTTATTTACCATATATTCATACAGCCATTAGTGATAAGGATTTACAAAGCTCACGGGGACTATTGTCTAGCATTGTCCATGATCTTCTGCCAAGGGCTGTTAGGTACAGTGCTACTACTATGGAAAGAAAGGGGCGGTGCATGTATATCTCCCCCTGTCCCTTCTATCCCTAATTGTTGTTGCGGGAAGGTTCGTGTACCTAAGTATCGACTATACACGACAAATATAGTACACATTTTTCATAAATTGTGCAAACGTATCTGTCTAAGAATGCTCGTACACATACACATGGCGAGAGAAGTCGTACGCCGTGGTCACGGAATTGGGCTGGTCAAAATCTCTTTCAAATGAATGATCTTTAAACTATTCCAATCTTCATGCCATGCATCTGTGACAAATCTGAGCTTATATATAATTTAATGAGTTAGCTTTCACATGACATCCTAGTCTACTCACCCCCTTAAAGGATTATTCATAATAGATCTATGCATAATTGGTTTAATTATTAGTTACACGAAGAGGAATGTCTAGTTGGAAGAATGGTCAGCCCTTTACCCCCTTCCCCAAAACATCACGCGCACAAAACCAATCTTCACTTCGCTTCGATACCACTGGCATTTAACGTGTATATTAGCCGGTATTAAGGTATATATATCGCTCTTGAAACCAGCACACACTCTACCTTTCCAGGTTCCCACCTGCCGATAGCCTCCCTAGCTCCTCTCATCTATATAATCCTCACCTTGAACACATCAATTATCATACGGTGCGGCACTGACAGACTGAATCAGCAGTTGGTCAGTCGTGAACAAACCTCTTTTAAGGATAGTGACGGCACAGACGATCTGTCAGTTTAAGATTGCCTTTGATTGTCATGTGTCAATCATTTACATGCTACAGATATTTTGCATATATCAGTTGTTTGACTAGGTCTTGGCATACTTATATGCACGGAACCAATGCTAAATATTTTATGAATCTTTCGAAAAGAGTTTTTTTTCACTCTATGATATGTTGGTGATATGTAGCCTTATCTCACCTCACTCTACCTTTCCATCCACTCTCAAGCAAAGATTGCACCTATTTCATTCTTGTGCCCTCTCCCCACCCATAATAAAGCACACATACGTGATGAGAACAATCTAAGAGATGGCATCCATAGGTCAACATGTCTTGCATGTAACACGAGAGGCGCAATGTTCGTCAGTGAAACCTGTGTATCCTTAGGGGTGTCAAACATCCTTTAACTGCCATGTACGAGTTGAGAACTGTTTTAATCAATATATTCTCACAGCTTCAAACCAACGAGTAAGGAAGAGAAAATATCGTGGAGAAGGTTTAGAGTTGATATTGATGCATTAAACGACACACTATGTCAATGAAAATGTTGTATTTCCTTCATTTTATAGGAACCGTCAGACTGGTACATCATACCCCCTAGTCTCACACTGTAGACCCCCAGGTCCTTTATCTTCGATGTAATCTTGGATTAGAATTTCATGTCTTCAGAAATAAAACTCGATTGCAAAAGAAAGTGTGTGTGTGGGGGGGGGGGGGGGGGAGGAGTGGGGGGAGGGGGGGGGGGGGGCTGTCACCGCGCCCGGTATTTTACTTATCATCATGACTTGTTTAGATTTTTCTCAACGAGTGTCAGGATCGGAATCGAATCGTGCCCTGACACATTTCCCACGGATGGGGATTCAAAACGAAGATGATGGAAAGTCTTATGATTCAAGATCCTACAGATAGTTTCAACAACAACTATTTGGCGTTGAATAAGTTATTACTGGATGTAGGATTGTATTGGGGAAATATTAAGACACAGTATTGCATGGGCGGAAAACCATGTCTATTTCTCGTTGAATTAAACCCGTGAGCCTGCGTCATAATGATGTTCATTGTACGGATTCATGTATTTCATACTTTATTATTAGGATCATTTGACTTGCTGTATACGTATCCTGTATAAAAAAAATACATTTATGTGGATGGGGCAATAATTCTTTTGAATACATTAATTAGCCGGCCTCAGTATGAATCTTAATCCTCACTGCCTCTCTTACGATGATCTTAAGGATACAATACTTTCACTCAGTCAAATATTATTTCATAGAGTGAAACAATATTTATATTTTCAAATGTTTTCTAACCATCATAAAGTGATAAATAACCCGATCCTAAGGTTGTCATTAATAATTTGAGCTTTTACATTTACTTGTAATTTTAACTACCAATAGGTCTAGACAGTTTTCCCGTGTCAGAAAAGATTAACCTCCCATGGTTACCCATGGCAAACCGACGCCACTGAGCACTATATCACTTGACACCTGCTCTTTGAGCACAATTTCTTTTATTATAAAAGAAAACTCAATGTGGAGCGAAGACAATATGAGACAGATCTGTGACAGATCATTGCTCGCAACAACTAAGGCAGGTATAACATAATAGAAGAGAACTACGATAATGGCAATACAAATGAGTCTTTTAATGACATTACAATTAAAAGGGGTCGGAAACTGAAGTATGTAGGCCCACAGTTGAGAAAGTCCCTTCCGCGAAGGGAAAGCCTCTCACCTCAAACCCAAGTGCCCATTATAATTCCATTAAGACCGCAAAATGTCATTATATTCCCATTAAAACGCCGAGTTCTAGTTATTAGTTATTAGCGAAGAAGCCTGGCATACCATTCTTATCTGATGAGGGCTTGGACCTAGAGTTTACATATATTATATATTTTTTGTATAAATTTAACCGGCCCATGGTTGAAAGATATTCTAAATAGATAATGACTATGCAATTAAAGGATTTTGCTGATTGTGCAATCTGCCTTATTTACGGCTTAAATAGTCTAACCTGGGACTGAGGCCCATTGCCTGGATTGATAATTTCACCATCGGGTACCCCTTTACCTCGTGACCTTGAAGAACCTAGCGGCGTTCTCTTAATATAAATAAATAATCATCGGACGTCTGTTATCTGACAGTAAACACGTGTCATATACCGCACACATTGGGTCACCTAAAGACAAAACATCCGTGGTTAGAGGGGTGCTAGCAAAACTGAGAATCCCGATTTCCTACGATTATGAACCACTATACATCAGGCAATAATGTGTATATCCAACATTTATTTAGTGCGTGTGCTTTGTATCGATCCAATCATATCGTGTACTACAACTCCACCTACCTTCCAATTGACCCAACTATTAAACCGTTACCTACCTATACCCACCTCTCGCCATTGCACCTATACCACACCTATCAACCGACCCACCCACACCTAATTATCATCATTGCATTCCCTCATTAACAATTACTTATTCTTATCAAATCAATTCAAATCTTATCAATTATCATTTCATCTATTTCATTAATTCCACCAATTTTACTAAAAAATATAATTTTATTCTAGATCATATATCAATAATTGTTATATAAAACAAACAAGAAGATAAATTAACTTTTAAAGTTCCCAAAGCTGCCCCCTTCACTTCTTCCTTCCAAACCAGCACCGCAACAATGCATGCATATATATTGATTTTAATACTTAAAGCGTAGTTTTAGACTCAACCCTATGTTGAGCCAGCATGATAAACGGTATTAAAACATAAAGTTTACACATGACATCAAAGGATTGATTTTTTCTAGATTTTATCTTGAATATCATCGACTTAGAAATATATAATAATTACTTAATGCAAATTAGGTTTAACTATACCCCACACATAAAATACCGACATTATGAATTACTACCAATACAATTAATGGAGCAGCATATGTTACCAAGGCTATGAAAGAAACCTTTGAAACAAAAATACAAAGTACCTTCCGCGGAACAGTAAATTATGGGAGAATTGCTTTTACATGGTTTGAACTTGATAACAGCCATAATAATGATCTTCGCCGAAATAAATTGAAAGTCCGAAAAATACATTCCATGTGCCGCTTCAGTTGCGGTGAATCTACATTATAGATAAGCCTGGGCGCAAGTTCTTCCTGCCCCACCCCAAAAACCACATCGGCGGTGAGGTATGAGACATATCATACACTCTAAGAAAAAAGGGTTCTTTTGGGTTCTAGATAGAACCCCATGGTTCTACCAAGAACCCTAGGGTTCTTTGACACCTAAAAGGGTTCTTCGGGACCACCGGGGGTTCCATCTAGAACCATAGGGGTTCTTCATAGATTTCTCACCAGGTGGCAGTACCGTGGAACTTGGCTTTCACTAGGTGCCCTCACAGGTTACTACATGCTATTTACAATTTCTATTAAAACAAAAGTCTCACTAGTAATACTTATATGAGGCATTTATACCTTATAGATATTACACTTTATAAACTTGGGAATATTGAAAGCAATGAAATCAATACTTTATTTGTATAACTTATCTGCTTGATGTTGAAAAATGTTGTGAAGAAAGCACCCTTATAATTCTAATATTATTACTATCAGTACTACTGAAGTACCAAAATTGTCAAACACCAAGTTGCAATGGATACCTATGTCAGCTGTAGGAGAGGATTATATTAAGGGTAAGTTTAAGTGATGGAAATGGATGAGGAACTCTGAAAAAGTCAAGCAAAGGGACTGCATATAATATGCAGTCTCTCCTTGAATGCTCTTGGGCAAAATGCTTCTGTGGAGAAACATGCTGCCTTAGCACTGAGCACAAATCTGCTATTATAAGGACCAGTCTAGATTCAACAGGGAATAATGAATTCATTACTTTATTCAGAATTAACATTGTACATTACAAGCAATTTTAGGGATGCCAAATCAGGGTTCTATGTAAAACCCTACCTATTTTGGCCAGAGGGTTCTTCAAAGGGTTCTTCAAATCGAGGGTTCTATGTAGAACCCTGCCTATTCCCGAAACGGGGGTTCTACTTAGAACCCTCAAAAAAGGGTTCTAAGTAGAACCCTTAGGGGTTCTGCCATGTCGACAAGCTGAAGAACCCTTAAGGGTTCTTGTTAGAACCCTTTCTTCTTAGAGTGTACCTGATAAGTTAATAACTCTCGGCAGGGTGTGGTATCAATATTAATATAACATTCAACAGAATACCATATCAACCCCGAGTTACATTGCTAGATGGACGTAATGGGCGACGAAGGAATTGCATTCCCACTTAACTTGGTATAAAGATAAGATAATTTGTCTGAGGCGCAGCGAGGAGGCGAATCCAATGTAGAATACTGGGACTAGTGTGTGGTATGGCAACATCCACTCATTCCGGGGATCGATGTACGTAATTTTATACGAAACTCTATATCAGAAATGTTCTAAATGGAATTAAATGGATCAAGGATGTGATTCGATATTGCAGCTACGTACAGTGTAAGTGTACACAGTGTTGCAATATATCAGACACTTGGATCATTTTGTGTCCGTTCACTTTTACTGTACATAGACGTTTTTTGTGTAAATTATACGACGCCTCATAGAAATTGATACCTTTCCTGATATAAGTATATATGTAAAAAAAATAGTAAGTACAAAAAAAGACTTCTGCTCTACGTCGCCCGTTTAATCGTTGACATAAATGAAACCTTTCAATTCATTCATGTGTCGTTGCAACCCACGCCGACGATTCCTTTTGCCAATACCAATTTGCCTACGAATAATGATACTCATCCCCATTGTGGTCCTTTATAAAGTATGTGGATGTGACTCTTCAGATGGTGACTCCAGTGTATTTACCAACAGAATTTATCTTTAGCTGGTATCGTTGGTATTTCTACCTAGGCTTTTTGGCTGATTACAAGGAATTAGTGCCCTCATATATGTGATGTGTTTCGAGAAAATGAGTCACAAGTGATGATTGTAAATGATACTTAGAGTATCATTAGTATATATATATATAGAAAAAGCTAACTTTGGCATGTAAGTCCATGTACTATCTTATCTTATCAAATCTTAAAAAGGTTATGTACGATAATAGGTACTAATGTACAGATTGAAGGATAATCTCGAGAGTGATTGGGATATCTCTAAATGTTTGTTTTCTCTTATAAAGAGATTTTATGTTAAACAATATAGATTGTATCGTAATAGACTTGGAAACAGTACAAAAATGAGAACTACATCAGAAATAAGAAATATTTGTTAGCTGATCAGAGATTCAAGGGACGCCCTGGAAGAGCTGCGAATGCGAATCCGCAGATGGAAATTGTTATTGTACTTAGAAATAAGCTATGAAATGATTGTCCTATTTCGAGAATAATGGAAATGTAAAATGACTCTTGAAATAAAACTATTACAACAACAACAACAAGTCGCAAAATTGTTATTTTTCAAAGTGTTTTACTTACAAGTTTTATTTGTGGGAATGTTTTCATATTTGGGGTGCTTAACGCTTATTGTAGCATGAATGCATGTACCAAATTTCAGAACAGTGTACTAAATATATTCATGTATTCCGAAGGTCATCTTATAGAATAATTTAGCTACTTTAGTAGTAAATATCTAATTAGAAATATTGCAAACTTTTTTTCAAACAGAAAATATCAAACTTAAAACTTGTATAGAAACATTTATTAGATGTCCTACTGTTTACTATCATTGGAATCTGCATGATCTCATCTTTCAAATATGATGATATCTCAAAATCCAATTTTTGCAACTTGTGACTCATTTTCCTATAACACATCACATATTAATATATTACATAGTGTATTTACCAACAGAATTCATATTTAGCTGGTGTCGTCGGTATTTTTACCTTGCAAGGCTATTACACGGAACACGCTATTTCGCGCACCCACCTCTTTGCGTGAAAATAAATCCTGCGCGAAAAATATAATTGTTGCATAAACAAGGTGTAAGACTTCATTGCTGCGCGAATTTATATCCGCGCGAAAAGGTGTCAAAGTACTTAGTGCGCGAAAATTTATCTGCGTGAAAATAAATACGTTTACATGTAGTGTATTTACCAACAGAATTTATATTTAGTTGGTATCGTTGGTATTTTTACCTTGGCTTATTGGCTGATTATACATGGAATTAGTGTCCTCATATATTAAGTGAGTGGCCCACTACCGGGCTGAGGGTAATCTCCTGCCTCACCCCGGGTTTGACCTCATGCAAGGCCTTGACTCTGGCAAGCTTTTATGGATTTCATTGCCTCAAGTCCTGTCAGCAATACGCAGATATCGCGATACCTGGATACATACCACTCAGCATTATTTAGGCAACTATTCATATCAGGGAGATAATTTGTAAACATACTTAAACCTGCCCGTTTGTATCAACGAACGCGCAAATGCAAACTTTCTGAACTCTACTAAATTGACATATATCTGTCTGGAAGTAAATAAAAAGATGAAATAAATAATTGCCCCGTCAGACGCTGCTTTCTTGTGTTCATTTGTTATTTTCCAGGGCTAGAACCCGCCTATTTTCTAAATATCCAGCTGTTTTACATTGGTTGATGTAGGAGGACTTCTATTTTGACAAAAGCCTCTCGGAAGCCAGGAGTTGAAAACCCTTACAACACATCCCAGAACTTCCTTTGCGTGGGGGCGCCAGGTGATAACAAATGCATCATCGAGTCCGACTCTTTGCGAGAGAACGAAAAAGAGGGAATCCAATGGCAATGGGAAAAATTGAGCCAGGCCTCATGTATGAATAAAAATAATACTTTATGGTTTGATTCATGGACTGGGTAGCTAACTCGTGATCTGCTCAGCATGCCCGCCTGGTACGTGACAGGCCGCAGGGGGGCGCTCCGAGCGATGACATGCTGATGGTGTACATATCACCCTGGCGACAGACAAACAGAAGGAAAAGCTTACTCGTCGCCTCCGAGTCGCTCGATCGCAGGAGTCAAAACAAGACTTGGATTAGAACCCAAAGGCATTGTTATTACTCATTCTGCCAAGTGGTCAAAGGGTGGCGAGGATTGCAAAGGTGTAATTGTCATTGTATCGATGACATTTTGACCCCATACCCTTACCTTAATAATAAGGGTAATATAAATGTTAATAATGATGATGAAAATAGTTTATATAGAGTTTATATATGTATAGGAAAGGTGTATAGGAAGTGTTTTGTTCAATACCTGTTTACAAGGCATCTTATCCAGACTAGTTTATTTCAATATTATTTTTTTCACATTAGGACCTCGAACGTTCTACTTCACCAATAATTATACATGTTTATTGCTGCTCATTATTCACATAATTTTAAGATATTATTATAAACATCTTCATATAACTCTGCATGTCGTAATAAACGAAGTCTAAATCTAACTACATTGTAATGGTTTGCTTAGCAGAATGTTTTTCCGATAAATCTGAAACATCTGAAGAGTCGGTAAAAACATAAGTATAATCCATCCAATATGAGCCCTAACAATACTGCATCCACAATGTATTTCTCTTACACTGATTTTGATTATTTTGAGGGCAGCAAATATCCGGACTCATCAGCTGACTTTGCTGCTGTATTTTCTTTCTATTTATCTTTGCAATCTCTTGACTGAGAGCTGTTGCGTGAGGATAGGAATGTTAGATATACATGTACATATGGGGAAGATAGACTGAATAGTCTGTTGATGTATTTGCCGGCCGCGACAGATTTTCCTTCAGATACATTCAATATACACTCAAGTCTTTTCTCCCCCGCCCCACTGGCTGTTTTCAGATAATCAGTCAAGATCATGGGCGGTGCTGCATGCCTTGGCGCTTGTAGGTGTATCTTGCGCTGAAAACATTTCATCTTGCTATCACTGGGATATTATTCATTTCGATAACGAGCTTGAACTTCCGTTATTAACATAATATATGCATTGGGTATAATATATCTCCAGAAAAGAGATCAGGCATGCACATTGAGGCTACTGGTGCATGGTTATATGTTTCCCCTGTGCCCATTATCAACGTCAAAACTCTTACAAGTGTTAAAAGATAAACAGTCCGTCTTAGGGGTATGTTAACGCCGAAGCCCATCGGTTATATTCCGAGGTTAGTGGGATACGCACATGGCAATAGGAGGCAGATATTTCACGATTTACACGCAGCATTTCTCATCATGTGCCCTTGGTTCTGAAGGCATGACGCTTTGAGCCAACTGGGTACTTAGTTCCTGGGCACCCCTCCACTAGAATTCTTTCAAAACCTATTTTGATGTTTCTTCTAAGAACCTACAAAGGTTAAGTTTATGGTTCTCGAAATCAGTTATAGCGCCCTTATTCCATTGAGTTAGATTCCTCTGGAGAAATGGTCGACATGCGAATTTTGTATTCTTAATCAAGAATAATGCTATAATAGTCACTATTATCGACTGGAAGAGCTAATAATTAATTAACTTGGAAGCGTTGAAGAATGAAGAATGAATAAGACGGACACGGGAGTGCTGGCGAATACTTCAATGCAGGAAAAAACCCTTTATTACGACAAGGGAAAACAAATTTTTCTTTCTCTGGTTCTGGCCTGTTAGCTGCTTCAATGCCGACTGTCAAACTGACGAGGTCCCGATTTCAAATAGCCCATGGTAACCAAGGTTGCTTTGACTTCCGGTTATACGGCCATGATACACAGTCCGTTCATCAATTATACCACACATTCTTAATCAAGAATAATGCTATAATAGTCACTATTATCGACTGGAAGAGCTAATAATTAATTAACTTGGAAGCGTTGAAGAATGAAGAATGAATAAGACGGACACGGGAGTGCTGGCGAATACTTCAATGCAGGAAAAACCCAAACCCAGTAAAGGATTAATTGTTCGAAGAAGAAAGGGAAGCAGCCATAATCATCTCTTTGGACCTCCTATACTCAAGGGGCGTAGCCAAATAACAAAGGACCACTTCACTTTTCCAGTCTCCCAGCATTTGTATATCCGGAATCTGGATGCCACAAGTACATGTATGAAACAGCCCCCCTCCTTAGGCTGTGAAGACCTAAATCTTTAGTGATACCAGCTAACAAGGCCCAAGATTTAAATAACTTCATGGCAGCTTCATATTGAACAGGTCTTCCATTCAAAGATATCAAGGGGGCTTCCATAGCAGTAGGATGACGAGTGTACCATTTCTTGATCTGAGAGGCGAAACACAAATCCGATTGACATAAGCTGATAGGGCACTGTAGGTTGGATGTTCCAAACTGGTTCGTTTTAGACGATGGCACTGTGATGACAACACCCCAATCTTCCATCTTAAGGTGGGATCTTTTGAGAAGATGTACATCTGAGACTCCCTTGAAAACATGGCATTTACGAAGTAGAGCTCTGAAGCATAGAAGCAGACCAAGCCAAGTCGCCAAGGCCTTGTCTGAAGATAGGTCGACTTTCTGGAAAATGGCCATTAAATCGGAAGGAGAAATAGGCTCTTTTGGTATGGCTTTATCACCAAGCTTCCTTTTGAGACCCCTCATCAACAGCTGAATCGAAAAATCTTGTCTAAGATCGATCCCATGGTGAAGCTTAGACAGATGATTCAAACTCGATAATAGATTATTCAGCGATGAGAAACACAAGGTCTTAGAAGCCCAAACCATAAATAAGCAGACTATTTCGATGTCGACTGGGTGAGGTTGAAGATCATATAGCTGGCAGAAGTTATAATACTTTTTCCATTGACTGGCTCTAGTAGAACGAGAGGAGTCAGCCAAGGCCATGTCCTTGATAGCTTCCACTTCCTTGTTAAGCACACCTGTAGACACAGTTTGGAAAAACATGAATATTAAACTTAATGGAAGACCAAAAAATGTCAGCTAGCAAGGAAACTTCCAGGTCATGGAGGGATTTACCAGTAGATAAAGCATCTCTAGTACGACAAGAAAGGCCAGTTAAATGCAGATTGCTATCAGCACAGATGTAACCCCATTTCTCAATGATTAATCTCACTAGGGCAAGTTCTAACACCAGCTTCTTATTCCCGATGTCAGAAGACAACCAGACATCATTCCTCTCGATAACCATTGTAGAAGCGAGATCCTCCTTGAATTTGAAGCTCCCAGTCAGGCTATCGTTGGCTGAAGACCAGACGAAATTTTCTTCTGTAAAATTCACATCAAGATGAAACAGATTATCAATACAAACATGTGAAAAATCGTAGGAACCATTGAAAGTTTCTACCGAATCCTCCCACCAGTCTATGTCAGCTCTGAGAGAAGATGAGATACGAGTACGGCGAACATTATTTTTCATCATGATGGTTAGTTCATTTATCACACCTCTACTGTAGACTCTACCTCCTTTTACCACTTTCGCACAGTGGCTAAGGATACCAGCTAGCCTTCTGATTTGCTTGAGAGTGATCCAATTACGATTTTTGAAGAACTCGATTTCACCAAGAAGTTTCTTGATTTTGGCATCAGGCAAACAAAGCTGACAATTTACTGAATCTATCTGCAGGCCTAGATAAAGACAGAGCTGTGATGGTGAAGAAACCTTGTGCCAACTAATATAGAAACCCAAGTCACGTAAGATGGAAATGGCCAACTTTTGGGCTTCAGCACATTTTTCATAAGACTTCTCCCAAATAAGGAAGTCGTCGAGGTATGATTCTACATTGATACCCCTGCTTCTCATCACACGACATACTGCATCTGTTATCCTGGTAAAACAGAATGGAGCAACTCTCGAGCCGAAGCACATAAAATTATCACAAATATATTGCTTGAAATCCGAGTTGAAAGGCCAAACAAGGCCGAATAACTCACATTGAGCAGGATGTATGGCGACTGACCGATATGCTGATTTTATATCGATCGTACATATAAAATCGCCTCTCTGGAGCTTGTTCACAATATTATCAACTTTGACGTACTGGAATGAAGAAAACACTTGGCTCGTATGATTATTAATGGAGGTGTCACTTGGTCTACTACAATCCGTAATCATTCTTATCCCCCCATCAGATTTCCCAATCACGCCAAGGGAGTGTATGCATCTAGGTTTGTCCTCAACAAATGATAACTTCCCCATTGACAACTCAGTGAGCAAAGTTTTTTCAAGACCCTTGGCATTAGATTTAGGAACGAAACATGAGCGATAATTTTTGCCCTCATAATGGTTTATATCATGGTCGGGATCTACCAGTTTAAAGCCATTTACGAGTGGCGAGATAAGTACAACTAGGCCTGGGATGCTTGGATAAACACGTACTACAGTTGATAACCGGTACCTCTTCCTTGCTCATATCCCAAGGTAAGTGAAATCAGAAAAAAAAAATTTTCTTTCTCTGGTTCTGGCCTGTTAGCTGCTTCAATGCCGACTGTCAAACTGACGAGGTCCCGATTTCAAATAGCCCGCGGTAACCAAGGTTGCTTTGACTTCCGGTTATACGGCCATGATACACAGTCCGTTCATCAATTATACCACACATAATTATAAATGTATTGGCCTTCATTTGCAATAAAAATAATTAACCTTATAATAAGTATCAGCACTGCAATCCGCCACAAAGGAAGAAATGTGATTTTAAATGTTCATTGGATATCCTGTCATGTTCACCATCTATAACTTTTTCAGGTACGAGTATGTGTACCTCCATACCTACCTCCAGCAGTCCAAATTCATGTGTATGTCAGACTGCACCGAGCAAGGGCTACACACATATATATATGGTGTTCACAATTAATCTATTGGCCTGTAAATGAAATATAAAAAAAAAATCAAAAAAAATCGAATACTCTTCTTTATAATCATGCTCAACATTACTAAATGGCAGCATTATATATACATGTAGATAGATACCGTACATAATAATCGGGTTGAAAGTCAAGGTTATTGAGAGAATATTCTTCTAAATTATCCTATTCAATGGGCAATACCATATCACCTGAATAACTATTAAAACTCCGTGTCCAATTAACTCTCTCTGAACGCTCTCTCTCAGTCTCCCCTCTCTAGTTCCCTCCCCCATCTCCCCCCCCCCCCCCTCTCACTCACTCACTCACTCATTCACTCCTTCTCTCTGTGTAATCTGTCAAATTTATTCGATTCTGATATTGCTCTTGCACATGGACACACAACTTCCATCCCTCGAGAGCAAATACCCGATATCGTGAGACTCGCTATGCGAATATTAAAAACAATCCTATTATCAAGCAATTCATTGTAGCATCAAGAATGAGTGTGACCTGGCAGTACTATTTGGTGATATGCATGGGAATTCAATACTTACTCGACTCATCATAGATATACATAGATTATACTCGGAGCGGAGAGGATTAATTCCAGAATTGATTGTATATATAATAATATTATATATTCCCATGCACATATCTTGAGCATTTATAGACTGATAGCATAGTATTATATAATTATAGCAAGGTGTTTAGGCATTATCTATGAAAATACAGGTTTCCTAATTACAAAGTATTATCAGGGGTACCAAACAACTATAACTATTAGTAATAATTACTCCCAGAAGCAATCAACTAGGACCAAGCGACATCAAGTGTTTCTTAAAGCTATGATTACTCTGGTGGGTATAGAGTGTTTGTGTATTAGATTGAGCAGCGCTTGTTACCATTACTCGGAGAATACTTGAGGGAATGGAAATACAAGTTGTCGGTGCCTATGCGCACCGTCGTTGCATTCGACACTGAATCAGCAAGCACCCTTGCTGCTTGATATTAGATTGGTTGTTTTTTTGTTCCTCCTGCCAGCCTGTCTATACGTACAGCTGCGTCCCCGTCGCCTGGGAACATGTGCGTTTGTATATACTTAAACGGGATAAAAGTGTTATCGTGTATCGTTTATATTAGCATGGATATACTTACCTTATACCAATCCCTGCAAGCATGATGCAGGGCAAGGGCCGTCTGAGGGAAGTGCCAGTGCTGATGCAGATATTTATATTTGTAACCAATGCACAAAATGTTGTGTCTTAGAAGAAAAAGAAGAACCATTGTATAAGTTTTTTACTAGTTTTTTTTTATTAATACTTACTCTGACAAAAGGGATGCAAGATGGATGAATTCTAAGATTTATTGTTTTTAACTTTTCTTCCTCTCCGTGGCAAGGAAGAAAGACATCTTTAATATTTTGTTCTCATCCCTGGCACAGAGAAGGCAAACACTTTCTTTGTATTCCAGCGGTCGTACAGGTTAGGTGTCTCACGCTTTGTCTACCTATTATATTCTAAGATTTAGCTGATGAATCTACCTGGAATTGGGCATATACACTTAACATTATTGTCTGACAGTCCTGGAACGGCCATCCAGGCACGGAGAAAATATTATTAGGGGAATAAGGAGGCAAAGTTTGACATCTATAGTGGAGGTATCAGCCGATGGGGAAAGTGACCGCAGTGAGCCTGACCTAGGGTCACTGCTAGGGAGAACCACTACCTATTTGTAAAGTATGTGACCTCATCACACCTAACTGATGGTCTTACCTGTAGGATTAATTGCCCAATCTATGTTGTAATTGTTAGGCTTGGCCATTAGATGAGGACGACATGCACGTTGGTAAAGTTTATCTTACCTCAAAGCTGCATTCGACAAAGCAAATCTTACCAAATTTACTCATATTATAACTTATAAGACTGAATTTATCAATATTCTGCTTCTGTTATATATGTGAATACCTGAAATTGAAGCCAAAACAGCCGAGCAAAAGCCGGTGAGCGAGAAAGGATTCGGGCGGGTCCTCCAAATATAACTTGGGACTTGGAAGCCCCATCGCATAAACTAACTGGACGAAATCCTCCGAAATTTTGGTCAGAAGAATTTTAGATGGGTTAGAAAGGAACGAAACAAACTGTTTACTGGAGATATTTGTTCAGATGTCCAGGTGAAGAGAACAGTGCGATCCCTCATCAGTCTGTAGTAGAAAGCCCTAATGACCCCCTAACTTTTAGGGGTCAGGTGATTCCCATTAACACTTGTAGCCTTAGTCTTAGCCTTGTGGTTCAGCTTATCGCTGTATGTGGTGAACTGCAAGGTATGTGGCTTTCTGGACAGGACTGTCACCAGGTAAAAACGCCCGAGGAACTTTTGTTTCTTTCTCATTTGAAGTTTCACGCGATTGGTATGTCCAACGAAAGTCAAATTTGTTATGTCCTATGCAATCTAACGTCTCAATGCAGCCTCGGGTGAACTATGACCTGAGCAATAATATACACAGGCATAGGAATGAGATTTGCAGTAGGCATGAAGTAGCGTTTACATTTTACCGGATTGCTTTCTGTATCCCCCTTATCTTTCATGAGCGGGCATTATCTATATAGGGGGACATAATTCTTGCCGGAAGGTACATTCACCCCCGCAATCACCGTGGTAATATATGTGCCATATTCACAGTGTAAGTTATGGGAAAGTGGTTTATGCTCACAGTTCAGCCCTTGGGGGGTCAGTATGATGGTGAAAGGGCTCGTAACCAACTAGCAGGTCGATCTCTGTCAATTTTGACACGTTCTCCCCGTTACAGTACTTGTTACAGGCGCGGATTTACGACTACTAGTATCTTTGCCAAAGTCAAATTTCGCCAGGGAATAGAACATAGCTAATAACAAAATCAATGCACGCAACTTATTTACCTGCTGTAGTAATACAAATATTGGATAACCTATAGAGCTAGATCCAGAATGGTAGACGTACATAGAACAATCCTATGACATTATAGCATAATCAGCGATTTTTGAAATATCATAATTTACTAACTTTATTTATAACCATTATAACAATATTATTATTATTCTATTATTTAAGAAAAACCAATATTATTAATAACAATAAAAGGGTGTTAATTGATAGTTAATAATATGATTATAATTAGGTTGGGAAATATTACGTAATATTACATACCAATTGGCTTGCGTCAAAAACTTCCTTAACATGGGGTCATGACCTATTCAACTTGGCACACTGTCGATCGTATTTCTTAATCTAGATGCACGCTAATATATTCTTTTAACAATAATATTATGAATGGAGCCGATACGAGGTATTCTATATGTGCATTCAAACTAGTTCCATTTGCGACGTATAGAGGTGGGAAATTCGCCGCGCGGAGGCTATTTCACCACGTTTATTATCGTGATGCGCAAACCATGAAATATGGCCATGTTCTAACATCACCTGTTGCGAGCCGGAGGTGTCATGTTGTGTATGCTACATTTATATTGATCTAGTAAGGTCTTGCTTGTTCAGTATACATATATATTATATTGGTCCATGAAGAAGGCATGGTAAAATACATTTTCCCTTTACTTAAAATAGGTTTGTAAAAACTTTGCACATGATGATATAGAACTATGATAAATAAAGCACGTTTATCATTTTTGTTCAGGGGATAACCATAACAAATAATTATAATTACTGAATTAATTGTGGATGTGACAAGCCCTCTCTTTCGATCTGAGCTGGGGCTTTTATTCAACGACGATACATGAACAAATATAAATATAGATTATTATATTGAGTGATTGAAAATATTTTATTTAGTCTTCCAAAGGTTTAAGGAGAGGTATACAGGTTGTTTAAATTAAATAGAGAAAACTATCACACTTAAGGAAATACGTATACTGACGATTTCTCTAATGCATGCATGTTATTATCATTGTAAGTTCTGAAAAGTTCATATTACGATTTGAGTAGGCTGAACGCCAAAGCTGGGACAGTTGGAAAACCCCACCCACGGTTAAAAATAACAACCCCAAAAGCTAAATGCAGACTGTCTTCTCGCTCACCTCCAATCCAAACTTGTACATGTATACGTACGTGATGTTTGTCTTTATCGTGTCCTAAATATGCATTTTCCATCATTTCCAGTATAAATATGGCAAAAGAAACACATAAATGTCAGACATTGTTAAATGAACATCAGTTATCACAGCGATGGGTACGGTACACACAATGGTACCATTAGCAAAGTTGGGTCAAAATAAACATAAGAAACACTGGATCTGCTATGATTGTTAGTATGTGAACGTACTCTATTATATTTTCTTTTAGCCTTCTCCACAGCTGACTCTCTACCTTCTTAAGCAGATTAATCCAGTGTGAGTGACACACAACTGCATGGGCATCTCATTTTCAATTCACTCATAACATACACAATGCTCCCGTTGCATAACAATCGGCGAGTAGCTTTTTCAGTGTTAATATTGAGCTCGCAGAGTGTTATGCAACGGGGGCATCTATTGAACCATCTCCAAACAATTGTTGGTGAACAAAGGCTTTTGTCTGTAAGACGATCCAATTGGCAATCTTATATAGTCTTAATTAATATCTGCACCTTTAAAACCTATAATTATTTCAGTAGGGTTAGTTACCACTCTATCATTCTGGGTATGCACAATATTGTGTCCCCCCATACCTTCGTTAAGGTGACCAATATCGCGGATCCACTCTAAAATCCTTTTCCATGGTAGTCGAGTTCTGTCGCAGCAAACAAGGAAGTATGCAATACTATCTTTCTCGGGACAGACATCACATTTGTTAGATGATTTAAACTTAATGTTGTTAAAATACATGTGATGGTCATATGTAAAATCCTGTATTGCAGGACTTGGAGCCTGGATTCCGTAGTGATTCTATGAGGCAACATGAAAGCTTCCTTCCAGTCTACCAAATTAAAATCGTCCTCACTTAAACACACGACACCTTGTCACTTATCAATTTTGATCGACACACTCTCCTGCCCAATATAACCTGATTATAAATCTTTTAGGCGCATATTCGATCGGGTCACTGGTGCGTCCACCAATAATACTATCAATAGATCCATTTTCTTGAGCTGCGCCATTATTTCTTACTGTCTGTAACCATTCCACAGGAATAGCCCTCTTGAGATCATTTCTTTGAAAAACACTTGGACGGATTTTGTTCGTTGACATGAAATTTCCATATTCTTTAACAATGTCACCTATTGTCACCTATTTTATATTTGGATGATGTGGACTGAGAATTTGGTTTATACTAGCTGGAACATGCCTGTAATACAATTTATTCCAGATTCTAAACTACTCTTTGTAAAGCCCATTAAGGGCGATACTTGACTTAAATCTACCAAGGAATATATCTTCAATTTTTCTCCTTGAAAAAGCTTCCAAAGTATTGAACCACATGCACTTTGTGTCTTACGTATAGGATTCGTTGGACCCACATTACTCTATTAGTCTAATAAATTTCCTCTATAAGACGGAGTTCCAATCCTCCATTTTCTATTTTTTGTGCTAAGAAAACAGTGCTTATCTTATGCGATTTGCCTTTCCAAACGAAACCCAAAATTATATCATTTATCTGCTTAAATAAAATAAAATAAATAATATAAAATAAGGCATGTTGAAATAATGTTATACTATTGTCTAGGGGATCAAGAATATATTACACACAAGTATTCTAGTCTCTACCCTTTATAATAAGGAAGCGGGTATTCCACTCATCAATAGTTCTTCAGATTATATCTTCACTATTTATTTTATGCATCAATTCCTCATTTCTTGGGCTTAATACCTTCATTCTGTTCACCCACCCGATTTCAGACAAGTATATACTGGTTACTCTGATTCCTCCCACTAAGTCTATAAAAGAAGCCTTTTGACTTGCTAGGGTTGAGACAAAGTCCAGAAGCTACTGAGAAATCATTGATAACATCCACGGCTGTTAGACCCATACTGAATGCACTTATCACATAGCCTACTCTAACTGATGAGCATATATGCGTACACATGTATAATGTTGTGCTTGTGAACGTTTGATTGCCGTCGTATTTTACTTTTACATGTAACTCACCACATTACTGTTATGATGACTTATATGGATTCCCAAAATATTTCTAAATTGTGATCCAGAGAGTAGAACGTAGATCCAACCTTTATATAAGCCACGAATACACAGATGTATAATTAAAATCGTCTTTTAAATATTTTCACATACGATAGGTTTACAGTGCCCAGATTGAAAATGGAAAGTAAACAGACTGTTTCGGAATATTTTGAAATCTCTATTTGGTATGTAAAGCTGCTGTTCTATATGCATAGCTGGTTCTCCAGTTCTGAATATATTCAACCAGGGCTTTCAATACAAGGATTAATACCCGGAGGTGTTAGCCTTAAAGTATTGGCCATTAAAAGCCGCGATACACTCATTTGCATTACCAAACCTGGGCTAAACCTTTCTCTAAATACTCAACTAAGAAGCATTATCACACCCCCTGCTGGTGCCCCTCTAAGGAGGCCACAACTGCACCTGTAGCCAGTCAGTGTGCTAATAACAGACTCTAATAATACAAAAAACTAGTCTAAGCAAACATCCTAATCCCCAGGTTTAGTGGAGACTGTTCTTGCCTCTGGTCTTTTTGGGTGTTCATTTAATGCCACGAGGAATGTTGTGGGTCAAACATATTGCAATGATCAACTCTATTCGAGTGGGTTTATGGCCTGCTTTATCCTGACTATGGGAGGGGTTCGTTTTGCTATTCAAGTTGTTCTATTCAAGCTTGGAATCATTAAATAGTCGCCAAGTACCCAACCATTGTCATAAAAAACGCAAAATACCAGTAAGTAATATCAATATTACATTTATGCACCCCATTATTTTAGTTAACCAAAGTTTACTTCAAGCTTAAAAGGGACCTGTTTTTTAAAAATAGATCTATAATTATGGAATATGCATGGTGACTTGTATGAGGTGCTATCTATGATGAACCCTTAAGATAAGTTATTGTTGTTTTGCGAAGTGCAGGGTACCAGTCTTCATGCCAAAGGGGTGCCCACCTGGTATCCCTCAAGAATCATCCAAAGACAAAGCTTTAAAAAGCTCCTAAATTACAATTTTGGGTGAAAGAATTAATAGATCTAATTTTCTGCTGTATACCTATAGGTAAAGCTATATAGCTTTAGGTTCTAAGGGACCAGAAACGATATGAACAGAGTGTCTGTCCCGTCACCCGGCACCATCCAGAATACCTTTATGATGTAATCAAAAATCAGATGAATGTTTATTTGGTTTGCGGGTAATTACCCTTTTCCCCTCAGAATTAATGGGAAGCTGACCCATTGTTACCAAAATTGGTAGGCGGTCATATTCAATGATGCCCTTGTTTCCTCGGGGCCATAGGCTCCGAATCCAGTGGCTTCCAGAGTTTGTGACTCGCAACTGCATGGTAACCTTAAATTTTACAAAGAAATCCTGCTGAGAAATATTTAAGTTAAAACAGTATTTTTGAGTTTTAATGGTAATATCCAGTCACACGGGAGAATTTACAGCCTGTAATCTGTGTGTACTTGTGCAAAGATTTTCCAACCTCATGTTAAGATTTTAGTTCAAGCCATAGGGTTTAGGTGTAAGGCCTGTGTATAGGCAGGAAGTTAGGAGCCAGGTTTGCGAGTTTGTTATTTAATAACTCCAGCCCAGTCCAGGGCATGGGGCCCTGCAGGATACAGGATGAGACACGCGAGGATAGCTGTGTGAGGTGAACACTGTTAACACGGCTATAAGAGCAACATTGGCAAGGTGGAATGGTGAATGGAATTGCAATTATCAAGGAATGACAGCAAATATAGTATATATATTTGTATTGCTTTTATATACAACATCCAGAGCCTAAATGTTTGGCGCTATTCCCAATAACATTGATTGATAACATGTCGCGTCGTATTCAAGAATCACTTTCAAACAACATTGATTTACATTTGGGAAACCATTTGATATTAGAATACGGTTATGAGAGGTATTATGGGGTTTTCTGGAGAGACTTAACATGTTTTACACGATTAAGCATCGACTCTATTTTCAAAAAGAATATACATTTCTTCAAATATAATACTGGGCTATAACAATCAGGAAATGAATTTAGACATGATAGCGAATTAATTTTAATGTATAGTGCAAGAGACGGAAAGCTCTTTATTTCAGACACGCTATACTTTAACGCTCCTTGCAGAATATGCTCTCCTAGGAAAGAAAAGAGATAAAAACACTTTAGGCATTGACCAGCGCTAGTCTTGCCCAACATTGCAATTGGGGAACTTAATTTAAGGTCTTAAAGCCCCAGGCTGAGTGTTGATGTCGGTGGCAGGGGGTTGTGCAGCCTTGTTGACCTAGTGTCTAGCTCTAGCACGCCTCATCTATGTTGAGGAGGAGAGAGATTTCTCCACCTCCTGCGTCTCCTCCTCTCCTCCAAAGAGAGCAGTTCAGGGCTCTTGCAGAAGAGCCACTCCCGAGTAGTTAAAATTGGGAAGACAGGTCGAGGTCACAGGCGTCAGATCACAGCTATCTGGAAGGTAATCATAGAGGAAGACGTTCTTGGAGGGGAATGATGGCTATTCTATACGCAGGAAGATTCCTGCTTATTTCAAAGCTGCTTATGAGAAGAAAAATCTCTCTCGTACACACATCAACTTCTTAAGACGATGACGTGTGCTTGTATCTGTGGAGCCGAGCCATCGTCTCAGTAGAGAAGCATACAAGAAGATCCTCCTTGACAAACTGCAAAGGTTATTCATAGTAAATTTAATTTGTTTTCTGCGGTAGATTCAGCGTGCTGAGGAAAACGAGTCAGACTAACATAAACACGTAACCATTGGAACTTTATTTCTTCTATAGAGAGGGGTAATTCATACACATTGTTTTTTTAAACAACCAAAAAAAACAACGGTTTATTGACATTAATAAAAAAAAAAGTGGAGAAGAGCAGATGGCTATAAACATATGCACAGAACATGGATATTTACCGTGCAGTTATAAGTACAAACAATTGTTAAACATCCGTTGCCCCAGAACTTGTGCATACATCATCTAGCCAATATAATCCATTACATTTGCCCATTCGTTGCACCATATGGTATATTTATTAGTTGCCAGAGCTTTGCTTTCTTTAGATGATAACATTTAATGTCGTCTGAGCTAAGAAATAGAGTTAATATAGGGTAAATCGCCTGCATAAATGAATAAATCTCTTTGCAACCAGAGTGATGATATTACTTGTGGCTATCCTTTTTGTAGCTCGGTGGAACCGAGTATGAATTCCTCTTCGCTTAGACCACCTAGGTTCATTAATTCGTAATCACCAGAGTTAAATAACCACCCGTTTGGTCTATTTCAAAAGGATCTGACCCTTTGACATTCGTAGGGGAAATCATTTTTTATATTTGTTACACGCAATTAACTTAGTGTATCCTTTTGTGATTGCAACTTGGAATTCATACACATGCTTATCTTTTTCATTATGACACGTACGAAACTATTACCTTGACAGAAAGAACCCAAAGTATGGACCCGTAGCACTCGTAGGATTTCCCTATACTCTTTCTGAATCTATATTTCCTACGTTAGTTGCTAATCTTTGTATTGGTTATGGTATTGCAACATTCACACAATTATAGTCCGGTTCACCATGGCATGAAACCTACTCAGACACGTTTCACTTGAACAAAAGGATCCGCACGAGATCCACAAGGGAACAGCTAGCGATATGTTTGTGTATTTAATACATAGCACTTACATACAAAACACGGACTATGATGCTATGAACTCCTGCTATTGTACTCTCAGTAATATTGGCCAAGATCTGCAGGATATTGTTTAATTCGAATAGTTCTCAGGAATCCTTCACTATAACCCTAATTTTGGGAGGTTTAGACACAATGTTTAAACTGGTTTAACTCAACCGCTTGGCACATGCTTCTCAGCAAGCGACAGCAACAGCATCACTGGGGCAACACCAATCAAGAAAATCGCTTTACCTCATAACATATGGTGAATATAATTAAAAGGGGCATTGTTTACATGTGTGTTTCGGTATTTATATACCTCTGACATGTATGAAAATAATCACCAGAGATCATAATCAATATTAGATCATGACAGTGGTTTTTGGATGAAACAAGTTTCAAAATTTGATAGTGATGAGGTAAAGCCAATGTGATTATGAGTGTAAAATGATTGAATGATTTCTGTATCACACAAACACGTTACGGGCATCTTCCCTAAAAATGATAAAAGCATTTCCACGCTTTTTAATTCCACACAGCCTGATGTTAAAGTTATTACAGTATTCCTCGGTGTTGTATGTCTCCACAAACACATAAATAAGCAACCCATATGTGAATGAAAAAGGTGTTAAAACCTTGAAAACGTTTATCAACTGAAACCTCCGAATCCCACTTTACCTCATCATGTATAAGTAGATGTAGGCAGAGTGAGCACGGCCGAATGTGTTTTTGCAAACGAACGAGGAACGAGAATTATCAAAAGTTTTTTTAAATTTCCGCGCCGACCAATTTTTACGCGCGCGGTGAAAATTACAAACGCCTGGTGCTGAGCGCGGATGGTTGACATTAATTTTCTTGGATCATCTCGCGCGCGATGAATTTCCGCGCATCCCTTCTTCAAGCAATGCAGTAGAATAAAATCTGATATAGGCCTACATCTGACATTCATTTCCTCCCATGCAGTGTCTATCGGAGAATCTAATTGGTCAAATAACAATATATTTTTTTCGGTTACATGTTTGGAGAAACATTACGTCTGTTTCTTGGGAGTTGAATCATGTCCAAACGCTGCCCAAGTCTGCACCGCGGCAGCTGTTGCTCTTCTGCTGCTCTTGGAAGTGAAAGCATTTATGACGTTTCAACAGCAGAAGGGACACATTCAATGGTACAAGAATTGACACTTGGTTAACGTATTAATATTCGCACCTTTCCCAGTCATATTTGAGGTGATCTGTGTGTTTTATGAACGAAACACAAACTATTCAACTGTCCTTGCCTCGTGTTTAAATTACAAACAGTTTCTTCTCAGTTGGATGAGCCTATAACTCCTATTGTAACTCATTGGAATGGCCTTTCAAATGATTGTCACATTGGAGGTGAAGTACTATAGCATGTTAAAAAGCGGAGAGAACTTACGTGTTGGAAAATTATGAAAAGGCAAAGAAATTTGAAATGTAGTGAAGTGAGTCTCGCTTCAAGCAGTGGCATCGGAAAGTCTGTGTCCATTGATTGACATCACACATTCAACGTTTAAGTGATCTGCTTGCCACGTCTGATAGGATCAGGAAAAGCTGGCTGTCATCTTCACTTCACTTCAATGATTAGATATGGGTAATAGGAGCAGCAGGCCCCTTTTTCACCAGCAACACCTACAGGCGGACGTACCACTTTAGGATCAGTTCCGGGAGATCATGGCTTCATCAGCTATCATTATATAGAAATCATTATATAATAACAGGGGATGGCGACAGGGTAATGGGCGTATTGTTATTCGTCATTTCCACTATTTTGCCCACTATTAGCCTGATATATAGCTATATATATGCTCCTCGTGGGACCAATAGCCTCCTGCTAAATCCACACTATCACAATAAATGGTATGTACTCGCGTCACATTTGATTAATTCTATGGCTATATATGTATACGCTCAGTTGTTTACCTAAATCATCTATAATAGAAGATGTGTTATTCTTTTTTATTTCATTTCCACACTTAGAGGTCTAGGAGAATATTATATAGGCAGATGAAGAATAGGACTTCATGACCCTAACCCCCTTGGGAATTCTATACAGCCTATGGGACGAATCATCTGCTATATATGCTCCCCCTGTGCTTCCCATGACACAGAACCTGAGATGCTTTACGTCACAGATAACTATATAGTATGATATATAATAACATACCAAGATAGGCAAAGAGAACATTATATAGGGTGGTTATATGCACATAAATTGTCATAATTAAGTAAAGCTAGACAAACCTTTGGAAAACTGTTAAGGGCCTAATCCACTAATTAAGCCGATTCTCATGCGATTCTCACAGAATTTAGTTCAAAAGAGTCCTTTGCGGCGCAAGATCGCATGAGAATCGGCTTGGTGGACTAAGCCCTTTAATGGTACGTTTTCTCTGCATCTATGCACAAAGATCGAGTCACAGCGGGCGAACAAAGAAACTCGGGCGTTGATGTTGAAACCATACAGACTAGAAGGTGTGATTGTGTCTTATCGCCAACGTCAAATAAACAGTTTCAGGGGTTAAGAGCAGAGATGACATGATAGGTGCTGTGACTAGTTTTATTCGTCTCCTTATCCACGTTGTTTGTGCCCTTCTGTCATACTCGCTGATAATCACCCCCAAATATTGCCGCCCTGGAGGCGACTTAAAAGGCAAGAGGCTGCTAAATAAAGGCCCGCAAGTAGGCCTATTGTCTCAACAGTCGCATTTTTTAAAGATTCTTTATCTATCCAGGTTGTTCGGCCTTTGCCACCCTTGTACTAATCAAGGATCGGGCAATATGCCTGTTTTTCAACTCGACTCTGGCTTGATTAAGATGTTTTCAGGATTATATATTAATGAAATAAAAACATTAGGCGTAGCCTGAACTTGCAGTGAAAAGATGCAATGTTATCTATTATGAAGTACCCCTGCTACGGGTATCATATATCTTCTTGCCTTCGACAAAACTGATATTCAGTATTTACTTGATGACTTTTAGTTATATTGACCACCTTGACTGACGTTATATAGCATCAGTAATGGCACTCAAAGTTCATTAGTATTACTAACCCTTTTTGTGCAGTGTAGGCATAGGATTTATACCATCAGTGGGTATGAGCAGAAAAAACAGGAGAAACATAATATATAGGTGTGTAGAAATAGACTGAATGTGGATCAGATCGTGAACCTTTGTTCACGACCCATATTATGTAATTGGCCTTTAATACAATAATAAAAAAAATATTCTACCCCACCATCCATAAAATCACTATCCCAAAGATACTCAGATAAAACACATGCCTCACACGTGCGATACCTGCACTACAGCTAGAAATTGGTTGTGTGGTCTATGATATTTATCCTAGTCGAAAACAGACCCCAGTGCAGAAAGCATCAACCGTAATGGATACTTGTAATGGAGCAACACTACCCCAGGCTGCACCTACGTTGAAACGTTCCAGCTGCCGATGGCCAGAACTTGCAGAGATGCCACAATGGAAACCACCCCCACCTTAGTATCTATAGACCTTCTGCTGGGAGCTGACTGGAGATATTGTATTATGTAAGGTTGCTAATTGTTGAAATACGTCGTGCTTGCTCTTGATGTTAACGAAATCGTCTCTTTCGTATCAATAGTTGTTTTATTCTGAAGGTAGATGGAACTCCTCAATTTAGACTAAAAACACCGGATCTCATTTGTAGTTGATTTTATTTTGCATTTTCATGTCCTATAATAGTTGTTTTAAACAAGAATTTTGGTTAGGAAGATGGTGGGTGGGGGTGGGGGGTCGGAAAGACACCCATCTGGAGGAAGGGGCCTTACTATAGGATCGTACAGTTGTGACACATAACACTGTTAGTGTACCTAGAAGGTATTAACATAATTATATATATATAACATAGTTTGAGATGTAATTTGCTAATTGAAATTCCGCTGATGAATATTGCACCATTCGCGATAGTAGGTGGATACGATCCTTTGTTCCGAACGTGCCACCAACATCAGAACACTTTCCGATTGTTCCACAGGGATAGAATAATTGTGTTTGATCAAAATGAACATCAGTCTTTCCTGCCGGACCTTTTGCGTGCCTCTGCAGATCCATCAATGCCCATCATATATTGTCTTCCTCTAGTGTATGGAATGGCCCTAGTTATTGGGCGGTTGCATCGCGTGACATATCTTCTCCACAATATCGTGCCATCTTCAGAAGCCATTGGGGAAGCCATCCATGAAGCCAAGTCTGGGTGCTAAAAAAGTGGTCGTCAAAGTTCCATCAGCTTCATTATGATAGACAAGACAGAACATGGACAATTACCACCCTGTCTGCAGATCTATCAACGAAAGACAGGCATGCATACTGAAAACAAATATTAAGTGATATAACGTTTTCTGAGAATGGACAGAACTTTCATAGATGACAGTTCCATTTAAACAAAAAAATGGTGGGAAATAAAATAAGTATAGCGTACGATAATCTATCTTTTGGGAATTAGAAGTGAAGGCGATATATTTCATACTCTCAAGTGAGATGTATTATATCTGGTATTCACTTTGGTGAATTCAATGGTACCGAAAGTACTTGGTGAAATGGTACAACAAATTCCATTAATTGCATCTCTTTAAATGTACATAATTATGACAATTCAAAGTAGTGGGAATATTGTATGCCCACATAACTGTATACCGACTCCGTTAATTTACTACCCCTATAGGTTTACCTGAATGTCATAGAATGTGGTCGGTTCTTATTTATAAGCAAAGGCGGCTGGGTTACAATTTGACGAGGAACATACAATAATTGTTCTCGAGACAATGAACAGCTGTATAATACTTCTTTCAATAAGCCATGTGCACATTCAAATGTTATAAACTCGGAATGGGAAAAGGTTATCTATATGATATAATGCAATCCGCAGACGTTCGTTTCATGTTGTGCCTAATAATTAAACACAAGTTATTTGACAATAGTCAAGAGTAGTATATATATTGAAGGACCGATCCTTAGACTATATCCAAGATAGCATAATACTGTGACAATAGTAGTGTAGGCTATTATATAACCTTAACTGAAATCCTAAAGAAATTATTCTTATATTGGACTATTGTCCCTAATATTAGGGGGCTGCTAGAGCACTGTCTATGCAAAGCCCCAAGATCACCAAGAGCCCCTCAATGCCGAACATTAATCCTTTAATAAATGGGCTGAGGACTCGGTGCCAGTCTATAACAGCTGTATGATACTGCTTATGATGGCTTATACTGGACCACATCCAAATGTTATAAACTTTGGGACAATTTTCTATATATGTGACAGAACACTGACATTGAATATACACATATATATACTGTATGTCAAATAGAAAGCTATAGAAAGCTACGTTTTATATGGAAGGTTGATTAACATTTTTCTCAGCAAACATATTATGTGCCTTCAGCGCTGCGGGTCAGTACAAATTAACATAGGCTTTTTGCGCTTGTAGACCTCTATCAAAATGTATGTACACCTTGATTTACTTTTATTATTATTCGCCGATAGCAAATATTTCACCATCATGAATAACGCTCATTGGAATATGAGCCTTATACAGAAGTGCATCTCCTATTTGTACTATTTGGAGATTTTGCAGGTTTTGACAAAAAAAAGTAGAAATATATTCTTATAATATATTCATACTAGTGTTTGTATAATATAAGTGTGTACTGATAATAAAGCACACATTACTTTACAGTAGTCAAGAGTTGTATTGAGGTGTGATGTGTGGGATTCAGGTCCACATATTCGAGATAACATACATGTAATATTAAAATCTGTTTCTAATGTTGATGTATAGGTAGTCTATCCCCTAGTAGTCTATTTCCTATTGCCAGGTAACATGGGTTGTGGCATTCTAACGGAGATTGCATACAAGCATACAATTAAAGGCGTTTTAGGCCGATGCAGGGATGCATCCAGCACTGTGTTTTTGGTGCTTGTCTGTGGAGAAAATATTTCCAAGAATCTTCCCTGAAAATCACGGATGATTATTTTTTTAATTTTTTATTTGTAGTTTTTTGCTATATATAGTATGCATCAGAATCCACAGCGTCTATTTGATTTGAAAACGTTTCTATTATTCCAATTCGCGGGTACATCTTCCGAATTCTGCGTTTTTTTGTCAGTAGTATGAATCAGAGCTCACACAATAGATTTATTATTGTTTGACAATATGGCCAATAGTATCACTTGCAATGAATATTTTCATGTTTTTGTTTTTGTTTTTGCGACATCGTTTTATTCCTTTACACATAAACAGTTAGCTTGTTATTACATCTAGGATAAAAACCTTAAAAATGTTGTTCGTTTTCATCTGCTATCATGGAGGATTATACCTGGGTTACATTTGACATGAAACATTGATTTTGGAACGCCCTTCGTTTCTTTAATTTAGCAGCGTTGGTTTTACCTCTTTAACTTATCTATACACTCGGTAATGTCGTCTAGCAAACGTAGCCATGTTTTTCTTTCGTCCCTTTTTTTTCACAGTTCCCGATGTTTATTCTTACAAGGGTGGCCCTTGTTCTCAACTCGTACATAATCGATAACATACTCATATCTCCATTGTGAAACAGCTTCTGCCTGTGGATGTACGCTTTGATCTGGAGAAAGATCCAATTAATTGTTTTGGACTGAGTGCATATTTCTTCTATTCCGAAGAGAATTTCTCTAGGGTCCAGATTTACTCTATTTCTTTTCTTACCTATTATTTTTTCACCATTGCTCTTGACATTGATATACTCGAGCTCACCAATCCATTCAAGGATTGATATCCAGATTCTTTTTGTTTTAATACAACTAACAGAAAAGTGGGTGAGAGTATCAACTTCTGGACAGTGATTACAGTGCGATTCATCTTTAACATCGATATCTTTTAGTAGCTTGTTGGTCGTTATCGCCCCATGTAGGACCTTATATTGCAGCACCCATAATATTGTTAACATTCCAAGCCATATCACGCAGCAGATAACTCACACATTTGTTGCATATACATATACCGCGAGTGGTGTTGATCATAATTAAATGTTTCCATTTGAAAATCACATCATCAAAGGCTTGGCACAACATAACAACGTCTTATGTTTTACATATTTGCTTTACTAAATGAGTGTCCCACTTAACACAATATGTGACCTTTACTTCATCAGATGAAATAAACATATAATCACTATCAGAGGAGAGATGACTCGCTTAATGAATGAACGTTTATATTGTTACAGTTGCTTTAATAAAGTCAGTTTGAAATTTTCGGATCAAATTAAGTATATCAAGCATACAAATAATTATATACCACAGGCGCTAAAACAAAAATGTAGAATGAAATGTATAATACCCACCGTTTGAGTGGATTTCTTTACATTTAATTGGCAATGCTCGTATATATAAGCAGTATGTAATTGTATACAGTATAGTTATAGTATTCCCCACTCCAACACCCCCTTTCACTTAACCTGTGACCCTTGTCTTGTATTTTTCGCTATTTATACGTTTTTGTTTATACATCTACGCCTCCAAATCAACCCCTCATTCATCATTATCCAATATGTCTATCACAATTTGAAGTAGTGGTTGTGCTTCGACTATGGCCTTAATTACAGTGAACTGCTGCGCATAGTCAGGATTTCTAGAGCAGTGTATGAAATGTGTATCCAGTTAAGTGCCAGCGTTTGATCTCTATTTTCCTCAAGGCCTGGCTGCCTAAAGTTTGAAGGACTATGCATCAACCCACTATTTCCAGCTTTCGCGCATATGCTCCATTCGTTTTATCAACTTTTTACATTCTACGGAATTAAAAATTCGTGAATGTTAGTGTTACATTCTACGGAATTAAAAATTCGTGAATGTTAGTGAATTGCGTACCATTCTGTCAATCATCCTGAGTAGCCAGTTCATGTGATACATTTTGAGGTGTTGGTTGAGGGTTGGTGTGAGGAGTGTGGACACTTATCTGGGAGGATATCTGGATGCCCATCTCTGTGTGATGTAATTCACACCAACACTACTAACTTGGCACTTATGCAAAGACTGCTTGATTGACAACCTTCTACCATCTCTGCAGTAAATCCTTGAAGGCCAGTGTGACATCCTATTGGTTTACATGTCTTGTATTCTATTAGCTATCTTGGTTTGATTGACAACTGTAGAGAGGACCACCCATGACTGAATCTGAGTGATCTACACCTACTACACCCTTTGCGATTTCTGGGTTTCAAAAGAGTGTTATGTTCTTTATCCAATATTATTATCACAACATTTACACATATAATTAAGCATAAGCATTTTTAATTAAATATTAAGCATTTTCAGTCGAGCAAAAACTAAACTGTTAACTATGACTTGCCATTGCACACAAATAGTTGTCCGTAGAATTCGTTTCCTTGGGAAACGCACAATATATACATTAACTTAAACTGATTATAAGGTTAAACAGAAAAATAGTTAATTAAATGATTGATTAACTTAATAAACTTATAACTTGTTTCTTCAGGATTCGCATTGGCCTTGTGTCTTATTGTATCTCTGCACTATTGCCAATGCCCCCTGAAGCATTTCTCCTATATGAATCATTTAGCTGCACACAATTCATTTGCCCGCACTGAATTGAGTAAATATGTAACTTAAATTTCTTTTGCTGCATAAACCTGATTGATTTTGGGATAGCATTGTACCGCAAACAGTATTGAAGCGTGTACAAAATGCTACTTATAACTTGTATCTGGTCTCCTTTTTATTCTATATTTTACATTATTATAAAATTATATTCGTCTATTCCATGTACCTCTGATCGCAATTATAATATCGATCCGACAGGATTGTTTATCATTTCTAAACACTAACAATCAATTCAGCTGTTTTAGTGAGTACCTTTAAAAAGATGAATTTCGAAGAAAAAAGCATATCGACACAGAGAGACGGGAAATTGTTGATTTGTCACTTTTATTTCTCCGGCGAATGCTGTAGGGAACAATTCCCCGAAATTATTCAGTTTTGAAGAATCTCTTGAATCACGTTTTTTTATAAGCCCCATTTCCCGAATCCCAAAGGTTTCTATTTGTAATCCCGTTTTTCTATAGATTTGCAATCACTATACCTGGCTACGTTGAATCCGGCTCTGAATCCCTTTCCCAAATCCCGTACGCTCTTTTAAATCTCGAATCCCGACCCAAAATACACCCCAATCAGGGTTCCCCGAAAAGGATATACCCTATACCCTGAAAATAGTGTTAGAAAACTAAACATTCATTTCAAAATCCCCCAACACAAAGTGTTTGAATTAGACATACCGATTCCTCTTTGATTCGAGTTCGATCGCTCTGTTCTGGTAAGGTATTTTTTTTAACAATGTACCCTTATACCCAATAACATCTATCAAAAGAAAGGAAACGGGCAAAGGAAAGATTCTTTGTAAGTATAATGTATGACCCGACATTCCTCTTTTCTCTTACACCTTATTCCATCTCCTCTATCGCCCATGCAGGCACCCAGCCGTACATCGGACACTTGATTATAGTGGAGAGGCCGTAACAAATAGATCGTGTGTGATGAATGATCGAAATTCCTGTGGGCATGCTGCCTCTGTCATGTTATCATTTAGCCGGCTCGTTAATCACCCTCTATTTTGCATACTGAGACAGTCACGCCCTATTGTGAGCTTTCACAGACATCATGGCGCATCGCCCCTTCCATTCAAACATTATCTACTGGCTTCAACGGGAAGAGAGCGACATTTTGGACTTTTTAATTATTGAATTTCCTGCGATACTTTATTGTTAAATAGTGCAGCAAAATTTGCAAACTAGAACGATAGAGAGGACATTTTACTCGGTTCTGTTGAGAGAAATAGTTGAAATTTCCATATACCGTATTTACTCCAAATAGAAGCAGGGTCTGCATATAAGCTGGACGTGGAAGTGAGACAGTGGGAAGTAGGACAACAATGTGGTATTTTAAAGATAGTCATACCAATTCAGATATATTGATCAGTGTCTCAAAACGTAGATCTATACTTAGAGTAAAACATCCCTTCTACTCTGAGATCTATACTACCTTCTTGCGGTTTCCGCAACGATCTATATGTGCCGATTAGATTAGAAGGCGTGAAAGTATGGATGGCATGTGGTCCTAATTGACATGTGATGACACTGCTATGGCAATAATTAACCTTGGGATTCATGTATTTAACCCGTGTTATCAATCAACATGGTTTCAATGCTCCGTATGTTTAGAGTATCTTCCCTGCATTAAATTTGTGTGAATTGTGTCTTTCACTAAGGGTGGCAAGGGTGGGGGCAGGCCAGCATCTAGCAATATTAATTATTATGAATGTATATCACTATAATGGAATCTCGAACGGTTTTGCTTCCTTTACAATTCCACGCAATATTGATGAAGCCGCAAACAGTATCGGGTAAGATATATGGTCTAGCGATATATCTCCAAGTTAGTTTGTTGTGGTAAGACCTCTCTATATGTGTAGGATAGAGGATGAGACACTGTTCTCTTAGTGAATATAATTGTCCAAGGCCGTTAGGCCGCGGACAATTATATTCACTAAGTGAGTCGAGTCCTCTAGCATGCTTATCCTGCAACTTCAATTGTTTGTTATGATTGTGGCAAATCCCCCCGACCACCCCACCACCCTACCACAACTGCCTGATCTATGATCAGTATTACTTTGAGATATATGCATGGTCCTATGTATTGTGTACATTTCCTCACTTTCACTGATACATGGCTCATAGTGAACCTCACACAATATAGCCAACATTTCGAAACAAATGCAAGGTCTGTAGAGTTACAGGTGAATGTGACAGGTGTATACAGTTGAACTCCCTTGTTACATTGGTAACGTTTCAGGAATCATATTATGCTAAAAAATTCCAACTGGTTAAATAAGATATATTAGAATTCTTTGAATATGACACAACGCTGGGGTTGGATTTTAGAGATTCTTTTTTATTCTTATTATTTTTTGTTAAATAATGCCTAATGTGCGAGGCTCTTACAAATGATATTGTTCTCTAGTAATTATATCAAGATCAAAGGTATATATTAAATGACTTAGTTATCTGATTAATATAATTATCACAACATTCTTTTACCCTTTGTAAGTAAAATCAGCACGTCCTGAGAATAGTGTAATTCTTACATAATGTTCTATTGCTGAATACAAATCTTTAAATACAATATACTTCTCCCCACTGTTTACCATCATTGGACTCCACTTGACTCATTTTCCTGTGACACATCACATTTTCTATTTCAGGAATCATACTATGCTATATACAGCAGATCCTATCTGAGCCTCTGTGGGTGAGTGGGTAGAGCCTTCAACTCTACTTGCCAGCCTATACTTATGTGAGAGGTCCTGGGTTCGAATCCAGAATTTAGCCCGCTAGATGATATTATTTTATTTTCTGTTTTTGTTCTTATATTTGTCGTTTTTCTCACTTTTAATGACTGCCCACCATCCCGCCCTGCTTCCTCCACTCTCTCTTCCTTGTTAGTGTTTGTGTGTAATACCTGCTCCACACAGTACCGCCGTCGCCGCTACTGTGAGAGCAGGGAGGGAAGCATGAGCATGGTGGTAGTGGCCAGTGGTGCCGTGTGCAAAAGTTTGAATGGAATAGCCATAGGACCAAAAGAAGTGCTGATCCTGATGTTAGTGTACCATAAACATCTGTATTCCTCCAATCGAAAATGTAGCCTACGAATACAGCTTTTGATTAAGACTAAATAGGCTGCTGTACATAGTGTTAAAGTTGCTTGACTGGACGATCCATTTGACCTGGACAGTACTGGGAAGTACCGAGATATCCTGCGACAGCTTTGATTTTTAGTTCCGTGGCAGTCCGCCTCTTCTCAGAGGGCGGGATTAGTCGCTAGTGGTCCAGGCCAATCCTAGTTCAAAATTATTTGCAATAGATACACTCTAAGAAGAAAGGGTTCTAACAAGAACCCTTAAGGGTTCTTCGGCTTGTCGACATGGCAGAACCCCTAATGGTTCTTGTTAGAACCCTTTTTTGAGGGTTCTAAGTAGAACCCCCGTTTCGGGAATAGGCAGGGTTCTACATAGAACCCTGGATTTGAAGAACCCTCTGGCCAAAATAGGTAGGGTTCTACATAGAACCCCTGATTTGAAGAACCCTGAAAATGTCTGGGGTTCTTGATAGAACCTACAGTACAAGGTTCTTTGTGAAACTCTCATAAGTTTCTTTAAAGAACCTGGGACATTATTGTTTTTATTGCTGAAGTAACATCACTTTTCATCAAATTATTCAACATATTCCATTTCATGGCGTGGCTAGTATGTTCCCTTATTCTTCAGTGGGTATTCCAGTCAATACATCCTTCCATCCTTCTGCATTGATGTAGATCGATCCTGTAAATAAAGTAGAAGATTTGAATATGAGTTAAATGCCTCCAGGGTTGTCATAAGTCCCTATAAGTTGAATAAGTAAAACATAATTAATTAATGCAAAAGTTAAGTTGTACTACTTAGGAATATGAAGGTAAATTAGTGTATAGAGCTGATGTGAGAACAAATGTAGTAGTAATATATAAACTTACCTTGACTCCCATACTGGTCAGTCAATATAAAGTGTGCTTCTCTTCTGGCCGTTAGATTGTAAGTGAGTATGTTAGCAAGCCACACACCTACCGTGCTCTCTCCCGTCACACATCACTGCCCCATTCCAAGTGTAACTGGGTCACCTCTAGTCGCTAGGGAGAGCATTCAAGCGTGACACAGACACTGACCAGTGCAGGTGTCACACTACAGGATTGCGTCACTTCATTCCCACGACCCTCTATGTTTGTTATGCACTGTGTGCAATGTGTGCGCGGCCGTCGACGGGCGGATTTTAGGTGTCTGGTTTTAAGGAAATGTCTTGTGACTATCAAGAGCTGGAGGGGAGATATTTCTAGGCCTATATTAAGTACTTGGAGGACGGCAGTTAATGATGGATTCACCAGGGTAAATGGTGCACAAGTGATAAGCTTCCTATGTGGAGACCCTCCTCTCTGATGAGGGTCTCCACATATTTAGTTAGCGCTAGTCTAACTCTAGTATGGTGACGGCCGTACTAGACACATGGCACCTGCCTTCGAGCTTCGAACTTATAGCAACTGTGATGCATTAAGCCTATTTAAGTTTTGTCACTTCTGACAGCATACAATCGCCATAAATACACAGTATTATGTGATTTGTGACCATATGAATATTGTCACTTGATGCTGGTCAAGATGTCAAAACGACCATTAAAACGGCTGTGTGTCTTTGTTTACATTGGACTCTTGACTGGAGAGTTCTAATAATGGGGGTGCCTAAAATATTCCCGCACATTTAGGGTTTGCATAAAAACGATCACACCATAATAATAAACCTGTATCTAAGCTCTTAGAGTCGGTAAATCTATTGAAAAAATACCAAGAATGTAATAGGAAGTAAAAATACTAATTGGAACATATATTTCACATGTTATACTTAGAAAGCACCCTTTCCACGCAGCGTTAACCCCAGTGCTGTCTGACTCTACCAGGACTCTACCCATTTTATAAGGAATTAAATTTTTAAAGTGCTTGGTGAATATTTGTTGCGAGGTGACGGTTGTATGTAGGAAGTGGGTGGGTGGGTTCAAATATTATATTTAGCGCCAGCAATGGTGGAGAAAGGAGAAAAAGGAGTTTCTTTGTAGAACCACTTTGAGTTAAAGAACCCTTCAAGTGCACGAAGAACCCTTAAATCGCTGAAGAACCCCTATGGTTCTAGATGGAACCTCCTGTGGTCCCGAAGAACCCTTTTAGGTGTCGAAGAACCCTAGGGTTCTTGGTAGAAGCATGAGGTTCTATCAAGAACCCAAAAGAACCCTTTTTTCTTAGAGTGTACCCAAGCGGACTCTTTAATGAAAGAGTCCGCCCAGGCATCTGAGAGGACTCTTAGGAGCGGACTCTTTCATTAAAGAGTCTGCTCAGAATGCTCAAAGAGTACACCTGGAATTCAGGACTGTACTCTTCAAGCATGGGAGTCCGCCCAAGCCAATGCTGGGGAATAGGGGCACCACAGCAAGTGTAGGATAATTCCTATAAGTATAAGGACCTTCTTTGGTGTGGGGAACTTCTATACATGACAAATAGACTTACCCGATCGTCTTCATACATTTGCTAACATGATCAGCCAATCCCTAAAATGAATCAAATATACCTTCGAGTATCTCTACACTCTAAGAAGAAAGGGTTCTAACAAGAACCCTTAAGGGTTCTTCGGCTTGTCGACATGGCAGAACCCCTAATGGTTCTTGTTAGAACCCTTTTTTGAGGGTTCTAAGTAGAACCCCCATTTCGGGAATAGGCAGGGTTCTACATAGAACCCTGGATTTGAAGAACCCTCTGGCCAAATTAGGTAGGGTTCTACATAGAACCCCTGATTTGAAGAACCCTGAAAATATCTGGGGTTCTTGATAGAACCTACAGTTGATTTTATTATTGTTTTTATTGCTGAAGTAACATCACTTTTCATCAATTTATTCAACATATTCCATTTCATGGTGTGGATAGTATGTTCCTTTATTCTTCAGTGGGTATTCCAGTCGATACATCCTTCTGCCCTTCTGCATTGATGTAATGTAGATTCTGTACTTAAAAATAAAATACCTTTCACATAATCCACATAATCGTGGTAGTCCTCCTTTGCCAGTCCAATTCTCTTTCCCTCCCATGACTTGATGGTTTACCTTGTCCAAATAGAGGAAGAGAAACACCTGGTTCCAATCCACATGCCCATTCTGAATCCTTACTATCCATTTCTCTGAGTCTTGCAATGCGTCCTGGGAATAAGTGAAACATATTTAATTAATACAAAAGTTAATCTATACTACTTAGGAATATGAAAGTTAATTAGTGTATAGAGCTGATGTGAGAAAAAAATGTATTAGTAATATATAAACTTACCTTGGCTCCCATACAGGTCAGTCAATTTAAAGTGTGCTTCTCTTATGGCCGTTAGATTGTAAGTGAGTATGTTAGCAAGCCACGCACCCTTGGCTTGCTAACACACCTGCCGTGCTCTGTCTCTCGTCACACATCACTGCCCCGCAAGCCCAGTAAGTAGGTCAGGGGAGAGGTGGGGCAAAAACGGGCCTGTTCGCACCTCTCCTTATCACTATGACCACACTGAATGCCCCTGCCGTGCTGCGCATATATCAAATAACGGCCGTATCCGTCCTGACTGGATGGCCAAGTAAATTTGCTTCATTCAGCTGAATTCAAGAGTATTTACAAACACAAATTTTAGCATATCACATAATATTATATTTTCGACTAAAATATCAACCCAAATTATGTGCATATTACACTATTGGATTTGTCTATAGCTTCTAGAACTCAAACGCAAATTATTAGATATATTGCCGATGCCACTTTGTCCTTTTTAAAGATACTATAATATCTTTGATTTGCCCCATTTAAAAACGGCAAACATTGCATTACGTACATACCCTCATATAGTATGAAGTATATGTTAGGTGATGAGTTTCGATCAAAGTAGTACCATCGTAGATAGCAATAAGTTTATGCAAAGTTATACAGTTCATGTATATAGCTCTAGCTGTTGTAGATCATTAAAAGTAAGTGCCCCTTAGCCTCTTAATTCTTGTTTTAATACTATAGCATTAAACCTTCTGGTAATTCCTTGGGGTAATTGGGTGAAAATTGTATTTTCCTGATTCACATGTATGTCTCTATGTATAAGTTTCGGTAAGTTGAAATCAATTTTTTGTTCAAAAGTAAGAATCTTTGTTTCCCAATGTAATTGCGCTGTCAGGTTTCTTTCCTAAGAAGAAAAGGAGATTCTTTGTAGAACTGCTTTGAGCTAAAGAACCCTTCAAGTTCAGGAAGAACCCTAAAATCAGGCAAAAGCCCCTATGGTTCTAGACGGAACCCCTAAGGAGAAAAAGGGGGTTCTATGTAGAACCACTTTGAGTTAAAGAACCCTTCAAGTGCATGAAGAACCCTTAAATCGCTGAAGAACCCCTATGGTTCTAGATGGAACCCCCAGTGGTCCCGAAGAACCCTTTTAGGTGTCGAAGAACCCTAGGGTTCTTGGTAGAACCATGGGGTTCTATCTAGAACCCAAAAGAACCCTTTTTTCTTAGAGTGTACCCACATATCTGTGACATAATGTCATCGAAGTCCTGCCGTGAGTAGGGAAGCCCATATTATAGGCCCCACAATCCAAATTATGATAACACTTCATCAGTCTTGGCCTGAAATGAATAAAAAAAAAATAAAAAATCATGAGATGTACTCGTTTAGATTATTTTTACAAACAAAACGGCTTAAACTTGGGCTCACTATACATGACTGTCAGGACCATTAATTTCGTTTTGAATCTACGCTATTCAACTCCCTTTCTCTGTTTAGGGGATTCTTGGACTTCCCAGTCCATTATCTTGACTTCATGAATGTGTCCCGAAAAGACATCATAGATTTGAATCATGCTTGAAAGCCAACACACTTGCCATAACATCGACTACATATTGTTTGGGCGTTGAAATAAACTGTTCTTTATAATAAACGTTAAATGTTATCAGTATGTCGGTTGCACCATGCAATATATGTATTTGACAGTGATGTTAGAGTCAATAAGTAAGACGAACGACATTTCCCTATCAGCTTTGCACTGCTTTTCCCCCAGACTGCATTTCCTGTCTGCGCCTAACTTCATTACAATGTTGTATAATCTCTGCTAGTATTGCTTTAATCCAATACTCGAAATTACTGTCGTTCACATAACAAAGATCCCATATGCTATGTAGGGACTCTCACTAAAGAGATTATATATGTAGTTCTTTTCAGGAAGAAAATTTACCATTGACACAGTTTTTCCATAACCACGAAAAATCATAGAATTTTTTTTCATATCATTCATTTATCCATTAAAAGCCAATAACATATAATACATATAACCATAAGAAAAAATTGAGCATGTGAACGGTTGGGTGAACAGGCTTGGAGTGGATTGTTATGTAGAATGGAAGGGCGTGGCATTATCACGCGGGCATTACCATGGGGGAGGGCGTGGCCCTAGTCACTGTTATCATGCTCCCGTCCCAATATACGCGGTGACATCTCACCTCCACACATAGTTCTATTAAAAAGACGCTGTATCCACCATGGTTTTTTTTTTCAAGCATTGCCTATATAAAAATCGTTCTACTACTAAATTACATATGACATGATATAGTAAGATTACCATAGTGTCAAGTACGAGGTGGATTATATTCCCCGAGTAAGCCCAGAAGCAAAGAGGCTGTAGGCCGAGATACTTCTGGGCTTATATGAGGCGAATTATGACCACCAAGGAATTGACATATTACTTTTATTCCCTGATTTCATATAAAATTACTAAGGAAATCAACTTTATTATTCATCAATTTACCGCACATTTTTACCATCAAACATTTTGGAGTGGACATATTTATGTAACATCATATGTAACATCATATCATAATCTCTACCTAAACTCTAAAAACTACAGCATACATTGTATATACAGCATAAATGATTTTTGACCCCCGATTCTTTTGTATTGTTCCCGGGCTCATCATCACGCCTATAATGTCTATAAGGATTGGCAAATGAGTATCTTGGAATCATCTAAATAATATTCTAAGTTACAAATAATGATTTGGAAGATCCCCGATTATGTGATCTTTGGAAAATTAATTTGGAGAAAAATACAACAAAAGGAAAATATCAACCATCATTGCGAATGGTGAACATATTGAATAGATGTGAAAAACTGATTTTCGGATTTTAATGCTTTCTGGAAATGTTTGTTGGTGTAATGATGTGGTATGGAGCTTGTATACCGTACACGATGGAGGACAAGAAAATCATACAATCCATTCCGTTACAAACACATATTCAGTAGGTGTATACAATAGTTGGTACACAGAAAGCCAATTATACAAAAACATTTAATTTCTTAATTATAAATTTTCTGGAAGCCTAAACCTTGCAATGTAAGAACCTTTTCAAATTCGAGCCTAAGAAGTATTTTCAGACACATTTTAATGTTGAAGCTAGATCTGCAAAAAGGGGGTTTCTTTTATTGTTAAAATGTCCTACAAAAAATGTCCTAGAATCATTAATTTACATGGCTGTTTCTTATGATAAATAAATCAACATTGCCGTTCCATAACCGATCTACAAATGCTATTTCATTTGTAACGGTAAATAATGCAACCTCCACCAAAATCACTGGAATTGTTAAAAACACAATACAAAAACCTGCAAAAGACATTTTAGCCGGCCGAGATGAGTTAGTCTTTGGATACAGAAGAAACCCAAATATCAGTAATAGTTTAATCTAAACTCAGGTCAAGTTTAATAGGTTTATAGCATACTTGTCTCGTACTGCACGAAACAATGCAGGACTGCCAGCTGATTGTGCAGTTTCGCAGTTTGACGTCACGTCGCTCGCCGCGGCTTGCCATACTATGTGTCAACCCCTGTAAATTTTAGCTGGACATGTGTGCTCCAAGCCTCGAAAATGCTGTTGTTTGGCCGTTAACTTCTCCGAAAGTTCTAGAGAATGTAATATAAAATATGCTGATAGGTTAGTAGTATATGGTAATTGTTTAGTGTGTCATGATGGAACAATGAGTATAATCGCCATTATCAAACATTTGAAACGCGAAAGCCTGTCGATCTAGTGCCTCCCGCTATAATATCTATGCAGACACACATTATGGCTGCCACTGAGGATAGCCGCTGACTGCGGTGACGTCATGTGAATACTATGTATAATGTCGTAACATACTAGACTATATGCATATACTCAAAGCAAATATACTTTGGAGTTGTGTTTGAACAGTTATTACAAACTATCGCGTTATAAATGTATACATGTGGGTTTCCATTAAATCTGTACTGTTCACTGTGTGTATGAGTGGCAAGATGAAGACAAGACGTACATATACGTCTCTATAATTAATGAGTCTGTGAGCCATACTAACAAAGAAAGATAGCAGACATATCTGTCAGGTTTTGAGAAGGCGCAGTATCCGGGCGGTTAAACTGATCGAGTTCTTCAGTCCGTGTGATTCCTGTAGTTAAGGACAAGAAGAATCTCTTTCCTCCCCTGTTGCCTCATGTGTGGATCTGGTGTGTGTAGGGAGTCCTTTAGAAAGCATTTCCATCTGTCCGTAGTTATTTACTAGGAAAGCACTCTGCTCCATGCTGGGTTTGTGGCACTTTGCCACTAGACAACTAACTAGGCAGGCACCACGCCACGATTGTATCCTGCAACAACGTGTATATGGCCTGGATCCCGCCACGAAATGAATGGATACTCAAGGGGTTCTATCTATTTTGCAGCAGGTTTGAATTTATAGTGAAGGGCACCCCATGTTTGTGGGAGTGACCCATCTCTCTCTTACTATTAAAAGTAGTCAAAATTGCAAATTTAATATTTTGTGTGTTGTTATATTAATTACGTGAATTCATGTCCGATCCCTTTTTACTTCTAACCTTGACCTTGGTTAGAGTTTTTTTTTAATGTATTTCCTGTTAATCGACGGATATTTCAAAATCCATTGTATTTCAACTCATTTTTCTGTACTTGATAAATATACCAAGACGTTATAGGGAAGTCAAACATATCTTTTAAGTCAGTCGAAGCTGCAGAATTTGTACGATGTTTTAAATGTTCTATCACGAGCAATTTTAGTTTCCCAAATGGTACGGTTATACTTCTTTAAGAAGCATAGATTTGAAAGGTCACAACAAAATAACGCCTAGGTTTTCCCCTACTGTCTTTCAAACAGCATGCCCATCGGGAATACGATTAAGTTACCTACTGAGAGAAAACGATGATGTATTTTCCCTTCCAGCTGAAATTACTGTTTGATATTCGCACTGCTTTCACCGGACCACCCAATGGCTTGTTCAAAATAACAATATTAATGCTTTTTAAAATGTTGCCCTCGTTGGTCACTCTAATCTGCTGTAATAATATACTAGTAAATTGAATTGATTATCTTCTCAGCATTCTCCCCTCCATAGCAAAACGGGGGAAATTATTTATATGCGACACTCGTTCATATGTATCTGCGGTTTTGAAAGAACAGATATCCAAGTCGTGTGCTGCTGCAGATACTGACTAATAGAATCACGGCTTCTCCTTTAGAATAAGACTAACTTCCGAATGGGTCAATATTCATTATGTCCATCGCATTATTCCAAACTTGATTATGAGTCTGTAATCCAAACGTAATCTACTCAACATGTTTCTCCCTCTACAAGAGCTGCCAAGGCAAATGAACGAGGTTGGGATTAATTTTGATTGATTCTGGGCTGTTCGACAGGATTTTGCAGCTTCCCCGGGAGGACAATCTCTTGAATAGTATTTTACGTAAGGCCATCTCCCTCACTAAAGTGGGCTTCATTTTCCTTTGTTAAAATTGCATTTTGAAAAAAAAAGTACAAAAAGGTTCCCCACTTCTCACGGTGAGCATTTTCCCCTTAACCGGAGAGTTTTGTGAGATGTGAAGTGACGCCGCCTGGCATTGAATGTGACTGAACCTGGTTGAGGGCAGTGTTAAATCTTTTCAAGATCACAGGATTCATGAAGCTTCATGAAATAATCTTAAAACATGGCCTTCGGGGATTGTTGCCTAGAATGCATTCCTCAGCCACCTATTGGCAGCAATGCCTCTCCTACTGTTGATTTTCAAGCTCTGGTACTTCCGCCTGTTGCTTTAAAACAACACTGCCCTAGGATTCTCACTTTTCCCCTCACAGTCTGTATTTAGCTGTTTATTGGATAATGAGTTGTGACAGTTGTTGGACGAGTTAATTGTTGTAATTCACCGCTTGGCGAGATCTGGGCAGACAGGAAAGAGCCCCAGGCTTTCTCTACCTCATTCCCTACCCTCAGGCGCTGATTACCGCGCTCCCAGGAGCACACCAACATGGTGGATAAATTGCATTACAAACGCGAGCCCCTTCTGCGCTAAGTTCTTCCATAGCGCACAGCCTTGGGCTTTCTAACATGTTCCAAGATGGGAAGAACACTATCTAGACAGAGACTCACAAGCGGTACAACAAGGATCAAGAGGGAGTACAGGGATATCATGGGACAATCCGGCTGCAATTCAGCTATCAAAAATTGTCGTTACACTTTCGTGATTTGCCTTGGGGCTGTGTTCAGAGGTTTTTTAATCCTGATTATCGATCTTTCTTCTTCCAATGGGATACTTCATAAGAAACCGAATGAAAGTCCTCCGATCGATAACTATATGCGTCAGATTCTCTGGTGAAATTATTGCTGTCACATAAGTTTCAAGAGTAAGGGATTCGATCCGCTCCGATAAGATAAATATCGGAGATAGTTCGGGTAACTTTGGAAGCTTTTATTCCCATATGTATTCGATATTTTGTGTCAGTATTCATATTAGTGATGTCGCGAAAAGTTGAGGACTTGTATTCAATAGGCTTCATCAAAAGGTTTACAAATTGTCTTTTATATTCATCTATTTTAGATTGATGTATCATATGCCCCATTCCAAGATTGTCCTTAGAAATCCCACTTCGACACGTGAACCGGCCAATATCTTGAATAACATCTCCATTAAATGTATCGGTTATTGCATGGGAAGGGAGTTCTTTCATTTTCTGTTATCTATTTACAACTCCTACACAACAAATGTAGTGGCATTATTGAGATAGCAAATGATAAAGACTTTTTCATAACGCAGGTATAATGTGTGACCAGCCAAGCAGAAAGGGGACTCCAAGGCCAAATTTTCGAATTTGGATTCATTACAGATTCTGAATCTGCATGTCCTCCTGAGTCAATAACCGAAAAAAATAGTTGAGAATTCCCAGAATTTGCCGAGATATGGGCTTTTTTGTAAAGTTATGTCAGTTTTCAGTAGATGATCTCAAATAAGTTTGGGGAGTGGTTCATTTTCCTGTGACACATCACATGTACAAAAAATAAATATTAAAAAAAAAAAAAAGAAATGACAGGAATGTACAGAAGGGGAAATGAGCATTATAAAAGTGAAAGAATTTTGTTGATACTCCAAAAATTAGTGAAGTTACATACTTTCAAAGTTACCTGCCTCTCAGAATTACTAATATAAACATTTGTGACAGTGACGTCATGAACATGTTGTGACTCCTAGCGGGAATACCAGGAACTATAACTCCCGCGGGAAGGTACCTTTCTGCTTGGCGGGTCACATGTACTAGGTTAAACTCAAGTAATGAACACCTGCTTATCATACCAATTTGACTTCAAATAATGTTACTGAGATTGTGGAAGCTTCTTAAGAATTAATTGGATGTTTCATATCAATTCATGAGCTGTTTATATTATTGAAGACTTAATATAAAGGAGTCTCAGGATCCACCCAAACCTAAAATGTATCGGTTTAGATGTTTGGTGTATGGCCAAGAAAATCTGTTCGTTAAGAATATTTTGAGATGACGAATTGAAAAAGAAAAATCAGTATGACTCTTGTTGATACCTCGATGAGATTGTTCTGATATGTAACACTTCTACTAAAACTGTTAAAAACTACCTACCCATCTGAAAGACATCTAATAACAAATTTGAAGGATTTTACCCTGTGTTTTTCCCTGCAGGGCTTCATAAAAGTCCACATTTATATTCGGGTGGCCCGCTGAAATCCTTTGCTACAGTGGTTGCACTTATTATCGCTGACCGGCGCTCGTTCTCTTTCGGCCAATTCAACTGAAATTTCGTGTATAAACATAACAGCAGCACATATTAATTACTTCAGTCCTGTAGGTCAAACAGTGAGGCGTTGGGTGAAACAATGATTTTTTTTGTACAGAGAATGTTGCTATAAATCCCATGCTTAAGTCATGTATTTCACCTTTATACAAATTTATTTAAACTATAAATAAATATTCCACTTGAATTGTAGATATGGTACATACATATTTTGTTTGAAATGCATGTTTAGATTGTATGGGGAAAGGGAATATAGGTTATTTATTAAGGCTTCTCTGTAGCCCCCTTACACTATATTGATCAATCTAAAGTTCTGTAATTGCCTTCGTAAGAATGAAGCACTCCATCAGAACCCCGCGGTTCATCGGGAAAGAAAATTTGGCTAATTCTCTTCTGTAGTGGTATACCCGCTATGGTCCCATTCATCCATATAGCAGTAGTCTCTATCCTCATTTCACGTAATGAATTAACGAATGAAAACCCCACAAAAAGGTGATGGAACGCCACGATCGAGGAATGATGAATAAAATACATTCCATATATACAGGTATGTACACGCCTTTTGGTGCAGAGGCTCGGCGACCAAGCGCAAGAAAAGCTGAAATACTGGGGTCAATGGATAAGTATATGGGTACAAGAGACTTAATTTTGACCCCTGGACCTCTGGATCTCAGCGGTCAGTGTCACATGCATCTGTCGGGTTGTGTGGTTGCCATGGTAACCATATTACACTAATGGAGTGGTTGTTCCCAGCTATAAGTTGGCTGGAAGGCCTCAACCAGAAAGTGGGCACGCACCTGTGTCGCTCTTGCCCAAAACCGTTCTTCGAAGGATTGCCCAAGCTCCTGTAATCTAATGGTAGGCCGTCAATTGCGGCCAATTTCGATCTAATTTGCAGGCTAATATAGAACATATAACATTCTGTTAAAATAAGGAGGGGAAATTGCAAGGATATGTTGTATTGCTTATAGGATAGCAAGGCACTTCATCTACAAGTAATTATGGAAAGAGATGAGATACTGGTATGTCTGCAAGGCTGCAATATTCTCGATCATGCCTTGTCAGAATTCCCTTGTGGTTTCAGACAATCTCTTGAGTTATACTGCGGTCTATTCTTCCCGGGAACCTGTGCAAATGTTAAGAAACGAGACTGTGAGAATGCGACGAAGCAGATTTATGGCAATGAATTCATTTATGGCAGCGTTTCATGGGCCAACACAGTTAAGACAATGATTGCAAAGCTTCCATCCAGCCGATAAAATGGCATCTCTCATTCGGTTCTACATGTACAGTCGTTCGTGTTTCGATCATACCGGATGCGATTCAACGCAAATTCCCATCACCATGATAATTTCTCGTTATTTGCGTCCATGCACTGGTATAAATATTCAACATTTCCTCACTATTGAACTTATTGCGATATGAAAGTATTGGAGTATCTGCCGCCAAGAGATATAGTGACTCGTTTTTCCATTTATATTTAGGGAATTAAAATCCTTATTTCTATTTAGGGAAAAACTTCAGTGTACTTACATTTCTGAAGGGTATATATACAATGTATTGAAATAATGAAGTCATATCTTGTCATCATATCTATAATATACTTCCTTTATCGACATGGTGTATAGCGTTGCATATGTACACTCACAGTGCTGCAGCCACAGATCTATAGACATATTTTGCTATATTCTGCCCAACACTTCAATAGTTTCCTTGTATACACATATCTTTACATAAGAATAAGAAATGGCGGTGAGAAGAGGAAGAATTAGTGCTGCGAACAGCATTTTAGGTGCGGTTTATCCAATAGAAATAGTGTTAACATCCGTGGCGCCATAAGGCCCCCCGGATAAAAAAAAGTTAGCTTAACTACATACGAATATGGGGCGCTCCTTTATCCCCCGTGGATACTGGAAACCTCCTCAACATGATCACCACCGCTACACACAATAATAGAGATTGAAAGTGTAAACGTAGTCGCTTTTGCCCTGTCTACTTTCCCTTCAATACAGCAAATTCCTTGTCACTCGACACCAAAAGAACGTCCTTATTCATCCATAGGTAAAGGTAATGTGAAATAAGTATACTGGCCTGTGTATTAAGGCGCGTCTCATGAGATGTACCTTTTATAGGAAAACTGAAATATATTTATATCTGAAACTGTATTTCCAAATGTAAACAATAACAATAGGCTGTTCCATTATTTTCCCCGAGCTTGCTTTCTTTTCCACCCAGTGGGCGTGAAGAGAAAAATGTCGTAATTATACTTGAGGAGGCTGCTTCCATTACATTGAGCATTTCAATGAGATACATATTGAATTGAAAGAGACTGTCCCTAAATTGGACAAACAAATTATAGGGCCGCCAAGCTACATTTGGTCTCCCTTCTTATACTTCCCCGACATTCGTATTTTAACTTCTAATGACACTCCCTTCTTCGTGTTGATTGAATGGCTTCACAAAGATCTTTATGCGTTTGTTGGATTGAATTGATTTAGATTTAATAATCCAAGACGATTCATGATTTAAATATGGAAGTTACCACCATGCAGTTTACATTTAAGAGCCAGTCCATGCTTGATACACATAATACGCCATTTAAAATACTGGCAAACAGCTACCATTACAGGACCAGTCGTGTGGCAATTTCTTCCATGGAAATATTAAAAATATTGCACTGTTTGCAAATGTATCATTTTTGACAGCAATTAGGATAGTGTTCTGTCGATGTTGATATTGCCGCATGTATATATAACAAAATGTACCTGCGGCGAATTTTATGACCAGTAGGAAAAAATACATAGAAAAGTGATTGCCAACCACAGGTTTCTGTTATATTACTACATTTGAACTGCCTAATCCGATTTTTATTAACGCCCCTTTTTAGTGTATTATACAACTAATTTTAGGTGATCGTGGCAAATTACAACTACTTAATAAAGAGGCATATGGCAGATTTTGCAATATTCTACTTGGACTATGGCTTTCTGCCAAATAATAAAGGACACATTTACTATGTTCACCTTGGGAAACTAAACAAGGCACAAGGCTATATATATATCACTGTGCAAATGGGTAAATATTTGAGAATCCGGTATCAATACCTGCACGTACATCTCTGCTCCGCTGTATGGATTTCTTTCACATTATCATCATTGAACATAAACAGAGAAGTTGACAAGTGCTTACAACAATGTACCTGTCTTGAATAGGGGAGATTACTGCGGTGTATTGTCACCCCTGCTGGGGGATTTTCCACCTTTCGGAGTGAGTGATTGTGTGTTCGAGCAGTAGTTCTGAGCACAGGTGTGTCGCCCTGCTCTTGAATACTTTCAGTACAGTTCTTAGGTATGGCCCCACACCTCAGGCTCTTGCTGCCACCCAACCTGTGTACTCCATGTAACCAGATGGAGTGATATAAAGACTCCAAGATGAGCAGCCGGAGACTTCTATCTAAAGCCATATATTATATCCCAATGGTTTCAATGTCTTCAGTTCATAGAGTTTCGATATATACAAGTCTGACCCAAAGATTTACAATTTGCACAGTTTTGTGGAAAACATGACGAATAATGTAAACGGAGAGGGATTGATAATCATACCCTGCATGATAGAAGATTTTATATCCTTAGAATTGCGACTTAGTTGCGGTGACATTTAACGGTGTGGTCCAGAATTTGGCGGATTGCCCTGGAAGTCCTTTTTAACTGGGAAAACAATCATTCGCGGTAGTAACTCTTCAGTAATGTTTATATAATGCATAGTTTATGTGATAGGCTGTAGTATCATTAGCTGTAGTCGATAAACATTGTGGGGGGTTGGATATTGTAGATTCAATATAATTTTATTTCAAGTAGTCAACAATCTTGAAATTTAATAGATGCGTGAGAAATTGATCAAGGCAGGTATTTAGCAGATTTCGCGATCCTTATGGCAGCAAATATATCACAACAACCGGTATGTTTATGGGAGGCAATTTATCATGAACGTACCCCTATTACTTCGAAATGCTGTCAACACTTAACGTGTAGTGGTTTCCAAGCCCGGCTTAACCAGGCTCCACTATGTCCCTACAACTATTGAATTTTTCACCTCAAGTATCATATTTCTCAAAGGGATATTTTTAGGGTCATGACAATGCCTTTCTGCTGGTCGATGATAGATCACACGTTGCTTTAATACATATTGAGTTTACCTGATGTTCGTGGTTATGGTATACACACGTTCCATGTATATATATACGACATTGCAAAATCAATTAAAATCCGCCGGATACTGAACTCTGTTTTAAACCATCAGCAAATACGTAGAAAACAGCTAGCAATATAATAAATATAGTCATGATATTATTTATTTGCACCACACCGTGGCGAATACTATTTATGATAATTATAAGGACAACCTCAATTGAATGCCTCAACTAGTGGTAAAGACAGGTAGCGTACCTTAACCTCTATAATCACATTTCTCGTTCACCCTAAGCTCTATTTGATCTATTTAAGGCAGGTGCGGCACACCACCCACGGTGTAAATCATTCCATTTATCAGCATCAACACTGGGTATGATACACAACGCCTATAGCTCTCTATGTGAACAACGGTCTCACAGTGGATGTTTCATCAACACACAATTTCACTTATCTGGTGTAAGACATGGTAGATGGAACATGCATAACATAAACTCTTTTCCCGGGGCGAGTAATCACGAATCTCAAGAATTGTAATCTCCTTTTAAAATTAAAATTAAATATCGCAAGATTAAGTAATTTCTTGCCTTTGAATTCGGAAGGTGCGTTAGCAACTGGAAGTCGCTCATTGCGAGTCCACAATATGGTTACAAGACAAATTGCAAGAAGGAAAAATGGTGCCTGTTTTTTGTAAGGATTAGCAGGTATTTCTGGTTTCTTACCCCTCTCGCCTAAAAAACGAAAGTGTTGCTAACGTCTGTTCCCTCTGGCAATGAAGTTAAGGCAATTTTAATCTCGATACTTGCAAAGGTCTCAACAGACTTGGATTTAGGGTGGTCCTTTTGATTAACTTCGACATAAAATCATGGAAGTCTTCTTTCCACTTTCCGAATGATTCATAGCATTTGTCCAATGATCAAATAACAAGAATTAGTTTTGAAAATTAGTTTTAAATAGTCCATGCACATGTATTTATAAAGACATTAAGAAATTATGGAATGATATTTATGCAGCGAATACAAAGAAATGCCAACATCTTATAACACGTTTTCCAATACACGGAGACACTTTTCCAAAGGTGACCTTCAAACGTTACATTTTAATTCAACATATTTTAATGCATTGTTTGTTTTTACTATAATCTTAACGGTTTATTCAACATTAATATTACATTATGAGTAAAATATATTTATAAACGCCAGATGGCTGACTGTATCTGTTGCACGTACATACAAGCGACACATTCATTCGACAGAATTTCATCTCCTTCCGTCCCCATTTCTCTCTTCCTCGTTCATATCATTTCAGACATTCTCTTCCCCCTTTCTCTGTCCCTCTGTCTCAACCATTACACACATTTTCTCGTCCGTTTTGCTTTTTCTTCCTGGCCCTTTCCCCCTCTCTCCCTCCCTCTGCCTCTCAGATTAGTTATATAATACAGAACATCAATTATTGTTTTCATTGTGTGCTATCTCGGTAGTTTGTTTTTTATATCATGAAGCGGTTTTATTGCTTAGACTGGTTTCCTTGTACATCTAGGATTTTTAGCTTTACAGAGAAACAATCAGTGTTTTCTAGAATAGTGGGCTTCCACAGGTATTAGCTCTTCGGGTAATGCACTACCTCTGGTTGTGCAATTGGTGTTACATAAAAGGTTAACCAGGTCTGTGGAGTTGTAGATAGATCTTTATTCCTGGTACGGCGTGATATGGTTAGTCGCCATTTGTTGGGATAGCGGGGGCAGTTGTAGGCCTACAGAACAGTCCTACCAGTGTTGGACTACCGCTTCCGGGCCGACCACTTACATCAACGACATCATTTATAATTTGTTGTTAATGACAGTAACCTCCCAACAAATGGAAAGCCAATAGATCATTCAGTTGTGTTGCTTCGGCTGGCCTATTGGCCAAAGCAACACAACCGAATGATCTAATCGCCCATTATGATTGAAAATTTAGTGGGTATATACATATATATGATTACTTGGGTAGTCAATACACAACCTTGGGGTGCTGCCTTTGTGCACTACCACAGTACTTACTACACTATCTACCACAAGTGTTGGTCCTTTGGGCAATGTATTACCCGTGAGGTAGTATGCTACCGATACATGTCAAGGAATTCATCCGTGCATGAAAAAAATGGCTGTAAACCGGGTCCTCTGGGTGCAACTGGGTCTGCGCGTCTCGCAACACCGACACTGCTAATTCGTGAAAAGTTGTGCACAGGGTCTGGTGCCTGGCTCTTTGGGTCCGCGCCTTTTTTAGCATTGGTCCTATAAAATGAATGCCGGAACTAACCCTAAACCTAACCTTAAATTGGTTGTCCTAAGTCTGTAAAGGCCGTAGTCGACTGTCCCATATAACATTTTACTTATAAAAGCACTGATTGAGCGATGTCCGTTTTTGCACCGCAAGGCTAGCAAAATGAGTCGCAGAGTTGTGGGTCCGCATGATGGGTCCGCGCTACGGAAATATGGGTCCGCACTCGCACACACGTGGACCCAAAATGAGCGGTAACATTCTTTGACATGTATATACATGCTACCTGTGGTTGTGTGCAACCTTTGGGCTATGCATTACCGAGAAGTAGCATACTACCTGTGGTTGTGTGCAATCTTTGTAGTGCGTTTCCCCAGACGGGGTGCTACAGTATTAGCTCTTAAATAAACTCGTTATGGCCCGTTGTGTACTACCATCATAGTGTACTACTATGTTGTGTTGTGTGCTATAGTGTTGTGTGCTATCTTAGATAGTGTGCGCGAGTATTATCTCTTTGGGTTGTGCGCTACTGAGGTATTGTATAGTGCACAACCAGCACATCAGCTACTTACCTGCACCAGAGAGACTGGTTCAGCTGCACACTTATAACTTGTTTAACCACATGATCAGATGATATCCTTTCAATGCATGTCCAACCATCATCCATTTACTCATCTTTCTTTGAATATTTGCCTCAGAGGGGACGTGACCATAGACTGTGGCAATTCAAAATTATTTAAACCAAGGTTCCCCTACATCTTTTATTATATTCAAATTAAACTTCAATTAGTGACTATGTTCGACATGTATACCTTTCTTTACTAGCTATCTCAGTATTCTGCTGTTCCAGTCATTGATGTTGGAGTCAGTTTTTGTCTAAAGATAGACTCTGACTTCGATACTGAGTGCATGATAAACGATTCAGAGATCTTTGATTCCTAGAAACAGAATAATTCGATTATAATGATAAAGTTTAAATCATGCATATAATATACTGATAATAATATAAAGGTTGCCATTCCTTTTTGCTCCATGGCACTTCTTGTATGAAAGGGTTACTGGTCCTTCACTCACCCAAAAACAGCACTTTTCAGGCTCCTGCTACTCAATCCAAAATAAACAGAGATGTCAACTGCCAGTGTCTAAGGTTATACATGGCTCTATACCTGTTAATGCCATTTGCACTGCAGCTTTGATTGTTGTTATAACCAAGTCCCCTAAAGGGCAGGCATGTATTTTCCAGTACGAGTTCAACTAAATTGGCAAATTGGCAAATTGGCGTTGATGTAGGAAGTATGGCAGAAAATGATATATAAATATGCTATAATACTAGATGAATAGTTAAAGATGTGTGAATCCTATGTCGTTTGAAATTCCTTCTGTCTCTTTCTTTTAGATTTCATTTAGGTTTCCTGCTGGTATTATCATTACACTTAAACTGGATTTCTTCAGCTCTTACTTTAGCAATACTCACTTTGTGAAATTCCAACTTTACGCGGACTGTGTGCTGTTAAGAGGTCCCGAGCTTTAACAGTCCAGAGAACCAAACATTCTGGAGGATCTCTAACTACCTTAGGACGAGACTAGGATGATTGATAAAATTGTCACGGGTTACCCTTACGTTATACAAGCCTTTGTTTTCATGAAAAAGAGGCATAATCAAGGCTCCCGCCCTAAAGTGTTTTAGGGTGTTTGTTCTGGGAGTTAGCACAAGGTTCCAGATAAAGTTATTTGGTTGGAGGTATTGGCTTCATCTGCCCCATGTCACACTTCAGTATCCCCAAAGAATATGGTTCTCTATGCTTGTCTTCTATGCCTATTAATATGTGAACGTAATTCTACATAAGGCAAACATAAATTGAATCTTGTATGCAGTATTTTTAATTGTCTACATTTCTTTTTCAGGTAAGTTCCAACAAGTATCCGTCATTTAAAGCATGGACATGTGAGTAGAAGCATCAGCTATATATTCTATCCATACACTGGTATGTACGATACAGCAAAACCTCTTTGTTGTGTTCAACAGACAAATTACAATGGATATGGGTAAATTTCGTGTTGTTGTATAGTTAATTCACAGTCATATTTTCCCTTTTGATGTCCTATACCGTATAGCTATTTATGTCTTTGGCCGACGCTGCCCAAAAGCAATTTCCCTCCGAAATTGATAAGAACGACGTTAATTACATCTGGGCCCTGTTGTATAAGCTAAGGAAGGGCATTTTTCTGTGGGCATTTTTTCCCTTCCTACTTTATTTCCTACGTGGAATTCCCAGCTTGCAGAAATATTCCTTGCTGTACAGGTGTGGGTCTGTAAGGTAGAAGGTAAATAGAATGCACAAAATGAGTGAATAGAATGCCTACTATTCACTCATTTTGTGAGATTAAAGACTAAAGACTAATAAAACACATTTCTTACAATTTGAAGTGACAATGTGGGTAACATAATAGACAAATTGTTCTTATACCTTTAAATACAATGTAGAATGAATTACAAAATCGATTCACAGGATTGACCTAGAAACTGACCTTTTTGCTTGTAGGAATTTCCTAAATGGAATTCCTCTGTACTGTAATTTTCCTCATTCTTTGCTCTGAATTAATCATGAAAAGAGGGTAAAACTATGGAACACTTTAAGTCTTGCTTATGGAATTCCATAGGATTTATTGACTGCGAAAATATAATTTCCATAAACGTATATATATCTGCTATTATTATAGTACTAAGTTGCTGCTGTTAGATGATTGTTCTTTTGATTGTTGATATAATTTGAATGACCCTGGGTAGAAAAAACCAGCCTCCCGAGCCGGGACGCAAACCATAGTTTGCCCAGACAAAATACTCAAGCAACGCCTATCATATATATGTGTCCTTAATCAGTAACATTTTGTGGTACTTACAGTAGATCCTGTATCCTGGGAGAAGATTTCCAAAACAACACAGAGAACCAGGAGAGTCTGGTTAGAAAAAGACAGGCCCAGAGAAACATAGCTGAAACTGTACGGAACTTAAGGAATTCCCTCGTGAGCAGCTATTTTTCCATGCTTATCAGCTGCTATGGTTTAGGGAAGGAATATCGTATACACACAATGCATTTTATTGTAGGAATTTCCCACCGAAGTAAAGGAAAGAATATAGGAATTTCCACAAAAAGATCTTCCCTTAGCTTGTACAACAGGGCCCTGTTGTTTAAGCTAATGGAGGGAATTATTTTGCAAATATTGGCATTATAAAAAAAATCAATCGGTTATCAACAGCGGTGTTGAGGGGCTAGAATTGTAGTTCAAAATAATGACTTATCCACGGAGGATATTATGCAGGAGATGAATTTATTGCCCATTAACATGATCACTCCTGTCCCGAAAATGAGAAATTACGACAGTCAGTTCTATTCCAAGGTCCTAGGTTATGGAATCGACTACCACCAGCAGTTAAAGTAAGGCCTTGGGGAAGTCTTAAAATATTCCTAAGGAATAATGCTTTCTGGTTGGCAGAATGATATGCTTGTTTAGTTTGGAATTTGATATTTACATCACTGAAATGGTTAACTGATGTATGTGAAATGTCTCTTTCTGGTGTGTATTAAACTGACGATTTTGTTTCATACATATAGACAATTTCTGCATTGATTTTAATTTGGGGCAACACAATACAAAAAAACTATAGTATAGAACAGTATAGGGATATTGGGTAAGTACCAAGCTCAAGTAGAAAATCTTTGAGTTGTTATCGAGTGTAACGATCGAGTGGATTGGATGGTCTGGTAAATGTAGTAGAGATACTGAGTAGTCAAAAAATTATTGGATTATGAGTAGTACTAATCTTTTTACTTTCTCGTGATGAAATGTATCACATATGTTGTGAAATTCTGGGGAATAATTTGTTTTCAAAAAATCTAAAAATCCACATTTAAGATAGTAGTTGTATGGATTTTCCCGCACAGCGCTAACCCTTCAATGCTGGCGGTCAGGCCGGGCCACCATGCATTGACCTGCTTTAGCAGGAACCTCAGTATACTGTACTGATACTATATTGATGAGACCGGCTTGCCCCATGCAGGAATTGAACCCATGACCTCTATATTGCAGGTCTAATGCTCGTACCTTCTGAGCTACCGTGACTGTCTTGTACTAAAGCATGGAAAGAGCTACACTTGGTACTTATTTTATGTACCGGTAGCAGAAACACATCCTTAAAGCATCATGGATGCTAGCCAACTAACAACGACCCAAAACAACATTAACATTCTTTATTTTGAGTCGTCAATAGGATGTGCTGAACTCAGGGCAGTTGAAAGTTCTCTAGTTTGCCCAGACAAAATACTCAAGCAACGCCTATCATATATATCATGTGTCCTTAATCAGTAACATTTTGTGGTGCTTACAGTAGATTCTTGGGAGAGGACGTGCAAAATAACACAGAAAACTAGTTGGTTTATTATCAGGAAAACCTCTCCATTCTCTTCTCGATATTGAAACATGGCACCCCGACTTGTTTATGTCTCATTGCGCATGCCCAAAAGTCTGTATGAGCAAAAAACGGAGCAAAGTACGTCTAAAAAACAGACGCAAGGTCATGGTTTAAGTCACGGTTATACAACGGTAGGGGTAAACGTATGGGCCCGTTGTAACCTCTCTCAGTTGTTGTTTTTTGCCATTTCATTCAGTGGAAACGGAATGGCTCATTCACGTTTTTTTTGTGTGTGGAGCAGATGAAAACTCTGCCAGCAGTTGATTAATTATTCACATCCAGCATTGAAAGGTAACAAGAAGGGATATAAGATAATAAACTTCGAATTTATTGTCATAGTGAGTAGTTAGAAACTTCTAAAACTCTCCACAAACTACCGCAACCCTAGCTGCACTGTTCGAATCGATTCCTATTCAAAGCCCAGTAATAGGGCTAACAAAGCTACACGGATGCGTGCCTGGCAACCCTGGGTGATTAGAAATCTACTAATACCTTGAGAATTGGGAAGCCTGTTTTGAAGGACTGAAATGTAAATCCCATTCCCTATTTTAATGCCCTTATAAATGTGCTTCTAGACAGACTAGAAACTACTAGACAGTGGATGAACATTGGACGTTATTGTCATCCTCGAGAGTAGAAGGATCCAGATGTACCTAGCACTCCTTCTCCCCATACTCCCCGATTATTCATAAGCCCAGTCCACTCTAATCCCTCTGCCGTCTATGTGTCGGTCAGGTCACCTAAAAATTGTACAATTAGTTCCGATGTCCATAAATTATGATACCACTGTATTTAAAGCTGCACTCTCAGTTAACGTCGGTCAAAATATATAAAAGCAGCAGAACATTCATTGATAAATACAGTCCTATAAGTCATAATGTGAGTAACTTGGTAAGACTTTATTTGTCGTAATAGCTGAGAATACAGTTTTAAATAGGCTGTCTGAATGCAAATGGACTATACAAGACATGTACTAGCAATTTTCTGCAATACATGTATACACTTTTAATTATCTATACTTTATTTGGCCGTATATTGACGACACCAAATCAATGCTCATTTGTTGAAGGTATTTGTTTAATTGGTATGTGCAAATCGTAACGGTCGTCGGTTGAGTTAGTACAAGAAGCACAGGATCACTGTCACACAGAGATCAGCTCCTTGGGAGTACAAGGGGAGTAATATTGTATTTTTTGATGAGCGAGAGGATCCATCCATCCCTCAGAGGTACCTCGTCCCACAGCTTAAAATCTAATATGTCTTATACTCCCTAATTATTTATATGGCAATTTAGGATTAACCAAACTGCTTTGAACCGTTTAGTTGTACAACTAAAGAGAAAGAACGCCAAATGGCATAGAAGATAATGAACAGCTTAAATCTATGGCAAACATTATAAATACCATTAAAGCTGTTATACCATTAGAAAAGCACACTATTCATTTAAATTGATCCTGAGTTATTCAACCTTCAGTTTCAGGGATGTCCAAGCAAATACACTGCAGTTGTCCGTTATTTCCTTGAAAATATGCCATGTATAAAATATTTACAAGAGTAGGCTTAAGGACACAATAAGTTAACAATTACTCAAATTCATGTGGTTTGCGATTTGTCCATATTTGGGTACATAAGATGTCTTACATTTTGTTCAATGTGTGTGATCCCCGTTGATCATTAGACGGGTGGCCAGATGAACGTATGCAAAATCCATCCCCTCCCCCTCCATTTTTGTGGTTGTAATAACACATCTCTATACATATATTAGCTCAGAACGTATGGGATGTATGGCACTTGAGGGAGACATCTGACTCTATAAAGGCAGATGTATGTATTCAAACTGACATGAAATCAATTAGTATATTGGCAACGGGGTTCTTCGATGGGATCTAATGGGAGGGAGAAAGCGGATCCTGTATCTGCCGGAGCAGGCTCATGGGACCTGCTGAGCAACTGGGTTAAATATCGGCGAGTGTCTTGGAGAGACATACTCCCCTAATAGCTGGCTCACCCAAAGGCTTTGTCATAGATCATACGTCAGCTATTCCATTCCCAAATTCCTTTTTAACCAAGAATCCATCCTAAGTGAATTTTTCAGCCTGGGATTTCGCCAATGCATCTGCTGAGTTACTGAAAGTATATGACAGATATGTGATCCCATGTTCGTACTCAGTCTATGTTATTTAAATACTGTATTGGCTTTTAATGAAATAAAAGAAAATATTCAATTAAACCTACTGTGGCTTCAGCAGTGCGTCCTATGTACACATACATGATCACATACATGTACACATACATGATCATGATAATGACCTTTTAGCGAGATGTATCGCCATCCAGGGATCAGAATGAAGTAATTTCTATTGGGAGGCGAAACAACTTTGTTTGCTAAATTAAAGATGTTAGTTAAGGTGTATGCATCTTTAACTTGAAACTCTAATAAGACCTGGGTTCTCGTAATCGACTGTCCCCGGCACGGAAAACTGCAGTTTATATATTTTGTGCTCAGGCGAACAACACAGTTCTGTTCTGAGAACAGCTAAGAGAAAATAAGTGCGATTCCCTTTGCTTCAACATTCTTGGACAATTATCAAATGAAACCTAAAATAGGGTGCTATTTTCAGTTGTAGTTCCAGTGAGAGTCATCGGTGTCATTCTGCTACAAACAGCAAGACCATTGTGATTTTTCAACGCGGAATAACCGACGTCGCTTTGACAATACATTGTTTTCTTTTAATTTTCATACGCACCTAAAATAGTGTTTGTCCAGAGAGCACTTGACTGTGGTAGCTATCTCCATATGAAAGGGCCTCCCATTTGGGAATGAAGCTGTGTTCGTATTAACTGTGACAATGTAGATATTACAGATCCCTCTTTTGTGACCAGCAAAGACTTTTTGTCGAATGTCAAATATTGTGCCATGTCCTCAAGTCTGCCTATTTCTCTACTCCTGGCGCCTGTGCAATGTGAAGATAATTCGCCTGCTATATTTGCATTTAGGAAGCTGCAACGGGCGATTGGCTTTTTGTAATTCTCCCCTTATATGCAGCCTCATTCAACGACACCAAATATTACACACATTTCTTATACACAACAGGAGGATATAGGGGGAAGAAACACTTGAATGTAGTGCCTGTATATCTATATGGGAACAGAACAGCTGAAAGGCGTAATACAATAACGCAGCAAGAAGTAGATACGAACTACATGAAAGAAGTAAAAGAAAATGCGCTGTAGGTTAAACAGAAGAGATTATGTACTTTTAGGATTTCTACATGTATTGTCGAGGAAATAGTTTTGCCATAAAGTTCATAATCGGCATATATAATGAAACCCATTTCACTATACTACTTATGGCTGTCACAGGAATTCATGAAGCCCATTTCCCTATACTACTTATGGCTGTCACAGGAATTCATGAAGCCCATTTCACTATACTACTTATGGCTGTCACAGGAATTCATGAAGCACATTTCACTATACTACTTATGGCTGTCACAGGAATTCATGAAGCACATTTCACTATACTACTTATGGCTGTCACAGGAATTCATGAAGCACATTTCCCTATACTACTTATGGCTGTCACAGGAATTCCCTCAAAAGGTGTTTATAGTTTGTCCAATCTATTTTGAATTTTCTCTCATTTGAATTTATATTAATTGTTGTCCCTTTGGGTGGCTTTGATGTACAAGGAGGTTTTTCCCTTGTTGCAAACAAAGAGAAACAATTACATCCACCAACTCACTATATCAAGCACAGAATATAGGAAGTCTTTATCGATTCACCCGGTACCAGAACGGCCAAGTACACTTGTTGTCTTTTAGCCTATTTTGATAATTCCATTTGGGTGGGTGATTATAGATCTTATTGGCGACCTACGTACAAGTGTATAGTGCTTAGTAGTGAGCGATGGGATGGCTCATTGAATGGGACTAACATGATAGACGGATTGCCTCTGGCTCATGATTTATTTGTCGACTGTGCTCTGCATGCTTGCCCCCCTCTGTTGCCCATATAAGAAAAATGAATGAGGTAATGGTGTTTGTCAAGTATGTTACTACACGCCCTGTACTGGCCTGTGGCATCCCCGCCTGCAATCTGTGGTCGCTGTCTGTTTATCGTCTTTATAGGGTTATTTTCTTGACCCCTTACAATCTATTGAGAAATTTAATACACAAGCAAACCATTTGGCAGCATATGGTCATACATGTGCATGTATATACTAAGCAATACAGCACATGTGTTGTTAAATCGATTAATTAACCAAAGGATTGTTTACGAAAACATGATCGGGACTCATAGGATGCCTTGGTGTTAAACTTCTTTGATGAATTAAAATTTAACATGAGTTGAAAGGTCCCTTATTTTAAATAAATATGTTAATTACAGCCATGACTTATTTATAACACTGGTGTATGCATGGGTGCCAACAAGCGGTTTATGTTGGTGACATGCTCTAGTCTGTTGCCGCTTGACCATGCAGAGAATGAATCACACGCTAATTGGCCGCGTAGGCTTATCCACCAGAACGCTGTCTACTTATACTGAAGTGGATCTTTTCTGCCACGCAATGAACCCCTCTGACCCTTCTGAGCAATCTGCTGGGTACAAAACCTCATTATGCATCTTGCACCTACATTATTTATTTTTGCATGCATATATTTCCTTCCGTAAACGTTGCTTTTTTTTAATCACTTAATTCCGCTCGTTCATTGTCTCCCAGGTTCTTTCATATATGGCCAATTCCACCAATTTGACAACATTTGGCCCCCTAGACCCCCCCTGGGTACCCAAAAATAATTTTTACATTAATCAGTTGATTTGTTATTTTTTATCAACCTTATATATATGTGCATTGAACTACCAAGTATGGAACCATTCTGATTATTAGTAATTTTTTTACTGGGGGGTCGAAAAATAGATCCCAAATATGAAAAAAATGCCAAAAATAGCATGTCGAATAATGGTTCATATTTCTACATAAATTACAATTTAAATAGAAATAAATAAAACAAATATGCACATAATGTATTGAACTATTGTGCACTTGATAGGTCTCGACATAAGGGTGATAACACTTTTTAGTTTGTGAAAATATTCTAACTAGAAGAAAAGTTAGAGCCAAATAACCTTTCAGTAATGGTAATCATAATGGCAGCGGTAAGGGTGACAGGTCATTGACCCTCTGCCCATATATAATGTACACACATTATATAATTCATTATATTTAGAATATATATAACATTCATTCACATACCCTGGTTTACCTTTTGAAGTCGACTTGAATACTTGTATTGAGTGTTCCTGTTCTGTACAAGTATTTAGATGCAAAATTTTTAAGGATAAATGTTCTAATATTATATGTGTGTTTGGGATATAATTTGTGATATTTTGTGACGGCAGACGTGACGTAGACGACGTGACGAAGACGACAACAGCGTGACGAAGACGACAAAAGCAATTTGCAGTAAAAATCATGTAAAAACTACTCGGAAATTATTAATTTTGGTCTACATAGATTGCTATTAAGCAAAGTTAATAATAAATGTCAAATTTAAAGTTTGTTATCAAATTTATACCTTATAAGGCTCTAAAAACGGTAAAATAGGCGTGACGAAGACGACATGAGCTAGGGTTCCAAGGGGTTCCCACCACCTTTTGCCGCCATAGTATTTTTCAGCTACAATTCAAGAAAAACTCAAATCAATATATTTGATATTGTATACCTATATAATCCCATGCACTCTATCATTATTCATCAAAATTTGATATAATTTTTTTTTTTCATTTATTTATTCCACCTTAGGCACACAGCGTGACGAAGACGACATGGGGGGGTACCCACAATTTTTTTTTATTATTTTTTATGGCTTTTGGCCAAAAAATATTTTTTTTGCATTTTTTTTTTACACAGATCATATTGACGTAACCTTCTATCACAACATATACAAAAAAATGTTCAATTTTGAAGATTATTTAGAAATTTAGCAATTCCACGGACTAATGGCTGTTTAAAAAAATGATTTTTGCCTCCAAAATGGGATTTTGAAATAAAAAAAAAAAAAAATTGGGCTAAAAATGCCAAAAATGTTGTTCCACAGGTTGGTAGAACCATCCTATCAAAAAAAATAATCAAATAAATGATAATTAACTTGATTTAAGCCCATTTTACCCCTTTCCACGGTTGGGGGCCAAATGTTGTCAAATTGGTGGAATTGGCCATATAAGCGAGCTTTTGTTCAATAGTTGTGCTATAGCTTTATCACTATAACCTATAACCTTTTGTGTTGGTATTAATTTTAAATCTTCAAGCCTGAATAAAATGCTCTTCAGAAGCATCAACATCTGTGGATTCTTTAGCAATGTCTCTAAATATCGCTCTGGAGCTCAACGAAGTAGAATTATTTAACCCCCCAGCCCATGACATGTGAATTGCCAATTGTCAATCATCAACTTCACGTCGGCGAGTCAATAACCCTGGACACACACGCCTGTAGATTTTATCCCCTCGATGAGGCTCAGTATTCTGTTGCCTACAAGTGGTTTCCCAGTCAACCCTCCAATTCAACAGGATACCGGAGATCAATATTCATATGCTCTAAGTCTCCCTTGGGATGTCGGTAATGCTTGCTCACTCTGGAAGAGACCCTCGTGTAAACGAAACCACCGATCCACTATCGCCCCTCGCCCTTAATTGGCTGTCTTGGCTGCCAATCCCGCGATTTATAAAATGCCACTTGAATGGTCCCTGTTGACCCATTGGTTGATATTCCATCTCTTCCAAAATAGTTACACGAGAAAGCATTTTCAACGTCTAATGAACATTTATTTGATATGACTCACTCCCCCGTGTGTATTCATTTATAATCGGTGTTGAAGAGTCGAGTGTGTGACACCTGCTTGTAAGAGTCTTGTATATCGCAGTTAAGCGATGGCTTGTATGGTCTTTCTCATTCGATTGGTGTCCATGTACAATAGCTTGAATGGGGCATATTAGTCTTCTTAGAAAAACAATCTGCCTTCAGAATTGCCTCTTCAGTGCATTTACGATCATTATCTTCGCATGCAATCGTATTTTCCCATTTCTCAACAGTGTTCACATTGACAAATACACATGTGATGACTTGTACCACTAAAAACAGTATCAGGCACGGGTGCGATGCTTTGATTGAATGGAAAAACGCGTTGAAATCTCGTTTGATGACCGCTCACTATTAGTAGATCTGTAAAGTAGAATTGTTTTCTCCCCAATATTTGAATACGAAATGAAAGATTATCTTCTTGTAACTTGATACCTTAATACTATTGATATAGTATCGCTCTAAGGTCAGGTTTCTTTGTTGAACCAGCGTGACTGTTGGCCTAATGTCCATACGGATTTGGGTTGACTCACTCCTTCCTCCCTATCTCAATTAGCTTCCTAAGGAAGTTGGGAAAGCATCTTGATCAAGCATATAATTAAGAAGACCATCTCACTCCTTGATTAAAAACTTGATTAATTAGCTTTGTCGTCAAGTGAGAGTGACATCAAAGGCTCGGACCTACTTGACTGGATGAGAGATATGCTCTGTCATTCCGCCCCTTTAGATGTTTTCTATTTAATCTGGCTTGAAGCGTTTTGTGAAGATGTTGCTCATCAGACAATATGATTTCCATGATTACTTACAGACAGAAGCCCCCCCCCCCCCATTATGGTAACACATACATATATATTTATTTACAGTGACATTACTAGATAATTGATATTTTTTGTTGAAATGCTTGTATCAGTTAGAATTAGAAGTTGAAGCAAATTCGGTGGGTTGCTTTTGTGCCCCGAGCCTTATTTGTTCCTAACGCAAGGCCAAACGAAGAACCAGCCATGGTATTCTGCAATGATATGCCATTTAAATCTTCTTTCCATTGATCTTGAAGTGTTTTCGCAGTGATGATGCCTAGCACCTATATCCAGACACAAGAAATGATCCCTTCATTATAGGTCATTATTGCTAAACTATAGTTCGTTTCAGTATTTGATTCAACCCTCATCAACATAATTTACCAATATAAAATGACTGATTCGCACATATTTCTTGTGTGGAAGACATAACATTGATTTGAATATGCAAGCAAATGTTGACCATTCATTTTGAGATGCAAATATAATGGATACGCTTAAAGAGTCGGTGCAGTCATTGCCTACAATGTGTGAACCTAAGTTTCTAGTTTTCAATGCTCAAATTAGTTTTCAATTTTAGTTTTTTCCCTAGTGTTGAAACTATTCCAATCAAGAACAAAAACGTAACTTTGTATGACCCTAAAGTAAAACATAATTTCCATAACGCTCACCCAGTAACAATTTACTACAGTACAATACACTCATGTTTCTTCTTTATCTATTCTTGCTGAGACAATCATTGTCTATTATTTTGTATGATTCATTAAAATATTTTGCGAAGAAATAGTGAGTGAATATTTCAAGTGGTTTTTCCCTTTTTCGTGATAAAACACGGGCTAATACATCTGTATTCAATAAATCATGATTACGAACAATGACGTTGAAGGAGGCAAACAATCGAACTGATGTCACAATGCCATACTCCTCTTATAAGACACTGCATTCACGTTCGTTGTTTGTGAATTGTAAAAGATTATAAGTTTTTAAACATGGATTATTCATTAGGGAACTAAGCATAAAATAGTTTACAACAGCATTAGAAGCAAATACAAAGCAGTGATTCCCGGGTAACTTTCCTGCGCTGTCCTGACGTGTCAGGGATGGTTTAACTCCATCTCAATCATGCAGACATCAGCGTATCCCTATTCCCTCCATCATTCCGATTGTCACCAACCTGCCTGAAACAATCACTTTTCAACAACAAGAAGGACAATTGAAATGACTCACACCCTGACAAGTGAATGTATTAAAGAGCCTTTGGCCAATTTCCTTAACGACTATCTCCACGAGAGAGATTCGAAGTCTTGATGTAGCGCTGTTGATTGAATCTTGTAATTGACTCTTGGGGGTTGGAGGAACGGAGGGAAAGGAAAGAAGACATTCCTTATCTAATGTCCCATATCCACAAAATGGATTCTCAGTTCTACGGCTGCGCATTCCCTTCACCATTGGATCAATAATATGTACGAGTCCCGGGCTCGTGAAAAACAGTAACTTAGCGAAATGAGAACAAACGCACGAGAAAAAAAAACATCACGCATGCATGTAAATGATTTAAAGGTTCCCAACGGAAGCATCACATTAAGCTACAGTGCAGTGAAGCGACTCTTCGGTGACATAAAAGAAACTTGACTATCCCGCTTCCTGGAATTCTTACATACTATATGCAAGCCATTATATGTATATGCCCTCCATAACGACGCATCTCTGGATCCATGATGTGGCCGTCAATCAATTACCACAGACAGGACCCCCAGCCGAGCTGGTCACTGAAGGCGTAAAAGTATACTTACTTCGGTAGTAGGTATGTGTGGTCTGACGGATAATTGTACTTGGTGGGTCCATGCTGTTAATTTATAAATATGGAAATCCCTCCAAAGGGCGTGATGGTAAAAAATTGATATGTGTGTTTTTACATTCGTTTCTTTCGCTCATGCACTGTGCCTATTTTTAGTACAGAAAAACGCTGGAAAGGGAGTGAAAAATACCATGTCTACGGAAATCCAATACGATACGATGCCTATTCAGTATCTTATCATAAAATTGTTTAGAGTTTTGTAAATGACCGTGTAAATGACATATCAAGCCTCTTTCATGAGTTTCATGTCCGAGAACCCCTGTTATCTCCTTTTCTCTATAACCCCTAAATTTCCTCTCTCTCTATTGGGCTTGTGAAGTGACCTCGATATGTTTCAAGCGCGATGTGTAAAGTAATAAATTGTATCTTTAATGAATAATATGGTTTAAGATGAAGTGGGTCTGGATTTGGGATTTAAAATTAATATAGTGATTATTCTTGAAGCAATGAGGCTACATCACTACTTTAAGACTAATATAAGCCTCCACCCTCTCTACGACTATCCAAGTCAGCCACAAGCTTCGGTTCTCATTGTGTCGATATGGGAAATACAAGAAGTACAGAAATTGTACTTCTTTAAACTTGGAGAGTGCTTTGATTTTACCGCCTTCCGTATTAACATTGCCTTGACATATAGTCACTACCATATTCATAATTCTACACGGACATTATCAGGTAATCATATTTAATAATATTTCATTTAACCCTTGCCTTCAGTATGGAAGATCTCGAGCTTAGCCCAGCAAGAATATATTTTATAACTCATAGTTTTTGTCCGGCTTGCAAATGATGCGAGAAAAGACCAGCTGTAAGCAGCCCCTTGCCTGAAGGTCCTATTGCACATTACTTGCATCAGTGGAAGGGTACAATGCCCTGTTGATGATGTAAGATTGCATGTTCCCCCACTCTAACATGATGGTGTACGCGTCTATTGAAGGATATTCACTGGCATTTATTCTGCTTAATCTATAACTGTTCATTCTTTTTCAACTTTTGGTATAGATGGAAATTCTAACAGTTAACCAGGACTCGAGGGAATAGCCTTTGAGGATTTAATTTGAAAAAGAAATTAGACAGTCACAGCTAGAGACAAATACAATGTGCATGTTATGTATGAATATGCATTAAGCATGAGGAGCAAATACTATCAAAGTTCTTATTGTGTCAGGTCACCTCCCTTCTGACTAATCTAAGACAATGTATTTTGGGTGCGTGCCAAAGAGATAACCAAGCATGAGGTTGACGTCAAGGTCTGCATAGTCTTCCTTGGATGCAATGAATCCTTAGGGAGGCATTGTTAATTAGGGATGCCAGTGTAATTAAAGGGATACAAATCCTCTGTCCACGCTAGGGGTAGAAACATTCTCCCCTTTAAGACGGGTAAAGAGAGTACAGTTCCAGGAGGTCGGATATGAGAAAAGTATATTTTCTTGGAAAAGGATGAGGACAAAAGTCCTCTCAAATTACACAAGTTGACGTGTTTGAAATTATACAATTATATTCACATAATGTGCGCTGGTAATTGTTGAACCTATGAAGGTGTTAGGGTTTGATTTGATTAGTATTGGCAACTTAGCTAAGATTAGTATTGGCAACTGGACTAAGAATGTATTTTAAACCAATATACTAGTATACTACACAATGAATTGAATTGGGAATAGGATATAATGATTCTCACTTGAAGCTTATAACATGTAAAATAGTAAAGGCCTGTGAACAACTGCATGGTATGGAGGATCACTAACTAGTAACTACTCATAGTAGGACCTCTTCACTTGATGTGCGGAGAATGAGAATCACATTATGCAAAAGCCTAATGAATATTCAATTTCCCAATCATGACATGTTCTGACACAGGAAATTGAAGCAGGCATTGAGACTAAGGAGCCTTCCTGCAAGAAACGATAAGCAATTCTGGATGAATCTACATGAGAAAAGCATCTCCTCCTTAGAGTTTAAACAGTATGATCAGATCACCGTCCATAGTCTGCATGGATGGGCCAAATAAACCCGTTTATTCCATCCCAGGCCTTATTGTTGTCCCCTGTGACCTGTCATAGAATGTACATGTTATTTCCGTACCTACAATCTTTGGTTTTCCCAATTTTGAGTCATTAAAAGATGACATGTTATGTACATCAATATCATAGATATTTAATCGTGACTTTATTTGAAGAGATAACTCCCGAAATATATGTATATGTGACCTATTGGGCCACTAAAGAGCATGTGCATTCATTTTGATAAGAAGTAATTCCCTTGCGGTTGACACTTAACGTTAATGGGTTGAAAGCATTACCCGTATCATTACTGCGTAATTTTTCTCGTAAATTGCAAACCAGAATTCGACTCATCAACATTGGGTGGCTTCCCACAGAAACATTGTATAACAGCATCTTGGTTCCGGGTCGGCTTTTATATCTTGTCCCTCCATCAGCGATCCAGTTGGTGGCCTCTCTCTCACTCACCGAGGGGGCAGCCCACTAAACCAGTATATTGGGCAGCTATCAATGATGTAGGAAGATAAAGCAATAGCGCTGGTTACCCATGAATGATGTAGAACACCCTAGACAGGGGTGATCGGCTGGTGACCTGGGACAAGTGAACCAATCTGGGTTGGATCAACCCATCTGACCAACACCCACTGACTCATCCTAGGCCACAGTAGCTCAATGTAGAAAGCCCTATGCCCATACTTTGCCGCTCGATTTGCTTGCGGTTGTACTGTGGTCAAGGTCTCTCGGTCCATCTAACAAGTCCCCGGACAAATCAATGATAATCCTTGCAATATAGAGAATAGAACTCTTTGTCAGACAGGCCTCCATTACACAATGGCATATATAGGCTCTCCGAACGCTATTTTTAGGAAGAATTGTTAGTTCTTGTAAGGTCCTAGGGGATTCCAGTCTGTTTACCCTGGTAACTTTTACAAAGTATGAAATGATACTGTTTGAATTGCCTTGTCTCGTAGAGGACCTTAGTGTATAGTACCATATACAGGCCTTGAATTTCTGTCTGTTGACCAAGTGAATTGACTTTTGATATTGGTCCTTAGGTATGATGTTTAGAGGACTGTGAGAGAGTTTGACATCGATGATTACATAGGTTGATAATTGATAGCTATTGATCCAGCTTAGTAATTTAATATAAGAGTTTCGGTCATGATTCAAATTAAGTTACACTCCATATTCCCTTTTTTGCCAATGAGGAAACTCCGATAGTCCCGAGTCTGAACGTTTGGTGCAAGCACGCCTTGGTACACGGAGATACAGATCATCCTGATGTTAAAGAGATGTAGACGTGGAATTGACTTTATCTTCTCCACTGAACAGCACTGGTGGACGTGTGAGCTAAATTGCTAAATGCTTCTCCCGACAAATGTATCACGGAAACGTGGGTCTCACTGCGCGGAGAAATACCTCATTGCCCATATATATATATATATATATATATATATATATATATATATATATATATATATATATATATATATATATATATATGACTTGTCTTGTCGCAACATGGAAATGATTGCGATAGATACGGCCCCTTGGACCCTGGATTAAAGTAAAGATAAGCCTTTGGAAATGGAGGTCGCAGCACCTATCTCACGGGGCAGAACGAATTCGACATACAACAAACATGAGGATAGTATTGGTATTGGTTTACTGAATGGAACATGAGTGTAATGATTGAGTTCTGACTATAGGGCCCTTTAGTCCGCGATGCTGCATGGGTACATACCAGATGTGTACATATCTCAGAATCTTGCGCCAAGACTGCCTCGTGCTTTCGCTGGTGGGGCGCTGGTTGACATAGACATGTTGTTCTGGCTTAAATGTAATAGGGAAGGCGAGTGCACCATGCAAAATAATGAATTACTCTTTATTGACGCAGGACACACTATACTTTGTTGCGCAATGGGTCACAGAATTCAAAATTACATCGAAATAAAATCTTAAAAAAAACAAAAAACAAGTTATAAGTTTATTAAGTTAATCAATCATTTGATGAACTATTTTTCTGTTTAACTTTATAATCAGTTTAAGTTAATGTATATATTGTGCGTTTCCAAAGGAAACAAATTCTACGGTCAACTATTTGTGCGCAATGGCTAGATTATGAATATCAGACGTACTGTAATCTGAAATGCCTCAAATGTCTGTATTAGAAGAACACAGGAGTGGAAGTAAAATTCAGTTTATTAACAACTAGGAAAGTTGCACGCTCCCTGTTTACAAAGGCAGTTGGATAAACATGAAAGTACAATGCAAGGGAATTAGACATAAGACATCAAACAACATATTGTAATCTAATAATACACAATTGTCTTTTAGTCTTTGCAATTGCGAGCTTGTCTGTCTCCAAGACTTGAAACCCAGAAATCCCAAAGGGTGTAGTAGGTGTAGATCACTCAGATTCAGTCATGGGTGGTCGAATTTTTTTTTAAAAAAATACCGTAGAATGTAAAAAGCGTTACAGAAGTTAATCTAAAGGTCCATTACTTGAAATCATGCACAAAACAGGCTCCTTTTGACGGAGAATTGTCATTTTTACTCGAGTTGAAATCTCGTTCGTTAAATTCTATCATAGTTTTCAGTGGGAAAAGCTGTTTAAAATGTGCAAGGATTATCCCAGACTAGCCCTCGTCCCAAAGACAGAGCCCTTGCCCAGGTCTAGTACTCTCCCATTCTCTGACAGGTCTTTGATATTCCACAGTCGAGGTGGAAGTGACCCTAACATGGTAGTGACCATAACATGATTTCGTTTTTTAAACAAAAACAAATCAAAGACTTGCGCAAGTCTAGGATATTATCCATGTTATCATTCCCCTGAAACACCTTATCAGATTATTGTTATATCGTAGTTGTATAATTGTAGAAACATTAATCGATCGCGTTACTTTATATGAGAAGTTTGTGTTGATACATATCGATATAAATATGAAAGCTCTGCGCAGTTTTTGTTATCAACGGGGGCGAGAGCCCATGCTTCCTAGCTTAAAAGTAGCTCCTGACTATAAAAGGTGTATATTCTAAAGGGTCTAGTAGTCCACTAAGCCGATTTTTATGCGATTTTGCGCCGCAGAGGACTCTTTTGCACTAAATTCTGTGAGAATCGCATGAGAATCGGCTTAGTGGACTAGGCCCTTAATAGTCTTCAACTGTTATGTATGTTCAGAATTCAGGAGCTGTGTGTTAGCCATATCCTTCACAGCTTAAGATTAACATCTAACTTTACAATTAATGTCTGAATATTCTTCAACTGTTATGCATGTTAAGCATCGATTCAATTGCTTTTATTCATGTTTGCATATCTTGTACTTACAAGGTCATTTTCTCGTTTTGCATATTTCTTGCCTACAATGTTAACTCAGAAGCTGTGTGTTCGATAGCCACAAATAAACCTTTGCAAAATATCTTGCGAGTAAAGTTTTTGTATGTTTTAGTATTTAGTATTATTTACATAATCATATCAAAACTAATCGATTAAAATATCTCTGTAACCCTCACATATTTTTTTGATGTAAATACTTTGGGCAGATTATGCTATACGAACTGAGTATCAGATCCGGAATCATACCACCTAGCTTTTTGTGTATATACATATAATAAGGGAAATTTAAAAAAAACTCCCATAATTATCCCTTATATTAATTTGGGTGAGATAAGAGTATAATTTAGAAGTCGCGAACACTGCCCTAAAGGCAAAATCCTAGCGTAGGATCATCTTAATGCATTACCTTGAACAGAATTAGGAAGAAGTATGGGACGTCAAAGTGTTGAGTTAGCTCAGCTTCGTTTTCTCTTGCCCATCCCTTGCATCTTTAATGCTTCTGAGGCTTGCGTGAGGTACTTTATATTCCAATATACCTGACAAGCATGTGCTTCATTTCCACAGGTTCTCTATTAAGAAGTATTTACCATACAATAGCCACACAACTCATGGACATCCAACCCGAACATGCCAATAAAGCAAATCCCATCATTTATGCCATCCGAACTACTGTATATAGGCATGGCGTAGAAAGTGAGGGGAACTTTTCACTGCCCTAATCTCCGGTCAAAGTATATGTTAGGCTAGTTTGCTGGACAGGCCATCAAGTAATGCTACTCGTTCGAAGAAGGTACAAGAGGTCCGTTGCAACAGGGATTGGGATGTCATTCTGTTGGCCTGAGGGCCATTCCAACCACTAGTTGACAGGCCCTGACGCAAACCTGCTTGATAAGATAAGATATGGAGACATTAGTCCGCAGACATACATTCAAATATAACCCAAGTTACGGCCCAAACTGCTGATGCTTCCTGACATACGTGTATTAGCTAAAAGCAGAGCACCCGCAAAGCACAGACTCGGCCTTAGCCACCAAATGGTGGTGCAGCCAACAGAGGTGCTCCCCTTACACCGAACAAATAGATAGTCCTACTGAATATATATGGTTAACTAGTGCAACTTTGTCAGTTACTGCTTGAATGATGGTTTTCAACCTACCGAGGTCCTTAAAATGGGGTTTTACCTTTTTGGATGTTTCAGTTACTTACCCGAAAAAATGGGTTACATATTAATGATTATTAAAAATATAGTCTCAAAGCTTCAAGATGTGCATGGATTCTTTATCCATATTAGTTGTGCTCTGAATCCACCACCTCCTTCCCTTTACTTAAAATTTCAAGGACAGGTCATCTCGACTCTCGTTGATACCCTCTTTCAAATGGCAGGAGTTTTATTTTAATGAGAAGAAAGTGTTTGAGGACGATTTCCATTTGGCTAATCACGAAACAAGAGCAGACTCCCTTCTAATGAAAAAAAGCGCCCGATATCTAAACAAATTTGATACACAGGATTTACAAGGGCATTTTTTAGGACAATGCCATCAAGACGAAGACTTTTAAAAGGCGTAAGCGGATTGGTCCGTAACTACCCACCGCATTAATTAGTACGGATACATCGGATTGGCCGGCTTTTATTTGAATGGTTTCTGAGGGCCCTGTTACGAGGTTCTGATATGGATGGAGACTTCCAACATGATGTGACACACACCAATGTCTGCAAGTGTCAGGGGACTTGTAGGACACAATAGATATTATCTCTCCTGCAGATAGCAGACTCCCACGCCGTCTACAGGGACTTGTTGCCCTCCAATGATGCACGGAAGAGCCCTACTACTACTCCTGTCAAGCCCTGTCTGTTGGTTAATTTGTATTTAGGGCTTAGCGATGGGAAAGAAATCTTTTTAAATTGTATCAAACACCATAGCTCTCCTGCAAATTATTTACTTGACTCTGTAGATACAGAATGTATACAGACTGCAAATATTAAAGTTTATTATGGAACGACATGGAAATGTTATAGCGGCACTTAACTTCCAAGTATCACACGGTGCATGCAGTCCACAAAGATTCCATGTAAGCGAAGATTAATTTACCCATCCTTTTCTACCGAACTCCTTCTTCATGTTAGAATTAGATAGCTCTTTTTGAAATACCCTCTTTTGAAATACCCTCTTTCCTTCAATATTCAGGAGAAATATTGGAACCATCTATCTCGAAAAAATCTCGAAGCGACAAACCATTTAGGGCCCTGTTACGACGAGCTGAAGGTGAAGGGAAAGGAAACAAGGGTGCACATCTATGGCACATTCCCTCTCCTATAAAGGATGACATTATCTGGCATGGAAACCTCCATGTAAATATAGCGTGACTCTTTGTTATCATACATAGGTCCAACCCTTCCCGTTTGGGCATGTATCTATTCAATTATTTATGATATTCCCGATGACCTAGAATATGTATGGTCGATCTACAAGCCAAAATGATCTAATGTGCTATAGATTATATTATAACCACATTTTGGAATCCAGCAAAATTTTATGCAAAATGCGTTCTTATTCACGCTGCCCAACTGATGATTCCAGATTACATTTAACCGTTCATATTTGTTCTTTGGGTTTTATTTTTTCGGCGCACTAGCCAATATTTGGGGGTTATCTAGGGTCAGGGGAAGGGGGTCATGTATGTCTTGTAGTAACGTCCATTAACTGTTCGTTGGATACATGTTCTGACCAGTGCACATAAAGGCCCAGAACAGCACCTATAGCTACAATCGATCTGCTAGCATTGATTTCTCTCTAAGCAGATTGCTCTTTCCCATCATTGATACCCATACACACATGTAGAGTCCATTCGCTTCGTCTTGATAGTACATTAGTTTAAACACGTTATCCACTAGAACTGACCAACCAACTATAAAGCTTTTTTCCTGTTTTCCCAAGTGTATAATTAAGGGCGACAGGGATGTATTATCATTGGACCGAGATGTATTATCATCTAGATTGTTATCATCATCCTTACAACCCCTTCTGATTTTGCTGGGCTGTATCCACCCTTGCTCCTCAAACTACTCCTCTATTATTATATAGAGAGAATGCATGGGTTTGCGAAAGACGTATATCTCTTCTCTGTTCTCATTTAGTCCGTTTCTCTGTGGAAATGAATAAATTATGTTGGCTATCTGTTTAATATAAAATTATTGGTATGGTCAATCAGACCCTAAAATGTTCTACACTAAGTACTTTTCTAAAGGATCCCCGATTGCAACATCAATATTCCAACTGTTTTTGTGAAGATGAATATCGATGCAACAAACATGGTTATGCTCTACTGCAAAGTTTGAACCTCAGCTGACCTTCCCAACAACAGGAGAGGGTTTACGCAGCGGATATCATGGAAATAGTAATGCCATGAAAATTATATGACACTTACATAAATTGTACTTCACATTAAAGCCTATAGTAACTCACGTTAAAGCCCAGGTTTAGATAAACTCACATTAAAGCCCCGGTCTGGATAAAAATAAAACTACGAGGTGCTAGAAACGTTGGTATGATTTCCGATATTATACCCACAAGAGCAGCGGTGCCTGAAGCCATAAGCAAAATACTACACAGGAGGTATATAAGAACGCCAGTGCCAGAGAGAAAGTAACAAGGTCTAGACATATAATGGATAGACCGTCATGACAAGACCAATTAGCGGGCATGTCCGAAAAATGGAAATAAAAAGCAATAGAAAATTGTTATGTAGTGGTTGCCACCGCAAAACTTTGCTTCGTCTTGACCGTCTAAAAGCTATCATATTTCGATGCTTGGCGCTAACATCGTATACTACTCCCATACTAACAAAGGCACCACCAAAGTTTTCGACTTCGGTGTACCAATTGTTTTTGGCCTATAATTTGGCTTAGAAAGAGGCACCTATTCTTTAATAATCATGTTTCTACATCGGTAGTTCTTAATACCTTTCCCCATCATATTGAACACTAATTCACCTGGTTGTTAGAACTTCAGAGACGGAACGGTGTCCAAGGCGATGTATAGATTTCAGGTGATTACGGTCGCAGTAGTATATACAAATTGGGATATGATACAGGGAACTAGAAGCATGATTCACATTTCCATAACCAATGTAAATGAGGGGAGAGCGCACCCAAGGAAATTGCAATACTATCGTAAATAAATTTGAAAACATTACCTTTTAAGCGATTTTCTTTTACGAACACGACGAATCACCTGCAAAGCAGAGAAGGGCGTGCATGGTTCCTTTTCCTGACTTTGATTTTTTGTCCTATTAGTTTCTTCCCAACTCTTTTTCGGCCATAACCTGTGGTAAAAAAAGCTCGCCAACTCCAGAAATTAGTTTTCAGAAAGATGTCAGTCAATTCTATTTAGAGATAAATTATGCGTTTGTAGTAATGAAGTGATATAGTTACAACGTGTAGTTCCTAGTCACACACTTTTGTATTCATGATAACTTCATGTTTGTGAATTCAAAACAAATGACACTGTTTCTAAAAGTTATTTCTTTACATTCCTTTATCAAACTCTGCAAATTACTTTTGTGTGTGTCACGTTCCCCATTTCAATCATTTCGCTTTTGAGCGATCTCCCTCGTTCGACAGATAGATGTTTAGGTCTGATTTCAGAGAGATGTTCCCTGGTGGTTATCCCTGTATATATAAGCCAAATGTTATTGGCTACGGACGTAAATTGATCACGTCCCTATAAATCTACGACTCAGTGGGGCGGATAAAGGTGTTGATATATGTAATGTGGTAATCTTGATACATGTTTGAAGCAGGAACTCACTTGACGAGGCTACTGAATTATTGACCCATTTCCAACACCCCATTCCCAATTGGAAGAGCGCCCAACGCCCCATCATACCATGACGTAATTGCCATTTTCTATGTTGATTGCATGACAAATCGATCTGTTGCTGTTACTTACCCCTTCCCTGATCCTTACATATATACACACCAACGCAGATATCGATCTAGGCCATCGGCGAAACCCAAAGACTATTCCAGTATAGTGGAAATAGAATCTTAGATTTATTGCATCTATCCGTCATTAACGCTTGTCGAGGTTTGTTCTCCTTTATTTTGTCTTTAAATTGCCAATATCTATTTTGACTAAATACTGAGATGAATGTATTAAAATGACACGATAGGTGCCCTATCTGGTGTATTAAAATGTGGATGTTGTATACTTGATATCGACGGCCTTCATACATGTATGTGTCAAAGCGACTCGTTAAATAGAGCCACATTAAGCGTCGCGTGGACGCATGTCATTGATGGTGTATAATATGTACATGTATACACTCACGAGTAATTGCCTTACATCACAATAATGCTGGTCATCAGTCAATCCAACACTCCAATCTAATAAATAATAATGCTGCTATGTACATCTTCATTTTCCGAAGCAACGAGCCATGTACATTTCTGAGTGATATTGGACATCAGCATTGGAATTACTTTTATGGTTATCGTACATGATGAATTTCCTTGAACACCAGAATGACAAATCTTTGGTTGATACTCCTAAAGAATGTAAGGACATACATAGAAAAGCATTTAATTTAGTTGGGTCGGTTTATAACTGCGACGAATTTGTCATAGCTTCCTGGTGGTCAGGTCTTGACGGTCGACATCCACAAATTATTCCAAGGGAAAACTGTTATTTTATCTCGTGTCTCCCTCTGCTGAAATAACAACTCCCTTCAATGAACATCGTTGGTGCATTGTTGAACTGGGAACATGAATGACTACTATACGCATGGATATCTATTCTTATAATGATAATTATATAGTTGTTTCATGTTCCGAACGGCCGCTACTTACTACCAAATTTGGTAGATAGAAATAAAGATCTTGATTTTTTTTAAAAATTTCTATTGGATTCACTAACAGGAATCAGCATAATAGCTAGGTTAAGATATATTTATTCAGTGAAAATCATTACAACGTTGATTGCTGTTCTCAGCTAATCATGATTCATATTACAGTTATAGAATAATGTAGAGAATACATTAATTTTATAGAAAAAACAGTAAACATTTTATATAATCGACGGGTCGATGCCCATATTTGGGACCAAGGGCGGTTACTGTTCTCCCAGGCCACGCCCACATATTTCCTCCAATCACAGGCCACCATTTACCTATATTATGACGTGCCCATTGTATTGTTAACCAATCACAACCGTCGCTGTGTCGCGGTAAACATAAATCATTCTCTACTCACTTTCCATTCAAGCACTGCCACGACTGGACGTGCGGAAAGTTATACAATTTTTTGCTTTGCTTCGAAGCTGTTGTTGATTCAGGATGTCTGATCAAGTTAAACATTGCAGCAAGTGTGAGGTAGAACACTTACCTCCTGTTGGGAAGAAATGCAAGATCGTTACAACCGAGAATGAAACGGCCAGCCTCAGTGATAGGATGGGGTCGCTAGAAGGTATGATGAAGGGCATTCTGAAGTCCATCGTCAGTAGGTGGGTCTACATCTGATATCTCCTTTCCTCATAAAGATGACGAATCGATTTACAATGTGGGCGTGGCAGGCAGATCCAGGACTTGTGGGCGTGACCGCTCCCGTTCAAGATCCAGATGCCGTCCGTTCAATCAGAAGAAGGACTTAGAAAAAGGTGAAAATATTGAATCGATTGAACAATTGCTATTGCTAAACTTAAACCTTGTTGACAAGTTAGTATCTGACGCCAGGCCATTAGAGGAGATCCAGGGAGTCGTCAATCACTGTATTACGATTTGCCAAAAAGCAGGCTCGCAGGTCTATTCCCTGAAAGCAAGCCTAGCTTATGATACTGCGGTAAGGACCCATGCCAACAAGTCGGGGTTAGCCGCTTTCCAAGAGGTGAAACAGGAGGAGATACTGAGGTGTTACTCGTTCGAGAACTCTCGTAAAGTCTCAGTTAAATCTTCTAAAGCTACCAAGAGGGAAAGGATCTGTTTCAAGTTTAATAACCAAGGGGGTTGTCTCCTCAAGAACTGCGAGTATCCACACAAGTGTTCGTCGTGTAACTGAGCGGATCATGGTGCGAGAAGTTGCCCGAGTGCAAAGCACAACAAATAGGATGAGGCCGATCGAGAGAAATGTCAGGTTAATGATAATGATGATTTTGTGTGTGTAAATAGTGTTTTTATGCTGCCATGCCACAATGTTATTATTGACCATGATGAGAGGTTATTGGGTTACGAAAGCTTGTTGCCTTGTTATGATTTTATCGGTGACCTTAACCCGGAAGTGGTTACCGCTGACCTGACTGACCCGTCCTTGACATTGGATAAGACTGTCAGGGCAGACGAGTTGGAACCATGCCAAGATTCCATGTCTGTCACAAGTGGATTGTTTCCATTGTTTCTCTCGACGGACCTCGAACATTCTTCAAATTCTGACCAAGGTATTTATGGTGGTATTAGATCTGATATTGCCAAATTTGGTTGCTCTGGCGCTGATGTATGTAATGATGTATTACTTTTTATAAGTCCAGTTTCTCCGCGCGGCCATGTGATTGATGTTTTTGCTAGTTGTGCCCGTGGTGTTTGTTCATGTATACATATACTGGGTGGTGTTCGTACTCAACTCAAACCTTGTAGATTCGCCTACCTTTTATTTAGTCTACCTGATACTATTGTTGATGTATATATTGATGTATTTCACGGAATTGTGGATGGTTTTGATGTGATAGATTCAAAAATTGAACCTTATGACTGCGCTAACTACAAATCGATTTTAGAGCCTGAAATTAGATGTAAAATGAACGCAATAGTCGCTAGCGAACTTGTAGAAGGTTTCATTTCGTTGGCTGATGATGCCCCAGATTGTATCCATGCCCTCGGGGCTGTTGCAAAACCAGATGGAGGTATTCAACCAATAACAGACTGTAGTAGACCAATAGGCCGCTCTGTAAATGAACACTGTAATAGCCTAGTGCATGAATTCTCTTATAAATTCATTGATGACGCTGTTCATTTAGTATCAAACAAATCTTTCATGGCTGTGGTGGACATAAAATCGGCGTACAGAGCTGTGCCGATCAACCCTGATCACCGCCGTTATTGCGGATTCAGATGGGGTCCTGAGGGAAAAGAGACCTTATACGTTGACAACAGATTGTGTTTCGGTCTGAAAACAGGCCCATGTATCTTCAACCATATATCCAATTTCTTTATCACATGTATTGTAGAACTTTTCAAATTTCCTGTTGTAAATTTCTTAGACGACTTCTTTGTCGCAGGTGTTTCTTATGAAAATTGTACTTATTACCGTGATATTGTACTCAAATGCCTTCGTTTTCTGGGTTTCCATGTGGCCTGGAAGAAAGTAACCGCCTCCTCGACTATATGTGTATACCTAGGGTTTACAATCAATACAGCAGATATGACCCTTTCACTTCCAATGGAGAAAGTGAAAAAACTCATCAAACTTGTGGATGTGACCAAGAAATCCAAGCACATGACTAAGAAGGACTTTTTGTGGAAATTTTGTGGATATATTTCACATTGCGCGGCAGTGTTTAAAGGTGGTCGAACCTTCTGCCGTCGCTTTTTTGATATGTATAGGTCATTATTGTGAAAAAACTGAACAGAATCGCCATCAGTGATGAGGCCAGGTTAGACCTTCAGTGGTGGGGTAGTTTCGCCAAAGCTTTCAACGGTGTGGGTGTACTGGTGAAAGAGGACTTTTACCTGCCCATAGTGAGTGACTCATCATCCAGGGGATTTGCTGCCTTTCTGGGCCCTGATTGGATAGCCGGGACCTGGAAAGACTATGATATTCCTAAATGTTTTAATTTTGAAAACCACATTTGCCCTACTCCTGCTGAAGACCCCCTGGCAACGAACATAAATATTCAGGAACTGTATCCAGTGGTGGCTGGAGTTAGGAGATGGGCCCCTATCTTGAAGAACAAGAATGTGCTGTGCTTTATAGACAATACGCAAGTTATTGCCATGTTGAGGAATGGAACTAGCTCTAGTAGGCAATGTATGCAGTGGTTGTATGAACTCTATTGGATCTGCTTCATTTACAACATTTCACTCTCACCTAGGTACATAAAAACCGATAATAATATTGTGGCCGATGGTTTATCCCACCTACCTTACTTATCTGACAATGCCCCTCTACCTACTGATTTACAAGCAGCCAATTTGTGTTGTGTCAATAATAAACCTTGTCTTCTCCAGGACTCGCCAAATGGATGGTCAGGGCTGCCCAGCTGCGGAACCTATCATTAGCCCCTTCAACGAGATTACAGAGGGAGAGACAATGGAGACTGTTCAATGACTTTCTGCAGGACAGCTCCTCTCCCTTAATACCTGTGACTGTTGCGAAACTGTCAGCTTTCTCTGCCTTTCTCGCCTCTTCAATGAAGTATGCTTCGGTTACCACTTATTTAGCTGGTGTAATCTCATACGCAAGGATGTTAGACATAGACTGTCCCACGATGTCTCACCCTAGCCTCAAGTCAGTACTTGGGGGAATTAAGAAGTTGCCAGAATCTGCTCCTTCTCCTGCCCTGCCGATCACTCCACCTGTTTTGCTCAAACTCTACACTCATCTTGATCTGCATGATGAGCTGGACTTGTTATGCTGGAGCGCATTTGTCTTCATGTTCCGCTCTTTGCTTAGAGTCAGTCATGTGGTGATATCACCCCACATGATGCGTCGCCAAGATGTGTCCCTGTCTGGAGGGGATGTGTCTATCAAGATTGGCACTTCCAAAACTTCTTCATCACCTTATTATATCCACCTGAAGGCAACTACTAATAAGCCTTTATGTGCTGTGTTCTGGGCCAAGAAGCTTTTGGCCCAGCCCTTGGCTCCAAAATCCCAATTCTTCTCTACACTGGGTCATGGATGCTTGACTTATGATCAACTATCGCACAAACTTTCAGTTTTGCTATCGATATCGATGCTATCGATGCTGCTGATATTGACACTGTGTTTACTACTCACTCCTTTCGTTGTGGAGGGGCGTCATACATGTCGTCCCTCAGTGTTCCCCTCTCAGAAATAAAACTTTGGGGAAACTGGAAATCGTTGATTGTAGACTCCTATATTGTGCCCTCATCTAAGGATCTGCACAAAAGTGAGGCCACTGTGGTTGCAGGCCTGGAAAATATATAACTGTTCTCCTAGTTGTTTGGCTGTTTGGCATATTAAAACCTAGCTTTGCTTGGTTTCGACCAAACTCCTTGTCGAACTTCTTCCTTACACGAATCCACGTCCTCATCCCAACATATATATAATCGACGGGTCGATGCCCATATTTGGGACCAAGGGCGGTTACTGTTCTCCCAGGCCACGCCCACATATTTCCTCCAATCACAGGCCGCCATTTACCTATATTATGACGTGCCCATTGTATTGTTAACCAATCACAACCGTTGCTGTGTCGCGGTAAACATAAATTGTTCTCTACTCACTTTCCATTCAAGCACTGCCACGACTGGACGTGCGGAAAGTTATACAATTTTTTGCTTTATTGTATCTGTTTATGGCATATTAAAACCTAGCTTTGCTTGGTTTCGACCAAACTCCTTGTCGAACTTCTTCCTTACACGAATCCACGTCCTCGTCCCAACATATATAATATTATATTAATACAATGGTGAAACACGTATTGTGTCAGATCACTATCTTACTCATATAACCCCATTCACTAATGATATAGTACAAGCAATGTATTAAAATACAGCAGATTAGGTAGATTCCTAAGCAATTATCCACGTCAATCTTTTTATAAGGATATGCACGAATAATAAATTAGGTGGGAGCCCATAATTATACAAGTTCATTTGGCTTATTTTGATCGATCCATACATAATGCATAATGCTATCGAGATACGGTATATAGTCTGTAAAATCTCTCGTTACTTTCGTTATATCACCACCGTCTTTATTTCAAAGTACGAACTGCATAAACTTATCCAGTTGCGAAAAAAATTGTATTGCTTCATTGTAGGTATAGAGAGACTATATCTATATTGGCTTTGCCCGATTTTACAAAATGAGTGGCCTATATATCTGGCCTATATATATAATATTGGAATGCGCTTCGAATATCTCCTAACCAGTCATCCCCTACTCCTATAGTCTCCATCCAGGGCCAACCATCACATTACCCCAACATCGTAGATCATTACAGTATAGTCGAGACCAAATCCTAATCACATCATGACCTAAGCTGAGATCACATTAGTTCCCTTAGACAAGTTTATGTGATATGTGGGAGTATGTCCATGGGGACCACATGCCACATGTTATTGAAAAAGTTTAACATCAGGGCTCTATATTGTATGACCAAAGCAAATATCAACCATGGCTTCAAGAGAAGAGAATATTCTACTCACTGAGACGGGAAGAATTCCAGGAACAGCACCTGACTTATTTCTAGACTTGGAATCTATTCCTAAGTGGATGTATATGTATGCATCTATTTATGTATTTTTGTCAGTCCAGTATAAACCTACAGTACTCATACCTCAGTCTCAATGTCCATTCCCATTACCACGACCAGCCGGCCGATACGTGCCGGCTGTAATACTTCAACATTGTGTTTTTGCCGTGCGGCAGCCGTACACCAATCGGCCGTTGTAATGTGAATGGGCCTTTAGAAACAACTCCAGGAGGGAAGTATAAACACTAATACTTGAAATGGCCCTCTTAAATGTATTACCAACTCAGAACATGTCAATTTCTCCTTGCAGTTTAAGCGTGGGTCCATGCATCGAAACCCACACAAAGGTTATTTAAATTTAATTTTAAATAACGTCCGAATAGTTTCATTTCGGTGGGACTCATAGGCTAGCTATTTAAATCCCTAAGGCGACTTGAGACTTAACCCTTGCTATATGTCTGTTTTAGACTATATATAATAATTTCATCTCATTTATAGCCTGGGCGCATATTGAATTCAGGTATTGTACTGTATCATACATTCAATCTTCTAAGAAGGCTCATCTTAAAGAGACGCTTTAAATCCTATCTTGAGAATCCCCAAATACAATAGCTGCAGCACAGGTCTATGCCATTGTTCCGTCATTGAAGATAAATAGAATCTTATGTGATTGCCGAGGCAATAGGTCTTAGGTTTGACTTAAGGCCCAGCACCTCTTGGAACACTGATTGTTTCCCATCGGGAACTCTGGTGATCAAGACCGCGTAATCCTTGCAAGCCTCAGCCAGTGCTAAGCCACAAATCCTGCCATTAGGTACTGAATATCTTCTGCACTCTCGTTTTCAAAGGGAACGTTTCTTCGATGGGTCGCTCTTAAAGTTGCCATAGTTGAATTCCCTATGCTAGAACTCGATACTAAACTAATTGGAGGATGCTTATAATATAGTTTCTCGTTTTGATTTGTTTTGTTCGTATACTCATTCGTTACTCATTCCTTCGAGTATTACAATAATGGGCATTTGTGTAGCATAAATATCAAATGTGTTTTAAAATATACTGCATCTCGTTCCTATTTTTCAGTATATCAAGTGTTTTAAACTGTACTACATCATCTTGTTCTCTTCCTGCTTTATGTCTTAATAAGTCCTTGGGCGGAGAAGGATTTCACAATACATGTAAATGATTCATTTAATTTTAGAATTGTTTTTTCTTATGACAATATTATGTTATCATTACTGCTATCATTCTATTTTATTTATTTAGGCCTTCCCCCTCCTTTTTTGTAAATATCGTGGTGGTGGGAGGGGGGGGGGTAAATATTTATATCATTTCGACATGCATAATTTCATTTGTCTTTTGAAATATGGGATTAAGTGTCGCACTCCATCACATTTATTGTACCAACGACTAGCTTCTAATACATAACCCCTATCTGCCTTTAGCTGCTGGCCACAGCTTGAGTCGCTCCTTGTTATGAGTCCGAGTGCCATGGCCTAGAGGGCCTGAGAGTCGTGTGATGTCCGCTCTCTGGGTGTGGGCTACTGATAGCTTTGTCCCAGCTAACATCCTGAGACCTATTGGATGCCAGGATCACATTCTGACCCGGCTAGTGAAGGAAAAAACGTAATATTCGTGTATAGAGTCTAGTGGGATAGTTTAATGTGGGTGCATCGGGGGCAAGGCGACAGAGATCACCCTGATCTAGATGTTGTAAAACATATTATATGTATGTATAATCTAATGTATATACTATAATTATATATCACATCATGTACAATACAATATACAGCGTATTCGTTCAGGATAGGAAGGGACGGAGACCTAGCTACCATTAGTCGGTCCGGACCCATCGTTAAACTTCTTGTTGTATATACTACTTGGGCTGAAGGGGTTTATACCCTAAGGTTCAGGATAGTGGATCGCTATAGTTACCCGTGCTAGGCTTCAGCCTAATACCCGTAGCATCTATATAAGCAGACTGCCACGGTGAATAACATCCCTTATGTATGCGGATGCAACTCATGTAATGGACACTCCAGTCCACCGTTCGTCCACACCTTCCGAACCAAACCTCACACTTTCTTAACACTTACATTATATCTATAATATACAATTGCGATTTCCAAGCATGGCTGATATTTCATCATTAATCGAAACCACAAATGACTATTCGATGTCTAGACAAAGATCAATATGTGCCCAAGCAATGAGTGAGTGCACGTCTAGTGAGGTGTGGTATAGAAGTTTAGGTGCTTATTTCTCCACCATACGCACATTTCAATTGATATTTGACATTAACCCGAGCATTTATGTATCGTATTCTCTTTCTTTAAAGTAAGATCCCCATGCATAATGCATCACTGATGAAAAAAATCTTTAAATATGAAGCTTCTCGCCGAACACAAGTAATATAAGTGAGTGGGGCAAAATGATTTAAACACTGGTTCTAAAAGCATAAACATTTCAGTCAATCGTTGTGATTATCCTATTCAACTATTTTAAAAGTCAAGATGCTGGTTTCCATTGTTTCTACCGTTGTGTCCAGAACGAGTGGTGTACTTTCAGGATCACGCTACTCCATTTCAGGGAGCAAGTACCGAGCTATTTGTTGTGCCCGTTATCTAATATAGGGGCTCGTACTGCACTACGCTACAGTGAAGTGGTTTACCGTCCAAACATGATTTTAGCATTACACCTCTATCGGTTATCGTACTAATAGAATTAGAGCCAGATGCGGGGATAATGATATTATTGACCTCTCTAATATCATTGGATTTACCACTAGAGATACTGGCAAATCATAATTTATAACAACTTCGCACACTTGTATGAGATGAACAACGGGCCAAAACACCTAATATCGTCCTTAATCAATCTTCTTTAATCAATCATATGGGACAAATGATTCATCATGTTATCGCGTTTCACGGAAAACCTTAGAAAGCAAAGTAAGAAAGAAAATATTTCATAATCTGGTTGTTAATGTCATATCAGTTGTATAATTTCAATACTGTCCAGTAATTGATATAGTTAAGTCATATTGCAACGATAACTTGCATTGTAAAAGGAAATAAAAAGGGGGGGGGGGCAGCCTAGACTTAAAGGAAAGTATGAGGCTAACCCACGGGCATTGGTAGTCTTGTAGACGACTGTTTAGTCGGTGTTTGTTTGGTTCTATCTCCCGTGCTCCCCCAAGCATGCTTCCTCCAATGAGTTCCTCGTGACTCCGTCCTCTCAAGGGGAGTGAACCCATCTGCCAAGATGAATAGAGCTCTCCACCTTATCAATTCACATGTGAGGCTTCTAGAACGCTCGAAATTTCCAGATGTGGTTCTGACATGTTCTAGCCATTGTTTAATCTGTCTCTAAAGGTTTCTTGTCGGTCAAGGGATACCTATACCCTCTGCAAACTCCTTTCGCCTGATCCTAGTCCTGTAGAAATGTAAGGGCAAGAAAGGACTACGCGCTCTCGGATCGTCGAACAGTTTTGGAGAAGTTCCGCTGTATCCTGAGATGCCCTGCTGCCAGCCTTGTCTCTCATCGCTGCTGAGCAATTGCTGGCATGATGAGCTGTTTGGAAAGTTTGCTATGGGAGTGACTCCCCTGAGAGATTCTCCGCTCCCCGCCATGAATGCAACGCGGCAGATGATTTCTCTGCGAATAATAAGAAATCTTCCCCCTGAAAGAATCTTCTCGTGCGCTCCTCCTTGCATGTGAAATATCGCCTTATTTTTTGTTTTAAATTCCGAGATATGCCATAATCATGAAATCTTATTTTGTCTCCAGTTCCTAATCATGGCATAAACGAGGTACACATATAGAAACATCGGTCAGCCTAAAAATGCTAATTCGAAGAAAAATTATCTTTATTATCATGACCTTTGAAATATAAAATAACATTAGATGGGTCACTCATGCATGAGAACTGTACAAAGATAGTCTCACAGCCAATGAACCCCTTGTAAACATGATGGCTACAAACATATATAGCGGTGACTATCTTTTATCGCTATACGTGGCTTGCATACATAAGCTCACACGCCTAATATATACACGAATGGGTACATGTATTTGACCGGGGGTTCTTTTTCATGGCTTTATACTTTCAAAGGGCACGAGGCAAAGTATGACAATGGGATGAGCTTTGTTATAGTCCACATCATATGTGAATGTTATGTAGAGTCTCTGCCCTGGCGGACAAAGGGACTTTACCCAGGTGTTTGCCATGGCAAATGATGCTGCACTTTGTGCACAAACTGCAGGAGATTGGATGGGACCTGAGGATCGCTAGCCCGAAAGGCTACATGTTGGCATGCAGATTTACAGGAGCTTTATCACATACATGAACCGCTATCAGCCATTTCCCTTCTACGGGTTTGAGGGGAAGGTATTGGACAATATCCCACACAGAAAAGGTCATCTTGCCATATCCATATGCATATCACAGCAATTCTTTGGTGTGAATGGACGGTAACAGTGAACAATAACAGTGGTAAAAACGAGAGATCAAGACTATTTTCAAGTAGTGAGCAAGCCAATGATACAATAATAACATTAAAATACATTATTCCTGGTGTTGTAAGAATGTGTGTATTTCATATAGTACATGAATATTTCTAGAATAACCAATGCCTGTGCATTGAATGATTCGTGTGTACCGTGGCAGTAAGGGTGAATGAAATCAAAGGATTTTCTTGAGAATGTGTTCGTGGGAGTGAATTCCTGTATTAATTAGTGTGAAATGTCCTGTTGGCATTCATAGTTATTCAAATATCACTAAAACACCACTGGCGTGAGAAATATATAAATATATGAATTCACATTTCAAGAGTTATTAGAAATATATTATAATCATACAAGACGACCTATCACATTGCCTCGGATACTATGATGATAACACGGAGCAATACGTAGGATGGGTGTGGGTGGAAATAGTGTGAATCATGTCTTGCAATGCTTCTTAATTCATTCTTCGCAGCGGATCCGTTTTATTACTATAAGTGTATTATTACATTAAAGGATTACAATGAATGCATACTTTATATTGTTGCACTTATCAGATCACACATGTTACAACCTTTTCCTTCTTGATGATGCCTACATATTTTTGCCCCCACTGTAACATTTGTTTAATTCTTCTTCATTCTTGTGATGACTTTTAAGGCAGGAATCGATCGAGATGAATACTGAGGTAGTGATTATCAGTCTTACAAATCTTTGACATGAAATCGTAATTTCTGCACCTATAAAACGTCGTGCATTTGGTGTTGGGTGGGGTGATATGAATAAGCGAAAGAGATAATGGGAGGCGCTTCATGCACTCGGCCCACTTTATGAGATACGTTAATCATGTGACCTAATTAATAAAACGATACACTGTTTGTATTTTCCTTACCGGCACAAGATTTCCTGGCAGGAGCATTACCATGACAACTCAATCAAAACAACCCAGGAACGCAATCAGAATTACATTTTCTCTGACAGTTGCACGTCATAATGACGGAGAAACTAGCTGCTGAAGGAAAACACCTTATGGATATTGATAGAGCTAATATGGCCATCAAGTGGTAAAGACTTGGCTTGGGTGTAGGAATAAATGCCTGGGGATGTTTTGTGACAAGGCACAGGATCGGAATAAAAATATAAAGATTCAGTGTGAAGGAAAATTTAGGAGATCGCCAATACTGGAGACGGCCTTTTGAGATAAATGATAGCAGTTAGTTAGAAATAGAGAGGGAAATACATTTGCAAGGCAATACTGTTTGTATAGAGGTTCTCATCTTGGTAGAATCGAGGTCGTGACTTAGCATTGCTGGGAGGAAACTCCCATGGATACTTATCCAAATATGAGATGGAATAGTAATCTGGAACTGTTCACAGTTCAGTCAATCCGTCCGTATAAGTGCTTTTGACCGGACTTTATTACTAAATCTCTTAGATAATATATCGCTCAGATGTTTCTGTTCGCCAACTATGTCATGACAGAATTCATAATTCATTTTTAAAAAAAGCTTCCACTGAGATTGTGTTGGTTTGTTTGGGTTTGAAAAGTTGTATCCAATTCTATACCAAGCTCAGAAGTAAATTTTAGTATACCGTATTTCACCGATAGAACGCCGGGTCCCAAATAAACGCCTGCCCCGAAAAAACGCCGGGTTATTTAATGTCATGAAATAAATAAACGCCGGCCCCGAATGAACGCCGGGTCCCAATAATTAAATTCCATTTCCTTCTGTTTTTACCCTAATAAATTTATCGGTGAAATTTTATCGGTGAAATACGGTATATATAAAGTATGAATGTATACGTCCTGGTGCATTACATTGCCTAATAAATACCGTATTTCACCGATAAAACGCCCGGGCGTTTATCTTTTTCAGACCACTCTTACCCCCGGCGCTTTTTTGAGGCAGTCGTTTATACGGGGCAGGCGGTTTATTGTTTTAGGTTAATGCATACTCATGCTGTATCAGTGAAATGTCCCTTTTTAGCAGCTTATTAAGCTTAATCTCCATTTATTAGGGTAAAAACAGGAGGAAATGGAATTTAATTATTGGGACCCGGCGTTCATTCGGGGCCAGCGTTTATTTATTTCATGACATTAAATAACCCAGCGTTTTTTCGGGGCAGGCGTTTATTTGGGACCCGGCGTTCTATCGGTGAAATACGGTATGTCAAATTTATATCTATGATAGCATTTTTTTATGAAAGGATTATGAATGACTGTAGGCCCTCAGTTGTCGTGTGATATTATGTGCTGAGGGCTGTAAGGGGTGAGGGATCTATTTCGTTTAGTCAACACCGTGATATTATTACGTGTAATTGTGGTTTTCTCACTGATTCTAAATGGCGTGAAACAATCACAAATTCATAAATCAATCCATTATACTTTCATCAGCCTAGTATATATTTATATCGTGCCCGAGAAGAGATCCGGCAAATCGTTAACTAAATATATTGAGTCAATCATTGATTAGGCCTAACTTTGCTGAATTTTGGATTTTGGTGCGTTTGCGAAAGCCATCGAGGGAGACATGAAATAGATATGGCTATTTATGAGGCCGACAAAGGTTGGAATGTTGATTATGATGCATTATCTTGATTTAGGCCATGATAGAGACACACATTTTACTCCATCTGTCGTGTGTCATTTTTGCTGTATGAAAAACGGAATAATATTGTATGAACTCAATTACAGTCGTGTGTGTGTGCGGCGGCGGCGGGGGGGGGGGGGGGGGGCTTGCAAGCTAATGACTATTATCCTCCTTGGTCCTGTTATGTTTCAAGTTGTGTAATATTTAAACATTAAAAAAATGTACTAGTTTGATATAATGTTGAAATGGATGTCAGTCAGTTTACAATGAATCCATGATCCATGTGCATCACATGGAAATCAACGGAAAACGACACCAATAGATGTCCACAGATCTTGACTTTCGTTCGTATGGCCATGACCCTCATGTAGATCTATGTTTGCAAATCAAACATGAAAATTAAATTCTACTTTTTCCCTTTGAATTCACTATCTGGTCTCGTGATCCCACAAAACTTATCTGAAGGAATCTTTGGAGAATGTTGCCTTATGAGCAGGTTGTGTTCACTCACCATATCCTCCCTAGGCTACTTTTAGATTACAACTCCTCCTGCCGAGGGAGGATGTCCACTCGCCGCACCACGCGGGGGACTATAGGTCAGATTTTCAGAAAATGTACAATTCAACTTCGCCAATCTTCTCAAATAATCCACATTTCAGACGAAAATGAAGTTCAAAATACAGCTTAACCTAGCCACACAGATTGCTGGAATCAATGCAATGCCGAATATTCTCGAATTAACCTAGTATTGACCAAATTGCAGCCTAATTTTGAAGAATTTACTAAATGTGTACAGCTGCCAATTGTACATGCTCCAAGAATCCATTGATTTATATCCACATTATATTTAATATAATATACCCCATAGGAAATCATGAAAGCAGGGCCTGGCTATTTGTTGTAGCCGTTAACACATGCCTATAATTATGAAGGCTATGTGCAAAAATATTCCAGGTACATCACATGTGCCCATTGATGTATAAGGGAAGAAAAGTTGCTTGTTGGTTGCTATGGTGAGGTGAGAGGTGCTGTGCGGAAGCCGTGCAGTTTCGCGGTGCTGAACGTGCGTCTTTTAGTCATACCTAAGTCGGGGCCACAGGTACGACTTGATAAAACACTGTCTACCGCCAAATGGAACTATTAATCCTGGTTCTACACCATTTACATTTTGATTTTAATTAATGCGTTCATTCACCAGCAAATGGGAATTAAGGTCGATATGTAGTTAGAGAAGAACGTGAAGAACTTTAGGTCGGAATGTCTATGGGCGGACAATGCTTATGCAGGCCCGAAACAAAAACCTTTATGCCTATAACAGTATAGGCGCTTGGACGTTTTACTGTCATAGATAAATGAATAATTTACTTTTGTAAAATCCTACCTTATTTTTTCATTAACCAATTAAGAGTATGTTATAAATTTGCTTCAAAATGTACACTACACTTATTTGTTCGCAGTTTATTGACGGTTATTATTTGCGCCTTCTTCACATTTTTACATTTTTCATATTATTTTGAAATCGTGCTCAGCACTCAGGGAGGTTAAGTGAATTTGATCCCTCTTCCTTCAAATCAGACAACCCAAAATGCACCCCTTTCTTTCTCTAAAATCAACCGAAAAAAGCACTCGTACCGAATTGATAAATCAACTGTGAATAATACCTGGCATTGCTGGGATGAATGACTATCTTATCTTGTGTGTCCCAGTTATTACGTACATCGGGTGTAATGCTAAGCAGCCTCACTTTCCAATAACCCGTGACAATAGCCATATGGAAAATTCTAATATGAACCTTCTGGTTTTTGACAAGTGCCCGCCAGCAGAGGGACCATCAGTCAACCTATCCCGACCCGCCAAACAATGCCACGTGACAAGTACATTGTTTCGCAGACCCTGTCCCAACGTGGAGTGTGGGGTAAATTTTTGTCCAATTCCAGACCCTGCGCCCCTGATCAATGATCAGACCGTGAACAAAACATTGTAACCAAGGCTGCCTTAATTCGGTAAACATAACTAGTCTTTAGTGACCACCTTTGCCTTGTCACGGCTGAAGCAGTGAGACAATTGATGATTAAATTGCGATGGCTGTCTAGGTTTTGTCGGTATCGAATGCTAATATCTGCTTTAGTCAAAGGGTAGAAAATTACCAAATCACACATTAATGCCCCCGTTGCATAACAATCTGCGAGCTCACTATTAACACTGAAAAAGCTACTCGCAGGTTGTTATGCAGTTGGGGCATTGTCTGGAACACTAGAATCTCACTAGAAATAGAATTAGCAATGTGATTTTAATAGTTTTGTGACGGAGGTCATTGGAGGTGGTGAAATATAAATTCAAATAATATATTTTATTTACTCTGCGTTCACGGGTGAATATAAGGAAAATGTGGGTTGGGACAGGGAAATAGGTAGATGAGTGGCGGGGCGAGTTGGTAAAACCGAATTTTGGAAAACATTAATTTAATCAAATCATGAATCGGCCGGTACACCATATGGATACAAGCATAATGTACATTATTTTATCAAGAAACTGAAAATGGGTTGACTGGACCTACTACATTGAATGACTATAACTACCACTATTATTATTACATGGGTAGCTAGTATAGGCCTACCATCCATATTCCAAATGATATAATACTGACTTGACTTTCCCTCTAGTTCTTTGTATTGAATATTATACTGGGCATGATATAGGTGTATGGGAAAAGGACGTTAAAGCTTGTCTATACCAGGCCTATAATAGAAGATCTCCCTTTCTCCCATTATACCACATAATGTAGACCTATCTCTGTGATGGGACGGTCTCAATATTTAGCCATCACTCACCCCAATCCCTTCTATCGCCTCATCTTTAATTTCTACCATTTGCTGTGTCAACTCATCCCACTAAAATATTTGCATCGCCTCTATTGGATGAGGAAGGAACAGCGGGCGGTCATTTTCCGGATAAATACGCGGGAACAATTGGAGAATGTCGCCTAGTTCCTCAGACCGCCGTCACATGGAGTTGGTGCCCGCCTGACGGGTGTAATTAAGATGAAGTCAAGCGTCGATCGCTGCTGAATATTACGCCTCCCTCACAGGGGAGTGAATAAAGAAATCGACTGATGAAAAGGGCCCTTTCAGTTTTGTAAATGTGTCGCATTTCTAAGTCATCTTTTACATTTGAATTTGCCATAGGTATAAATTGTAATCAAATGAAGGTTCACGGTTTTTTAAGCCAAAGGTGTCCACCTTTGGCTTTTAGCCTTTACCCCAGCAAAATGACCTTATTTGCTGCTGACGGACGGGTCGGGTCGATGGATGGTCCACGGGAGCAGCAGCTGAGTGATAGTTTCCGGAAGTTGAGTGTGAGTCAACTCCGGACAACCTTAAAGGGAACGCGCATGCTCACTGGCCGTGGCAAGACCCTAGTTACTCATGACGTCACCTGCGTCCACAACAGAGTCAGCAGAGCATGGCCCCAGTGGAACTGGAGTCAGAGCCGGGGGTGGGGCGGCCTAGGGCCTCGTCCTGCCACGCAAAATGGCAATAAAAGTTTGTAATTAGTGCGGATCATTGTCAGGCGTCAAGGATGTGAGGTGTGTTTCGGCCCTCCCGGGCCGCCGTGATTAATCTCCTAGATGAAATAGACGCCAGATGGTTGCTTATTTGGAAAATTCCTCCCCAGAAACTGCCACGGACCACCTGGGCCCGCCTCAAAATGTCCTTGTTCTTTCAAACAGCAATTAGACGTTATCCAAGCGGAACAAAATGGCAAATGACAAAGTATCTGATTGAGAATTGTAAATCAAATGCCATCACTCGAGGTTGCCTTCGTAATTCCAGTACCACAACAACTGCAAAAACAATACCTTATCATCAAGATGTTTCTCACACAATTAGCCTGACCAAACTTTACTGGTGTTGAAAAAGGTTAATTGTGTCTGAAAATGAATTTAGAAATGTTGTCTGGAGTGCTTGGCAGATGTTATCGTCACTTTTTCGATGGCAGAAATGACCACTTGTCTGAATGAGTCATAGTGAGTGAGAAATAGTTAGACCTAACAAAAGGTCTGAAGAGCTTGGACCTGACAAGTGCTCATAGAACTTTTTCCCTCTTCTGCTCACAAGACCCCGGTTCCTGACCCTTTGGACATCGCAGGAAACAGCTGTTTGTTCACCTCGACCAATTCTTGTCAATCGGTCAATGGTCATGCATCAAACAATTACATTGAAGTCAATTTATGAGAAAAGGGTTATACTTTATTGGCTATATCGGTGAAATGAGCATATTCTAAGCACCTAAATTCAATGGCAAATGCAGCAGCGATCCATGTTAATCCTATTCGAATGCCAATGAGAAAAGAGAAAATATAATTATATGAACCAAATATGAAAACCTTTTAAAGAGTGTGTGTGTTAACCTTGACAACGGATGGAATTTTAAGAGAAAGAGGGCACCCGAAACCTCCAATCAAACATCATCTCACAACTGGAGTAGCCATTATTTTGGAAGGTGTTGATATATCATATAATGCAAGTAATGTGTGGATATTGCCTCTCACTTCCATCCTGTGTATTTGGTGTACTTGTATGTACGTATATTGCTTATTTCCAGTTTTTACATGATATATTTCAACAATTAATGGGCACCCTCCCCCGCCTCTATGACAATCATATAATTTTATTATACGCGCATGCTATATGAGAGGTGCTATAAGTGGGGTGCTATAAAAATAGTCATATAGGACGCGTCCTATAAAAATGTAGTTGTCTAAAAATAGCTCTGACTCAGCACTTCCGCTGTCTCCGCGGAGATCCCCGCGGAGATCCCCGCGGAGATCCCCGCGATCGGTAATCCACCTGTGATTATAAAAATACATAATAAACACCACACCATTAAATTCTCTATCAAATGATGTAAGGTTTATTATTGTAGCTCAAGAAATGGCTACGATATGAACATTTTAGTTCAACCAAGTCAGTAAGTAAACACTGCATGATCACACAGTCCTGACAGCTCACTCACACAGTCCTGACAGCTACAACAAGCCTACTGAAGGTGCTCTCAGTGGGGCAGCTGGGGCTCTCTGAGAGTTCTTTAATACTTTTTCAGTGATATCTGATGATGATCAAATTTTATGCACATATAATAAATATAGAATGGAACTCGCCAGCAATAATCGAAAATGTATAGGACTTGATTCGTCCACATAAGCACTCTGCCTACGGCATCGTGCTTATGTGGACGAATCTCGTCCTATAAATTTTCGATTATTGCCGGCTCGTCCCATTCTCTCTCTATATATATATATACGGAGTATCTATCTCTACCTACTGTCCCAGGTAGAGATGGAGAACTATGGAGAGCACCCCTATACAAAATAGTGTTACGAAACTTGACTGGTATTTGAAGGCCCATTTCTTGCCATACACAAATAAACAACCTGCAAAATCAGGTCAGCTTTATTGCTGATGTAAAATCTCACCTCAATTATACCTGTTAGTGCAAGTAGTCCACAAATGAATGAGCTTTAGACGAATTTTCAAGTTGAAGTGAGAGGCGAGTGAAATGGCGGCCATATTGAATCGCTCTAAACACTTACTGTTCCAGAGGGAGCAGTCATTAACCTGTTCTCTCTCTCTTTGCCACCGTCCATATCTGGCCTTTAAAAGTTCAAAAAAACTGTGTGTGCCCTTATTATATGGAAAAATACATGATAAAAATCTGAGTGCTAAAATGCAACATTGTCATTGTTATAATAGCACTTGAAGGAACTTGTGGGAACAGTTTTGGCCACTAAATCCTCCCCATGCAGGATGGGTAACGTCATGTGAATTTGAGTGACGTCATGTGATTTGAGTGTCATCAACATAGTAGCCGTGATTTTACATGAATCGTTACCTCACTTCAAACATTTACGTAGCTCAAAACAACATTTACAGGCAATGCGGTAGTACCAAACCACTATAGGGTACAGTTGGGTTCAACAAGATCTAACTGGTGAACAATTTTATTTTGTGAAATATTTGTACTTTTGAATACCAACGGCAAAAACACTATACCCCCTCTAACAGGGTCTTTTGGCACCCAGCCCTGTATGGACTGAAGGTCTGGGTTATACTGGCTACAACAATCATAGCTCTTCCAGGGGGTCCCTACTTTGCCAGTGCATCTGAATGAAATGGGCCTTGTCTCAGACTCCCTACCAAGTCAAATGGAATGGGCTATGGTCAGCTGATCATGGAACTGCTACATCCCCTTTTGCCTGAGTACCATCTCCTTAAATAGAGTCCCAGGGCGGGTCTGCGCTCTACAGACCTGCTGCAACTGCCCCTCACCCAGCCATGCACCCCTAGCTGCATCCCTTGCATCCCTTCCTCTCAGGTGCAAGTGTCATGCAAAGGTTCCTGTGACTCCTATACAATAATTATTTTAATTGTTTTAACATTGACTCCGTTTTCCATATGTAAAATGTATGCATACTTGGAATTGAGAAAATGTTACTGTGCGTAATCATTGCTTTCATTTGCCTATTATAAAGACGTCTGTGCCAGCGTCTGTCCCACAGCCATATGGAGTATAGATTCTGAAGGGTCTTCATGGATATTACAGGGAAGAAAGTGTTGATTTAGAGTGTCAACGCTTAACAATGACGTTTCAGTCATCACTTATCCTACTCACAGCTTCTGGTTAACAAGGGCACATCAACACAAGCCCTCATAGGCGCGAGGATGATCTGATTACTGCCAATCGTAGTCCTACCCCCCATCCATCCAGACTATTGGATTTATCATTATTATGAACGAGTCGCATTCGATTGATAATTATAGTTACAAATATGAAATAGGTCCATGAAGTTTGCTGCTTGGTAAGCAGCAATTCCATTTTAAGTTAGGATGTAATGAGGTTGGTATCTGACTTACCGGCTTCTCGTGATATCCCTAGAGTGAGTGAGTGAGTGAGATTGGTTGCTTTACGCCCTTATCAACACTTTGAAGTGTTATATCAAGGGCGGGAGAGCTGAGAGGGAGGCAGTTTATGATCATACCCAGGAAATAGAGATAGAGAAGAAGGGAGAGAGAGACAGAGAAAAGAGACAGAAAGGCTCTTTAAGGTCTTACCCAGGACCAGTGATATCCCTAGAGAATGTATTCTCAGGAAACGGTTCCAAATGAAAAAATGACATTAAAACATTAAGAATGCATTCAATATGTATAATAAAATTTCGCCGAATTTGGGATGCATTTGCATCCTTCATATACTCTTATCACTTATCACTTATCTCAACGTCACATACCAACGTCTCTTGTTATGTTTTAACTCTGTACGATAAAATAATTCTTTGATGATAAATATATACATGAAGTGTCGAAATGTGAGCAGATGGTGAGGGTGTTATCTTAGTTTGTCTCAGGTGTTGAATGGAGAGGGGGCACTGCAGATAATCTCAATATCTGACTCGCATATTACCCTCCAGTTCCACCCCGCAAATGATGATGGCCTGAAAAGGGCCAGCTAATCTGTTCCAGATTACCCCAATCCCGACTGCCCTCCTTGTCATGCCCAAACCCAACCCACAGATCGACTGTTACCATAGAAACCGCAAACGCCCTGGGAATCAGGTGGTGTACACCTGCGGCCAATGAACATGAATATTTCCTTCATTATGCACAGGAAGCTGCACAATAGGAAAACATTGACTTTTGAGTGACAAATGCTTGAGTCATCTCCTGGTATAAATTTCCATTCCTATATACTACTTCCGTACGCGGCGTGTCTGCTATCGCTTGGACTCCTAGATATTCAAATTCTATGAACAATCAATATTTGATCATTACTTACTTAAAATTCAACTAGAAAAAAAAAGTTCTTGAATGGAAGTAAATGCCTTATGAATCACCTTGTCAATCCACGCATATTCTAATGTTATTATATTAGGTTTCTTTTGTTTGAGCACAAATACTTGAGTGATTTCGATCTCCATTTGTATATACTACTTTCCTACATAGTTGCTCTGCCAGCTGACGCTAACCGTCGCTTGAGGATAAATACTACAATTCTGCCACCATTTAAGTAAGGAATTTTGAAGGAAATTGGTTTTAGAAACTATCATAAAAGTGGAACCATCATAAAAGGGGTTAGCATTCCATGTTTAAGCTCATGCAATGATTAGTCTACGTTTTATGAAAGCCTGTCAAAATTAATCATGGCTTTTTGGGACGCTCTCTCTCACTTCCACCTGCTGGGATCTTAATCGGAAATCCATTACAGCTCTATAATTGCACTCTCTGGCACCAGAATAGAACATTTCACTCCTGAGCACTCACAAAATAGCATGAGTTACAGCTATTTATTATATATAAAATACGCATTGCTCTTAAGAACAACCTATATAGGGTGAGTTATGCACAGTAGTAGTAGTAGTAGTAGTAGTACTCACAGCAACTCACAGTGCGTATTTCACTAGTGAGTTACGTGTGGTAGTCATGGCAGTCAATGCATTTTTACGGCTGAAATTCGACTTAATGACCAACAATCTTTTTATTTATATCATTAAAAGCATATTATGATAAAACAGTTAACTAACTCGTTGGTTTCAGTGCAATATTCACTCGTTAGTTACCCTGTACGTATACTCGGTCACCTATCCGCAAAAAACATTTGCAATTAATTCACATGTTTCTCAATTCTCTGTAACAATTATCGTTCTCTAAATTTGAAACACGTTTCATAGTCAACATAAGTACATCTGTCAATGCATGTGTAGTCACGGGAGTAATGAATAAATAAATATTCTTGAACAGCAACATTTGGACCCCTCTTGAACTTCTTGGCGTTCACTTCACTTCCCAAATACATGTAGTTAATGATGTAAACATTGATAGGATGTTCTACCTTTGTCTGGAATCCTAATGTATGCATGGCTAATTGAAGCTATGCGGGCCGTTTCATCAATATCAGGTCTAATCTCCGTGATCATTTGGATGGACAAGCCTTTCCAAGCCAATCTTTATATTCTCTCTGTCTCTTTTTCTCTGTCTCTCCCTTCTTCTCTATCTCTATTTCCTGGGTAAGATCATAAACTGCCTACCTCTCAGCTCTCCTGCCCATGATATAACCTTCAAGGTGTTGATGAGGGCGTAAAGCGACCAATCCCACTGACTGACTCTCACTCGATTCCCTCTTTAAGGCTACATGTGAAATATGGCATATCCGCCATCATCTCCAAAGACGATCCTTAATTGTCTCTGCTTGTCAGAGCAGCCTTTTAAGTTAGATGTCAACATCGAGGAGAGGCACGCGCAAAGAAAAAGCACTGAACTGGCGCGCAAAAATATTTACTCGGCAAACAAATTGCAGAATTATAAAAATATTTTCATTCATAGACTAAGGCCAATAAGTGACAGAAAAGATGGGAAGGGGTTGAGTTACTAGGTGCCTGGCACAGTAGCAATGAAAGATTGTGTTCGTTACGCAATTGGTGTTTCATTAATCGGATAAATTGTTCGGTGCTGTTCGAATTTCCTGTATTCAAGCTTATATAGATATACCCCTCTGCCAATAAGCAATAATGGCGCATCGTACTCCTAGAAAGTAACATATTTGATCATAGTGCTACTTTTTGGACGCCAGAGTAACCGCGCATCGATTAAATGATTGAATGAGATGAACCCTATATGAATGCATTTTCTTATTTAAAATATTTTAAAACGCGTTATTATACACGCATTGGTCTGAAAACAACGTATCTAGAGTGATTTACGCATAGTGCGCATTTCACTAGTGATTTACGTGGGTTTGTCATGGCAACCAATTTTTTTTACTCAATTTTTTTTACTCGATTTTCATGATTGAAAGCATATATAATAAATCTGTTAACTAACTCGTTGGTTTCAGTCGCTTAGAATATTACACTCGTTGCTACGCAACTCGTGCAATATTCACACTCCTTCAACCAACTCGTTATAGTTAACCTGTATTTATTCCCTATAGCTAATGAGCTTTTCTATAGGCCTATATCGATCCCTAACAACTAAACTGTTCCAAACATAAGTTTCATTGTTGGGAGGCGTGTCATGTGTGGAGTGGGTATCTACCTCTTGCCACTCGCGTGAGGGCAGCTTTAATACCCGCACCCATATGATCTATACGCCCGCTGGGGGCGCCACTAATCATTCAGGAGGAAATGACACATTCTCCACGCTCGGGTCAAGCGAGGCGCGTTTCCGGCCCCGATAATCTAGACTTGCCAATTTGCTCCTCCATGTTTTGATTGGCCGAGTGAAACGTTTGCTCTGCATTGGATGATTTAATCGAATTCGAGGAGTTTACCCTAAAGGTGGCACTTGATGTAACCCGTCATGCAGTTAACAGCTATAGTTATGCTAAGCCAAAAGTGCATTTTCGAGAAACACATTCGAGCCACAGAAGAAACTGTTTCAAAATGAAAGTTATTCTTTAATTTCCTAGTATATTAAAGTTTTATATTTACATAATTGAAATAGATAACTAGTATTTAATTTGATAAGGGAAAATAATATAAATGCATTATTTAGGAACGATAGTTGATGCTTTTCTGGTTGATAAAATTTACATATATTTCCCAAGGCATAGAGTTCTTGCAAGGAACATTATGGATGTTATTGTTGGTTCTTGTCTGACTTTTACTTGCCTGCACAATTGCTTATTGGCTTAACCTAATAGAGCAATGAAAGCAGCAATGCCAGATCGAGGGGTGTTCGGAGGACGAACCACCCTATTCCGTCCAAAATTACTTCCACCCAGAGTAGTTTAATTTAGACTCGGAGACGGTTGACTAAATAATAAGACAGAATTGAGATCCCAATTTCATGTCATTTACCTTTTTAATCTTTGGAATTGTCCACATCCTTAAGGTTCGTTCATTAAACTTAGCTCATTTAGTCATTCGATTAATCAAATTATTACAAATAGGATCACAAGGGTCGCTTCATGACAGGGGTGAGTGTTCCACCCTTCCTATAGAGATATAATGATAATAATGCTTACCACCCGAAACCCTGCATCAACCCGCGAAGAAAACGTCATTTTCAACAGATTTTAACGTGTTTCCATGTCCATTAAAAACGTGTCAACTGTAATAATTTTAATATTGGCTCAACTTTCATAAAACACGATCGCCACCAGGCAAATTATCCCCAGTCGATAGTGAACGAGAGGGTGAGAGATGTGAGTAGACGGGGCGAGGATGGGAGGGAGGAGGGTAGCCGAGAGACAGAAAGAGAATCATCTTGGAGGGGAAGTTTGCTTTTCATGCCATATTTACCAAGAGGGGAAGTTAGAACATGAAAATGCTCTTTTAGGTAAAAGCAACGCCCTCTCCGAACCGGTCAAAGCTCCGGATTCGATCGCATGTACACTGTCTCCTGTCAAACATGTTGGTTGCCCAATCAAAGCAAATCTCACGTTGCACTGTTTGATCCAGATTACATTCTCGGGCTGTCGAGTAAGGAAGTCAGCAACATTTATGCACCACTTTTTGCGAGTCGGTTCTTAATGCACCAGGGCTGCAATTATGTTCACGTAAAAACTGTAGGACAAAAAATATGAAATGTTTGTTTAAGGACATGATGAATGCTACCCTAGAGACCCTTGGAACCAGGGGGTAAAGAGGTAGATGGATACGGATGAATAGCCATGGGGCTCTTTGATTTCTTTTCCTAAACAATTTTCTCTCATGGGCCCAACTCAAGAGCCAGTCTTTCAACACCCCTCCATAAATGATCCTCGCCCCTTTCCTCTGACTTATGAAAGAACTCTTAAAGATTAAGAACAAAGCTTGGAATAAAGGTGGGAGAAGTTTAATAAATGTGTATTTGTGTTCCAGACATAGCCTTAAGGGCCCAAGCATTCCCTAGACAGGTTAGAAACTGACATGTTTTATGGCCTTGGTCACTGTTGTCTTTTGTTCAACTTCGGCCTTACCACCTCAGCTGTCAAAAAACAACAATGACCCCGGCCACAAAACAAATGGGTTTCTAACCCTTAAGTATAACGTTAATATGTTTCGAGGGGTTACTAGCTCATATTGGACTCTGTAATATGTTGCTAATGAATATTATATAATGTGCATGTTTGTCAATTTGATGACAAAACAGTTTTATCAAGAAAACTGATGACTACAGTAGACTAAAGGGATACTGGGAATAGACGTCTATACTTTTTCGATATCACCCAACATTGCGCATTCGTGTGCATTTAAATGACGTCATCAGAATGACAGCATCTCCAGTATGCACATATGACCTGACGGTTTGACCAGACAGAAGGAAGCGTTATAACTGGGTAACAAAATGAAAGGTGACGCTGACTCTAGACCTGACTAAGGTAATAAAAGTGAAAAAAATGTTTTCCATAGACAATAGGAAAATAGGGCTGCTGTCGTACCTTCGTGTGATTCCATTATATAAGACACTCGAATGTGTTTATCTTGGCTCAGGTACAACTAACATAAATGTCTGGCTCCACGCCATTCCATTCTTTAAATTCCCCTCATAGGCTGGTTCTACACTCTGTTTGAGACCTACTTAGAGTAAACATCAAAGCGACCCAATGGTAACCCTACGACGAACCGCTCCAAGTAGATCTCAAATAGAGTGTAGTTTCCTTTGCACAACAGATCGAAACTATCGGTACCAACGCCACCATATCTACTATTTCTCACTTTGTAGTTCAATCGATTATATTGTAGTGGGAAAGCGTGATTATCGATAGGAACATCTTTGGAATAAAATGACAACAAATAATAAATGCTACTATCTTAAGTGCCTACAAACTGCGATGAGAGTACTCGTGCCTCGCATCAAAGAATTGCTAGTGCGTATCAATATCAATTATCACCATTTAAAGTTTGGCGAATCTGTTGAGTAAAGTTTGTCCAGTGAGTAATGGCACTTAGTCGCGAAGGGGGTGCATGTAACCCAATCTGCCAGTTCGTCTTCTCATGTTTTAGGGGCTGTTTAACTGTTTCTCTCATTTCGAGGGGATTTTCCCCCATCTCTTTCACATGAACTCTGATTCCCCCTCTCCTTGCGTCAAGTGGTCGTTGAGAGAGGATGATTAAAGGAATATGAAAATTAATATGGATAGAGTTAACCACACTTGGCAACCGAGCTGAGATTTGATATAATGTGTTCCCTACCCTACACATGCAGATACTATAGAACCCTTGCCTGAATAATGCGACTCAGCTCTGCCACCTGAGACCCCGCAGATATACAGCAATTCCAGACCACCCTATCTAAAATGAAAGAAATAGAAATATCCATAGCAGTCTCACATGAGACATCTGGCCGCTTTCGTGAGTGCGTGTAGGAATTAGAATTCCTCAAGTGTGATTTTGTTACTGTTATTTGTGTCGCTTTATTACTTTCTGTCCAGGATCAACAAAAAATATTGATCACCCAATATGTAACCCATTTTTTATCATACACGTATATGTTACCTTATTATACGCGCATTGCTCTGAAAACAACGTATCTAGAGTGAGTTACGCATAGTGCATATTTCACTAGTGAGTTTTATAAGTGGTGTTGTCATGACAACCAATCTCTTTTTTTTAAACTAAGATTTTTCATGATTTTAAAAGCATATAATAATAAATCTGTTAACTAACCCGTTAGTTGCAGTCTCTTAGAATATTGCACTCGTTGATACGCAACTTGTGCAATATTCATGCTCCTTCAACCAACTTCTTAGTTAACCTGTATAAATTACGCAACCACGTGCCTCTTATCATATATATACAGATATCACTACGTCGATGTTGTGAATTTTATTTGTACTCTGCATTATAGAAAATGAAAAGAATATACATGTTTACATACGTGCGGTGACTTCTAATTCCCGTTTTGTTACTCTATTTCATGTCGCTTTGTAGTTACTTTCTGTCCAGAATCAACAAAAATGCTCAAAGCAATTTCCACTCAATAATATATAACCCATCTTTTATCATAAGTATACGTTATTAAATTCCCCAACCACTTGCCTCTTATTGCATGTGTAACGGTACCAATGACTTCCAATTCCTTTTCTTAGTTTAATTTTTTCCTACTCACATGGTATTTTACATCGAATGTTATTCCTTGTTAGAATATAAGATATAACATCTCAGATAAATTACTCTAACCTTTCCACTATACCTATAATGCGGTGTCAAGCTTGTTCTAACATGTCATTTTCTCTTTTCTTTCAGTGTTAATCATGGTTGCTGGTCTCCTGGTCTTCCCTTTAGGCCTGGATTCGCGATTCGTCCAGCACTACTGTGAGGGTGCCACTGCCTACTACTCAGGCGGATGTCAATTGGCTTGGGGCTATATGCTTGGCATCATGGGAAGTGCGCTGGCCATGTTCTGTCCATTCCTCTCGCAATACACGGACATGAAAGTACACGAGGCCACGTATGTATAGCAAAGAGCCACTCACTGCCTAGGGCTCCAGACAATTTGAGCATCTAACGTGTAGCCCACATTTATATACCCAGTAATGTTTGTTGGAAACTATGTGGTGATAGATCAATCCGAGACATAGATTAAACTATTCACTCTCTTTCGGCTACCACAAAGGTTAAGTACCCGTGTGTATTCTGCGCGTATTTAAACCCTGCACGCTAGCTGTGACCGGAGAATTGATCACCATAGTTCAATGGCAAGGTTCATGTCAAGATACAGAAAACAATAAAAACGTTATAAACGTCATGAGAGATTGTGCCTACGTGAATAAACGTCCAGATGATTCACTGGGAGAATTCGGCTCGTCATGGAATGATTTAAGCACTGGGGAGTGTATTTTACTGTGAAGCAATGTGGCTATTGCCGGGCTATTGTCGTTATAATTGCTTGAAACTGGTATATCGTACTTCATGCAGGTAGTGTTTCCTGATCCATATACCATGATTATGCTTTGTTGCATTAACAAAGAGTATCTCTCAGTCCTCAATGAGTGAGCACGCCAAAAGGATAGTTTCAAGAAATTGGGTTGTATCCGAAATACATGCAGATATATGCTTGACTAGGAGCGCTGACTAGGAGTTTTCTCACAGATACGACTGTCGAAGAAAGAACTCTTGGGGTACGCAAATGAATCTAAACTGCTGTGCATGATTTCTTTTAGTTTTGAAGTGGACCTTTTGGAAAGAAGAACTGCTTGGCTCTTTACATAGATGAGGAAATCCGCAAGATTTCTTTCTGGCTGAATGTTATCCTCAAAGGATAGAACATATTGAAAGAATTATTGAAAGTTCATCTTGAATGCTTGATGAGTCATACATTGAATGAATGAAATGAAACTGATTTGGAGAATGTATGAAACAAATTAGGGCTTATTCCAACGAATGTTCCTTGCACGTGTCTTTACATCCTTTATCCATAAACATTTTGTATCGTATAATACACTTGGAATACCTTATATAATTATATACATGTATAGATAAAAAAGTGGGTGCATATCAGAGCATCTGTCAATATCCCAATGCTTTTATACCGTCACATTTCCTTCCTAAATATGTTGTATGGCGTTGGATATTGTTGTTCTTTACTGACCTGCGACAAACCAATTCAACAGCAACCTAACGTCCTTCGGGTCCATTTTCTTTATAATTACGTAGTTATCTGTTAATGGTATACTGATATCTATGATCCACTCTGGTGACCAAATTCATGTTATAATAGAATCTCCAAAAATGTCCATCCATATTCATTTGCAAATATATATTTAAAAAATCAAAGAATTATAATACCTTGAAATCATTGTGAAAATCATTTCCTTGGTGCACAATCTTTTTCATGTTATTGTTTCTGTGTATGGTTATATAAGAACTCACTTAGTGTGATTGAACTACTTCTACACCCAAAACACAAGTAAATGCTTGCTTCTTTTTCAATTTCCAAGTGTATGTATACTGGAATTTATTCATAACTATGCACAAAAAGAGCAATGGGGTCCAGATGGACTTTATTTAAAGTTCAGTTAGTTTTTATGAGCCTATCATTGAATTTAACAAGATAAGCTGTCACCCAATAAAAAAAACGTATGTGTTGTCCCGAGATCTATTTAATTTATATTCTCTTTCCCTAATAGTCATTTAAGATGCATGGATGTGAAACTTACCATGTACGGAGAATATACTTGTAACTTATTCCTAACCATCTTCGAGGTGCTATTACCAACGAAATATAATGTTAACCATCGTATGAGCTGTAAAATGTGTTATGATCGGATACTCCTAGAATACTAGGTATGTATAAAGTATACTGTTGCATGTATTTGTCAATATGAATGTACATTTCCAAACATGCTGTCTATGAAATATGGATTTCTGAGAGATGTACTGGGTCTGACGTGAACCCATCTGTTGCCTTGGTATTCAGCCAATCCCCTCAAAACAAGTGTACAGATTTTCCCCAATATTGTATAGAAATTGCGCTAATTGGTCGAGCATCGACGACGATATTATTCTGGTTGATGTAAGGAGTTTGTAAAAAGTGTTTGGGAAGATGCATATATACAAACATATATTTCATACAGTATAAAGTCTATATTGTGTGTGTGTGTTTTATACAGCAGCGTGTAGTCAATGTGTAGCTTTAATTTATAATGTGACGTTTATAGCATTGTGAGCATGACTAACTAATCGGGAGAATGTATTAGATATTGAATGAATGGAGACGTTCTGGAGATCTGAATATTGTACCGATTTCAAACACATGATCAATGTATATGAATGGTTCTTGTGTTCATTCATTTATCAAATGCAAAATGGAAAGGTAGAACAAAATGAAACAGCGGACGTGAAAATGGACCGTACACCTGATAAAAAGAATTGTGAACGATGACAGATTATACTTACCCTACGAAAAGATTAATGACATTATGTTCCAAATACCAATCCTACGAGTGCTGTTATTGAAACGAAATGAATCACACTGAATGTATGCAGGTTGTAAATAATGATTCATTCAATGTACATTTGCAATGAAATGAAGCATAGGAATTCATCAATATGACTGCACCAGGTCACGCGTAAATTATATTACTGAAATAAAAACAGCTACGTTTTCTGAGTGGGTAGTCTTTCTCCCCGATATAGTCATCCGTGTCCTATTTCTGACTTCTCTGTGTGTTTGAAGATATTGCAGTGTACGGAGTACAATTATGGAGATCCAACTAAATTCAATAAAAGTGCATCACTACAAATTTAAGAAAAACAAGATCCGCGGCGCCGTTTTGTCGTCTGTAACAGCTTCTTACTTTTTCCTCTAAACTGAAAACTGGTCTGGAATTAGGAGATGTTTGTGTCCATGTCTGTGCTCGGATAATCATATAACTAAATTATCGATGCCTTTTTCGCTTAAGCGCCAGTTAATAATGGGGAACAGGGTCCCTGGAAATTATGTACCCAGTGATGATTGCTTCGGTAAGAAAAAAGGGGATCCAACCTTGCCTTAGAGTGAGAGGGTTTGGAAATGCATGATATTTTATCATGGCGCACGTGTGTCTCTGTATGTAATATTGTAATGTAAACAATTTATTTTGTATTGTACATGACCAGCTCGTTTACATTTCCTAATATGTATAGCAATTTGATTATGAATAAATTATACCTGAGACCTGTAGATTTTGTTTGGTTTTATTTCATACTTCAATAAACTTTGCCTTCTTTATATGGAGTAGTGTAAAACCATGTCCATCGATACGAAGAGGAAAGCCATTGGATTAATTCATAAATTATTTTGAAATCCAGCCAAAATAGCACTTCTAAGTTGTAAACGAACTATATTAATAATCTGATAAAGATTACAGAGGTGCCCAAAAATATTGCCTATGTCAAAGTCTGTTTCATTAAATGGTTTTGTTTATAAAAATATAAATTTTATTCGTTGATGACATAATATGTCATTCATAATGCACATTAATATATATTATGTGTGCATCTGGATTGAACCAAAAGAATTCATCTATTATCATTATCGAACCCCTGGACAAAGAAGAGAAGCGGAGCTTGGAGTAATAAAATTTTATTGAATAATTAAATGTTAATTGAATTATGAGATAAAGTTGTAATTACTTAATCGCCTAATTAGTTGACCTAATTAGCCGATTACCTTAAAGAATATAAATTTATGAATGTAATTAATTATAGATAATATAAAAAGTGCCAAGAGTCCATGAGTATATGTATAGGAGAGGGAGGGAGGGAAAAGGTTTTAAGTATGAGTGAGAGAGGTAGCGAGAGAGGAGTGGATATTGTGTGAGTCAGTCTGTATATATGCTGTGTGAGCACGACTCCTCCAGCCCCCATATCGTTGTATGGCTAAGTCCGGTTGGCCCTGTATGAAAGCCTGAGTTGCTGCAGACTTCCTTAGAGAGTGCAATGTGTATGTTCCTGAGGGTTGGCCGAGGTGTTTCATGGCCAAGTCCCATTGATTTTTTAGGAAAGACACCGGCATAGGGCCTTGGTCATATGAGAAGCACAAGAAAGGTTGTATGGGTGCATGAGTTGGGACGGCCCTGTACATGTCGAGTATGGCCCTAACAGGACACCATGAAGTGTCACCCGTAGGGTATAAGTGTCTAACTTGGCGTTGGTTATATTTCTGCGAGTTCTTGGCTTGTTTGATGGTAATTGTTATCTTCTCATGTGAGATTGACATGTCCCCTCTCGTCTAGTGCCTCTGTGGATCGAAGGAAGAGACAGAGGGAGACGCAATCTCCGACTGCCTGAGTGCTGCATAATATAGGGTTAGCACAGCAGCTTTAAGGGTGAATCCTTCCCTGGTCAGTGCCAGGATGTTGATGGCTGATCTTAAAGTGTCCATAGGCACCGGGGGTTTTGGCTGAGGAGCATATGTGGTCGTTCTGTCAAGTGCATCGAGGGCCAGCCGCACTCTATGGTGGTCCAAAGCAGCAGTCGACAACTGCCACCTCCTCATGTATTCCTTGATGCTGGAGAGTTGGTTCTTAATAGTCCCTGGGCATCTGATGTGGAGTGCCAGATATTTGATGTATGCGCAGACAATATGCTCGGTGATATCTGCTATCTTGGCACCTACCCTTCTGATGAAGGCAAGGAAGGTTGCAGCAGCTGCCCTTCTGTTCTTATCTGTCCCCTGAGCCCTGGTCTCCAGCTGCCTGGCCGACGCCCTCGTCAATAACTACTGGAGCCCCGGATCTGCGAACAATGGAAGGAACAATGTAGTTAAGGAAGAGAATATCTGGTTGGACAAGCGACATATTCTTAGAGGCAATGATTTTATCAGCCACTTTTTTACGGCTGGTGGAGCTGTGGGCTCTAGCCATATGGCCGACAAGGTCTGAGAGATGGCCGGGGTCACATGACAGAACTATTTCGAGCTGGAGTCGTGCCTGGAGCATCCACATGAAGCGGCCAATGTCAAGCATGAGCGGGTCCTTTGCTCTGCCCGACGTTAGCAAACTCACAGCGCTCTGATCGTTGGAATGCACAATAACCCTACAGCCCCTGTCAGCTGTTCCAGTTAGGGACCGCAGGGCTATGACAATGTTGGCTGCCGCAAGGTGTGTTTTATTGAAAGCTCCATCGCCCAGCGGAGCCAGTTGGACCTGATATGCTTTCTTTGCATCAGATCCTGCAATACCAGTACTGGTGACATCGACTGATATTTCTTTGATGATCTTATTGCTTGGTATAAGGGCAATCCCATTCCATTCCGTGGCGAAGTCTGAGAACCATTGTAGGTCCCTGTAGACTGTGTCGTCCACCACTATAGGGCCCCCTTTTGCATCTCTCAGCGCTTGCAGCAAACGCCCCACGAAGAGCCTGGCAGGTTTGATGCATTTTGACACGTGGAGGAGTTTGCCTAGGAGGGATTGCATTCTCTTGTATGTTATTCTAGCTGATTTCATAGAGGCCTCACTTAGTTTCACTACCTCTGCTAGCTTCTGTCCTGGAATAGACAGGGTCATTTCCTGGCTGTCAATGGTAATCCCCAGCTATGTAAGTCGGGTACCTGGCCCCTGCCTCTTTTCTTTGGCCTCCGGGAGGCCAAGTTCCTCTAGCAGCCTCACCACCTTATCCAGGTCTGCCGTCGACGTTTCTAGGTCAGGTGAGACAACAATCAGGTCATCGAGGTACATACATGCCCATACCCCTTGATCGCCCAGTATCCTCACTATAGCATTTGCAATTCGTTGCATGTGCATTGAGGAGCACCTGGCCCCAAAGGGCATGGCTGTCTCGATATAGTAAGAGTCTCTCCACTTCAGGCACTGGAGAGCCCAGTCACCAGGGTCCCCCCTGAAGTTCTTGTAAGCCCGACTGATATCCACAGATGCAAGGTGTGTTCCTTTCCCACATTCTCTGATATGTGCACCCACAGAATCAATCCCTGGCAAAGCATGACTCCTCACCTTCCCAAATAATGCATTCTTGCGTATGTATGCATTAACAGAATTATCTTCAGGGAAGGTCATATCACTGATCACTCTACGCTTCCCTGGGTCATTCTTGGGCCGACTCATCAACGGCGAGACATGACACCACCTCTCGAAAGGTGGTTCCGAGGATTCATAGGCACGTCGTCCCAACACCGCGTCGGCCCAAGCCCCGTCGGCCCACCTCCAAAACCGCGTCGGCCCGCCCCCAAGGCCGGCTCGGCCCACCCCCAAGATACTGATGCTAACTATAACCCTAAACCTAACCTTAAATGTGTGGTCCTAGGTCAGTATAGGCAGTAGCCTAGGTTAGTATAGGCAGTAGTTATATCCCACTAGCACTCTGACTCCTAGTTTTTAGTTGATACCTTTAATTTATATTTACCTAGTGGGCCGACGCGGTCTACCCCTTGGGCCGACGCGGCCTAAGCCTTGGGCCGACGAGGTCCAAGTGCCTGGGCCGACGCGGTTTTGGACCGAAGCGTCTGGGTACCGGTTCCGAGTATGGGCCTGTGAGGCCACCACACAACAGCTCCTTCTTGATGAATTTGTCAATACACAGAGGGTACTCCACAGCACTGGGGTGATTGGGGATATTTCTGGTGTCACTCACAGGCCCCATGTATCCAAGGGGGAACCCATAAGTGAGGAGGTCGAGTAGCTGTTCCCCATCAGCATGGTCTTTCAAGTACTCACCCCATGCTTCCAGGTTTAGTGCAGATGGTACCCTGATCCTCACCCCTAGCGCGTTAGGTAGGCCAGTTTTAGCCACCCGTTGATATATGTTAGGGAGCGGATCAGCATCGTTCAGAGATTTCATAACTGAAGGCCAATTCTCCCTTCGGTAATCCTGGAAGACGGCTGGCGATAGGTCGAGAGTAGTCTCTTGTACATCTGACTCGCATACCTTGCGTATACCTGCAAAGTCAAGCCCTGCTTCGTCGGCGATACCAGGGGGTATGCCGCCCTCTACGTCCTCACTTTCACACAAGCTGTCAGGCTTTTCTTCTTCAAGTATCTCACCGGTTATATCCCTTGCCAGAGCGTCAGGCTCGTGGGTTTCAGTCCTTTTGTTATTGTCTCCGTCGGGAGATTTGTCCCTGGGATTGCCATCTTGGTTCTTGCGTGGAGCACTACGGTAATCTCTCTCCACGCGGCGGCGCCAGCCAGCCGGTGCTCTGCCTCATGTGTCACTAGTTGCCTCGTTCATGGCCCTGGCCGTTTGAATCATGTGTGTGTGGGACCAGGCCAGGTTACCCTTCTCAATATCATCGAAAATGTTCTGACTGAATTTTCGTACTGACGCCCATGGTAGCACCTTAGCGTCTGCAAGTATATCCTTGAAATGGCGCCACATATAAGTATCATCCGGGGAGCTCGCCCTCCTGTGATCGGTCATCATGGCGGCAAAGGCATGGCAGTACTCCAGCATGTCCATAGTATGCCTAAGGTCCAGCTTTTGTTTCATAGTGGATGCTCCAGCACGATCAATAAACATATATGGCTTTGTAATTTAGTTAACTAATATACCAGCTGCTATGGCACTCATACCGTCTGAGGCTGGTGGCTTGTACTGCTCCCTTGCTAGCACTCGCTCAATGAAGCCATCCGCATTGTGTTGCTTTCTGAGAGCACTAGGCGTGGGGCTGACCGTTGGGCTGACCGTTTGAGATTCAGGAACAACGTTCTGTATTTCAGAAACATCCATCTGTCTCATTTGATTAGCCGTGAATATATAAAGGACTGCATCCAACCTAGTTCCCATCCCTGAGAGGCTGCTTTCGATCTTGGATAGTCGCTCCTCGTGGAACGCGTCCTGGGCAGTGGCCGAAGTAACGGTCTCAGCCATCATGGCGGTCTTCACATGTGTTGACGCGCGTACCCCTTTTGTTGCAGCTTTTGGAGTTGCTGTCCGAGCTGCTCCAATGGTACCTTTGCCTGGTGTTTTGTTGGCAGTTTTACTAGTTTTCTTTGCTTGGTTCCCTTTAACCATCTTGTAGTCGTGGCAGGGTGTCCAAGGAGTATGAGTATGAGTCAAAAGAAGAAGGATGTGTGTCCTGGTGCGGGGTGAGAGAAGAAGTGGACGATGAGAGGGAGAGAGCGGTAGTGAGAGGGGTGGTGAGAGGAGCATCCTATAGGTGTCGCCAATGACTGACCATTCCGCCACAGCTCATGGCACAACAATTATTATGATGTAATATTGTATAGTCGCCCTGAGCGACTTTGTGTTGGTGTACCAAGTCCTACATGTAGTAGCTCAGATGGTAGAGCACCACATTAATAGGGAGGTCACTGATTCGATTTCCGTCTGTGGCAGGCCTTTTATTCAACCTGGTGTCTGAGCAGCAATAATATATAAAATTTTAATCATGTTTGTCATCTATTCTAATTGTAACGAGTTTAACAGATGACTGTACCCCCTTGGCTCACTGCCAAACCCTTAGATCAGATAAGAATGGTATGTTAGCCTACTTAGCTAATCGGTTTCCTGGCCTAGGACTTTAATGGGAATATAATGACATTGTGCGGTCTTAATGGAACTATAATGGCACTTTCGCTCGTTTGAAGGGTCTCTCTCTCAATTTTAGGCCTAAACTCCAGCTGTATGTTATTATAATTGGTGCTGGGACCAGGATTAACCTTTTTCCAGTATCCCAGCCACAGTGACAATTGTGATGGTCATGTATTTCAAGAGATTATATTTCACGTTTATTGTGACTGTAGAAAGAGCTATAGTAGCTTCCTCTGTATATTGTGTCTTACCTCTGCAATGGGAAGGATTACATCATCTTGGGTGGGTGAGTCTATAGATGGGGCTGGTTTATGCACATTCTGGATTTTGTTGCTGCTGCATCAAGCCAGCAGGCCCTGCTGCCTTGAATCAATTGCACTCAATGCAGGTCTGCAGATGGCGGGTGTGTGAGACATTCCCAGATGCCCTTATGTGAACAAAATGCTACATCATTATTCAAGTTCGACTAGCAAAGGTCAAGTTTATATTCAAAGAAAGCACTATACATACTACAGCTTTCTAAACGTCAGCATGAGGATTTGTTTGATAGGTTGGGAACAGACGACTGTGTTAAACTTAATTTTCCAGAACTGCTGTGATGGGCATGGCCCTAGGGAGAATGCAACCATGTAATTATCCGGCCCGGTGCAGAAACAATATGGTCTTTGCATTGGCGCATTTTAACACTCGGCGGTCCATCCTCAATTGAAATGCAAGTTATCACCATAATTATCCAAGTCAGAAACTGAATCAAACATAAATGGGAGGGGATCGCACATGGATCGTATATATTCAGTATGACGAGTTTATGGAATGGTTTGCCAGTTGAAGCCCAACTATTAGACAACAGAAAAGAGTTTAGACGTTACTTACGTCAACAATACATTGTAAATTTTGACCAATACCTACAAGATGGGAATAGTCAGATATAACTGGAGAAAGGTGAAACCAAAAAAGGCGCATAATGCCTATTTAAGATCGAGATATCAATGTTAATTTCAATTATATTTAATTTGTACTTAAACCACAATACATTGTATATAAGGGGTGACTTTTATTCAAAGGTCTTATCATATAATATTATGATTTCACATTGCATACTAGAGTTAAGACAATACTTTATTACAAGCTACTCTGAAATCTGCAGGAATGTTTAAAAAAATAAGTTAAAACACGTAATGTCAATGCGCATAACATTGTAATGAAGGTAAAATGTAAAACAGGCTATGTAAAATTGTAAAGTCTGAAATGTATATCACACAGCCTGACTGCCAAGTAGAATTTGAAACGACAACTATAATAATGTAATGTAATGTAACCATCTATGTATGAGAATTTGTAAGCTTGAGATTATACATCATTTTCTATTGTTTAGGGCTCGTCGGAAGATCAATCTTTTGAGGCTTTTGTCCTATTCTGTATATTCTTATGGAATAAAAATTCAATATATATATATATATGGGAGCATCTGTATGAATTTAATAATCCTTGCATCCTAAATTTGATTCCAACTATAACTGTTCATTTCAATAGGTTTCATCTGATTGTGATAGTATGTCTTTGATGGTGTGTCTTCAGTTTTTATTATAATATGCTCGTTCTTTACAGCCTAGGGTAAGATATGTTACTCTGGGGTACGTTGCCCTGGCAGTGGTTACAAAATATGTACAAACACTTACAAGCTTGCATAACTCGTGTGAACTATACGCAGTGCTGCACCCGTCCTCTGCAACGTCATTAAGATGAAACTATGATGCATTGTTCTATGGGAGATTCTTGATACACCTTAATTCATTCTCTGGGTGAAATCGACAGAAAATGTACAATTCATCTTCACCAATCCTCTCAAATAACCCAAATTTCAGACGAAAATAAAGTTCAAAATGCAGTTTAACCTAACCAAACAGATTGCTAGAATCAATGCAATGCCAAATATACTATGATTTACCTAGTATTGACCAAACCCCAGTCTAATTTAGCAGAATTCACTAAATGTGTACAGCTGCCAATTGTACATTTTCTGAAAATCTTACCCATTTAGAGAAAAAAGACGCAAGCATGTTCCTCGTGATCTGTATCCGCAGAATTGCCTCCTATTGTGAGATACCGTGCCCTCTGGAGAGCAACATTGGTATTGTGCGAAGAAAGGTGGATCCTGTTGTTTGCCAGTCTAGAGGAAAGATAACATCTGTAAAGTTTACATCGTGACTCATATTACAAATCCCTCGGTCGTCAAATATCTCGCATTTGTCCTCAGCAGTTGTCAGTGACTCACCCTTTAGACCAGAACTTACAGTATCGATGAGTTTATACCGGACCAAAGGAACCTACCAGGACCTTATGACTTTTACAATAGTGCAGCGGTCGGTCTTTTGACATAGCCCTTTAATTTTGGCCATTGCTGGAGCTCGGAGGTCCCCTGGGCTCTCGTAGAAAGTTTTACGTGTACCGAAACAACCGAAAGGTTCTGCATAAAATCCACGCCATAATAATATACATGTAGAACACACGTAGTGTTTGATAAGCTATGGTTAATGAGACGTACAGCATAAACAAAATCAGCTTAAATGTTCATAAATGTTAAAAGAAAGTTTCACATTGATCACCATACTTGTGCTCTTCCCTATTTATTAATTGATTGATTGATTAATTAATTACGCCTGTGCTCTTCCATATTGCTACGCACGGGATTTGCTATTGCTGACAGTCAGGCCCTCATCTTCATCGCTCCTTGTTCACTCTCCTACCATCTTTCTCCTTCAACTTCTCTTTGTAACTTAGTACCCATATTAACATCCGTACCTCAAATGGGACCGTTTTAAGATTCTTTTTCAGGACAGGTGATAAACTTGAGGTTTTATGATTTAGCAATAACCTAAATGAATATACATGTAGGAAATATGCGAAATATTGCATCATTTAACATATAATCTAGATTATCTCTCATCATTATTTCACCATAATTGCTATAAGTAAAAAAATAATTATTATTAAATGTTTTGTTTAAAAGAAATTCCAATGATCGCCTCAAGGCATTCCCCCAGGATTAGCATTGTCCCAATTGAATGCCTTTTGGCATTCGTTCGGAATTTAGCAGTCTCTGCCCTGAATGGCAGTGAGGGAGACAGGGAGTTTGAGACAAAAACATGGGAAGAGAGATGGAGACCCTTTTTGTTTAAACCCATCACTTCATATATACCACTCCCTATCTTATACACTTTGTTTTAATTATTCTGATTTATGACAATGCTGTATAATTGACCACCGCCGATATATACCATATATTTCTTAATTATATGATTACCCAGATCCTAAATTCTGTACATTTTGATATCAATACGTATATTTCCTCAACAATCTATCATGAGTTATACCCCAGCTATATCGTGATCATACGAGCGTTTCCGATTCATAATTTCGAGTCGCTATAGATTTTGATCTCTACATCCAGTTTCGCGTGACTTGTATGCGAACTCAATGTGGGCAATCTCATACAGCACAAACATTCCTTCTACCTTACATGCAGACGTGATTTAGATTTCCCAGCAATGGTATATCAGTAGCGGCTCAGTGATTTTCAAGATTCCCATGTCACATAGGATCATACAGAAAGTTGTCATAATCAAACCTCTGCTGCATGAATTAAGGATTTTGCTTTGTATTAGGAATATTTCTGTGCCATTCAGATAGTGGTCCCATGCAGAGCGTTGCAGTCAACGTCTCATCTATATTTCTTCTACAGCCTATACAAACTCTCCCCCCAAATTCATATATGGTGCCAACGAAATTGCTCCATTGTATTATGTTTATATATAAATGCAGCACATACTCGCCCCAAGATGTTCCTCTTCTGTCTAGGAAAATCCCGCAATCCCATACGGCCCCATCTTGGATTGCTTCTCGTGACCACGGGCTTTGGCAGGAGATATGGCGGGATTTGAAGAGGGCCCTGAGTGGCACTGTGCCGAATCCATTTAGAAAGTGCCCCGTGGTAATATAAGTGGAGGCCCTGGGCGCAAGAATACGGCGGATTATCTTCTAAAGTCCCCTGAGATTAGCCCATGTTGTGTCATGGATCAAAACGTACACACGGATCATTTATTTCTCGCACAGGAGGCCACTATCCCATTGTAAGGTAGTGTGCTCCTCGGACCCTTGGGCTAGACAAGGGAGGGGTGGCGAAGTGGTGGTTAGATGACACCCTGTAATAGCTTCGTCCAACAGACTATTGTCTTGGTCATGATATGGCTTGGGTTATCAATTAGAGCATGGGTTCACTTCAACGTTGTATTACACGTAAGGGCGTTCTTCGCCAGGAGTTTCCAACTATATATATGCAGCAAGTCTGCACTAGCCTATTTAATATTTTCGCTCATTAATTTCGACTCATGATCATAGCTTCATTTCACCCCTGAAAGAGTCCAGGGGTGGATCCATAGAAAGGTTACGCATTGCGTAAACCCTATCCTACTATAGAGTAGGATAGGGTTTACGCAATGCGTAACCTTTCTATGGATCCACCCCAGGTTGACCAAACATTTTGCAAAGAGAAAGTCCAGAAACTCACAGTGAGACTTGTGTTTGTGGCATATATTTTGCTTTTATCATGACTTGATTAACAATATCGATCTTTTCTTTCTGGATTCAATCTCGAGTAAAAAAAAATTTACAAAGGTGCCCATTGCTCGGTATCGACAGATTCATCGACAATGCCTTCTTCGAATTTTTATTGATGTCCCTATATATCCTATATAAATCGGTGTTTTTCGGACAGCAAACTCTTAATAGAATATTTACAGCAAGAATACGGTTTATTACTAACTCAGGAAGAAATGGAAAGTAATTATTCTGTTTATACAAAGTCAGAAATATATATACTCTTTATGTTATTGGTGTCTCCTTACTCTGAGGATTTACTGCCTGTATCCGGCCTTTTCTTATCTTTTTCTTAAACGTCTTCTTCTGCAGCTCAGCTGCTAGAATTCTTCAGGGGGACTGAGAGTGATAAAGGCATATCCATCTTAAGATGTGTTCGGTGTATACCATCCGTTTAATGGGAGGGAGCGGTCACCATACACATAACACTCTTACAGCGATTGCCTCAAAGCCAAGAACCCAACTGCCTTCATCGATGGACCACCCGATGGAAAACTAGGGATTAATGGAATGTGTATACCAGACCAAATGTCACTGCAGAAAAGAGGTTTCCTTGACCATTGGAAACCAGCATTTTTCGTTGCCTTTCTCAATGATGAAACCCTATCGATAAATCCCACCTCCGCTGATTTAATTTAAGACCTTTGCCTTGTTCCCGAGTTGGTTAATTGAAATGAATCTTTGAATTACTTTTTCTTCAAAAGAGTTAAGCAAACGATGGCTAAATGTCCTTGGCCCGATCCTAAGAAGAGAGATAGATGATGGGCAGGCTGAGATAAAAGCCAGTAGGATTAGTCGTGGCCTTGGCTGGGGACAACATGGTCGTGGTTCATCATTCCAACAAAGAAATCAACTAATGTCCATCCATGAATAAAGGAACGTTGGGTCTATATACGGCTTTAAGACATTATAGTGTGTATGTGCCAGAAACACACAAGGAAATAAACAAACAAACAAACAAACAAACAAACAAATAATTCTAAGCTGTAAAAAATTGAAAACATCGAAGAAAAGATCATCCAAAATAATGAATATACTCATTATACAGGGTGGTACACGTTGATATCACGAATATCAAGTAGTATCATTTAATTTGTGACTACATGGTCCCATTTTGGGGACAAATTCATTGATGAGTTGCACCAAGTGTGGCATGACACACCACCAAGTATGGATTTGATTGGAGAATAAAATATAAAATGTAATCTGAGGATGAATTGCTCCTTTTTTGTTTTACTCTTCACCATCATGTATTATTTCAAAAGTAGTTAATTATATCGAAGTAGTTGTAAATCCTCAGCGATGCCACGTTGGCATAACTTGCATTATGTATCCTAGAACTTGCTAACAAGCGAAATGTTCTATCAAAGTTGAATTAACTTCATGTAATTTCATGACTTTTCTAAAAATGTAATTTCATGACTTGATAAACGACCCTTTGTTATGTCATCATGTACGCTACGATACCCGACCAGTTACCAAGGTGAGTTCCTAATTTAGATATAAATGTTATAATTATGACATTTTGGCAAAGCGAATGTCTAAAAGCAGCAATATCTATAGAACTCGTAGCTCTATAGGTAATTGCACTAAATAAGGCCCATGAGGTGTACACTTATAGAAATATAAAATTCTACCAGTTTATCCGGAATGTGTTAGTTATAATTTGGTATTTTTTTATTTTTTTTAAAAACGTTTATTATTTCACATATATACTGAAAAGGCAGAAAAACACTTCGCTAACAGCAAGCGTTGTTAAAGGCCATCTGCTCGAAGGCAATATCAGATGCAAAGCGGTTACATTATCTCAAAAACGGTGAAATCATCATTATATATGAGAAATTACAATTTGATATCATATTTCAGAAATGTTTAAATAATTATAATAATAAGTCACATGTTGGGAACGGGATGAAGAGAGAAATGATGAGAGATGAGAACTATACAATATTCATAACTTTACAGAGAGGTGTGAGTGAGGCGGGAGGAAGCTGAGCGAGCCTATGATTATTTAAACCGTCTTATCAAGAAAGTGTTTCTTGATGAATATCTTGAAGACATTTTTGTCTTGAATGTTACGCAGTCTTAGGGGTAATTTGTTCCAGTTATTAGCAGTCTGGTAATGAAGAGATTGTCTATCTACTTCTTTTTGGGGAATAAAAGTTTGTAGGACAGGGGCATCAAATAATCTTGTGGCTCTATTATGGTGAGGAGTTAGTTCAGCGTCGATTTTACTGACAGAGATAAACGCTAATTTACATAATAAAAACTCGATCCTATGCACCACCCTCATAGTTTTTGTCGTAGAGTGTATAAGATCAGTTGGCGTTCTTGGGGGACATCTCAGGGCGATTTTTAAAGCTTTATTCTGTAATCTTTGTATGGCTGTGATGGTTTTTTGATTGCATCGACTAACAAATGGTGCACTGTAATCTATGATAGAAAGAATATTGGATTTAACCATTGTGATGGCACATTTTTTGGTGAGGTTTGGTCTGATTAGAGCTAGCTGGTGTATTCGAAAGTGGAGTGATTTCAGTAATATGTTGCTTTGTTCTAAAAAATTTAGATGGTGGTCAACATTTATACCTAGGTAGTTATATTGATTCACTCGTTCAATAATTTCATTATTAATTTTGATCTCCAAAGTGATGTTTTCTTTTTTTTTCTCACCGAAGACCATCGTTTTAGTCTTACCAATGTTAATAAGGATTTTATTACGTATCGACCAGTCATGGAAAATTGCAAGATCAGAATTCATATTTCGTGTTAGATCTTGTATATTATCACCAGACGTATATAGGACTGTGTCGTCAGCGTATAAGATATAATTTGAGGTCAATGGTAATTTGTTTATATCATTTGAGAAAATTAAATAGATAATCGGCCCTAATATCGACCCCTGAGGAACGCCACATGTAATCTGCAAGGAATCTGCATAATGGTTACCAAGTTTCACAGTTTGTGACCTTTCCGAGAGATAAGAAGCAAGCCAAGATAATGCATAATTTTTAAATCCAATATTCGATAGTTTCTTTTTTATAATTTCATGGTTTACGCTGTCAAATGCTTTACTAAAGTCAATAAAAGTGGCTATTGTATAATGGTTCTTGTTATTATTCTTATTTATATGGTTTACTAATTCATATAGCCCGACAGGCACTGAGTGCAATTGAGTGTGATAGCACTGTGATCATTTTGTGATTGACTGCAAACTAGTGAAGTGTGATACTTATGGCGTTGAATCACAGTGAAAATGACAAGCCATTAGCCACCATTATGTGAAATCCATTGCGTCTATTTCCTCCCATGTTGTTGGTGGTCTCACACTTGTGTTAGATCAAGTTCTCATCCATATTCATTTATGTTTGTATTAAACATGAGTTACTCAACCAATTTTATCTCTGAATACTACATGTTTTCTTCAAAAGTCAATAATATGAGTGTGATCTCAATCACGCATATAATGTGCATTGAAGCCACAACAGGCCACAATACTTGACACTGCACACTCACCTGGCATTCACAGCTCACTGTCGCACATCTGACACTAGGCTCAGACACTCTACATTCAGTCTCTAACATTGAATCACAGAAACCCCTACACACAACTAAACAATATAATGCTACCTCCAATTAAGCCACATAATTATTACTTCTCAACTTCTCCCACAGATTTAATTTATCCTTTTATAATTCCCACCAAGTTGTATATCTGAAATTAAATGACTACTGCCCCCGCACAAAAGTCGCCAACAATTATTTATAAATATGTATTATTTTACAACTGTGCCAAATATGCGTAACAATTACGCGCGGCGGTAACGCATGCCTACTACTATTGAGATCATAATGATGCATATGGTTGAATTCCTTATTTCCTCAGCTTTCTGTAGATATAAAGTGTATGCATATTAAAAAATGTTCAATATGATAGGGTAGTTACCAAAGATAATCTATTTCTTTTGCTGGAGAATAATAACAAACTATTCTCAATCAACAAGTACAATGGTGAATAGGCCTATAATTCTGTGGCAGATCCTATACGGATTGTGATACGTTTTCATATGGTATTTTATAACACCAAGACAACCAGAACAACATCAGAATAATACTTCTCTGATATACATATTCACTGTCATGTATGATCTCAATTGCACATATAATGCGCATTTAAAATCGCGTCTAAATACACTCACTCAATTGCCACACTCATTATTGAAAGACAGGTGGCGCAACTGGTAACTGGGGTGTATTTACAATTGTGTGTGGCATTTGTGTGTGGCATGTGTGGCATTTTTACCACTATATTAATCCACATCATGTAGACAGAGATATTATAAGTAGCATACCTCTATAGTTTATTTGTTTAATTTAGTTGTTTGATGTGGAAAAATGTTTTGATCAAAATACCCCCCATCATTGCATACTTCATTAGCTCATGTAGCCTTGGCCACCAGATTTCAAGTACAACTGGAACAACCCTTCCCAGCAATGCTGCTGTCTAACAGGATGGAAATAATGATGAAATAATTGATGTATTACCATGAAGAAATGAATATGAGTAATTCCGAATGATATTATTCTGCAAATAAAAGCAAAAAAATAAGGAAAATGGGGACAAAATTGTGCATAACATATCCCGCTCAAATGCCATCAGAATTTGCAGATTTTTGCACCAATATTGCGTTATATCCTTAGCGTGACCATCACGCAATCATTGCGCAATATTGTTAATCAAATGAATGGAGAGAGAGAGAGAATGTTGGAACATGTGTGACGGACATTCTTGTCCGCCCCTTTTATTAAGAAAAACAAAAAATTTTCCGTGTTGACAAGTAGAGAGCAAGGTGGAGAATGAATGAATGGAGGCAGGTACCGGTGGACGTGCGTGTGACGCCACCTATGGTCACCTGAACACAATACTCATGTATATGAATATACATCACACATTGTTAATCAAATGAATGGAGAGAGAGAGAGAATGTTGGAACATGTGTGACGGACATTCTTGTCCGCCAAATACCCAAAAATAAATTCAAACAGAAAATGAGGCAGCCACAGTTTTTTCAAGGTTTAGTTTGCGATCAGGGGGAGTAGCAAGGTAAAGAAGTACTGCCCAGCTGCGCCAGTCACCCAAGTTCCTAATGTCCTGTAAGGGTATACCGAGGCTATAGAGGTACGAGACGCCGCCTCTACGTAGAGAGTGAGTGCCAGTAAGAGCAGGGTCTTTTCCATTTACCCTGGCAATCCATTTGACGAAGTTGAGCAAGTCTGCATAACAGACTGGAACCGCACCATTAGAAGAAGACTTGTAAAAGAGGTATGAGTCAGGGGAGGCTGGAAACGTAGAAAAGTGGCTCTTCAACAAGGTAACAACACAGAAGTCAGGGTTAGATGTGTAGCAGACAGGGATAGACAGTTCCCTTTGCCTGAACTGGATGGTCTTGGAGGACACGATGCGAATAGTAAGTCCATCCCGATGCGCATGTTTTCAGTGGGGCACCGGGTTTTGATGCGCAAAGTCTTGCGCGTCAAAACTCAGCGTCCCATATGTCACTTCAATAACAGCTTGACGCACTGCCTCACAAGCTGCCATGTAGCAGGTCAGGAGGCGCTACAATGTACCGCGTCAAAACGCTGTGTAATATGTGCGTGGGAACGCTCTATTATTACCGCATTATGACGTCCTCATAACATGAGTGTGGGAATGCACTTTTAATTGTAATTTGAGGACTAAATTGGCTGAACATTCATATTAAATGATTATCCAATATGAGATGCTGAGGAAACACAGCCATTGCCATAACCACTTGTAACCTTTAGAAAGACATCCATTTATTCATCATTTGCATTCAGTCAGTATCTGAATGAGCGTGTGCCTGTCACTCTTCCCCTATGCAATGAGGATAGTTGGTTTTGGAGGTGGTAGACGCACTGAGGGTAGACTAGACAAACAGATGTAAATGATGGGGGGTGTTTTGATTATACGCCCTCTACAATATCACACAAATGATTACAGAGACAAAATATAGAAGAATATCACCAAAAAGAATTCAAGATATATATGATAGTTAATTCCAATAGTGTATAAATGTCACAATATTACGTGGATAGTGCTTTTAATGTAAAAGAATTAGTAAGTCACCCAGCTTGCTTGTAGCGCCGCCTAGTGTTGTATTTGCACAATGGTTTAGCTTAGAGGGGTTTCTTAAACATAGGGAGGGAGAGGTGGCTATAATGAGCGACAGGTGAGTGTAAAATGCCAGCTATAGGTGAGTAAAGTGTCAGGTAATGTAGCTTTTCACAGCCGTTGTAAGTTCATTGTTTCTTATAATTTATTTCATCTTAGTATGCTGTGTTAATTACGGGCATAAAGATAAGAAGTACTCAGAAGTACCTCCCTGCTGCGAATGACAATCAGACCCCTTATTTTTGCACTGATTGTAGAGGACATATGTACAAACAGAGCTATATGTATAGCTCTGGTACAAACTAGGATTTCAATTGTTTTCATATATGACTCAATGGAAATTCAATCGTTTTTGTATCACATAACATCCCATCCCATTTTGTATTGTATGTGGGAGGGGTATCATACTATGATAGGTAGCTTAAATGTAGCCTAGATGCTTGAGGGTAGTTTTGTGGTGTGTTTTCACGCACTGTTAAGGAAGCACTGGGAACTTATATTATGCTAAATATAATATCTGCATGGATGACATGGCTGCACTATTGACAAATGTTGAATTAATTAAAAAAAACATTTATCTGTTATAGTCTAATTCTTTATCATCTCTAAGATGTAAATGTATATAGGTTTATACCATTGGGGGAAAAAACTGCTCAATGTAAGGATTATTTTCATAATGAAGATTGTAATTTACAGTTCTAAAAAGTCATTATTGCATGAATATCCAAGATATATTGGTACCTAGGCTGTAAATGCCTTTATGTAGTTTTACTTATCAAATTAAAAGCTATGGCGATTGACCGTATGTGCAGTATGCAGTCAGGCACTATGCCACTCTAGGAAAGCTTGTAGCTTGACCAGTGAATGGACTGCTTTTTATTTGCTGGTCGCACTGAGGCATACACTTTACATAGACCTAAAAAGCTGTGAAGCAGAATGGGTGTGCGCATAGGGATTCTCATCAAAGGTGACGTCCCGGCGACGGAGGACATGGTCGTCGACAGCGTCTGGAGAGGGTACAACATTGGACTTCTGCAGGAGCGTTCTGAAGCAGAAGATGGAGACTAGCCACATGGTGTTATGATAGCAGTCATTATGCAGCTCAGAAAAAGCAAACTTCAGCTCACTGATAGTCAGGGGCTCCATAGGAATAGTAGTGTCACCCAGTAGCCTCTTGATGCCTTTAAGTGTCATCTGTACCAGGAAGTAGTCGCGGAACTTAACATCATGACCATAATACTTGTGCAACATAATAAGTGAAGATAGGTAGTTGTTAACAGTCGAGAAGACACAGGAGCGCGACTTGAAGACCAGGAACCTGCATATAGTGGATGGGTCGGCCGGTAGCGGAGTAAGGCCAAAGCGTGCACAAAATGAGAAGTAGGCTTTCCATTGACAAGCACGATTCTTCTGGGTGGAGGAGGCCCAAGCATGCGAGACGACGTTAGACACCTCCACATCAAGGTCCTGGAGAAAATCTGGAAGCACAGCATAAAGAAGAGGGTAGGCTTAGCAGAGAATTAGTGGTGGCAATACGGGAAAGCAGGTCTGGTAAGATATTGTCTACGCCCTTAACGTGGGAGGCACAAAGCCTAATGTTATGTCTGGAAGTAATCCAGAAAATGTCTCTTAAAATAGCAACGCAGGAGTCGTTGCAGCTGACCCCCTTCAGAAGCATTGAAACAACTTGAGTGTTATCAGAGTAGCACATAATACAACCATCATCATGAAGGTGGGAGTGTCGCCGAAGCATCAGCCAGATAGGTATTAACTCTAGGAGGTTAATGTTCAGGTCAGATGAGGGGAACTGGCCAACAGGGAAGTTGAACCAGTGATTGTGGGACTGGAGCAAGGCAGAGGCATAGGCAGGGACAGCATCAACTCCAAAGTAGCCAGCGATCCAATCATCTGCACCAATGGCCCCAAAGCCATTGGTAGAGGCGTCAGCGTATATTGTCACATCTGGACGGGCTAGAGAAGTATGGAAGTAGCGTCTACCGTTGAAACCCTTGCAGAAATGTATCCACCACTGGATGTCCCGATGAAACTGCTTGCTGAGACGGACTCGCTTCTTGGGGCACAAGCCATGATTCCTCAACAGCCTGACAAGGCGGTGAGAAAAGGTGCGACCACCAATGACGACCTTTGAGGCATGGGCGACCTTACCACACAGACGTTGTAACTGCAGAAGAGTGGCACGAGACCTACCGGTAAAGAAGGTCAATTCATCAATAAGGGACGTCAATTTCTTGTCAGGGAGTGAGACATTCATCTGTATGGAGTCAAATATAATACCTAAGTACAGACACCGTTGGGATGGCGCGGAGCACTTCTTCCAAGACACGCCAAACCCTAGCTGGTGTAGAAGGTGGATAAGGATAGATTGGTTGTGCTGACAGGCCGCAAAAGAATTAGCACACAGCCAGAAGTCGTCCAGGTAGTTAATGACACCATGACATCCCCTCCTAGCAAGGCATCTCACAATGAAATTACTGACTTGGGAGAAGATGAAGGGCGCAGAACGAATTCCGAAGCAGAGGTGCGTGTCTAATAAGTAGATGGGAATTGAGTTCTCGTACCAGGTGATGCCCTGAAACTTCCTATGTGAAGGGTGAATAGGGAGAGTCCTGTAGGCCGCGGTGATGTCTACTGTAGCCATGTAACAATTAGGTGTCATAAAGGGTAACACATGTTCAATGGAGTGAAACCTAAAAGGCAAGGCAGTACTGCTCATGTAGTTATTGACCGATGTTAAGAGGGGACGACGACAGTCAGTGATCGGTCTGTAGGAGCCATCCGGTTTGGGGACGGCACCTAGGGCATGACAGCAATAAGCGGGCTTATCAACCTTGATATATTTACCACGGGCTACCTCATCAACAATAAGTGTATCAAGAAAAGCAGTGGCAGGGCCGTACAAAACAGAATTATAATTTTCACAGAAGTAAGAATCAATCTGAGCACCATCGTCTAGTATTTTGAAACCATATGTTACACCGTCAGCAACAAAATTTGCAAGCCAGACATCATTTTCAACCTTAATCTCATACAACCATGCAAGGAGGTGTAATTGAGTAGGAACACCGTCAATATAGTGAACGTCATCAGCAACATTACAAAAGGCAGGTAACAAAATCTCATTGTCTACCGGAGTGTAAGGTCGAACAGCCGCAAAAGAGTCATACGATACAGCAGGCGAAACATCAAGGGGAGCCGGGTACAGACCATAATCAACAAGTAAATTATTATCGGCATAGGCAGCATCGGATACAGGGGAGGTACATACATGGTCAATACAAGCATCATTGAAACAAGCATCTTCAATACAATAATCAACCAGTACAGAATCGAAGTGACAGGAAGTAGCGTGAAAAGGAGTGTCGGGGCCACAAGCGGCATCATAAACACTACAACAGCATACATCAAGGTAATCAGGTTCACCATCAGAGTAAGGTAGAAGTTCTAAACTACAGTGAAAATCATCAACGTTATGCAAAAGGTTGTCCGCAGGTTGGGAATAACCATCATCAGTGGGCATAGCAATGTTCGTGGCAGGTGAAGGGGAGCCAGGACGAGTCGAAGTATGAGAACACGGCGGAAGAACAGCCAAATCAGTAAACTGACAGTCATAATTACCAATGTCGAGCTCACATAAGTTACATGCAGGAGTAGGCAGAGAAGTAAGTGTGGAAGTGCCGACAGGAGACAAGGAAACGTTGAGTTGTTTAGGGGCAAGTCCATCCACAACAACACCGCCGCCGCCATGACAGTCCACCCCCAACGCGAGAGTTGGAGTGGAGACATGACGTCACTGGGGGGAGCCCGGGGATTTCTTGTTGGGGCAATCCCTGGCCTTGTGTGATTCCCTACACACACGGCAGGCATGGGTTCTGTTACAACCATCGCAGGTCTTGTAGTTAAACAGAATGCAAAGGTCTTCAGGAAAACCATCTGGAATCCTCGATCTATTCTTCCTGGGCAGTTTCCTAGCATTGGTAGCATCAGCAGACTTCTGAGGGGCCTGACGTTGGAAGGCAAACACCGAAGCAACAGTATAACCAGGTATGAAGGAGGGGATATCTGAATCCACCACGGCGTCGACAACGTGTCGGTCGTACTTGACATAGCAATCATCGGCGAATTTCCCCATAGAAGCATGACGGGTTAGGAATGCAAAATGGTTCAGGTAAGCGTTTATATCTCCGCCCTGCTGAAGGATGTGCTTGGACACACGGCACATACCGTACATAAGGTCGTAAAAAGTAAGCTTGTTATGATCAATGCTTTTCAAGGGGGTCCCTGCGTCTAAATGTTGCACGTAAAATTCAGGACGAAAAGACAAACCCTTATTCCTTTTCTCGGCAGCAGGATCTATGGCGATAGCAACACTAGAGACCGCAGCAGCCAGGGAGGCTTGCTGGCCCGGAGGTATAGCGTAGGCAGTAGAAGCGGTGGCAGAGGTGATCAGCGGAGGTAAGCCTTGACCGGCCGACTGGACAAACGGGTTCACCAGAGGGGTGGTGGCAGAAGGAGTGGCAGGCGTGACAGTGCTGGTGACAGTGGTAGGATCCGGGGCAGAAAGTTTCGGCCTGGCACCGCTTGAAGCAACCGGAGAAAGATTGACAGCCACTTGTAGCTGAGAAATCAGAGAGTCAATTTGGGACTTCTGGTCTGAGTGCAACTGTAGAAGCTTACTGATATCGGCGCTTGGCTCTGGGTTCCGGTAATGGACGCCACCCTTAGAGTAATTAGCTCCACCTTCCTTATCGTCTACGTCAATGTCCGGCAAATGAAGCTCAAATTCAGTTTCAGGAGCAGATAATTCCTTACACTTCTTAAGTGCAGCCTTGTAATAAATACAAACGGATGAGCCGCACGGCCTCTCATGAGTACGACTACAGCCGGCACAGTAAGGCATGGTAAAAAAATGTCCGTGTTGACAAGTAGAGAGCAAGGTGGAGAATGAATGAATGGAGGCAGGTACCGGTGGACGTGAGCGTGACGCCACCTATGGTCACCTGAACACAATACTCATGTATATGAATATACATCACACAATTATTGCGTGAAAAGCGTCCACTCTCATCACAGAACTATGGCGAGATGATTGCGCATTAAAAATTGCGTAGAATCGCGTTCATTTGCCCGTCGGGAGGGCTTCATGCATGCTTCTATTCTTTCTAAATCCAAACTGGTGGTCCGAAATAATTTTATTAGTATCTAGGTGATCCCATAGCTGAATAGAAATATACCTCTCAAGCATTTTTCCTGCTATGTGGGTGAGTGCAATAGGTCTGGTATCTTGGGCAGTAACAGCATTTGGTACCTTCGGTATTGGCTTGACTATTGCTAGCTTCCATTTGGATGGAAATATACCTTGTGTAATCGATAGGTTCATAATATACAATAATTGGTCAATGACAATATTAAAACAATCTTTGTACATTCTTGATGTGAGTTCTCTACAGCCAGAAGACTTGGAAATATCTATTTCTGATATTAGATTGGATAAACTTTCTTTGGTAATATTATTAAATTTATCACATTTTCTAATGTTTTTCTCCTCATGTATTATCGGAGGGATATCCGGAATTTTCTTTTGAATTTTTTCTCCTATTGTACAGTAATGTTTGTTCAGGAAGTTTGCCGAATCTGGTTGGTTAAGTTCTAAATTGTTATTATCTCTAATTGTTGTGATGTCTTTCCCTTTTTTTGAGGTAATTTCGTCAAGTGTTCTCCATAATTTTTTACTGTCATTCGTATTGGTGTTGAGGATATTTGTGTAGTAATGAGTTTTGGCTCTTCTTAGAAGCTTATTAACATAATTTCGTTGATTTCTGGCTGCATTGATCTCATTTGGATCTTTTGTTTCATTTGCAATCTTATATAAATCATCTCGTATCTTACACGCGTCCACTATATCTCTATTATACCATTCAGGCTTGTTACTTTGGAAATATACACTCTTCCAAGGAGCTATCTCATTAACTGCATTGATCAAGGTCAAATTGAGGAAATCCCAGGCCCTATCAACGTCCTTAGTATTGAAAAGATTTTCCCAATCAATTTTTGATAATATCATCTTTAGTCGTTCAACATTATAATTTTGCATAATTCTAATTGTTTTTCTGGCTCCAGGGTTTTTCTTGGTTTTTTGGTGCCTGAGAATAAGATAGATTGCCTGATGGTCCGAGATGTTATAATTGATAGTACCTTGGGTTACCGACCTCTCGCTTTTGGCCAGAAAGTAGTCTAAAATACTGTTCTTATGTAGACCGTATCTTGTGATAAATTTCATATTTAGCGCTAGGTTCGAATTTGATACAAATTCCTTCATGGCTTTGTATTTTAAATTTGTTTTATCAAGTAGATCTATATTAAAATCGCCTAGGAGTATCAAGGAACCTGGGTGTTTTTGTTCTTCATATAAATGTACCAGTTCTTTCAGTTTGTCGAGACAAGATGCTATATTTGATTGGGGCGGTCTATATACTAACCCAAGGTGGATCGGTTTCATATAATCCTTAGTCACCGTGATACATAAGAATTCAACATTATCATCACTAACCGATAGATCTTCAAGTACATCATATCTATACACATTCCTAAGATAGATACACACTCCACCTCCATGTTTGTTCTATTTAAGTTGATAAGATTGTATTCAGGATGTTGTATGAGCGGTAGGCAAGCCTCATTACGTATCCAAGTTTCGGTAAAGCAAGCTATATCTATGTCTGAACTTAGTATATCATTTTTTATCTGATCAAATTTGGGAAACAATGATCTAACATTTAAGTGTATAATCTTAGTTCCTTTTAGTTTAGATAATTCATTCCAGTTCGCAAGCTGGGAGTCGGTAATTGGCTTCATATTTCAATCACAGAGGAGGTGTGCGCGTACAGCTACTACTAAAATAAGTCATTGAGGTCGGCAAACCGGTTCTTATAGTAAACATTATTATGCTTTACCAAAACTATTTAGACCAGAATACAATATAATCAAGAGCACTCTATGCATATCGATAGTATAGCTTTTGTCTGCTACTATATAAATCTTTATACCAGAACAGTGGGGAGGGACGTGTTAGTTGCCATGATTATCATGATCTGACTTTCCTAGTCGCTCCCCGAAGGTTCAATGGTTTTTGCGGACAGGTATTGTATCATTTGCACATGGTTGAAGTATATCTGAATACAATAATATCAAAGTGCTTACCCTATCGACCAATGTAGTGTGAAGTTGGTAATTCTCACTGGTATCCATTAGGTTAAAATACAGGATTAGTTGACTAAGTGTCTCCGTGTCGAGGAGAGGAAACAGGTTAGCTGCCATGATTCTCATGGTCTGTCTGCGCTGCCACCTCTCCTTTCGCGCGAGAGAGTATAGGTAGTCAGTGAAATGTACATAATAAACAATTCATACAATTCATATAATTATAAACAGAGTCTCCTATACCCCCGGCCGATCATGGCTAGGAATCCATTCAAATACATATATATAAATAGCGACATTGAGTATGCATTTATCCAAAACAAGTGTTTACATATATATAGTTAGGGAATGTGATCACAGCTGTTTGCGAGAAAGTATAGGAGTAAGGGGAAAACCAAATGACTGCCATGATTATCATGATCTTGTCAGTATAATAGGTTGTAAAGAGTTCATATTCAAACTAGTGTAAGACCTCCATAAGAGACATATATTAATTCTAGATCGCATATTTATTCGTTTATAGAAATGGAAATATTATGGAACTATGTAGGGAGAAGCATGGAATGATTGGATTTGTTTAGCCCAATTCTCAAGAACTAGTTCGTCAAGGTGTATTCCGTCTGGGAGGCGCTTATAAGTATGTCTGGCCTTGTGTCTTTCGAATTTGTGGACTTTGGTTATGAGGTGTGGATGATTTAGATTTCGTTTAAAGTTCAGCATTCGGATATCTTGATTAATTGTAATTATTGCGCTCGAGATCATTCTTTGGAGGGGAGAGAAGTTGGGGCGATTATTACACTTGTTCAACTCGATACCAATTAGATCCCCATAGGCGATGTTACAGGTTCTTCCTTCTTCGGTAAGTTGGTGCAGAGAGGATTCATATAAGGAGGCCATGAGACGGACAAGATTACCTTCATGATTTGAGGCGAGAGATATGATTTTGGTGGTCCTATTCTTCACACAAAAGTCACATATTCCCCCAATAAGTATAGCATTGGTTGGGCGATCTGCTTGGATGATGCTTTTAAGTTCCTGTGTTAAACGATCAATACCTGCTCCAGGGAAGGGATAGACTGTAATTCCAGGTGTAGTTATATACTGTTGGAGGTAACGACCTCTAGAATCGGTAACTATGACTGTAGTGTTGGGATGCATCTTTCCTGTAATTAGTATTCAAAAGAGATGATACTATAACAAATATTATTATATTATTAGTATACTTATAATCTTGGAGCCAAACTTAAAATTTAATTTTTTTTCCGAAAATTGAAATCACTGTTGTTATTACCATGGCAACCAACTAGGCATAACTATTCATCATTATTTGTTTATGCCATCACTGACCATATTTTGGGCTCTATTACCCATTTAACTAGTATTCAAATTGCATTTACATTAGTTTAATTTCTCCCTAGAGGCAATTATTTGAGAATCAATATCTACAATACGTCATGTCATCAATCAAATTTGGACATCAGCCTTAGAAAATAGTTTGGGTGGTCTATCATTGTGATTACACACAAGATGTTTGCTCATCCTCGATGTCTCCTAAAACCATGCCGAAATTGGTCCTTTTTTTACCATTTCGACTCTTGACTCATACTCTTTTTATTCCTTGTGACAATATTGGAATCACACATGTGATATATCAACAGATGCGGAAATTTGTTTACCACAACTTGCTGAGATAAAAAATAGTTTTCATCAATTTTTCATGAAATGGGAGAGATTTGATTGCCTCAAGGTCCTTATTTTTTTACAATTTCAAAATTTGTCAAAAACGGTTGCCATGGCAACTTGACAATCGAACATAATTTCTAAGAAGTAACAGTTGTGCCAAACTGTTACCCACATTGTAGGCTCTGATTATATGTATACTTTTTCAGAACTCGTATAAAAAACTAAAAAAATATCAGGGTTCAATTGAAGGGATGTCTGAAAACATAATGTTTATGGGCCTTATTTAGTGGCTCGGGCTATAGTCATGTGTATCAATTATCATTGTACTGCCAATATGTCTCCAAAAGTCGGTGCCCCACTCTCTTTACGTACCGTCGAGAAAACCCCATTTTCCTCCATTTATTGAATTGAAGAGGGACATATTGTATGACTATTCTGCATGAGAAAGATAGCTTTGTAGCGTTGGAGTAGATGGTATATGTTATTCATTCCATTATAGGTGATAGCAGTAGTCATGAATGCCCCTGTCTTGAATGAGAGGCATTCTTCTTGTATTAGGGGCGAGGTGGATGGTCTTAATGCATCTTTGATGCTTTAACAGCGGTTGCCGAGGATAATGTGTATGGGGCTATGGAGGAGTGCCAAGCAAGGCCTTCAGATGGATCTTGGAAATTGACATTCTAAGATACATAGGTTCAAGGTTGGTAACTAGGTATCTAGCATATTCAACTGACATTTCAGCAGGTATCCTCTTCTTAATGTATTTTTGCTCAATAGCTATTCGACGAGCAAAAAGCATATGTCGAAATCCTATTTCTGTTTTATTAACGATCACACAAGCAGCGTAGTCATATATATATATATACCTTTAAGAGGTTTTAATACGATTGAAATTGTAAAAAGAATTTCATTCCACCGATAATGGGATTGCATTAAGACTTCAAGATCCATTACACATGCATAAACGCTCGGTTAGAGCACCTTCTACTTCCTAATGGAAAGCACGAATCTCCTACTACAGTTACAGGAAATCAAATGCCAGGAATTTCTAGCGATTACATTTATAATGAGACGACGCAGTCACAAATGCTTTCTTATCAATCCGTATTATATAAACGTATCCTCATCCCGGTGGCAAAAGCCCTTTCAAGAAATGGATGAACAACAGAGCTAAAAAAGGCAGTTTGACATTAAGGGAACGGTTTAAAAGAACGATTTACAAGATCTTCTTGCCTAATGACCAGGGGAGAATTTGCTCGGCCAGAAGAAAACTTGGGAGAATAGCAGAAACCATTTCCGGTTGCGAGTGTTGTTAAGGTAGGGATGGCGTAGTCACGCACGTGCCTGGCCTATTTCCGGTTCCTGCTGAGTGTGGGCCAATTAAAGAGCACTTAGAGTGGCGATGTTCGAAGGATGTGGCTCTGGTCATTTACGGGGTGCCGGTAGGATCAAGTCGAGAGGAAAGGAAAAACAGGAATATACAATAGGGTGTAAATTGCTCTCCTCTATAGCCTACTTCTTTGGATTGCAGTTGGTCGGATGGAAGTATAAGCTTGAGGGAAAAAAGAACATTGCAAAACATTAGGCTAACCATGTGCTATAGGTGCGTCTATTTTACTAAGCTAGCTAGGAAGTAAACACCTGATTTAATTTTGAAACTGTGATGGAAGAATTTTCTCTAATAAAATATCATTAATTTTCATTTGTATTTCTATATTGATAGGGTATGATAGCGGCATGCTTAGGCTACATTAAAAACCACCTGACGACCCAATGCAAATCCAGAAGTAAAGCCGCCCAGAATATATTTTTTAGGCTACTTTATAATTTTTACTGATAAATTAGTTGCTTGTGAGTTATAGTTAACCTTACAAATTGTTGAATGAGAGCATTGATGTGCCCGCCGTCCCACCGCCATTACTAGCCGGGAGACCCGGCCACTAAAAGTTGTGTTGCTGTTCAGAAGGAAGGGTTGTCAAGTGTTTTGCCTGGCCATGTCTGCCGCCGATCTAATGGCAGAGCCATTAAGACGACGCAGACAATTAGATTATATATTTTGTTACCTTTTTTAATGTGATAATCCTACGATTCTCTATGTTTGTTGTTGTTCAAGGATGGCAGAAGCATGGCAGTGTTTAGTATGGAAAGCCATTTATGTACATATCCCCAATCAGTAAAAATGGACTAGCAAAACTCCTGTTCAGCCTTACACAGTTCCTGTTCAGCAGTACACAAGGCCGGAGTAAGAGCCCATTGCGGACGGGTTAGGCCTCTGCCCTGCTGATCAGCAACATGTCTCTAGTCTCAGATGCGGGGTAGGAACTGGTCAGCAAAATTCAATCCTGAATAGCTTTTTTTTTAAAGAATTACAAAAAAATTAATGCCAAACATTTTTAATCTATATCATTGCTCTCCCACCAAAGTCAATGCGGAGTAGCACGGAATAGGGCCTGATGATCCTAATACAGTCAGAACAGGCATTGGAAATACCTGCAGAATAGGAACCTTCCTTCCCCATTACCCTCGGACTAGCGCGACATGGTGCAGAGTAAAATTGTCAGTTTAATTATTATACATTGTTTAATGGGAGGTCGTTGATAGAATCGTTTATGCGATGGTAGAGGCTCTACCCACCAAGCTACTACTGCGTTAATGTTGCTGAAGTTTCATTAAATTCCTAAATTCTTAAAGTGTAAGAATAGGAAGAGTGCGGGTTGGGGGCTATCCCGCAGCTGAACAGGAATTAAAATTCCTAGTCCGCACGCTTTTTCTATGGCTATTCTTACTTCATTATTGCCGATCAGCAAGCTAATCTTCCCGTTTTAGATTAACGGGTACATAACTAATTAACAGTCTAGGCTACTAATAGCCCCAGTGTTGTGTACTGCTGAACAGGAACTATTATAGGCTATGCATGGCACATCGCTTTGCTTTAAAAAAATCCTGATCAGGAAATGCGCAGGTTGAACAGGTGCAGGCTGGGCTATCTGAAATTTGAAAAATCGCTGAACAGGAAAACGTTGTGCGGAGTGGCACCCAACCCGGGGAAGAATAGGAGAAGCATGATGCTGTTCAGGGATTAGTGATGGCTAAGCAAGAATTATGAAACTGGAAGACTAGTAAATTCCTAGAATGTGACTTTTTGGAAGAATAGGAAGAGTGCGGGTTGGGGGCTATCCCGCAGCTGAACAGGAATTAAAATTCCTAGTCCGCACGCTTTTTCTATGGCTATTCTTACTTGTGTATTCCTGATCAGCATGCTAATCTTCCCGTTTTAGGGTTATGGGGATATGTACATAAATGGCTTTCCATAGTTTAGCCAGAAGCCACAGCGAGAGTATCGCACACACAAGACCAGTCCCTATGGCCAGCCTTATTCACCCTTACCATGGTGACGAGTGCCGTGATGACCAGCAGTTCACATTTTTCACCGTATCGATGATCGTAATTTTTCCCATTCCGTAGTGGTTAATTTGACTTCATGGGAGGCTAGTACTATTGTAAACATGTCAATTGGCAGTTGTGACTGCGGAGAAACATGGGGAAAATACGGCAAAAAATTAAATCTAGGAGGGTCATTCTCACTGAAGTCTTGCATTTGGTGTCCCACAGCTTTAAGCCTATTGTGGTAGAAATACTGTCCCCCTAGTTAGATTCGATTTCCCTGATCATATTTAGAATTTACACGTCATGAGAATTTATCTGATATGCACATTCTATGGGCAATTCATAAGGGTTCCTTATTTTATAGGGGTCTTAACATGGGAAACACCCCATAAATAGCATGTCACGCATGATAATAGATAAAGTCAAAATGCTGCTGTAGGCCTATGATGTAAAATCTGTCAGTACGGTAATTCTTTATCAAGGCCTCAAAATGATAGATATAATGAGAGATTTTCGAAGATGAAAACAAAATGAAATAAAAAAAGATTTCTACATGGGCCATTGGTCAGATGAAAAGTGTCCCAGGTTTTGGTGTCCCGACCGTCACGGCCTCTTAGGGGACCCTTGACTATCACATAGGCCTAATACATCAATAGGGGACTTGCATAGCCGCCATTTTGAATCTTGATTCGCATGGAATTATGGGACTAATGGTACAGTCTAGAATCTAGGCCTATAGAAAACATGTCACGTTCAGCATGGAATATTTATCAATGATCTAATGTCAATATTCATGTGTTATAGGCCTACGTGTTTCCATGATACAAGTCCCATCTTTCCCATCATGCATTTGGTTTTCATAAGTCATTTATACAAACTCTGATATTGGTGAAAACATTCTTGCAATTTTCGATACAAATTTTGCCTTTATTTGTATGTCAGATTTCATCAGAATCCATCCCAGCATGCACTCTAGTAGACATGCGCAGTGAGACATGCAAGTCCCCTATTGTAGCTGAATAAAATGTTTTGGGGTTTGTGAAAAGGTGTTTTAGCTATGTGAAAAAAATTGGGATTGTACAAGAAATATTCTTCCTTCTATAGTAAAAAATGTGATGGAAAGTCGGACTGATTTTTTAAGGATGTCCCGACCGTCACGCCCATATAGGCCTATATGTTATGGGCTGAATAGAAAATGCCTTAAATGGAATAAAAAAAAAAAAAAAAAAAAAATACATTTCAAACAAATTTATGTAGTTCAGAGATAGGTCTTAGGTCACTTGATAATAATGACCTCATGATTTAATAATAGTGGCAAATCATGTGCAACAATGAACAAATATGTCACTGAATGTCCCGACCGTCACGTTGTCCCGACCGTCACGTTTTTTATTTTATAAATTATAGGCTACTTGCCGCGTAACCTTCGTAGAGGGAACACTTTTAACGATAGAAAGTTATGTTATACACCAAACGAACCGCAGCATCACGCTGAATTTTGAATTATTCAAATCGGATGAGAATCGATGACTATGGCTTCGGTAAATGTAGCCCATCTTTATCTTTATTGCTAACAAATTAGAATATTTATTGGCCTAGACCCATATAGGCCTACCCGACTTCAACTTAGGCCTACATTTTAAGCGCGGTGCTTTTTAGGCATCTTCCGCGTAGGGCCTATAGGCCTAGGCCTACATCAAAGTTAATCCGCACTTCACTGGCCAAAGCTGACCACTGCACAGGAGAAGATATGATCGGCCGTTCAGGGAATGTGGAGAAGAAATGCTCTAATACTTAAATTTACCAAAGATATTCAATGGTTGATTAAATGTTTATTTAAATGCACCTTAGACCTATTGTGAAAGGAAAAGTTTTTATCATAATAGCCTATCTTATGTTAAGGCCTATGTTCAGACATGGTAGGCTGGTAGGCCTATAGGCCTATGTCTACGACGTTCTTTCCCTATTGTCATAAATTATTATGTAGACCGTCACGCCCATATGGTGAGTGGCACCAGGATAGACTATTGTCACAACTAAGAACTCTTAAATGAACTAGGATATTATAATGTTTGGCAGATAATGAAACCTTTATAGGCTATTTAAAAAGTCTTCGACAACACCGTAACCCACCCACCGCCGAGATGAGCCATGTTTCCGGCCTACGGGCCGTCTACATGGCTTGCCGAGTAACGTTTGGAAGGGGTGATCCCATTGGCTGAGAGCCTAGCTGAAGGTTGATGTAACGCGCCCTGTGATTGGTCGATTTTTTCCCCGGAGCATACCGAAGATGCGATGCCGAGTGTTACCGAAGATGCCATGCGGCCGTACGCAGGGTAAAATATCTGTTCATGCTTTAGCATAGGGGTCAGGGAATTGGTTATTTCTCACGTATTATACCAGAAAGACCTTGTTGTATTGGAGGCAACCTAAGTCTATACATTTTCCCTAGGCCTGGAGACATTGTTTGGGTCGATGGGATGCCGGGAAGTAGCAGTTTCACACGATCGATGCAGAGTCGAGTATAAAGCTGGCAGTTCGAAATAAAGGGGGCGTGGTTAAAATCTTAAGCGGTATGACCTATAGGCCATAAATATGGCCACTATTGACGCCTAGTCGTCTAGGATATGATAACAGGTCCATTATACGCATATCATCTTCCATGGCAAATAAGCATGTATCATAAAAATATGTAAGGCAATATACACAGACAAAATCTGTAGATAGCAAACATTGAAAAAGATTAGCCCGCCAAGGGGGCTCGAACTCTCAACCATAGGGCCTAAAATCCTGCGCCCTAACCATTGCGCCACAGAGCCGACCTCCTTTCCCGCGTAAAAAATAAGATATCATTTGAAAGACCTTTGCATACATAGGCCTAGGCCTATATCACCTGGGCTAAGTAGGCTACGTCTATATATAATATAGTAGTATGAATCTTGGTTGTTGCTGCAGTTTCCTCTCATGCTATTATATAATTATGTAACATTTGACTTTCACAGTCTATAGGTTCTAAGCATGTGATTACATTGCATTCGATTTCCTAGATAAAATCTGATGTGTCAATGAAAATGAGTCACAATTCGCAAAATTGATTTTTTTTCAAAGCGTTTTTATCACATGTTCCCTTTATCGAAATATTCTGACTTTTAGAGGGTTTAATAATTATAGTCGTATAAATCCATGTAACAAATTTCGGGACATTGTATTAAATATATCCTTGTGTTTTGAAGGCATTCGAATGGAGTATATTTAGTTAATTTCCTGGTAATCACTCATCCAGAAACAATGTAAACTTTGTTTTTCAAAAATAAAAATGTCAAACTTAAAATATAGAAACACATATAAAGTGCCCTAGTGTTTACTATCATTAGAATTGGCTTGATCTCCTCTTTTAAAATATGGTCATATCTCAAAATCCATATTTGGTGACTTATGACCAATTTTCGTAAAACGGATCACATAATACCTCCTCCCCCTAACACACTCTCCTCTCCTGTGTGTAAGCTCCCCCTCTTCTCCTGAATGGCTTTCCGGCCCCTTTACATGTGATTTCATTCCATTCCATTTCATGAATAAAATACCAGTAGCCTACCCAAACAATTTTTAAGTTATCAATAGGCCTGATTACGCAGAGATGGGCCTAGAGATGTTCAGCTTTATTCATAAAATATTCAGCTTTTGATGCGCTTTTATTTAATTTAACGCCTATATCTACATAATTCTTATTCTATTTCAGTCCTGTTATGAGGAGCCACATTAAATGTAAAATCGATATCTCCTGTTAGTGCGTTCCTCCTTAGCACAAAGGTAATTAACCTCTCACTAGCATTTTTATGTACAGTAGACTACGTTGAATTTTATTGTGAGATATATGTGCGATTGCTCAATATATAGGGCTGTTGATAAAAATGTTTTACAGGAAATAATTGTATGATTTGATTCATATTAATAAGATTCAAATGTTTACACATTTTTCATAATTTTTCAGATTACCGGTATCTTAATTGTGTGTAAAAACGTGACATCAAGGAATAAAAGTACCATCACCTGTTTGTCACCCTAACTGCTTGTTAGCTCAAAGGTAATTTGTTTTGCACCACTTGATATGTTTTCTTCAGAATATATATTAAGTCACTATGTTCGCATAGTTAGCTCCACATGATCTCTTCACACACTAGCTCTAAGAATCAATATCGATTCAGTTGAGAATATGTATAATCAATTTAACATAGTCTGGTTTGGTTTTAATCTTCATACCACCTTGACATTAGATTTAATTTTTCCATTTCCTTTGATACATCAAAATGGGTAATAAATGATAGTTTGACGGTTTATCTATGAACCTCTTGTGCTTGAAACGTTGAAGAATCATCTTAATATGTTTTTCTTACTTTTTAAGCGCCTATTTTATATATTTTCAGATGGTTGCAATAACCTCTGCAGAAAGAGCAAAAAGGTATCGGGAAAGAAAAAAATCAGATGAAAGTTGGGTCATTGCGCAAAGACAAAGGAGCAGGAAGAAAAGAAATCTAGTGGGCACATTAACAGCAGCCAAGTTACAGGAAAGGAGGAATTATGAGAGGGAGCGGAAAGGAGCTCAAAGGAAAGCAAAAAAGGACAGTAGCAGCCTACAAAATACATCACTAAATCTGTCTGCAGACCGTACCAGGAAAAGAACCAGTAGGGCCAACCGAAAACTAGAAACGTTGGCTATGAAATCGCAGAATTTACAAAGGCAATTGTGGAACGCAAGAAAAAGGTTGAGTCGGGCAGAGAAACGCTTTAAGCAACCAAATACAAATGATCCAAGAAGGAGGGCTGTAAATGATCTTGCTAAACATGGCTTACAACCATCATCACACCCTTCTTTAGTGAAGAAACTAACAGCACACTATGCCATCCTGTATGAAATGAAAAGGAGAAATTTAAAGCAGATGTCTAAAAAGAAGCCACAGATGGAAAAGCTTTTATCAAGCAAGATTGTGAGAAAATATCGTATCATGTCTTACTTGGGCAATGAAACAAAGACCAACAGAAATAATGTAAGGAAAACCATCAAGCGCCGAATGAAGAGAAGCGTAAGGATGACAAATGAACAAGTGTCCAGAAGAAGGCGGATTGAAGAATTTTACATGAGGGATGATGTATCTACAATGTGTCCTGGTCGCAAAGATTACATCACATTAAGAAGGAAAGGCAGAAAAGAGAAAAAGCAGAAACGGATTTTGAATGACTACCTCAAGAACATCTGGCAACGTTATTTGACAGAAAGTGAAGAAAAGTTGAGCCTTGCCACCTTCTGCCGAATGAGGCCCCACAATGTTTTGCTGACAAAGTTCACTGATAGGAAGACATGCCTGTGTCCAAGACATCAGAATATTGCCCTAAAGTTAAGGGCAATCAAAGTCACTGATTCTCCTGATTTCCTGATAAAGTGGAAGACTGATGATGAAATCCTATCCAAAGGGAATATCGAGGTCAAGGTCAAGTTTTGGGAGTGGACCAAAGAGCAGCTGGAACTCTGGTCGGAGTGAAACTATTTGCAAGGAGATAACACTGGTGAAAGACAAATTTATTAAACGGCTGAAGGATGACCTTCAAGATTTCAGGACCCATGTTGACCGAGTTCGAATCCAATATCAGGCTTTACGGTACCTAAAGGATAATCTGAAAAGTGATGAAGCTATTGTATTGATGGATTTTGCAGAAAACTTTTCTTGCCCTGAAAAGGAAGAGGCCCAGAGTGGCTATTGGAACAGAAGACAAATAAGTATTCACCCAGTTGTTATCTACACACGAGACGAGGAGCTTCATCACAGCTCATGGGTATATATGAGTGCTGATCTGAGCCATAATCCATCCAGTGTTTTGGCCATAATGGAAAAGGTCAGCCTATAAGTCTTAGTAGGAATAAATAATGTTTATATGTGAATAGTGGAGCAGACTATTTGAACAAAACAAATTTTGAATTATACCTTGACGAATCGTGGCCCGTGCGAAAACCATTATCGCCGAAAATAAATACAAGCTTATGACCGCCACCCATGCCTCTATAACAGAGAACCTATATAGAACCAAACCCTATCCAACAGACTTTTCTCTCTTAATTCGATCTTAGACTCTCTAATTCTTTCACCAATGAAAAGGGAATTGCATCAATAAGTAGATGTGTGAGTTTGAAAGAAATCTGAGTCCCCTCTGGGATTTGAACCCCCAATGTGCTGATTGGGAGTCCAGCATCTTACCCCTAGACCATATACTGGTTGTATGGAAATGCATATAAACACTAGACATATGCCACCCATTGATGTATCACATTTTAGCTTTACTTTAATCCACCATTCTCCGCATGGTGAATGAGGAGAATGGGGAAAATACCTATGAACTTACCTAGAATGGGGAAATTATCTATGAACTTCCCTGTGTTGGCCGCAGGTGATTTAAGGATTCAAATTATCATAAAAGTATATCTTGCATCTGCAATATTATATTTCTATAAAGCAATGGAGGGCATCTTGCACTGCACGCTTCTCTGGATTATTGATAAAAAGAAGTTTGAATTTTCTATGCTTCAATCATAAAAATCAAATTTACCCTCCTTCTCTGTTTCAGAAGTAGTTAACATATGCATGTTTAAAATTTGATTCAGACAGTTATTTTACTATAATTTCAGGACTATTTTTTGCACAGATGCAACTTGGTCATATCACGAAGCCGGCCATGGAAAGTCAGTTTGCGACGGCATAGGTGGAGTCATTAAAAGATATGCGTTTGAGGCTGTTAGTCAGCAGAAGGCAAGAATACAAAACGCTAATGACATGTACAAATGGGCAACATCTGCCTACCAATCAAGTAGTTTAATCAACAGCATCCTCTACACTGATTTAGATGTTAAGAAGTGGCAGAGCAAGGTAGCTGCGTTCAAACCAGCTGCCATTCCAGGAATAAGCAAGTGCCATGTGATTTTTCCACTCATGCCAGGAAAAATTGCGATGCGTGAAACATCCTGCTTCTGTGACAGTTGTCGAGGCATATTCGAAAATGGGAGGATCCCCGATGCCTGTGAGGGTTGGAGCATAAAAAATGTCTGTCTTGAGGCCGAGCTACCAGAAGATGTTTCACACGCCTCCCCTGAAGCTCACCCAGTCACCTCATCAAATGTCAGCACATATGCAGGGACCTATGTTGCAGTCCACCACCAGGGTTTTGCCCATGTCGGTAAAGTTAAAAGCAATGACATAGTGAATGAACGGTGTCTTGTCAATTGTATGGTTACCAATCAGGTGAGGAAAAATTATCTACGCTGGCCAACAAAAGAGGATTGTGTATGGTTTCAAAATCAGGATGTTCTATGCTCCCTCGTCCCACCAAAACCAACATGCGCTCAAGGAGAGTTCACCATATAACTAGGTGCTCTCAAGAAGATATCAAACTGCCTTAAGAATAAAATCAAATGAAATATTAACCATTGAAATAATGTTCAACCTAGATCCAAGAGGACCAGCTGTCAAAGAGAGTTAATACTAATTTTGATAACCTTGAAAATATTTTGTTTTGAATACGTGATATTGTTCATATTTTGATATGAGAAACTAAGGAGTTTGTACATAGGCAATGTTCTGTGAATGAAAGGATTTTTTGAATGAGCTCAAGCAGCTGCCATATGTTAAACATTTAAATTAGGACAGATACATCATTGTGTCCCAACCTTGTATGTATTTAGTTTATAATGGTTTTCATTATTCAGATATACTGGTGTAGTGATTCTGAGTCGCAGGTTCGTTTCCCTTGGCGTATCCGAAGCTTATTAATCGAGAGTTTATATAGAACAAAAGGAACAAAGGCAGGCGCTACCTGTTCACTTGGGTTTTATTCATGAGGTGTTCAGAACTGAGCATCAGTTCGCTTCCAGACCTGATTTAGACTGGGGATTTCGGATCACCTGGCCAGCCAGGTAACCCTCATCCAAAGGTGTCTGTCAGACCTACATAAGCATAATCAACATTCCACATTCAGAGATGTAAGTAACACTATCCACACTGAGAGGTTTATCACAGACTCTACAGCTCACATAAAATGGTAGAAACCCGGGTCGTAGTTACTATCGACCAACAGCTGGCTGCTGTTAAATATAAAAGGTAACAGGCAAAACATATCATAAGACTAAAAAGTCCCGCGGACCAGTAGTGACCACTGGGGAGGTTCGGATGAACTAACCCTCAGCGGCCACCTAAACCCAATAACACCACAATACCCCCTTTTTTCTTTTAAGAGTTTGAAAAGAAAAATCTTGAAAACTCGATAGGGTATAAGAAAAGTACAGTCTACAAGTAGGAGCATATAGTGTGTCCTCTCTACAATGAACAAATAAATCAATCTTATGAAAACTTCAGGAATCGACAAATAGGAGCATTTTGTGTCCTAACTAATGTGAACAATATCCGAAGTAAGAAAGAAAATTTATGAAAAACCTTTTCACGTTTGACAGGCAGGAGCATACAGTGTCCTCACTAACAAGCAAACAATCTGTTCTACAGAACTTATTTATGAAAAAGGCAATCACTTTCATTATTGTAGACTACACGTGAATGTCGGCGCCACACACCAAGGTCATGATCCGAGGATCCAGGGCGTCCGAACAACATCCGAGGTGGTTCAATCGGGTCGAAGGGCGGTCCAGTCATCAGCGTCCGTACGTTTCCTCCGTTCAGTCATCCTTGCCGTCGTCGTCTTTCTTTCCATCGGGCGTGTCCTTTGCAGAAGGTCTGTCTGGAGTATCGAACATACTGCCAAACATACCTTGCTCGGGAGGCGCCCGGCCCAACGCAGCCGTAGCCACAGTTCGCCGAGGCTGGGGTGGCTCACGTTGGGACTTCATCTGGTCCAGGAGATTGGTGAGGAAATGGATTTGTTGGTCGTTAGCCTCCAACGTCCCACCAGCTCGACTGGACACCACGGTCAAACCAGGAGTCTCGCCCGAGCCTGAAGAAGGCGAGGCTTGAGCTTCCTCAGCTGGTTTGGCAGGGAGAGAGGTCGGCTTTCCACCCAGGGAACTTTCCGACCTGCTCACACCTTGATTGGACTCATCCGAATCATCTAAAAGCAAGCCTTGGAGTCTGGTATTCTCCTCCAAGAGCTTCAGGATGCGTTGTTCCTTCTCCTGATTAGATGCCTTCAGAGTCCGGATGAGGAGAGCCTGCTGACTGATCGTTTCTTTCAGCGTCCCTACCTCATCCACCTTCGCCCTCACCGCCTGAAGCTTTTTCAGAGGAGTCACAAGAGCGGCCACGGTCACCTTGACCTGCCTCTTGGCATCCTCTGCAGCTACTTGCAGGGCTTTCAACGCCTGGTTCACGCCAGTCTCTGATGTTTCCACCAGAGCGGCGGTCTCCAAGGCACAAGGCAGTTCGGCCAGAGTTGTGTCCACCCATTTCTGGGCCTTCCTCGAACGTCTGCTCCTCTTGGCAGGAGGAGCAGTCAACTCAGCTGCCTTCGACTGGCTCTCAGTCCTCGGACGCTTGGAGGCTGCGGCCTTCGAGCTAGTACTAGCACTTGGCTTGTCCGAAGCCACTGTGCTAGACTTTACCGGGGTCTGAGTTGGTTTGGATTTTCCAGTACCAGCTCTGGAAACATCCGCCTCACCAGCCTTTCGAAGGGTCCGAAGATGGGCCATCGAAAGATGGGTAGTCCGAATGAAAGCACCGAAGGGCTTCCACTCAGGCTTCACTTTCGCCGCCTTCTCCATCGCCTTCGGCCTTCCCTGGTTGTGTAGCAGCTCCTCCCCATTCATGATGTGGCTGACCAGTTCTGATTTTCTGTCAAGCTGCTGCCGACAGTTCTCATATGGACAGACCCACACTTCTGTTTGAGGGGTGTGAACCTCGCACAGGTGCCTGAAGAACCTTTCTCGGGTGGAGAAAATTCGGACACCTGAAGCATTGAGCTTCACTCGCCTACACACCAGGTACGGACAACGAAACCTTAGATAGATAGAGTCCGCGGGGACTCGTCCATCTCTCCATCCTTCATCTTCGGCTTGTCCTGTTTTCTGGGGGATCTAGGTTTCTGCTTAGAGGTACCGGCCGAAGGTACAGACTTGGCTTCGGGAGTCTCGGACTCAACCTCAGCCATGTCTACTACTGACGCCGCCTCCTCTTCGGCAGCTGCTTTCCTAGCATCCTCGGCCTCCATAATTGCACCCCAGCAAGTTACGGTGCCGGACCCAGAGCCATCTGCGTCAGCCTGACCCATGCCTACAAGGATCCGAGACCCTTCCATGACCTTGGCCTCCTCGTCTGACAATACCTCGCAGTCCGAACCGTCCAGATCCATTTCTAGATCGGACTCGGACAGCTTGGTGTTGAGGGAATCAGCCAACTGGTCCTCGGTCATATTCTCGAATTCTCCTGAGGTCGACATCACTAGTCAATCGGTACCTGAAAGTATAATGATGGTATGGGTAGTAAAAAGTACAGAAAATACCTGTTATTTGCTGCAGATGGACTTTCGGACTCCTCTCGGACACGCTTCGGCTGTGGCTGACAGCTACTACACACATAGAGCGTAGTGGTATTGAGAAATCCAAACCTTCACTACATGAATATACCCACGCTTGAGGCACAGTGAGTTGGTTGATTACTTCCAAAACACAAAGATTGAACGTTTATTGCTATATCAGCAGTGGATACGCTGTTCAAGTTTAGTTTAACACCTTCGGATAGCAACGTTCATTCATTCCTACACCAATGGCGAAAACAACATGGCCGCTATAGGTCCCACGCCAGCCTGCGCATTATCAACGTGCCCCAAACACAGTTAATATACGACCCACAGCATTCATGCAACTTGACTACTTGAGCAAAGGGACTACAAACACAGGGCAATATATTTCACAAGGTTCATCACTTGATAAAACTTACTGCACAGTTCTCTTTCTAAGAGGTAGTCTCGGTGCTTTGCTTCGCGGAAGCAGGAAGTAGACTGACTGAAACGGTAAAACACCAGCGTATTTAACCCATTCAGGGCGGGGGCAGTTTACACATATTTTTGCCTGGTGGACGGGGGCCCTTTTCCCCCTTTTGGGGCTTCAGGACGGGTGTTTAACATGAGGTTTAGGGTTTAAAAACACTTTAGGACTATTTTCTTCAAATAATATGTGTCATATGTACATCATTTAATAGGTGTAAACAGTTATTGATCATATTTTTCCATAATTTCTAGAATTTGGTCTTCAATAATTAAAATAATGGGTCTCAATTGGGTGCAATATGGGGGCAACCTTGCTCCAAATTCACTTTCGAGCATTTACATATGTTAGTTATGACGTCATCATTATTGTCTCCATGACAACACACCAAAAAAATATTTCTAATGTGTTTGTTTACATATATTTCAAATTTCATCAAAATCCGTTCATTTTTTATTAAGTTATGCCCCCTTCAATTTATATAAAAAATTGATGCCTTGAGGCATCACCCCGTCCCCTGGGCCAAATTATGTGTGATGCCTTGATGCATTAGCCCGTCCATTAAGCCATTTTGATGTTGATGCCTTGAGGCATCAGCCCGCCCTCAATGGGTTAACCACTGCAACGCCAGAGTTGCATTCAGTCGCCGCACTACTGCAGCGCCAGTGCTCCTTCCCGCGCTCACTTTCTGAGCCTGAAAATAGCTTTGGGCGCGTGTTCCCACTCAGCTATTCGGGTCTCTGCTGAGACGATGCAGAGGTGTAATCATTCCCAGATTTCCTCAAACCCACCCCAGGCGTAGGCAACACTCTATTTGTCCATAAATAGATTCCGATGCTGACACTGAAGTCTGTGGCCACTGAAGACGTTTTGGATTTCCAGTTTAACATACAAGCGGTACCCAAGGCAAGGTTAAGTACTTTCCGAGACTCATGTTCGTCTCCCAGTCACAAATGGAATTAACTGAATAAAGTCCATTTTTACTGCTTATCAATAGGGGACAGGGTGGCTCTTAGTTCGGTCCACCACCCGTCTGACTTCTCGTTGTGTGATTTTTTAGTTTGGGTAGAAATCAGTTCGGAGATTCCTACCCTCGGTCCAGTACCATAATTAGCTCATCTGCAACCGAACTGGGGCCTTTCGTACACGTTTAGCCCTTGCTATGCCAGGAGAAGAAGGATCTGGTGGCTTTGCATTAACCACAGTTCCTTTCCTTGGTCTACCTGGTTGTTTCTTCGGCTGCACTGGAGGTACAGGAGCAGCTTGGACCAGCTGTTTCCTAGGCCTTCCGCGCTTCCTATTCAAAACGACCGGGGGCGCCACCGGCTGGTCGGACGTATCTGTGCGAACCTTCGGCCTCCCGCGCTTCTTCGGACAGACTGTAGCTACCTTAGACTTCTCTTTTCTAGATAAAGTCTTTCCCGGACCCAAAAGCCCAGGCTGGGTAGCCGTAAGTCCCGACTCTGCTAAGGAACTGTCAGGTTTGGCAACAGATTTTCCTTTTCTACCCCCTCTTTTCTTTAGAGGCAGAGATTTACTGGAGGTTTCCTTGGAACTACCCTTTCGGATCTTCCTAGGTCTACCTCTCGGCTTGACGCCTACAGTAATTTTCTCTTTCTCAACCAACTTTGGAAATCTTTCCCCGGCACCACTCTTCCAGCTTCTAGTCTAAAGATTTCCATACCAGCCTGTTCCTGCTTTTGGAATTCTGGAGCCCGATCCAAGTTAACTGCTTGAATCGGCCCATTTTCATCAAAAGCCGGCTTCAGATAGTCGATATGGTATCGCATTAGACCTTCGGCTGTCTCCAGTTCACAGGTGGTACCTCCTATGAACCTTCCAATTTTATAAGGCCCGTCCCACTTGGGTCCAAGCTTCTTATTCGCCTTGGGGGGACAGAATCGGTATACCACCTCCCCTGCCTCAAAACTGGGGGGCCTAGAACGTTTGTTATAATCTCTAATCTGGTGAACCGCAGATATTCCGAGATTATCCCGCACATACTGGTGTCCCTTTCTCATCCACTGTTTCAGGTTCTCAACAAAAGCAACCTTGCAAGGGAAATCAAGACTTCCTCTTTCAACTCCATGAACTATATCCATGGGCGTTACCAACTCTTCTCCGAAGACTACTGAGTTAGGTGTGCATAAAGTAGCAGCATGTACTGTCCCTCTGTATGCATGTGCAATGCAAGGGGTCAGCATATCCCAATCTACTTCGTCCGAATCAGTCATACAAGATAGCTGTTCCACAAGAACTCTGTTCAGCCTCTCGGACTGCCCATTACTCATAGGCCTGTACGGGAGGGTAATTAGCTTCTCAATTCCCAGCATGTCAAGTAGACATTTCAAGAGTTGAGACCGAAATTCAGGAGCTCCATCTGTCTGCAACGACACAGGACATCCGAATCTCAAGATCCATTCTCGAAAAAGAACTTCTGCACAGCTCTCAGCGGTGTGATCGGCCATGGGGTAGGCTTCGGCCCATTTAGAGAAATGGTCTACTACAACCATAATATAGCTGTTACCTCTAGGGGTACTCCAAAGAGGCCCTAGAATATCCAACGATATTCGGTTCCATCTACCACCATGTTTTTCTTTCTTAAGATAAGAAATCCCACCACCACCTCTAGTCTTCCTCATATTACACACCGGGCAAGCTTGTATCCACTGCTTCAGATCATAACTCATACCAGGCCAAAAATATCTCATCTTTGCTGACCAGACATTCTTGAAGGTTCCGAAATGACCGGCAGTTTTGGCACCATGTATGCCCTGGAAGATCTCTTTCCTCATGGAAACAGGGACAATTTTCCTCCAGTATTTCTTTTCAGTGGCTAGTCTTGTCCACCCCAGACATAGCACACCTTCTCTGACCTCCATACTACCAAGATGTCTGACAAATGCCCGAAACTCATCAGACTCACCAGCAAGATTTTCCTTGCTAGGAATCGGTATAGTTCCATCTAACATTTTCAGCAACCTTTTTACAAGTGGGTCGGCTTGCTGAGCTTCTTGCAACACGTTCCGCTGAGTCCCTAAGGAAACTTCGTTAGTGGCAATAACAGCATCATGCGCACCGCAATCTAGGCAGTCTGGTCTTCCACATTTTCTGGTTGGCATGCGCGACAGCGCATCAGCATTTTCATGCTGTTTTCCAGCCCGATGCAAAATCATGCTCTGATCCAGTCCGAATTCCTGTAAGGTGAGTAGCCAGCGAGCTAACATATCGGTCGGATCCTTGAAATTGAGCAGCCAACGCAAGGAGGCGTGATCTGTCCGAACAACAAAATCCTTATTACCCAGCAAGTAATGTCGGAATTTTTGCAGGTAGGTTAGAACGGCAAGCAGCTCATGTTTTGTCGCACAATAGTTCCCCTGTGGCTTAGATAAACTATGGCTTGCAAAACACAGAACCACCTCCCTTCCCTCCTGGACCTGAGACAGGATTCCCGCCATGCCAAAACTACTTGCATCTGTGTCAAGGATAAACTTACCCGAGGGTTGAGGATATCCGAGAGTAGGTGAAGAGATTAGCAAATTTTTGCATGTATCGAATGCATCTTGGCAACGAGGAGTCCACTCTATGGGTTTAGCATATCGTTTATCCTTGCCTGCCGCGGTTACAACTTCCTGCAAGGGAATCACTAATTTACCAAAATCTTTCATAAAATCTCGGTAATAGGAGGCAAATCCAATGAATTGCCTTACTTCCCTAGCATTTGTGGGGATTGGCCAGTCCTTGACTTTCTGGATCTTCTTCGGATCCGCTGAAATGCCATGGCCTGACACAATCCGACCCAAGTATTCCACTTTCTTGCGGAATAATTCACATTTCTTGGGTTTCAAACGAAGACCATAATCCCGTATACGCTCAAGGACGAGTCTCAGGTTGTCTAGGCACTCTTCAAGAGTTTTCCCAAAAACCACGATATCATCCAGATAGACCAGACATGATTTCCAGCGAAGGCCATCCAACACCTGATCCATCATGCGTTGGAAGGTAGCGGGGGCATTACACAATCCGAAGGCCATAACCTTGAATTGAAATAACCCTACACTGGATAAGAATGCAGTCTTTGACTTGCTATCTTCATCCATCGCCACCTGCCAGTACCCACTTTCAAGATCTAAAGTACAGAACCACTGGTTTCCACCAAGTGACTCTATGCACTCATCGATCCGAGGTAGTGGAAAGCTATCTTTTATAGTGACAGAGTTTAGCTGACAATAGTCAACGCAAAAACGCTGTGTACCATCTTTCTTGGCCACCATGACAATAGGAGCACCCCATGGGCTACTGCTATGTTCAATCCGACCCTCTCTGTACATTTTCCAAATCTCTGCCTCTGCCTTGTCTCTCTTCGCCACGGGAATACACCGGAATGCTTGTTTGATCGGGCAAGCATCACCAGTGTCTATCACATGACGAACTTTATCAGTACAACCAAGGGCTTTGCCACCTGGAAGAGAGAAACAATCTCGGAATTCCTCCAGCAAAGACAGAGCAACCTTCTTCTCGTTTTTCTCGGACAAATCCGAATCATTGACCAGCTTCTTCAGCGGGCACTCTGCACTCGGTGGTACTAAGATGTCGGGAGCTATCAGATCATCATCCGCCACAGGCGATTCTGTAACCTGTATAGAATTAATGATTGCCTCTCTGATAATATTGCTACCGTCATCTTCAGACAAAGCGGAATCCTCTGCCACAAGAGTAACTCTACTTAATCTGCCCACCACTCTTCGTTTGCCAATTTTCATTGGGCTGCCGGACGGATTGCTGAAGGCTACCAAAGCGGTTGAACCTCCACCTGAAACATATGTATTCAGGCTCCCTAAGGTGAAGTCTTCTAGCAATCCTTGGTCTGGCTCGAACATCCAAGCATCCGATGCGTCTGAGCCACTATCAAAGTCTAATTCTGCAAGTGCAATAGATTTGGGCTCCATGATCACCGCTTTCCTAAGTGTCACAGCTATTCCAGTATCTACTTCGCTCACAGTCATAGTCTTTATAGAGGAAACTTCTTCACCTCCGGACTTCTTCTTCCACTGTTTACATACATCAGAATGTCCGAAGTTTTCCAAATAAAAAAGTCCTGACCAATCTAAACAACAACGGTGCACATAGTAAAAATCTGCACCTAATATCCTGTCTTCAGGGCCCTTCAGACCGCTGACTACCAGACATGTCATCATGTATGTCCGACCTGACACTTCATATGGACAGAGCACGCTCCCATATGTAGTTATAGGCGTTCCATTACCCATCGAGCACGCCATACGCACCGAAATCATAGGCGGCGCATGTGGAAGGGAATCATAGAAATCCTTGGTAATCAAACTTGTCGTTGCGCCTGGATCTACCAAGAAATATCCACTCTTCCCACCTATGCCTACAGGGGCATACCATCTCTCCCTCACTAATAATTTAGAAGGGATCTCCAGAGTTTCCAGCTGTTGAACAGAAACTTTCTGAATCCGAGCAGACTTCTCTAGGCCTTTTTCTACCAAGACAACCTGTCCTGACTCAGCTTGGTACTCAGCCTGTCCCCAACGCACGCCAGGGCTCTTGTCCGAGCATCCCCGAATCTTTTCAGGGAGAAAATCACCGTCCGGCAACGGCCTAGGACCTCCAGCTATCGGATCGGGTAGCTTCTTGTCGCTAAGCTTTAACCCTATCTTACACACCGGTGCCTGGGCTGATTTCCCAGTTCCTATACTACTACCAAGATCCTCGCAGACTGTGGTACTAAGAAGCGTGTTGTCCGAGGCTCCCGTATCGCTTACTACAGGAGCCGAACCTAGTTTTCCGAAGCCGGCTTCCCTCCTGGAGCGCCTTGCTTCTTCACAAGTTCAAGTAGAGCTTTTTTAGTGGGGCAAGCCGAGGCGAAATGCCCCTCCTCACTACAAAAATAGCATTTCCGAACTTGCCAGGTTCTCCTTTCCCTTCCCCCAGCAGACTTCTTATACTGCTGAGTTGAGGAACTCGTCTTTCCTTGCTTTTCTTGCCAAGCTTGGAAAGCCTGCACTATCGCATTGCCGGGATCGTCGGACTGATCATCATCGTCGGACTCCTGCAATGCCAGTGCCTGGCTAACCTGTACCATGGCCTTTTCTTTGGCACTTGCTTTCTTGCGCTTTCCTGACTGGGAACCTTCGGCCGCAGCTCCCTCCAATGGGATAGCTACAGCCAACGGACCTACAGCAGCAGCTTGCAAGACAGCAGCGTTCGCGAAGTCCATATGTCAACTTTCCCATACCTCGGCCCAGTGAATTGCTTGGAGAAGGTCAAACGGCTGTTTAAGCTTCACCCACGCAGCTTTCTCCTGGTTGATCAAGCCTTTCAAGAAGACTCTCAAGCAGAGGGTACGCAGAGTATTGTCCAGATTTATTCCGAAAGCATGTCTAGCACGTTTGGCTACCTCATTGGCAAACATACGGCTCGGCTGCTTAGGGGTTTGTCTGCAGTTATAGAATTCTGACTGCTTCTTTTCAAGAGAATGCTCACCGAAGTTAGCATCCATATGGTCTACAAAACCAACAAGATCCAAACCTGGGGGCAAATCTCCCATTTCGCCTAGCTGACGGCAGCTGCTGCACTTAAGCTGCATAAGGAACTGTTCAGGTGTCCAATTATGCGCTTCGGCTAGCAGGAATCCTTAGGATCCCAGTTCCTTATAATCGCCGGTTTAGGGGCATGATTAACATTCGTTGCCACAAACTGATACCTGAAGGTGAGTTCGGCGCCTATAGCGCCCTCATACTTCAGGCCCTGCACCACTGACTTATCCCGAAAGTAGTTTGACACTTGGTTGGTCATATGTCGCATGGGAGAATTATCGATCGCATGGATGCCAGGCATTTGGATTCCAGAAGTATCTGGCAACCCTCCGACTGTAGTCCATTGCCGACCAGTATTCCTCACATATTGGCTGTTATCAACATGACCACGCACATATGTTGTGGAAGCAGCTGGTTTTTTAATGCTGGAATGCGCTCCAACATAAGGCCTACCCCCTCCCCCTCCGTGAAGAGGAGACGAGGCAGTGAATGTCACTGTATCTTTTTGTCTAGGTGTCCTGGATCCTCCACGTGGAGGAGAAACTTGCTGGGTTAGGTTAGGCTGCTTAGAGCCTGTTACACGCTCTCCGCTGGAAGTAGCATGTGTCACAGGTTCACCTACAGCCTGTCTGCCAGCCGCTTCGGACATCTTTAGATGCTCGGGCACGGGTGTCCGAGCAGTCTTTTCTGCAGAAAAATGCCTCGGAGTGAGGAGGATGTATGATCCACCACCTTCCTTAGGATATGTAGGCCTCTCTACGCCTCGTGGCGGAGAAACTCCACGTATCCTAGGAGGTGAACCATATAGATCCGCGTCCTTGTCCTCCGAAGAATCATCTAACATGTTTTTCATTCGTGACATATCATCCACCCTGGCCGCCTCATTCCGTAATTTTTCATTCTCCACACGTAGCAAACGTGTAGTGGCATGGCAGTCATCAGTCACCTGAGCCAACGTGTTCTGGAGTTCTTGATTCTGCTCTATGAGCTGATCAATAGTCCCACGGGCATCGTACATCGACTGTCCTTGCACAGAATAGGCATGGCGCCAGGAGGCCACTTCAGTCCTCAGCTGAGCCTTTTCTTCTTCCTCAAAGGAATCTGCCATCACTGGATTCCTTTCGAAATTCAGTCCATTGACCTCCAGCAGCGGCAACCGGCTGTAGAGTCAACTTCGGACTGGTCACTTTTACCTTCGGATTCGTTTTCTTTGCACCAGAGCCAGGAGTAGGTTTGCGGTAACCCTTCATACCAGCTGGTGAAATGCGCAGGCCAACTTGGGCCGCTGCATCTGCCACCTGGACTCCATTTGCATTGGTAGCCATCTCAAAGATTTACCAAAATCTCTAGCAAAGTTTAAACTATAAGCCCAAACGCTCAATCGATAAGACAGAAAGCCAAGTTTGGTCACGGCACCAGTTGTAGTGATTCTGAGTCGCAGGTTCGTTTCCCTTGGCGTATCCGAAGCTTATTAATCGAGAGTTTATATAGAACAAAAGGAACAAAGGCAGGCGCTACCTGTTCACTTGGGTTTTATTCATGAGGTGTTCGGAACTGAGCATCAGTTCGCTTCCAGACCTGATTTAGACTGGGGATTTTGGATCACCTGGCCAGCCAGGTAACCCTCATCCAAAGGTGTCTGTCAGACCTACATAAGCATAATCAACATTCCACATTCAGAGATGTAAGTAACACTATCCACACTGAGAGGTTTATCACAGACTCTACAGCTCACATAAAATGGTAGAAACCCGGGTCGTAGTTACTATCGACCAACAGCTGGCTGCTGTTAAATATAAAAGGTAACAGGCAAAACATATCATAAGACTAAAAAGTCCCGCGGACCAGTAGTGACCACTGGGGAGGTTCGGATGAACTAACCCTCAGCGGCCACCTAAACCCAATAACACCACAATACCCCCTTTTTTCTTTTAAGAGTTTGAAAAGAAAAATCTTGAAAACTCGATAGGGTATAAGAAAAGTACAGTCTACAAGTAGGAGCATATAGTGTGTCCTCTCTACAATGAACAAATAAATCAATCTTATGAAAACTTCAGGAATCGACAAATAGGAGCATTTTGTGTCCTAACTAATGTGAACAATATCCGAAGTAAGAAAGAAAATTTATGAAAAACCTTTTCACGTTTGACAGGCAGGAGCATACAGTGTCCTCACTAACAAGCAAACAATCTGTTCTACAGAACTTATTTATGAAAAAGGCAATCACTTTCATTATTGTAGACTACACGTGAATGTCGGCGCCACACACCAAGGTCATGATCCGAGGATCCAGGGCGTCCGAACAACATCCGAGGTGGTTCAATCGGGTCGAAGGGCGGTCCAGTCATCAGCGTCCGTACGTTTCCTCCGTTCAGTCATCCTTGCCGTCGTCGTCTTTCTTTCCATCGGGCGTGTCCTTTGCAGAAGGTCTGTCTGGAGTATCGAACATACTGCCAAACATACCTTGCTCGGGAGGCGCCCGGCCCAACGCAGCCGTAGCCACAGTTCGCCGAGGCTGGGGTGGCTCACGTTGGGACTTCATCTGGTCCAGGAGATTGGTGAGGAAATGGATTTGTTGGTCGTTAGCCTCCAACGTCCCACCAGCTCGACTGGACACCACGGTTTTATCATAAGACTAAAAAGTCCCGCGGACCAGTAGTGACCACTGGGGAGGTTCGGATGAACTAACCCTCAGCGGCCACCTTAACCCAATAACACCACAATGGTACAAATTCATGGCTTCTTGAGGATTAGAATGTTACCGAGCAGTGAATGCTTTCAGATTACCCTATTGTATATTCATTTGTGGGACTAAATTTAACTCCTACAGTAAATGTAATCTCTTCAATATTCTGTTGCTAGAATTCACAAATATCTAGAATATGTGTGACACATTTCTATCATGATCGCGGTAGTGAATTTATCAAATGATGTATGTTGGTTCGAAATCAATTTAACATATTTGAAATAACAAAAGAAAATGCTGTAATTGTAATGTTCTGAGACGTCTGAGCATTACTGTTGATAATAATCATTGAAAAGTATGTTACATTGCGGGGGGAAAAATCACAATAAACAGGGTTTTCACACAGCACTTCTCTCACATATGCTTTTCCTTCCGCATGTTCAAATCAATCATTGGTCAATCATTTTGATCATTTCCAGACCATCACAATCTATAAAAATGAATGTCTAGGTTGGTAAAGGCAACAATCATAAACTTTGTGGAAAAAGAAACTTTGTTATAGACCATTCAAAAATAGTTTAGTTCTATTTTTATGCCATTATATATATTTAAGAGTTATTTAATCATTATTTTCCTTCATTTTGAGATCAATTAGAAATCCAACAGAGTGCTATTAGGTATTTATTACATACTAAATCAACAAGAGAACTCTATTTTATAGCATTTTACCTTGGTTTCCATCAACCTTGTGGATATTTGGCTCAAATAGCTCATAAACTTGTGCAATAGCACCCCTCGAAATCACATACATATGTAGCCTAATAATGGCAAAAATAGCCTTTTCATGAACAAAATGGCCGCCATCTTGGAAAATGGCTGCCGTTTGAAATATTCAGTTGCTATTTGTTAAAAATAATTAAAATAATCAAAAACATAAATTGGGAACAAGATATTTCAAATTAGCCTTATCTGTCACATTTTATGGCAAAAATATATTTTCACGTTCCAAATGGCCGCCATCTTGAAAAAAATGGCCGCCATTTTGAATTTTTAATGGCTAACCAGCTTTTTTGAAAAAGTGGTCCATAAGAAGCATCCTTGTTAATTTTTTAGCTTGTATCATGATTTGAAAGATTGTTTTGTTATCTGCCATCACTTATCTACCCCACTAACAACCACTTATCAGGTTGACGGACGGGACATAATGGCGAAAAAAGCCATGCCTTCACGTTTTTCATCATAATTCTTTAAATATTTAAGGCCGAGTGCTAATTTTTTAGAATCATACACAGAGGAATATGTACTTTCAGGTAATATGACCAAAACAAGTTTTCATTATATTCTATTTTTTGCGAATTTCCCCCTCCGAATGCAAGACTTTGGTGAGAATGGCCCAGGAGGTGTCCGGGAGAGTAGGGCATAGGAAAATTCTACTGGGCGCCGTCTGTTATGTTTTATGAGAAGCTGCGCTTTTGAAAACAAAAGGCGGATTGGGCGCGATTGGTTGAGCTACACAGATCGTCAAATATGTCGAACAAAACACAAATAAAATAACAATATGGAAGAGCGAGTCAGACGGCATCATACACATTCTATCAAGACGGTGAATCTTCCCGTAAATACTAAAATGACTGAGCATTCAGCAGTATCCCATTGTTGTCCCAAACAATGCAGATTTTCTATTGGGAATTAACTCCGTCAGTAGTTTTTTTGTTGGGGGGGGAAGGTAAATATTGGGGGTAATTAAACTACCGGTAAGGTTCTCAGATCTATCAAATTGCGGAAGAGAATTTCCAGAATATTCCTCTCTCTCACTTTTGATGTCTTGTCAATTTTAATCAAACAATTGTTCATCTTGCATGGGTCAACATATGCCACACAATTAAGTGTCGATCTATGCTTAGCGGACAGTAAATGTTGGAAACAAATGCAGTTCGTGTAATATAAATAAACAAAATACGTTTGAACATCTCGTCCAAGGGGACTATATCCGACTATACTGTTATAAATAGGCCTATGCAAGCACATGGGTGCGGTTTTAGCGGGTCGAATATTAGATTTTCGGACCTTCCTATGTTGGATGTGGATGTTAGATGGGGCTCTGGAGTTTATTTCATGTGCGGAGGTGCATACAGTCCATGAGAGCTTTATGTGAAGCTTAATGCCGCTATAACCTTGAACTAAGACGCCCAGGATATGGCTGGTCACCCAATGAGATGATATGCCTCATTTAATAATTCTTTATCCACTAGGTCAAAAAAACAGGGAATATTAAATCGGCATGATCGAGCAACCTAACAGCGAAAGGTTTGTTTTTCCTTGAACCTTTTTTTAAAGAACAATCTCATAAACACAGAGAAATAGGCTTAAGAAGGTTTAAAATGGTGAAAAAAGATTAATAGCCTCTCACCCAAGAAACCAAACTTTTAGACGATCTTATGTATCTAAACTCCCTTAATTTATGGATTAGACATCTGGTAAAGAAAAAACCTAAACACTCAATACCTATCTATTTTTGAGTGGCAATATAAATGTTGTTTCTGCATTTGTTCCTTTTTTGTTTCTCAGCTTGAAAAGCTGGGAAACAAGGGTATTACTATGAAATACGCCAATCACTGATAGTGGATCACATCTGATAATATTCTTTAGCTGTCTGTGAGGTGTTTAAGCATGCCTTAGCATGCCTTATCTAATCCTTGTGATCAGGTGTTATTCATCCCACTTCTTCGGTAAAGTTGCACTGATTGACAGCTTTTCTATAGCCAAGGGAAATCAGCCAAGGGAGCTGATTGGCTCTTAGCTGATTGGCTGTTAGTAAGGCTATGGCTCAGCTGATTGACAGGCTTTCTAGGCTTAGGCAAGGGAGTTGATTGGCTGTTCCCCCTCACCCTCTGTCCTCCGCCTGGACAGCCAGTTGATTGGCTGTTCCCCCTTACCCTCTAGAGGAGAGGCAAGCGTATGAGGGTACCAGTGGGATGTCAGAGTCAGTATTACGACAACCTATGTAGCAGACCCACGGTCACCCATTACGTCACGTCATGCCTCACTGCTCATGTCGGCCTGCAACCTGAGTGAGTTAGTGGTCAGTGAGTGGTGTCCCGGGAGTGGTGTGCACCACTCAGTAGCTTCCACACCTTTCCCTGCACTTTGTATGAATGCCATTCTGTTTCCTCCCCCTTCCCCTCTCCTTCTGTGACCTTCTCTCTCCTTTCTTATTTGCTAAAGTAATAATCCTAGCTCCCTCTCCCTCTCTCTCTGTCCCTCCCTCCCCTTAGTCGGCGAGGGGGAGGAAAGGGGGGAAGGAAGGAAAATTGATACTGTAAACGTATGTATTTTCGCGCAGATAAATTTTCACGCACTAAGTACTTTGACATCTGTTCGCATGGATTTAAATTCACGCAGCAAGGAAGTCTCACACCTTGCTTATGGATTTATTTTCACGCACAAAGGCGGGTGCGCTAAAATAGCGAAAATAAATACTGCGCAAACATTAATACGTTTACAGTACATGTATAGGTGTGTGTGTGTGTGGTAGTGGGGTCCCTCCCTCCCCACTCTCTCTGTCCCCCTGAGGGGGAGGAAAGGGGGCAGGAGAAGGAAAATTGATTGATTTACGCATGGACCAAGGCTAGGCAGCTACCAAAACGAGGGTCCATCTCGCACAGTTGAGATCTCGCACTGTACTTTTTTTTATTCTTCTTATGAAATTTATTGATACTGTAATGTGTACCCACAAGGATGTACAGGATGTATTAATATCCCCTTTCCTTCCTTTTATCTTTGTTCTTTCCTTTACTTTACCGAATTCGGCCGTATATTTCCGAACCCCAGTCCCCATGTTGTTTGTTTACAGCAAGCTACATCATAGGCTTATGTAATCCCAGGCGAGTGGCCATCCCTCCCTCCCTTCACTCTCTTTCTCTCTCTCTCCCACCCTCCCTCCATGCGACAGACCAATACCTAACGGTGCTTTCGGGAATTGTTCTCTGCTGCAGGTTAGTTTGAGGTGTGTTCAGTTATGATAGTGTTTCAAATTACAGACACTCAATAACTTTCCAAGGAAAACTTCTTTCTGCAAAGGAACAATTACGCAGAGTCTGATAGTAAAGTCACAAACTCAACAGAAGCATGTAGACATAATACTGGAACAAGACGTGCAGAAGCCCCACTATTTTAATTATCCTTAAAGATTGATTGTCAATTGTGTGAGACTCTCCCAAACAGTGCTCTGAACGAGCATTCGGTCGCACTTCAAACGACCTTCATTGAAAGCTTGGTCAGTGGCCGTCACAGGTTATGAGAGTGGTTGCATTCGAGTACCTTATATATATACATATAATATATATATAACCTTGCTTGGCCCTTTTAAAATTACTTGTAATTTCCAATTACTGCAAATGACTATCGTTGAGATAAATGGTCAATGAAGGACCACAGAATACATTTGTACATACAGATCACAATATTGTTGGATAATTAATGGATAAACATACATAAAATAACAAAATAGTGTTATGTTTTTTGTGCAATATTTGTACTTTGAAATGTTCGGATATAAGTTAAAATGTAAACTTTGTAGGTAAATATTTTGCATTTTCAGTCTAAACATGCCTAAAGTGCAATAACTATAAGTTGACATCAGGCACAAATAATTGAGGCTGAGAAAATCGTTTCCAGTGGAAACGCCAAGTATATGAATTAAGTTGACACTGATTACAAAGTTAAATATGTAAACAGTTGATCAAATCGGTGCATAACTTGATAATTAGTTAACTTAGTACTTGTTATATTTTTATTGTAAATGTTCTAATGTCTCTGCTGTTGAGAAAGTATCATGATGCGGATGAACCAGCCCTGTTGAAATGTTAAAGTAAAAACCATGCTCACACCCGATTGGCATAACGATCAGAGTGGCTAGCATGTGTCACATTTAACACAATTTCTAAGAGGAAATAATTCCCCACGTGATTTTTTAGTAGTACAAGGAAATAATAATAATTAAATTCCTAAATTTAACAGATAAGCAGAAATGACTTAATTTTGACCGAATTCATTAGTAATACAATTGCATGTAAAATGCAACCAAATTGGATTTTTCCCCCAAAGCATAAAGCACGATATCCACATACACGTCGACCGTCCGCTGAGCGGTCACCGTCGGACGGTTACCCTAGCGACCGCTCGACGTGCAAGTGGATACCATAGCCACCGTCGAGCGGTCGGGTGCTCCCGTCCGACGGTCCCTCGACGGTCCCCCCTCCCGTCCATATCTAAATATTTAGATTTGGACGGGAGGGTCACCGTCCGACGGTACCCCATCCAAAAAAATTTTTTTTGTTTCTGTTTTTTTAGTGCTCTTACAGCCTGAGTACATTGTCTTGATGTCTGGGAGTGCTTTGGAGTACTTATAGTACAACGATTATTTGATTTAAATTGATGTAGATTAATTGAGGTCAGTCAGCGTTTTTTTATTCCAAGGTTCACTGGGCTTACATTTTTATTTTTATCGTTTATCTTTTATTCCCATTATTTAGATCACACTTCGAGCTGACTTTTCTTATAGCCTATTGTTGCTATCAAGATTAATTTTATTTTGTTCATTTCTAACGATTTATGTATAATTATAGTAATTTTTACTAACTATTTCGATTTGTGTGTGGTTTGCTGGTCCCTGATTTCGGTGAATAGTTTAGCATTAATTTGTACATTTATTTTTTTATCATTTCTAATGATCTACAATTATCTATTGGTATTTTTTTGTGATTATTTCGACTATTTCGACTTCAAAAGTCTCCCAATTGGTAGAAATAAGCCCTAAGAGTGTCTGAGTGATTGTTATAGTGATATATATTTGAGCTATGGAATCGATTCTATTATTGGAAAATACCTCAAACAGGCGCAGAAGTGAAAACAGAATTTTTGAGCAATAATAATAAATATAATCAGGTCGGAAGAAAAAACATAGCCAGGGCATATGGTGGGTGATATATTTAAGCTAGATATTTTAGACAGAGTAGAAATATTACCCTCAATGACATTTATATGTTTGATTACTCCAGGGTTATTAATGTTTTATTACCTTAATTATGAGCACAAACTTATTGCTCACACATGTTTCCCCGACTCTACTCATTGGGTAGGCCTAACCTCAGACTTTTGCATCTTCGCCACAATTATTAGTTGAATCATTTCACCAAATCGATCACATATTTAGTCTCGTTTTGCTGCTGATGAATCATGTTTTAATTATTGTATCATATATAGTATATTTGTATTATCTAGAAGAGAAAGGGAACGATAATTATTATGGAAGTAAAATGAACAGATGTAGAGCCTGAAGCCTGAAGCTTTCTCTTGAGGATTATTTTCTTCCTATATTCCCGCCTAGGCTTCAATCTTTAATTAATAGGGAGATTAACTACAGGATTAATCATGTTTGCTACCATATTTTCCAGACATGTTTCTGTTCCTTTACATGTTTTAACCATTAAATAAATATACATATTGGCCTCAAATGAATAAAAAAAAAAGAGAGAGAGAGCGCTAGAGAAAGAGAGAGACCAGAGAGAGAGAGAGAGAGAGAGAGAGAGAGAGAGAGAGACGGGGAGAAACAGAGAGAGAGAGAGAGGGGATGGATGGTAGAGAGGGAGAGACAGATGAGAGGGATAAAGAGAGCGAGAGAGAGAGAGAGAGAGAGAGAGAGAGAGGGGTGAGGGGCCTGGGAGGCGGGACAGAGGAGAGGGATGAGATTGGGAGAGATATATATAAATAAGCATACATTGAGTAACCACTAGAAGGGTCTGGATGAAAGTACTATCCCTCGACGGTCAATATCTGGCATATATATTGGACGTGCAAGTAGATACCGGGGACCGTCCACTGCCACCGTCCGCTGTGGCCACCGTCGGACGGGGGCCATGGGCGGACGGTCGACGGTCGACGGTCGTACCAATTGGACGTGTAAGTGGATACGCTATTTAATTATACGTGACAAGGCACAGGAGAACTCTTTACCTCAGACACCAATGATAATGTATACAGGCCGACCAGCACAATTCGGTACGGAGTGAGAAAAGTGTTGATGTGTTGAAAGTAGAGTTAAGCAAAGATACATCCCAGTGGTCCAAGTAATTAGTGAATAGAAGCCAGCAATGCTTAATGAGTAAGGGTACTTGATTTGAGTATGTTCGCTGTTCAGAGTATCCGCCCTCTTCTGAATTACCCATTACATCAGAGAGCCGTTACTGAAATGCAGTTTCAATCAAGATTTTCGACATTTGATACTTCCCTATACTAGCTTCTCTGCTCCCTCCTTCACTTCCATGCAATCTCTCTCTCTCTCTCTCTCTCTCTCTCTATCTATCTATCGCGGTCGATCTCTGTCTAGAGATATTTTGCGCTGATGCCTGATTTAAGCTTAAACATAATTATACGTGTAAATTACTGCTTTAATAACTCGCTGATCGAGGTTATGTTACTTTTAATAAGATCTCAGTGTTGAAGAATGAGGACACACCTCATCTGATGATTTATATTATTTGTCTTCGGAAAATATATATGATACATGATACAGAGGAGACTTCTTCTCCAGAGAAGATCTTAATTTTGTGTTCCTCCCCCATGTGGAGCTGGGTAACATTGTCGTCATTCCACAAATAAATAGTAGGTGACACATGGCTGGAAGGGCTTTCAGGGCGGCTAATACGTGCCCACAAATTGCCTACGTAGAGCCAACGTAAATTGATGATATGGGTGATGGGGCCTGACGCCTGTGAAGTGTCAGATATTGCGGCTGTCAGACTTCCCTGCAATAAAGCCTAATTTCCATCTTGAAATTTGCTTGCAAAGTGTTTTTCCATGAACAATTTTACAAGGAGCTTGACATATTATATACATTTTACATCTCAATATATCAGTCGTTTAAAATCTTCTGAAAAGCATCGAGTGAATGTTGATGCAATTATCCATTAGAAAAGAAAAGATCTGAAAGCAATTACCAAAGTCGGGGATGATTTTGTGGCTTCCTTTTTTGTGACTTATTTTACCTGTGCTGTGGGGTGAGAAAGCTAAACTAGGGCGTTAGTTGAGTTTAAAACGGTCGTATCCTATTTATGTGTATAAATTAATGCATTGTTGAAATTTTGATACTATTCATGTGTGCGTTCATAGAGACAGTTTTGTTTATTTCATACCTAAATAAGATACTGTTTTTGCCTTGAGTATGGCTGTGCCATCAATGTATAAATCACCCATATTATTGACAGTTAATCCTTTGAGTCTTGCTTTAGTACCCAGAGCTTGTAAATTACATTCCTTTTTGCATTTAGAGATCGGTTACATGACATCCAAGCATTTACCTAGTTTGGTGCTTGTTGGGTTATATTTAAACAGGTGTTCATTTCATCACATGTTACAGATATGGCAGTGTCGTCTGTGTACATTGTTATTGAAATCCTGCGAGGTGAATTTACATTTTTTAAATAATTTGGCAAGTCATTGATATAAATTTTAAAAAGCACAGGCCCTAAATGGCTTCCTACAGGACTCCTCTTGAAATTTGTATTGGCTCGGAAATAATACCATGTTGAATGGTACGCTGATACCTACCATTAAAATTTTGTATTAATTTAATCAGTTGTGATTAAATTTATAATTTATAGTGAGCAAGTTTTATAAATAATATTGCATCATTAATGCAATTGAACGCTTTGGATATGTCATAATAAGGTTGCTATTGATAATTTACCCTAATTAATTCCATTTAAGAATGGTGATAAAACATTCGTACACACTCTTGTTGGTAGAATGTAACGACCTAAAGCTGACTTGATAGTCGGATAAATACAGGATAACTAACGAGTTGGTTGAAGGATTGTGAATATTGCACGAGTTGCGCAGCAACGAGTGCAATATTCACAATCCTTCAACCAACGAGTTAGTTATCTGATTTATTATATATGCTTTATATAAGGTAAACAATGTATATTTTGAAGAAATATTATCAAATTACAACCTTATAATGATGCTTAATCATGTATTTTTGTGTGAGGGCTAGGCCTATCACTATGCATCACGCTGCTCACGGAGAGGGATAGGCCTACCCAGTTGAGAAAAATAGCTCACATTAACGAATCAATTTTACACACTTTCACAAGTTTAGAATCTTAAAAAATAAAGTTATACTTTGATAAAGGGTAGACCTTGATAGAGATGAAAGGATTTTAGTCTATTAATTCATTTGAATGAGATATTACACCTCGAGCTGTGTTGAAAGTTACGGCGATCTGCAGATCATTTTGTTGTCATTTGGGCACTACGGGAAAATCGCTCACATTTTCGAATCAATTTCCAACGTTTTCGAAGCTTTAAATAGTTTTAATACCACAGTAATGCTTTAACAAAGGATACACTTAAATAAATATAAAGTATTTTAGTTTATTTCCTTAATTTTGATCTTTATTTCACCGTTCTGCCTCCCGTTCTGCCTACGTTCACAGCTGATCAGCCTAATGGCGTGATACTCCTCAGTTGGGCCTACGCTGTCAGAGGCCCCTTCAGAATGCTACTCAGAGCGTGGAGTTGTATACGACACAACTCAGAGCGTGGAGTTGTATACGTGCACAACGTATACAACTCTATAATACGTTGTTTCAACAGCAACGCGTATATAATAATAATGGATATATATAGATCACAAGCGACTGGAGCCTCGAGGCGTTGTGTTATATCCGACGCCGGAGGCGTTAAGGAGGCAGGGGTATGTCGTTTATAAAGCGGTGAATACACAGTCACGATTTGGGAATCAGGCACGATTTCAGGATCTACGATTAATCGTGGGTGCTTATTTGCCTGAAATCGTGCCTATTTTTGGACCTACACATGCACGATATGGAGAAAAAAGTGAAATCGTGGGTAAAAAGTGAAATCCTGGATGGGTTGGCAGTCTAGATTCGATCTGCGATTCTGGAATATAGATCTGAGAAAATAGTTTAAAAAAACGACCCTAGAAGCAAACAAGAAAGTAAAAAACTGTAAAAATAAAATAAAATATAACGTTACTCATTTTCCTGTGACACATCACCGATTTTCTGGTGGTTTTTTTCTCTTTTTAATTGTCAAATAAAATAAAATAAAATATGAGAAGAAGGAGACCTAATGTCGACATGTGTAGTAGGGAAACTCTGCATTATAAAAGTGAAAAAATTGTGTTGATACTCCAAGAATTAGTGAAGTTATAGCATTTCAAAATAAAATTATAAATAATTCAATTCTTTTATATTGCCAGATCGCAGATAGACCTACGAGTTTCGGATTTATTCGAAAATCGTAGAAGCACCTACGATTTATCGTAGACCCCATTATAAAGGTCTACGATAAATCGCAGCACTCTCTACACATCAACGATTAATCGTGGAAGCAGCTGCGATTTGATTTGAAATCGCAGAAGACCCTTTTTTTCCCCTACGATGAATCGTACATCCAAATCGGCGCTGAATTGGCGCAAAATCGGCGCTGAAATCGTGCATGTGTAGCGCATTTGGCACGATTTTGGACCTACGATCTGATGTACGATCTCAAATGGACAATTCCAAATCGTACGACGGATCGTGGAGCCCAAATCGGCCGCCAAATCTTGACTGTGTATTCACCGCTTTAGTCATCAAAAGTTTGTCATCATAAGTAGACGTAAGAACAACCAGAACAGGTCAACATTATATTTCAGGCCTTCTCCGTTTAATCCAGTCAGACACGAACAATCTCATAAAATTAGGAACACACCTCCAAGGGTGTGAGTAGAAGTAAATGAAGTAAAGAAGGAAAGTAGTACAGATGGAATGAAGCCCCACATTTGGTTAAAGTATTAAAGCATAAAAACGCGCAAATAAATGCGCAGAATATGCGTGGAATGCGCGCGCAACGTGCGCACCCATTTGTACATGATAAAGTATAGGACTATAGCTGTTAGAAGTATAAGAAAAGTAGAAGCAATGCATGGCATCACATTACCCTCTATGGGGTTTAAGAGTAATTCATAATGATTACTATTCTAAAATATAACGTAATACGATAAACAAATGGAGAGTGATACTATATTAAAAGAAGAATTCTACTTTTAGAAATAAAATAAATGCTCAAATACATCAAACCTTTACACGAACCAAGCGCAATATGATGACAAAAATATGCGTGACATGTGAATATTTTTTCAATTATATGAAATGAAGGAAAATACCCAAAATTAATTATCAATACCTCACACAGTCTTTTTACAGACTTTACTGCCCCGACGTATGCACCCTGTGATTTTAGCCAATTTTTTAAAGCCAAAAACTGGCAATACAAATAATATCTCCTAGTCCTATATTTCCCCAAGAATTTAACCCAAAAAAACGCTTAGTAAATGGTCCGATTCCTTTTGTAAAGTAGGAATTTTGCCATAAATTCATCCTTTTGTGAGCCTACGTTCTCATTTTATTTATTTCGGGTTTCAAAAATGTCAATTTTTCACTCATATTTTATCATTTTTCGACTCTACTTCCACGACTCCTTTCTGTATCTGTCTGTCTTTTTATCTGGCACATTCTCAGCCTGGATATGAATCATTGCGATAGAGGTCATATTATTTTAGCCCCTCTGGTCCTTATCCTTTCTTATGTGGCCTCGCCCAACATCTGACCCGCTTTTCCATCGCCAATATCAACGCCCTAATCGAGTAATTCCTCTTAATCTGATTACTGACATCAGAGCCAATCTGTTGAGCCAGCGAAATACAAACGATGGCCATCGACTGCTTGGTTACCTTGCAAAGCAGATGCTGTTGATTTTATTTCATCTGTTCCACTGAGGCAACAATCGACATAGACAGGGAAGCCAACTCTGTTCTTGACCTCATCTGACCGTAAGGATTCAAAGGACGTGCCAAGCAATAGTGAGGGAATGTCTAGAGTGTCTGAAGGAAGAAACTAAACATGGATCTATTCGGGGTCCTGACCAGATTATTGTTCCGATCAAGTAGTAAAGATATCATTCTCTTTTATTCTTTCATAAGACTAAGAAGATACAAATTAAATACACCTAATTTTGTTATCAAATGATAGATTTTTGACGACTTAAAATTTAAATCCATTTGTGTATATTTGTCTTTTAGTGTCTCCAAGCGAGAGTAAAAAGATGTTTATTGTGAGGAATACAATTCCGGAATGCCATTATGATTGGTCCTGGCACATTATGATAATAAGATTGGTCCTGGACATTCTCGTGGAAGGAGTCATTCATCGCGGAAACAAGCAATCTTCATCCATAAATAGGCCTATACAGGTCAACCAACAAGTTGCCCTCGGTTTTAAAAAATCTAATTAATGTAAGCATCTAACGGCCTCATGCATGTATGAGGTCCTACATAACATGGCCTGTTGTCGCACGTACAGAGTGTGACAAGGGGACGATCTAGAAATAGCAAATCCTAGCATAGTAAGCTCGAATTGCATTTGTGCTGAAGTCTGATGTCAAATGGCAAAGTTGTGAGTAGTGTATGGAAAGTGGGAAAATAAGATGGAACGAGGAGGCCGGGTGATATATTTTTTTAAGAGGATTTCTGAATTCGCCCAACAGTTCAATTTCAGAAGTTTGAATTGACTTTCCCTTGAAGGAAGAAATATATGCAATTCTCCGATATAATTAGATCGGTAATGTTTAATTTTCACTGTTTTTCTCTGGAAGGAAAAGGCTGGTTTATCAACAAAATTCTTGTTTTATCTTTATTCATATATTTGAAGAAGTAAAGACCTCCTTCTCTTTTATTCCTCCCGACTTATCATTTTCATAACCTAAGATTCCAAAACTAGATACATCACATTATCAAATGATGAACTGTTTGAGGGCTGAAATCCATCTCTCATCATTTATTAAAATCATTTCTAAATATGTCCTGGCTAGTAAAAGGGGATAAATTATTGCAATGCCTCTGAGCTTCAGACGTTTAATACATGGGATATTGGCTTGCCTTACGATGAGTGAGACCATTATGTTCCTGTCGTGTGATCAAGTTGATAGGTAATAGGTTGATGTTGATAGGTAAATTAAAACAAAATTATTGCAATATAATGATACAGCGGGACGAGACAGGTCACCTCCTATAAGAGACTTTACAGATGGCATTATATATAGATATAAACGTCTTCCAGGTGCTGACAGATGTTTGTATCAGCATTCGAGTCTCCCAGGGCCTAATATCGGAAAGTAGCTAGAGGCCTATTGAGTGTCCTCCTACTTGGAGCCAGGGTAGTTAAAAGGGAATTGCTTCAGGGCTTTCTGTCGGCCATAGAGACTTACAAAGATCTCTGGGGCTGCAAATCAATACAGACCGACTCCAGATGACCGGAGTATTTAGGCATACTGACACACTCAATGACACCTGGCCATTGTGACAATGTAACGTAGGTTTAAATCAAACCTCTAGAGGTAGAGGAAACATCTCTTTCTGTTGATGTATGGAATATAATATCGTAGGTGGGAGGTGATCGGCGATGTAAGAAATTAGTAATCTACATAGGTGGGCTGCCAAATATATGGTTGAAAATACATTTGTAATTGCTATTCGTAGGGCCTATTTTGTTTTGTTTTGTTACATCAGTTCTATTTTGAAGACTAAATAATTATGTGGATTTCATTATAGCAATTCCCAGTTTCCAGACTTGATGAAGTAATGTCTTTCAAACAACCAATAAAAGGTTTTTTATTGGTCGTAAGGCGCAATTCAACTAAAAATCCCAGATTTGCCACCATATCGTAGAATAGACTGATCCAAATCAGTTTGTAGAAGTTTCAAATGAACACTTTGATGACTGTTCTCAAGTAAAAATTGGCAAACTTATTGTTTTCAAGTAAAGATTGGCAAACTTTACATTATACATTGGACATATTTTCATTAACCCCATCTAACTTCATGATACTCATTGTAAGTCCGGCGTGCTTAGAACGTAAATATTTACAAGTAAAAATGAAAACGATTACCATCTAAATACTTTAGCAGTCTTTTTATTATTCAGATGGCATATATCTCGATAAATTATGCCTTGCTACGATGAATCTTCGAAGTATTCAAACAAAATGTGTGGAGAAATAAAAAGAAATATACCGCAATATTGTATCACCTCATGATTGGTGTTAATTATGAATAATTTGCGCATGCCAACATGTTTATCAATGTGATTCTTTCTATCATAGTGTATCTTTAGAATGCCATCTATAGATTAATACTCGATCATAATGTTACAAATGACACAACACCCTGCACCCTATAATCGGCAGTGATTTTTTAAAATAGACTAGGCCTACAGTTCAGGATATCATAGCTTATGAAATATTCCAGTGCCAAAATTTCGTTTATCATCATTTCTCCCAATCTTATGCAAAGCGCTTAGAATTACTTAAAACTTATATTGCAAATCGTAGTTATATTCTCCGCTATTAAGGGTTTCTAAAGGGTCAGAAGCCACGCAGAGATGTGAAACCATCTATGTGAAAACAGTAAAAGGCTCATCCATGAATATATCTAGCGAAGCCCCCTGGGGGACGGGTGCCACCCCGTTGCCTTTCATACTCTCCTGACCTCCGTTTAATTTAGCGTAAATTAATTTATATCGATCATCATTGAAACTATTATAGTGATACAAATAATATGGAATTTGAAATTTACCACCTTTTTTCTTCAGTCTAGGAAAACAGCATGTCCGTTCTCCCAACTGCATCGAGTACAGTGCTGCCAACTAGAGTCAGTTGCCAAACGCGTCATTGTTTCTCAGTGTCCCTTCGCGTCATTGTTTCTCAGTGTCCCTTCGCCTCACGAACCTCAAAATATTATTATAAATAAGGGTCTCCTGTGACTATGAGGGTGAAATCGCCAGAAAGTGCACAATTTGTCTTCACCAATCCCCTCAAATAACCCAAATTTAAGACAAAAATTCAGTTCAACATAACCAAACAGATTATGTCTCGTCCATTCACGTTAGTGTTCCAAGACTCTGTGAGATCACGTCTGTAAGCCGCGGCTATCACGATTCAACAGGTTGGGTAAGTATTTACCTTTTTTCTTTGGAAAATTTGGGTTTTCGTCCTTATTTTTCCATTTGGGGCGTGGATGATCAGTTGAGATCATTCCGACCCCTCTTTTACCGCAACAGTTACCTTATGGGTCGAGTTATAACTGTTTGATTTATTTATCTCGCTTCAGAATTCATGCCGGGCAGGAAGACCCGCAATAGTCAGGCTTCGCTTGAAGTTCAAGAGAATCTGTACGCGAAAATTCTTCCGGGTAGGAAAAGAGCTCCTTCCACGAAGATTAAGAAATTGGCATCTAAAATGGGGGATGACCAACAGAATGGTGTGAAACCTAAGGAGAAAATTGCCGAGGCTACGGCGAATGACAAGATGGCGGAGCCAACCGACACGACGTTGCAACGTCAGGGCCCGTTGGCGGGAGCCGGACGTGGCGCGGCTCGCGATGTCTCAAACAACCTGCTACAGTCAGTGAATGCGATGCAGATGCAGCTGCAACAAATGCAACAAAGTCAGAACTTTAATTTTCAAAACCAGAATTTTGGTCAGAATGGGGGTTTTGGCCCGAGGATGCCTTTCCCTAATCAGTTTGGATCGCAGTGGGGTTACCAACCACGTGACTTCTGCACTCAGAGTTGGAGAGAGCCCGAAGGGGCAGGCGAGGAGCCCGTTCGGAAGCGCACGAGGCAAGCGTTTCACGATTTGTCAGAAATTGACGAGGAAGAAGAGGGCTATTATGATGATGCAGAGTACGATGATTCAGATTTCTGTGAGAAGGATAATACCAAATCTTTGTTGGATTTAGGTAGACAATTAGCTGGACCTTCCGGTCCCGGCACGGTACTCCCGGGCGATAATGGGGGAGTTTCGTCAGCACTGGAAAAGGAGACCAGGCGTCAACTCGAGGAGAAGGAAGACGAGAAGGTGGGTCCTCCAGTTTCGGAGACTTGCCTCCTCATGCTTGAGCAATACATCCCTAACCCTTGCAGGGCCAAAGTGGAGGAAATTTTGGCTGAGTTTCCCCGTCCGGGAAAATGCGGAAAAGTTGAGAGTTCCGAGGATTGATGATTCGGTGTTTGGTGTAATCTCGCAGATCTCCAAAGACAGGGACAAGAGGTTCAAATATATGCAGAAGGCCATTCACGCCCTCATCGCCATGAATGCTAAGCTGTACGCCGAGTTATCTAAACATCCTGAGTTGTTGGAAACTGGTCTGGAGACCCAAAAGGCCATAAGAGTGCTGGGATTCCTGTCTCATGAGACAAATTCCAGGCGGAAGGAATCACTCAAGTTCAATATTGATAAGAAGTATGTGAACATCTTCTCTCACAAGACCCCTTCCACACCAGAGTGGTTGATGGGTGGAAACCTGAAGGATATGCTGGATGATAGTGATACAGCGTTCAAAGTCAAGAGGAGACTGGAACGCGGGGCATCAGCAGAATCAGCTATGGCAACAGCACATGTTCCAAATGCAACAACAACAACCCTTCGGTTTCCCCAGTAATCAACAGTGGCAACAGCCACAGGGCCAGCAACAACAACAACAACAAGCGTTCAAACCTAGGGCCGCGAGTACCCAGAGCTATCAACCCCGCCAACAGCAGAATTTTCAGCGGGGGGCGGGGGCGCCAAGAAGTAAATCTGGTAAGTCCCCCTATGTTTTGTCTTAAACCTTTTAGAGCTGGGAATGTTGCTTTTTACTTGCATGAATGGATGTCAATTACTTCTGACCCGTGGGTATTAGACTTGGTACAGGGGGCTAGCATCCCTTTTGACATTATTCCTTGGCAATCCACTCCTCCCCCTCCGTTTAATTCGTTGGGGAACAGCATTAAAGTTCTGGGAGAAGAAATAGCGAAGTTAGAGTTAAAAGGAGTGATTGAGAGAACCGAAGAATCTTTAGATCAATTCTTGTCGAATGTCTTCCTACGTCCAAAACCGAACAACAAGTTCAGGCTCATCATTGACCTTTCGGAGTTAAACGTCCTAGTTCATTACGAACATTTCAAAATGTTTAGCTTACAAGCAGCAATCGATTTAATGGTTCCGGGAGCTTTCTTAGCTAGCATAGATTTGAGCGATGCGTATTTTACAGTAGTGGTGAGACAAGAATTTAGAAAATTCTTACGCTTTAGATGGGGCGGAGTGACTTTTCAATTTACGTGTTTACCTATGGGTCTGGCCTGTGCGCCGAGGTTTTTTACCAAACTTCTCCACCCGGTGTTCTCTGTACTGAGACAAGAAGGAGCAAATTGTTTCCCCTACATCGATGATTCGATAACTATGGAACTGTCGTTTGAACAGTGTAGGATTTCTACTCTGAAGCTAGCCAACTTACTTGACAAACTGGGATTCTTTATTCAGCCAGAAAAATCGGTTTTTACCCCTTCCACCAAGTTAGTGTTTTGGGGTTTCTGGTTAGACACAATAGCCATGACAGTTACCCTGACAGATGAGAAAAGACAGAAAATGATCAAAGCTTGTAATGACATCATCATCAAAGAATGTGTTTCAATCAAAGAGATAGCGGGAGTCATAGGACTCATGATAGCTTACTCTGTAGTGGCGGACTATGGAGGGAACCATATAAAGGAGTTAGAATGTGACAAAATCGATGCTCTCAGAAGAGAAAGAGGGAACTTTTCAGCACTTATGACCCCGTCCAAATCAGGTTGGGAAAATATTTTCTGGTGGGTGAACAATGTAAACTCTACTTATAGGCTAGTAAGGGATATCGACCCGGACCTGACTCTTTTTACTGACGCCTCAAATTTGGGGTGGGGCGCGGTGTTGAACGATCAGAAAGCTAATGGAAGATGGGGTGAGGAAGAGTTTCAGTGGCATATCAATGTGAAAGAACTAGCAGCAGTGTGGTTGGGTCTTCTCAGTTTATGCAAAGTACAGAATTCGTGTATCAGAGTCATGTCGGACAATACGGTGACTGTTACCTATATCAACAAGTTAGGCGGAGTGAAGTCTAGACCCTGTCAAAGTGTCGCGAAAGAAATTTGGAATTGGGCTGAGAAACATTCGAATTGGTTGGTAGCTGGTGGGTAGCTGATGGTAGTTGGTAGTTGAGGAACTTCTCAGACAATATAGAATGGGAGCTAAGTAAGGAAATCTTCGATCAAATTTGTGCAGAGTGGGGTGTGACGTCTTTCGACATGTTCGCTTCACGAGTAAATAACAAAACTGACAGATATTGTAGTTGGGGCCCAGACCCGGGAGCCGAAATGGTTGACGCATTTACCTTTGCTTGGAATGCTAATGAATTCTTCTATATTTTTCCACCTTTTAGTTTGGTAGCCAGGGCCTGGCAGAAAATCAAGAGGGAGAACGTGAGAGCTATTCTCGTAGCCCCCAAGTGGCCAGGCCAGAGCTGGTTTGCTCTATTCATCAATATAACATCAACAGCAAAGCAGGTGCTATACATCGAAGGAAAGGAGGGGAATCTCTGTCACAGGGACCAAGAAAAGAACTCAGATCATCTTACGCGGATCCCCCTAATAGCCTGCCTCTATTAACCCGTAACCTTTTGAAGGAAGGCTACTCTTTGGAAACTGCCCATCTGATCCAACTAGGTAGGAGGCCTAACACCAGGAAGGCTTATGATATTTACATTCGTAGGTGGATGGAATACTGCGTTTCAAATGACTTTGATATGTACAATCCGTCAATGAGAAATTATACTGATTTTTTGAGAATTCTGAGCGAAACGGGAATCGCTCATGGCACGTTGGGCATAGCTCGTTCAGCGATTGCTTCAGTAGCCCCTACCACCAAAGGGCTCACTATTGGTGAAGAACGGAATGTTGGACTTTTGGTCCGTGCTGTTTACTACAAGAATCCTCCCAAACCTCGTTATGATTCTATGTGGGATGTTAATCTGGTCCTTGACCTATTTAGAAGTTGGGGTGGCAATGCTAAACTTTCTCTTATGCACCTTTCGTTTAAAATTACTGTTATCTTCTTGCTCACCCCCGCACAGAGGGGTCAAACTGTTTGGAGACTTCCAGTTTCCGGAATTGAAATTCGTTCTGACTGTTTAAGAATTTATATGAAACATTTACTGAAACATAACCGGGTTGGTGACCCTTTGGATATTATAAATTTACCACGTTTCAATGAAGATTTATTAGTTTGCCCTGTGGCTTGCATGGAAGAGTATTTAGATCGCACTGAGGGGATCAGGGATGGTCAAGATCAGCTGCTACTGAGCTACATCTGGCCACACAAAGAAGTTTCTAGATCCACGGTGTCCAACTGGACGAAAAAGACGCTGGAACTGGCAGGTATTAGTACGGAAAAGTACAAAGGGCACAGCACGAGAGGCGGCGTCACATCCAAGGCTCTGGCACTAGGGCTAAACATGAACATTTTAATCAAGCAGGCGTCTTGGCGGAACTCACGTACGTTCGCCAAATATTATCTCAAAAAGATTGATGATCCGAAGAAGTCGGTGACACATACCATCTTGAAAGATAGGCGTACGAAGAAAAAGAAAGTCAGAGAGAAGAAGAAGTGAGGTATGTTAATACCGTGTTCTTTATGAAGTTTTGCTTAAAGTTGAGTTGAGTTTGGCTCAATGTTGAATTTAAGTTAAGTAGTTCGGGAGTAAAATTATGTCTCGAGTCTATATTATTATTATCATATTTGGGGGAAATTCTTTCCCCTAAGTCCTTTGTTTACAAAGGCAACCTGTGGAAATAACTCTGGAGAAGTTTACATTCATACAGAGGGTTTCCTGTACTTCGGGTTTCCTAGTGAAGCTACGAAGTCTCACAGAGTCTTGGAACACTAACGTGAATGGACGAGACATAATTTTACAGTTAACTGATACTTACTTGTAAGTTGAGGTTTAAAGCTGGAATTATGTCGAGGACATTCACGGTCTGTTCAGACTATGTGCCCTCCCTCCGGCCCCTCTGCCTATTCGGCAGAGCTGGGTTATGGGGAAGTGGCAGTTAACTTGTTTAAGTTTCTAAATAAGGTTGTCATATCTTGTTATGTCTCGTCCATATTCTGGATGGGATTTGTTGTTATTTTCACTAGGAAACCCTCGTTGTTTTAACTTTAAAACCTGACGTGTGAGCTGCGCATGCGTGATCTCACATAGTCTGAACACACTGTGAATGTCCTCGACATAATTCCAGCTTTAAACCTCAACTTACAAGTAAGTATCAGTTAACTGTAAAATAGTTTAAATCAAGGCAATATCAAATATGCATATACCTCCCTGGATATACCTAGTATAAATCATTTTACATATTTCATATTTCTCCATTGTATATTATGTAACGCTCCAGCCTTATCTCTATTATTGTATAATTCATAATTATTACGTCACAAAAAGTTTATCAATTTAATAACTCTTCGGCAGAGCGAATTAGTAATTAATGGGGGATAATTATGCGTTGTGTCATAACCCTAAATTTCAGTTTCCTTAGCTAGCTCCTACCGGTCTGGAGGCTAGCTCATTACTGATTTATACTGTATTTCCATTGGTCGCGCCGCACCTGCCAATTACCATGAAGGGATTACCTCATGGTAATCGATTCAGGTATTTAACAGGTGCCTCGCACACAGGTCAACACTTTACTTGCCATTAACTATTACATCTGGTATACACCATCTTTACACGGCAATAAACCATCGTTCATATTCTACCACTTCTTCACTCCTTTACGTTACATCCATTGTAATACTTTATCTTATAGGCTCAGTGTTAAGCATGACTCATGGGGGGGGGGGGGGGGGGAAGGGAGGGAGGTGGTCCATGATAGACGTAGACATCAAATGGGGGGGGGGGGGGGGAAATCACCAGTGAAAATTTCAACAAGGTTTGGAAAATCCCTTAATCTCTAATATCAGATAAAAAAAGAAGTCGCCACTAGAATTGCATCAAACATAGTAGCACTCGCTTTTAAACTAAGAAGCAAAGGATTCAAATTGAACCATATTTGTTAATAAATTCATTTATTCAAAGCAATTTTAAAACAACTTCCACAACATCATGCATCAGATATGGTATCAATGATCAAATCATTCTCAAGATTTTATAGACATAACATCCAAGATACACGACCAATCGTGTAATGAGTGATACAGAAAAGTAAGTATATATGTAATAATGAATCATACATGAAGATGTCTGAAACTCAAGTGCATTCGAATACCTCAACCGATTAAAGAAAGAAGGTCTGGGGAGCTGCGCGATGGCTCCACTGAGAAATCCTAGCACCACAAGAGTCCTTTTCTTCACCACGAATTTCTTTCAATGAGACGGCGATAAGTCATGAAAATCAAATGGAAACGTAGTGGACGGCTGTTTGAACAGCTTCAATAAATTATTTGCTTCCATTGTTCTCCAGGTCACCACTTTCTATTTCATCGAGCGACTTCCTAAAGAAACAAAGAAATGTAAATTCACGTCAGAGGGGAAAAAGTCAAAAATGAAATCTGAAATACTTCATACAATGAATGATATATAGCTATTTATACCACGATCGGGGGTTGTACACGCTGCAAATGAGTGGATACCTGCTATTGTGTTTTGTTGAATGGATCCACGCGTGAAGATATGAACCTTTTTTAGCCTAAATCTAAGAAGCATTCTCATTGGTTGAGGTTAGGCTCGCTCATGACGTCACGCCCATTCGTGACGTCATATGCATATGTTTCGTTGTAGATTGGCCAATCAGTTGTAGGCTTGTCTAGCGCTTTGGCATCAAAAAAACAATATGGCAGGTCATTGGAGAGAAGCGAGGTAAATAAATAGTTTGTTTATTCATTTATTTTACAATATAAGATCGTGGTATAAAAATAGGATGTAACTCGGTTAGTTTCCGACTTACTGTATACGATGCCCACTCGTTATTTTCGCCCAGGGATGTCACTCGAAGCCTATGGCTTCTCGTGACATCCCTGGTCGAAAATAACTCATGGGCACCGTATACAGTAAGTCAGAAACCAACCTCGTTACATCCTATCATAAGATCGAATCAGATATGAGTGTTGCAACGTGTTGCACTCAAAAAGTAACTTTAGTCTTTACATCACCTTACAAGCCTCACATAACTTATGGAATTTACCGAAAATGGATGTTTATATTAATAAATGGTTCACAATTCTGTCGTGTTGACATGCTATTTTGTATTTTTTACCAATCATGAAAACAGACTGTAAAACTTATATTTGGAAGTACTGAGGCTTAATGTTAAAAGTATAATTTCCAACGTTCAGAGGATCCATACTACTAACTAGTGACATATTTTGTATATTTTACCATTTATGAAAACAATTCTAAAACTTATATTTGGAAGTATTGAAGCTTTAATAGTATTAATAGTATAATTTCTGACGTTCAGGAATACAATAGCTAATGTTCCATAGCAGTGACACACTAGAGGTTCGAGAAGCATTGTACACAACATGGTACACCCAACCCAATAATTGTCCTTGATTTTATGTCCAAAACATTGTGAAGGAGTGTTTAAAGCTTAATTATAATTATTTTTTATAGGCTTCAATAATTTCAGACTGGTTCTTCATTAGAAGGTAAGTACGTGATTTATAAGTAGGAAAGAGGACAAGGGTGCGTACTCTTAGATTTTAGGAAAGGACGAGGCCTGCGGCTTAAGAGTACGCACCCAAGATTATCCTCCACTCTCAATTGCCTGTTTACAATTGACCATGATTACTCCAGTACACATTTGTCATCACCTCCAATTATAATGCGCTCGCTATGCAACACCTTACACTCCCTATTTTCATGTGAGTGTTGATGGTAACGCAGGTAGAATGTTCAACTCTATGCACCTCACACACTAGCCATAACAGGTTCGAATCTCTTCTATTCCAAATTCAAAAATATTTTTCTGTTGAGGCAGTTCTATGAATGAGCACCATGACGTCAGAGCAATTCTAACAAAATAATAGTCCGCTCAGAAGAATGCACTGGGAATTCAGATCTGCATTCTTCGAGTATAAGAGTCCACTCAACCCAATGCTGGGGAATAGGGGCACCACAGCAAGTGGACGGTAAGTACCGAAATACAACATTACATGCGTTGCCTGCCTAATATTGTGGCCCTTTTGACACCAACAATCCTTTCCGAAAAGCCTAAAAAATACTATTTTATGCTCTTTGCTACTACACAGTACTATTTATTTAGCACAAACAAAAAGACAGCACATGAAATAAATCTCAGACGCTTACCTTGCCTCATCGATTTGAATTTGTAGGCGTTCACGGGTGGCTGAGTTTGTGGCTTTCTTCCTCTTTTCCTCGAGATCGGTAATAGTGGTGCGATGCCCAACGATATTATGGAAGACATGGATATGTTTGTCACCAGTGGTGACCAGGTATCGATTGCTTATATCAAATGCCATACAGGTAATAGGAGCTGTAACATAAACACATTATAAATCAGTTTAAATTTATCGTATAAAATGTACTGACTCTATCAATTTCGCATATATCATTATCACCTTCCATCTTTCCATCACATCTCATTAATCCAATAAAGTGTAATGCTCTCTTCTTGCGTCTAATAGAAAATGTCTGTATTATAATGATTGTATATGGTGAATCCAGGGTAGGGAGGACCGGAATCCCAATTCCGATCCAGTTACTCAAGGCTAATGCCAAAGTAGCAACCCTGTTAAAATAAAAAATTATATAAAAAAAAAGATAAATGAACTAGTATGAAATAGAACCAGGCAGGTATACTCCATCAGATACAATGGAGTTAAAGAATGGTAATGATAATATTAAGGGGGGTTCATTCCATTAGCCAGAAGAGATAATGTAATTGCAAGATTTTAAACTTCAACGGTTGTGCACCTGATTTTTTTAAAGGCACATAGGGAAACCATGCATACAATTTCGCCTGCGCACTTCCCGGGTAGTAATGCTATAAGATTATTAAATATGCGCTGAAAAGTCATTACAAACCTGAATGAACATTCTCTATCCTTTCTTCTAGATCTGTTGTAAGACCATTATATATAAATAATGTAGATCCCTGCGCCAGGGCGACAGTCCTCCCATTATACGACAAAGAAACAATGGCCTTCTGACTCCCATCAAACTTTCCTGTATGCAGTAGATATGGGTCCTGACCCTTAGCATACTCGATATTTGTATCCCATATCCTCCATGTGCCGTCCTTGGAAGCGGTAGCCATTCTGAAAATAAATATATCTATGCACTGACTGACCTTCACCAAGGAAAAATTAATATGATGCAGAAAACAGTGGAAACAGAAATTAAAGAAATATGTATACAGTAAAACAGGTTACACTACAAGGTCCATTAAAAGAAGGCCCACTGTGTATACCCATATATGGAGTACTTTGTGATAGAGCTAAGCAGAAGAACGACAGTTTCCCAAAAGCTGTAAAGCCCTTCATTAGTCTCAGAACCATCTTGGACTAGGCAACTCCAAAACCTTGGACAGAGGTGCCTAGGTCTGTAGCAAGGGTGCCTGTGTTAAAAAGTAATATTATCTCTATGTAGAAATATACTAGCACTGACCTGGTTGAATCTCCGGAAAATGCAAAATGATAAATGCCAGCTGAATGTCCTTTGAGCTCAAATGCACGAACAACCTCTTGGAAGTTCCCAGACTTGTCAAAGGCCACTTCCCACACTTTCACATCGGGAGTAAAACCAGATGAGGCGATAAACCTTCCGCATGGTGACACGGCACCATGTGATGTCTTTATTTGGTTGTTTGTAACAGTGGCCAGTAGCTCGCCTATTGAATTATACCAGAGAACGGAGGAAATGGTTAATAGTAAGAGAAAAAAATCTCAGCAAGAACCAACAAGCAAAACGTATGACTGAAGTAGTAATCTAAATCTACTGCCGACTACCGTACTTGCACTTCCTATTAGAGTACACCATCATTAATAACTAACATTTGGGGAAAAAAATGATTTACTGAAAGCAAACATTATAACTTGAATACAACTCTTCTCTTCGTATGTTAGGATTATATATATGTGATAAATGATAAGGATTATGAAGAGGTTGAAAATCAAGGGTAGAAGCCTTTATTGACCTGAAACTACCTGAGTCTATGTTATATATGCTCCATAAAGTTGGGAGATTTTGCGTGTGAAAAATATTTACCCATGGTCTACAACACAACTATTGTCGCCATTAAGATAGAAATTTAAAGGTACACAGTAAACCAGTTTTAAGTTGTGATGTTTCCTGAATTGTTACATTCAAATCCATTCATACCGACTTTTTTTTATCCACATTGGCACACATACAAACGCCATTACCTTTCAAATTCCAAACTTTCAAATCGGTATCCTGAGTACACGTCATAATAAAGCGCCCTGAGCTGGCGATGCCAATATTCAAAATCTCTTGTGTATGGGCCTGTATTAAATACAAATGTATACATAGTAACAGAAAACTAAACGCATTCAATAAAGTTAAGTCTTTAAGTTTTCTTTCGATCATTGAATGGGTTAATGGATTTAAATCGCTGACATACGTTAATTCTTGTTACTACTTCATCAAATAACACAATTATTCCACTTTTAGTGCTGTTGGGTTGAAACTGTGGATGGATAGTTTGAATGGATTACGGTACTGAAATGATGGTCACATTTGTGTTGATTATTGAGTAGAGTTGATTATTGACACGAATAATCAACTCTCAGCACGAGTACTCAACTCTCTAAGGACTTTCCTGGAGACATTTGAGTTGATTATTGAGCCATTTTGTGAGAAAACATTTTGTTTGTAACCTATATGAAGAGTGACACAATCTAAATGACTGAGGTATGGTGAACAGACCAAATGTTCGATTCATAGAAAAGCATATTGTTAAATGAAAAGGATACTAACTCATCAATGTAAGTAAGAAAAAGTTTTGCTGAGAACCATACCTCAGATATATACCTAAAAGAAAGTTTGAAATTATCATTGAACCCTGCAATACACTGGTAACTATCGATAAATACCTACAGGCCATTCAACCTGGATGACCAGCGGACAACTACACCTAGGAATTAAAAACTATTAAAGAATACTGCACCACCAGTAATTACGAACTAATAATGAACACTGAACCTAATAAATTGTGTACTTTTAATGTGTTTTACATTTAATTTGATGTTTTGGCAATCTGGAAGACCTACCATGATTGTGTATGTTATTTTATAGTGTTTTAAAAAGGCGACGCCGAAAAAAGAACCTTAAAGGATAGAGCATTTTTATGTAATTATTTAAACAGTATATTGGCCTTAAATGAAAATTTAAAAAGATATCAATCATACAATAGTTTAGAGGCTGAGGTGAAGGGGTGCTTCTCATGAAGTCCAATCATGAGGAGGGTTCTAGGAGAACTGATTGAAAAGGTATGGAATGGGTTGAGAGTTAAATTCATTAACCCTTTTGACCTGAGGATAATTTGGTGAAATTGGAGAATGGACAAGTGATGCCATTGATGCTCTATCTGGTGTGACATTAGATAACATCAGCAGCAATTGAATTAATCTGAGGTTTCTGGCATTGTAGGCATTTATGATAGAGACAGTGATGAACTAATCGATGTATGTACAGGGCTCATAATGTGAGGGTGCATCGCCAATTGTATAGGCGATCACCCACGATTATTCGCCCTTCCCGTACATTAATCGGAAAATAATATCCAGTTAGTAGAAAACTGAATGAAAGGTAATATCGGAAAACTCTAGACCACCAGTATCATTGAATAAAGTTAAAGCTTATTACTTGAGGAAAGTCGAAAGCAGCTTGTATGTTTCCTGCCGTTCCATCATCTTTCTTTCCCATCTTGAAAATTCTCACAGCATTAGCATTGTGCAACGAGGTGATAAATGCTCTGAAACCAAACATTATTATTAATGGAGGGTTGGCAGGCATATTGAAATTGGTGAACTTTAAAAGATGGGGAAAATCTGCTAAAAACAAAACATGTGAGGATTGGTTTTTTTTCACGGATGTAATGTGATATAACGCAACACAGGCCAGGGTTCACTACATATATCATACCAGTAAACGCTGAGTCAACGTGACGGAGGTCAAAATGCCCCATGCCTTGTGTAGAGAAACTATTTCTTTTCATATCTTTATTCAATGTAGAGGCAAAATCACTTAAAACTGCACTTACTTATTATCAGGACTAAACTTAACTTTCGTAGCATGATCCAGTTCTACATTTCCACGTATATTTCTGTAATGTAACATGAGATTAAGTTTATCCTGTAATTTAAGGAGACTAACCAGTCTTTTCTACATTTTAGAACCGCATTCGACTAGACGAGGGGAACTTGAACATGGAAGTTAAACATTATTTGAGATCTGAATTAAAAACTGCCCCCAGTACTTGTGATTCTCAAGGCAGAAATTAAAAAATGATTAGATAAAATACGGACAGATTAAAATATCATGCGATGCCTTTAACTTTCAATAACTTTAAGAGAAGTTATAATAAAAATACTTCACCAAGACCCTGAATACTCACTTATGTTCTTTCTTATGAAAATCTTTCAGACTCCATAGTAAAACTGTTCTATCTAAAAAATAAAAAATCAATCCAGAGAATTAACCTAACACAAGTAAAATCCATAAATGGTGTTTGGATTTTTTTATTTTTTTTTATTACTATTACGGCCAAACATTTACAATAATAACACAGCTTGGCCATCAGATTTTTAAAACAATGAATGCTTTAACTAAATAGCAACACATTCTAGCTTACTAGTGACACAACAAATAGACGCGATGATTTAGGGATTTAACATTTTTAGCACGGTACACTAAAATTGAGAGCATACAACATGATGTATCCAAAGCAGAAACTCGAACAAGAATTAACTGATTATGATTAGCTAATAATGTCTGATATGTGGATATCTTAATCTATCTTACCATCGGCACAAGAAGCAAGATATTTTCCATTCGTACTGAAGTCAAGATCTAAGACAGATGAACTGTGGCTTTTTAAAGTACATGAAAGCCAGGGATGAGAAAAATTTGCACGCTCTTTTCTTTCATTCGGACGTTTCTTGGTGGTTGTTTTTTTCAGTTGTTTCCCTTGTCCATTTTGATTGTCTCTTGTAGTCGGTTTGGTTTCTATTAAAAGAATTTTAAATAAAAGCACTTACAAAGTGTTCGAAGATAGAAACCCAATTCAAAGAGATTAACAAGCATTTATAAATGCCTCAGATTAAATTAGAATTCAGACTGAAATAAAGGGTTAAAGCGAACTTTAATTAGGACTAGAATAGCAGATTTAGGATGTTATCAGTCTGTCTGAATGAATACCGGTACTGGTCATGATTGAATCCATGATGGAGTAAAGTAGTATTGTCTCACATAATCATTATATTCCTAGTCGACCCCAAAATAAAATGTTCTACTTTTTGTCCCATTATTTCACAATCCATGATTTAAAAGTAACCTTGCTAAAGTTTTTTTTAAGGTTTCCCCCGCCGAAGGCGGTACGAGCGCCGAAGGCGCTCGTACTGGGAAACCTTATATAGGTTCCAGTTTTGGCCGCCTGTTCTTTGGGCGTCTGCGTCGCCCCCTTATAAGGAAAACCCGACTCCGCCTGTTCCCACCTGAATTTCCGACGCACTTGCGTACACATCGCGGTGATTTTGCGCTCCCGCATATTGATAAAAATCGCTATTTCTACTCGAAATAAGTTGCCAAAAACTTGAAATTCAGAAAGAGCATGCTTTTCTACCCCTAAATATGTTTTTATATCAAGGTCAGTTTTTAAAATAAAGCATAGGTGAGCGAAACCTTTCAGTAGGCCTAAGTAAACAAAAAGATCGCCAAAGTAGGCCTACATTATTGAGTCAGGTTGTGAGAAAATGTACAATTCGCCTGCACCATTCCTCTCAGATTTGAGAAAGAAATCAGGTTCAAAATACAGTTTAACATAACCAAGCAGATTCGGTCAATCAATCTTACACCAAATATACTCAGATATAGCATAGCTAGTATTTTTCGTTTTTCCGAATAAATTAGCAAGATTTACCAAATGTGTAGCCGACGATTGTACATTTTCTGACGACCTGACCCTATTGGGTTGTGGCAGGCATATCGCAGGGAAATTACGCTCCCGCGAAGTACTAAAAAACACTATTTCTGTTCGAAATACATTACCAAGATGTTGAAATTCAGAAAGAGCATGCTTTTCTACCCCTACATATTTAATTTTATCAACATCTGTAAGTAAATAAGGAAGATATGAAGGAAACTTTACTGGATATTGATGCTGATGCCGGCGACGACGCAATAATGTAGGCCTACTTTGACCTGGCCGTGCTTCTAATTTGCACGTTAGTAACGCGTCCTTGGCAACGCTTTTTCCCGCGTGGAGTGGGGCGGGAAGGTGGGATCGAAGTGAGGATGTGTGTAGAGTGGGGCTGGGGGTTGCTTAGGACTTTGCCTCTGATAGAATTAAGGGATTCGGGGGAAACCATTGTTTCCTTGGTCACAGCCAAAATTTCTTGTTTAAAAAATGCCAGGTTTGTCTCTATTCAGACATGTCACTTATTTAGTTCCTGATGGTGAAATATTGTAATGGAAGATGAGCAACATAATTAAATATCCTTGCTGCAAAGCTGTATAAGGCATTAAAACTTGGCTGGTAGCAGGGGAACAATCCGTGATGGAGATTACTGAGGGGCGAGCCGGGGGGGGGGGGGGCACAGCCTGCCTAGGCTCGATTACATAAGCCTATGGTGAGACTGAGAGGAACGCTGCTGCTACACAGCACTGTGGTGGAGAAAAAATCCAGGTTGGGGGTATGTAAACAAACAACATGGGGACATGCAGGACTCGGAAATTTACGGCTGAATATATCGGTAATTTACAAAAAGCAAAACGACTCACTAAAAGGCCTAAAGTAGGCTACCGTACAGTAGTATTAATATGATAGGGAGAGAATAATCATGAACGACAGGTTATAATGTTCATTAAAGGGCTCCTAAAGTAAATTTCTAAAGCTTACTTTTCAACACTATATACATTCCAATGCCAATGTGTAATTTTCGTTGTGACCGATATCTGTTTTTACAATTGTCAACACCCATTAAATCAAGTTGACCCATGCCCCTGAAACCGGGCCCCTGCTTGGTGACGTCAGCTCCAGACTCACAGAGTGAAGGAGTGAGTACTCACTGAGTCTCTCACAGTACAACATAAGGTGTGTTGTAATGTTGCATTTCGTTTAGTTGCTCCAATACAAAAGCTAATGGATATACATTGCACCAATTCCCAAATAATGGAAAGGTTAGGAAATTATGGGAACCGATGTAATTTAGTACCGTATTTAGTATTCAATTTGCCCCAGGCAGCCTACCAGCAATAAAAACTATAATATTGATCGTCATTTCTTAGAATCTCCCCCTCTATAGTGACCGTTTTCAAGGCTATTCCAGGCCTTCAATGGCCTGCACAGACCCTGCAGTATGAGCTATTGAATGTCCCCGCCCTCCCCCCTTCACCCTGATTTAATGTGTTTAATTACATTTATGATTATGCATGTATTTATTAATTATGTTTATGTATTACTTGAATATATCGGTAAATGTGTATAATTCCTTAGTATAGAGTAAAAGGGATCTAATGATTTTGGACTTACTTCAAGATTAAAATACTAAAGAAAATTATTATTCAACAGATTTATTATTAAGCAATATTGATGACATATGGGGAGTCTGAAATATTATAAAGATATTCATCTAGAACATATTTTGGTCCTAAGTTTCCCCCAAAATCGTAGTTTGGGTCATACAGATTGTAGCATTGTATCTTGACACTGAAATGGTAGTTTACTACAATTTCTAATAAGTTCACACTTATCGAATCCGTTTAATAAACTTGATTTAGTAAAGGATTATGGTTTGATAACCATCCTAGACCAATGGACATAAAATAATTTTTGCCATGCAAATAGGAACTTTTGGACATGGTTGAGGGTCGTAGATGGAAAGGACAACAATATTTGGAAAAAATTTAATTTTGTGTCTTATTTATGTGAAACAAAAGGCATAGTTATTAGTTAGTTCCAAATGCTATACGTGTATGGTTGAAATGGTTAGTTCCAAACGCTCATTTCGGCTCCTTATGGTGAGGTGAGTATTGAGGATATAAGTAAAATCACAGGTTTCCTATGAAGTCTGATGTCTTGGCTTGTCAGAAAAGTATCTCTATTATTTCTCCAAGCATTATAGTAGAGTCAATATACGGTTTAACCCCAACAAAATTGCAACAAAAGGTTTTATGGTTGTTTCTAGTACATCAAGGTCTGCTGAACAACATATCGACAAAGTTCGACAAAATTCGACCACGGGAAAGTACAAAAAATGCAAAAACAAAAATGGTGACTGCAATCAATTTTAGATACCATAATTGAGGGTTAAATCTACTTAGAATGTCATATCTCAGCTCCTATTAGGGCTATATCCATGTATGATGTCAGTTTTTCTAGGTTTTGAGGCACAAGGAATCCATTTTTGAAATAATTTTTGTATTTCAAGGTCATTTTCAAGGTCAAAATCCAATATGGCCGCTGCGGGGAGACAAGAAGCCCATATTGCAGCTCCTATTAGCACAAGAACTATGTATGATACCAATTTTTCTAGGTTTTAATCTGCCAGGATTCCATTTCTGAAGGTATTTTTCTGTTTCAAAGTCATTTTCAAGTTCAAAATTCAATATGGCGACAACACGGATACAAAAATATCATATCTCAGCTCTGATTAGCACTAGATCCATATACACTACAATAGTGAGGCAGATATGTAGAACAATTGTGCATTTTGTCATAAAAGCATGAAACTTGGTAGAGTTGTAGATTAGGGTCCCAGGATTAATTTTAGATATGACGCCATATTGAATAAATATTATTACAGCCGTGGCAGCTATTTTTTAAAATGGCCACCACCAAATAAGGGGCAATAGTCTGGCAATGGGGAAACCTAACTAAAAAATCCAGAAAAGTCTTTCTCTCTCTTGATTTATTATCTATTGGGTCCCTAAATAACATTACTGTGCAGCCTGAAGTTCCTGGCATTGAACAACACTGCTGAACCCTGTAAATCTACAAATAGACATATCTCTGCTTCTAATGGGACTAGAATCATGTCCTACATGTCTAAATATATGTTTATTTAGTCTAGGAATTCGATGAAGACATTCAATAATTTCTACTAAAAATTCCATTTTGTTATGAAATAATTCAAGATGGCCGCACCACTGAGCCCTGCAAATCTTTATACCAGCATATCTCAGTGCCTAACAGAGCTAGAAATACATTCCAGATGTCTACTTATATATGTTTCTGACGCCTAGAAATTAGATGGAGCTATTAGATAAGTCATTGGACTGACATTTCCCAGAGAATTAGTCTCCTGATGTCAAATGATATATCATTTGTATCAGGTTACTTTTTACCATTTCTCTTTCTGGTTATCTACATCACAGTCGCTATCACTGCCTTCACATAATGCAATGCATTTCAGTCCACTCTTCTTGCATTTACAATGTCCTCTACATCCAGGGTTTTAAAAAAACCTACCAACTTACTTGCTCATTGGACAAGTGGCAGCCAAGATTTACTTGCCCAACATCATTTGTCACTTGCCCAAATTTATTTGCAGAATTATAAATGAAATCACACTGATATGCATGTATCTTGTTTTATTGAAAGTATACATCACAACATGGGTTTGAAATCGGCACCGTAGAGATTTTCACTTGCCCGATCGGGCAACTAACATTAAATTTTACTTGCCCAGAGACATTTTTTAGTTGCCCCGGGCAACTAAACATTTTTTTCAAGCCCTGACATCCCTTTTTGCATCCACAGGGTACAAGCTCCCTTGATGAAGTGGTAGCCTCAGGCAAAGTTGTCCAAAATGGCTTCCAGTCACTAGGGTCTTTCCATCCCCAGTCTCCTGGAGATGGTAAATCAGAAAATGTCAAGAGCTTTGCCCCAGCAGTGTCCTCCTTGGTACACAGCCCTCTTGATATGCTGCAACAATGCTGCCTGAGTTGGAGGGATGGCTTCCATAGAACAGCCTTTCTTGGCAAACAACTCTTGCCTAGCTTCACTGATGTCCTTCTTGCAACTTGTATGGTCATAGAGCGTGATTAGAGATTATGAACTGCTCCAGCACAGACACTTGAGCATCCGATATATGAGATGGTCCAGTTGACAAAGCAAGAAATGTTGAGGTCACCTCATCATATGCCTTCCATGTCTCCCATCCTGTCTTTTTTCCCCTTGTGCTGAAGAACAATACTGTATCACAGCCAGTTAAACACAACACAAGCTTTGGGTTGTGAGATATTTATTTATCTCCTAGAGTAAACAATCCATGAACAATAGTACATAACAAATCAACAATACAGAACAGGGGTAATTCAAAGAGATGTCATTATTGATAATCACTGTCTGCAATTCTGATGACGATAGTCAGTCAACTGTCACAGTTTCTATGCAGAAGAGTATAGCACTGAGTTCTCCCTCTGCACTCTCGGGCCACAGCTGTTAACCAATCATTAAACACAACATAAGCTTGGGGTTGTGAGATATATGGAGTCTGCCACTTTCTGCCTTTGTTCCAACCCTGGAGTTATGTAACGTTGATAACAATTCGATTTCCTTGAACCCACTATCTTACACATGTCTGCCAAAGCCCCAGAAGAGTGCATCCATGTGCAGCCCCCTCTTCTGAAAGAATGGGTGCCGATGGACCTCGGATCCACCTCAGATCCAACTAGACAACAGCTCCTGATGGACTTGAGGAATGCCTCTGGTGTAACAGCCACCCACCTGCCTCCCTCGCAATACATAAAGGCTGGGTCCTTATCAGAGCCTTTGCTTTTTCTCAAAGCATTGTACACTGCCGTAGTGGGGCAACACTGCTATTTGGCCTTTTCTGCCATACTGGTTGGTTTTTGACCAGCCTATCCTTATTGGGACACCCATAGGCGATACCTCTACATCCTCCCTGGAGAGGTGTTTGGTGTACTCGTATCTACCCCATGAAGGGGGCATTACATTGGACCTCCTGAGTACACCAAAGAAAGTGCTACTGCCCATATAGCCCTGTCCTTTTGGACACCTAAGTCCAATTTTTTGTTGATAGCTCTTAAGACATCGGGGGTGATCGCATCCTTGCATAGATTAGCGTTGCCCTTGATTCTATGGACAGCCCAAAAGGTCTGCCACACATTATAATCATCCAACAGTGGATTTGGCATCCCTGCTTCCTTATGCATAACCCTAATTATTTTCATATAAAGTTTAACTGATGAGTGAGTTAGCCTGCATGCTAGCCAGGCAATGAATTGACATATTGTTGCGGAGAATACTGGGATTGGCTGTATGTCAATCAGTTCACAGAACTTTTTAAAGGTCCTCCTGTGGGTGGCGTATGCTTTCTTCGTATTTACTGCCCAAGCCTGATCTTTATATCTTTTTATCTCGGGATTAGCAGGCAATGTACAGGTGTGAGGAGAGGGAACAATCATTCTTAAGGGAAGAAACTTGCAAATAGTCTTTGATTCCTCTCTGGTATGTAGTCTACTGAACAAAGCCATGGGCTCCATGATAGGAATTTGTTGTTCTACGAATCTATCTACAAATCTGGTATGTGCTTGGAGCCCAGGATATGCTCTTTCAGATGGTACCATTCACTGATTGATAGGATTATATACGATGCACAGACCAGACACCAAAAATCCATTATTTCAGCTAAGTTTCAGGGTTTTTTGCATGATTTATGTTAATTTCGGAGGTAATTTCCTGGAGAGAGCCAGTTTTTTTAACAAAAATTTATTGTGCAACATGTCCCTTTACAATTTCTGGTCATATATTTGTAAGTTTGTCATTATATTGCCTCTGAGATAAAAGTAAGTGAAAAAAAGAAACACAAAGTTCATTGTGTGATATTGTGTGTTTTGAGATATGGCACTTTCCTTGTCCAGCACATTATTGACCTTAGAAATGACCTTGGAAATGACCTTGAAATAGAACAATTATTCAGAAATGGTGGTCTCACATTAAGAACTAAAAAAGGGGTGGTATTATATATGGTACTATAACTTCAGTGATATATGTATGGGCTAAAAGCAGCTGAGAAAACATTTTTAATTCCGAGTTGCTGCCATTTTGGATTTCGAGCTTGATAATGACCTTAAAACAGAAAAGGTATTGCAGAAACAGATTCTACACACCTTAAAACATAGAAAAAATGGTATCATACATGTGTATAGTACCATTTGCAGCTGAGATATGACATTTTTTGTTGATTATACCCTGATTCATGGTGTTATATTATTGAATATAATGTAAGGGAAAAGCAAGTGAACACGGCGGCTTGTTGATGTTAACTAGTTTATTTAGTCATAGAGCGTGGGCGCGTCCCACGCGACCTAGCGCGCATGCGCTGGTTGGCAATCTCCAATAGTAGGGGGGATACTACCCAAGATGCTAAGAAGGGGGAGTATACTACCCATATAGGTTTTAATTACACAAGCGTACCTATATATAGCATAGTCCCCTCCCCTCTTTTCAAATCAAACAATCTTTTGATTTCCTTAACTAATCATCCATATAATATAAAGCTAGAGCGATTTCTAGGAAAGGAGGTAGAAAAGAAATGGTAGAAAGAAGGTATTCTTTGTCCAGAATGTTCTCGGAATTTGTTGTTTTACAAACCACTTTACTCATCTTTAGAGGTCTCTCCTCCATTTCTGGATGTCGTCGTATGTGGTTTGTGAAGGTATCTGGGGTGGAAATGTGATTTTGAAGCCTTTTTTAAATCGGGATAACCACACTCTATTTATAGCCTGGGAAAGCCCCTGTGAGATACTACGTCATTTCCCACAACCTACGTCCAGGGGGACCTAAATACATGGGTCATATTTTCAGAAAATGCACAGTTGGCAGCTGTCCACATTTGATAAACTCTGCTCAATTAGGCTGCAATTTGACCAATATACTAGGTAAATTTGAGAAGATTGGTGGATCTGGATAACTAAGCTGGATATTCATATGGATGATCCAGATTATTATGAAATTATATTTTGGTTTGCTACTATGAATACTCTAAATAAATAAATTGTAATGTGTTTCAGGAAAATGAGTCACAAGTCGCAAAATTGATTCTATTAGATTCTATTACACTACTATTGGAGGGTTATGCAAAGTCACCCTCTATGCTGCCCCCTCCCCCCCACAAACCTACTCCACCACCCCCTACTCAACCCCCCCCCCCCCCCCCCAGCAAAAAAAAAATAGTTTGCCCCCCAATATTTTATCTGTTCCACCGCAGGGGAGGGAAAGACAGGGGGGGGAGAATGTAGGGGAAGGGAGAAAAACTGGGGAGGGGGAGCATGAGGAAGAGGGGAGGGAGAGTGGGGGAAATCGGAGATAGGGTTGGGAGAGAAAAACCGGTATGAAAGACAAACAAGAGCAGGAGGGAAAGGAGGGAGAGGGGGAAGTATGGGGAGAGAGGGTGACCGGCCTACATGCAGAAGCGTGGGAGAGTAAAGAAGAGGGTGTTGGAATAGGAGAGGGGGAGGGAAACAAACCTACTCCACCACCCCCTACTCAACCACTCCCTACTCAACCCCCCCCCCCCCCCCCCAGCAAAAAAAAAATAGTTTGCCCCCCAATATTTTATCTGTTCCACCGCAGGGGAGGGAAAGACGGGGGGGGGAGAGGATGTAGGGGAAGGGAGAAAAAGTGGAGAGGGGAAGCATGAGGAAGAGGGGAGGGAGAGTGGGGGAAATCGGAGATAGGGTTGGGAGAGAAAAACCGGTATGAAAGACAAACAAGAGCGGGAGGGAAAGGAGGGAGAGGGGGAAGTATGGGGAGAGAGGGTGACCGGCCTACATGCAGAAGCGTGGGAGAGTAAAGAAGAGGGTGTTGGAATAGGAGAGGGGGAGGGAAAGAAAAGGGGGGCAAGAGAGGAGGGAAAGGATGTAGGGGAAGGGAGAGAGTGGAGGGAGAGAAAGCATGGTGGAGGAGCATGAGGAAGAGGGGTGGGAGAGTGGGGTGGGGTATCGAAGATGGGGTTGGGAGAGAAAAACAGGTATGAAAGTCTGAGAAGAGGGGGAGGGAAAAGAGGGAGAGGGGGAAGTGTGGGGAGAGAGTTTGACCGTCCGGAGGACGGGTACTTTGCTAGTACAATATATAGTAGCAAAACTAATCTAAATACCGATAATCCTACTACAATTCGTTTGCGTTTACAAATATAGCGCCTCATAAACAGGCTCGGAATTTTGCTCCTCTCGCGGAGAATAGAAAATAATATATCGATATGCTTAGCAGAGCTAAATCTTTCGTCGATTCGACGCGCTCTGGTTCGGCGAAAGACATTTCAAGCCTGTACTGGCGATAGCTTACTACATATCTCTAAAATCTTCTAATATACCTTAAATACTTTTAGACGCTCAAAATGGTCGCCATCTTATCCTTACATCTTCTCATTTTTTGATGTTTGGATATTTCTCTTACATAATCCACACAATCTCTCCTTTTTTATTTTTTCAGACATGAATAAAAGTAAAAGTGACGGCAAAAATAAAACAACTCACAAATAAATGACATAAAAATGCAAGCTTTGAGCGATTAAAAGCCTCGACATTTAATACTACTAAACTAAAAGTCGAAGAAATAGCTAGGTTTACGAAAATACCGTTGTAATCGGGAATAAACGCTTGGTGGCGCCACTATGCTTCCGCAAAAATCACACCTTTCGCTATCATGAATGCCGTATTTCTTAGCTCGCTAGGTAATAACTAATACCTTAAGAAAATCCAAAAAAATTTCTAGGCGACTAAATACAAACAATAAATCACTTTTATCCGAGTCTAACAGCGCAGATCAAACCTCTTCTTTTTTAAACTGCTGTCGTGCTCGTGTTAGGTTCTGGTGATCATCCCTGGCGACCAGATACGCCCTCTGTCGTAAAAACTGAGCAAAAGCATAATACTAGGAATAAACGCCAGATGGCGCCACTCTGCTTCCGCAATTGATGCTTTCGCAAAACACGTAAGTATGACAACTAGAAAATAGTAAATAATGAAACAACTCTCTCTTTTAAATAGAAATTTGTACCCCTCGATAATAGTCATCGATAAAATACGAATATAAAACATGGTTAAAGTTACTTCTACTGCTAAAAATGCTTGGAAAACACAACAATCGTCCGACACTCTCTCGCAGTTCCGCCATTTTGGATCCCGAGTGGATTCCCGCCTTGCTATAATTAATAATGTTCTAATCTTTGATTTTTTCCTCCTGGTGTCGACGTGGAGCTATGCGACCTAGCCTTTAGTCGCTGAAGTCGGGTAATCCAGGGGCGCACGCAATTACTTCCTCCTCTGAGTCTGACAGTCTGTTGTAAGTAGAGGAACATAATTCACATGCATCAAAGATAGGTACGATTCTTCTTCACACATATCCATAAATAATTAAAGACAAGGAAAATCCCTATAAAAATGTCAGCAATTGTTTTCCAAAGCAAAAATCATTCTATTAATTCATAAGAATTCTGAGTAACTGGGCGTAACCCAACACCACGCTTACCAACATAGAAACCAAGGCTAAATTTGTTAGTAATAAATATTAGTGGCGTGTTTTACCTACCCTTCGTTTTTTCTTAGCTGTTGTGGGCTCTTTCGGTTCCACTTCAACTGAACTCTTTCTCCGTTGGGGTAGATAAGTACCAGGAGAATTGATACACATGGGTTGTTCACTAAACCTTCTAAAATGTTCGATTGTTTTCTAGATAGCTTAACCTCTTCTTTCAATTTATACTTTTTAGGGAGCCCCCAGCACTTGAACGTGAGCCTTCCTGCCCAAGTCATCTTTAACAGATTAGGCCTGCACCACCTAGACTCGATGGATGTCTGCAGAAGCATAGGGGCGATGGTGTCAGAAATAGCGTTGATTTCCTCAGCGACTTGCTGTATATTTACAGTGCATGCCTCATCTAACCACTGGAATTTGAGGCTGACCCAGGCGCAGTATTCGCAGCCTACTGAGGTCGAGCAGCAATTATTACAAATACAACATTTCATGCACTTATCCCTTAGGCAGCCACAATGTTTCCAAATTAACTTTATGATGAATATGGCCACAATGCAAGCTAAGATGATTGTTGCCCAGTCCGTATGATCCATCTCCTCGATCTTGAATCGTGGGAGCTTGTCAAAGGTCGGGATGGTAGGGGCTTTCCTGAGGTATTTGCCGATACGGTACGGCTTCAGGCTTAGGCGCGATATGTTGAGGCCATTTGTCGCCGGTGCAATGCACAGGAAGCCTATGTACCTGTTCAATTTGTACACAAGAATTATCACCATTGCCAAAGATATACTAGACAATATTAACGAAATCCAAGTGATTGGTGAAACTTTTCCTAAATCTTTGAAAGTGAGATGCAGTTTGTTCCACTGCGACAGATGTAAGGTGTCGTTTTTTAACATTTCCTTCGCCATTTCTACTACATTTAAACCGTTATCAAGTATCTCTTGAGGCACTTGGCTGAAAGCCTTTTGTAAGTCGATCTCGTTTGGTAAATGTAATTTAATCAAATGATTATGCATAGAATTTGCCTCCAAGTCTTTTATATCCAGATGGAAAGCCATGGCTATGGGCATATTAAAGCCTGCTCTAACTTCGAGAACATTATGTCTGTCGCTGCAGCCATTTGTTTTTGCTGCTATCGTTGCAAACTTAAACTGAATCTCACATCCGCATGGTAATGATATAATAGAGAAAATTGCTAGTTTAATTGTATTGCTAGGTTCTCCCCTGCACGATACCATTCCTGTGTCTCCGTTATTTATAAGAATATGTTTGTAATTATCTAACGGAATATGGATTGAAGGCGTTGCCAAGGTCAAAAATGTTTTGAAATGACACAACTTCATAATCGCCTCCTTGTTATCCGCAAAAATTGATACTAAACATGACGGTTCCCTCACGCTAAATTCCATTATACTCTTTTTGCAGAAATAACTCGATTCCTCCAGACCACATACCTCCTGCATATCCTCCCCAAGTTCTACAAAGAAATTTTCGTTACTACTGATGCCTAGAAGGATGTTCTCATCGTGTTGTAGCATAGTATAACCGAGAGCTTGATGGGTATGGGCGTGGATCGGAATTGGAAAAATGACTGGTTTGTAGAGGTTATAGCGATGGGGGGCGTAGCTAAATTTGATTTTTATCGTTACTGTTAATATATGTCCTCTATAGGAAGCATCGATATTTCTTCTCCACTCGTTATAATCTCCTAAAGGTTTAGCGTTTGGAGTTTGCTGTTTTAATTTTTGTGTGAGAAGGTTTACCGCATATTGTACCTGTTGCTTAGATAATACAACCATAGGCAGATAAGATGACTGTAAATCGTCAAGTGCTCTTAAGAGAGTATCTGCGGCTTGCTTATATTGCAACTGGACATCAATATTAGACAGTTGTTCTTCCATAGTCAAAATACCTGCTACGTTTGTGTCTGTAAAGTTTACTCTGTCGTCGAATTCCTTTACTAGGATTTGCAAATCGTGGTCTGCCTTAGAGAATTGTCTAATGGTCTGACCTCTTAGTTTATTAGCGAACTGTGCCATAACATCTGCATTTTCCGCTATATCCAAAGTTAATTCATCTCTTTCTATTTCAGATAGCTCGGTTTCTCGCATGGCCTCTATTACTCTGGACAGATCGGACGACATCGCCTGAAACTCTGGTTCTGTGGCCGTTCCTACCGCTAAGTTTAGAGCATTACCGATGAACTGAAAACCTCTTCTTTTTGGTCTGGTAATAGTCATACTATCTAAAACGTGAATAATCCTATCATAGGTTCTATTATTCTGTGCGCCGAGCACTGCTTGGAGCTTCTTTGAATCTTCCAAAAATCGGTTAAAGTAGACATACTCCGATCTAAATTCTGAAATTTTATAGACTTGTTGCGGCACGGTTATAGGTATCGAAATTCTCACAAAATGCAGATTTGTCTGGGTATCTAACATTTCCTCAACCTTTCTGAACATAACCCCATAGTTCTGTCGTAATACTTCTGAACTAATGGCGCTGGTCGCCATAAGGCATAACCTAGAATAAATGGTAAAAGAAAAGATTTTGGTTAACCCTAGCAGATAAACTTTTTCCCATCTTAACATTTTAACATAATTTCATACAAATAGCCAAAATGTAATCCATGATACAATTGCAAACCTCACAGTTCCTATCCTTGGAACAGGGTATAGGCACAAGAAAATGCTAGTTTTGAATGACTCACCATAAAAATATGGTTGAACTTCTCATCGTGAGACTGTTGTCTTTTCTCCACAGGAGACGTGCAGGTTTACTTCTGTAAAGTACGGAGTCCAGGGTGGAAGTGTCCGACTCTAGGATAGCGTCACTTCAAGTGTGACCTATATAACTACAGCGTGGGTGACCAGGGACGCTACTTAGCCGATGAAGTGACACGCCCCCTTATACCAGTCCTAGGTGTGTAACCTAGCCAGCTCTGGCCAAGCCGCTGCAGCCCAAGTGTGAGTCTACGCACATCCCACCAAACTCTCCTGACGCCAAACATTGGAGTATGTGTTAACAACCAGTCCCTAGCAACCTGCTGCTTAATTATGCAGTCCAGGGTTTTCATGAATCGGCGACTGTATCTGAGGCTGCCTAAACTAATCCCTTTCCCCTGGGTTTTGTATCTATAAAGTATTTATCCTTGATTTATTTTTCTAAGCCCGCCCCTAGTTAGTCACGTCGTACTTATTTTATCTCTATCCTGTAATCCTTATTTATTAATCGGGTAGCTTGCCACCGCCTTTCCCAGGCTTATCTTACGGATAGCATAAACAAAGAAATGTCTTGGAAAAATATAATTACCCAATCTAGATGAGCTTGAACCTTTTCGCTTCCCTTAATAACTTCTCGTCCAAAAATTTTGTCAGTTTGAAGTTCTTTATACTCCCCGGCTTTTCCTTTTGTTCTTCTAGTAATTCACTCTCCCAGTCTTCAGCTTCCCACGCTGAGCCATTATTCTCTGGTTCCTGTACTGGTTATCGTTACGTTGTACCAGTAGGTCTTAGTAAAGTCATTAGTAATCTGTTCTAATTCTAGCTCTTTCTTCTCCTCTTCAGAAATTTCCTGTTGGAGTCTGGTGATAGCCATTGTGATATAATATTTTTTTCTCTAGGTAGTTCTTCCCTCGAGTGTCTTGCTTAGAATGGTCTATCTCCTTTAAATGCCTTCCTGACCTTTGTTAATGCAACCTTTTAGCTTTATTTTTAAGGTTCGCCTCCCCGGTCGCTTTGTTTGTCGCGTCCCCCTTTAGACAAAGGTTTTAATTAATGGGGTTGACTGATTGCGAGTTGTTAGTGGCGTCAAAGCCGGGACAAAGGTCGGCTTGGGTATTTTAGCGTGGCCTCTTATTTGTATAAGCCAAGCTGCCAACCCGCTGGCCTCTTTGGTAAAGCTACGATTACTAATCCTGTTGATACCAGCTGTTAAAATCTTTACAGGCCTGGTCCCGTATGAGTGGCCTTATCGACTCTTTAATTACTGACGCTGGCATTTTCCAAAGCCTCCCACTCTTTGTCTGATAAATCGATAGCTAAATTGTTTACCAGCTCCTTTGATAGCTCAGCCCTTAAAGGCTTTATGTGGGCGATGTGAACTGGCTTTGGCAAATCTTTATTGTTCTTTAAGTCCCTCAGCTTTACTGTCGTTGGGCTAAACCTTTCAGTAATCAGCATCGGGCCGCAGAAAGCCATTTGTAATTTCTTACTAGTCATGTTATCTAGCAATCTGTGTATTTTTACATACACAATTCTACCTGCTTCTAGCTCAACCTCCCTAGATTTTGAATCATGTCGATCCTTCATTTTTTCTTGGGATTTTTCTAAGTTTCTAGAGGCGGTAATTGCTAATTCTTTCTGGACCTTTACTATTTTTGCCAGTGTATTTAACACTGTGTCGTTCGTGTCTGGGCCTGCCAGAGCTGCGTCTGGGGGTGTTTTTACTGATCTCCCTGTTGCTAAGATAAAAGGGCTATACCCCAAACTATACGAATCTGTTGTGTTTAAGGCAAAAATCACGCTTTGTAGGTAGCGATCCCAATTTTTCTGATTGGCTGAAATAAAAGTTTTTAGGTGTTCTATGATCGTGGAATTATTTTTTTCCACTAAACCCTGGCAGCTGGGTCTCCAACTTGCCCCGAATACCTGTTTTATTCCCATTGATTTACAGAAATCGCCAAACTCTGTGCTTGCAAAGCATGGCCCGTTATCCGAATGGAGAACCTGTGGGACCCCTACCTGGCATATTACCTTCTCATAGAATTCGTGTTTAAGGTGTCCTGAATCTATTGCTCTGGTTGGCCAAGCAAAAACGAATCTGGAAAAATAATCCACACATACTTGAATATAGCGGAAACCCGTTGACGACTGTGTCATTGGTCCCATGCTATCTATCACAAGGTGTGAAAATGGGTAGGGTGCTCTGTCCCTAATTGTCAAAGGAGGGTTTATGGGATGTTTCATCTTTTTAGCTTGTAGACAAATATCACAAGAGCCCACAAAGTCCACTATATCTCTTGACATTCTTTTCCAGAAATACCTTGGTTGTATCAACTTTAATAATTTAGTTGATCCTACGTGTCCGCCCAGCGGCCTGCTATGTAATATCTTCAGTAATGTTTTCACATAGCTTCCTGGGACGACGGTCTGGACTAATTGTGGGTCTCCTTTAACTCTTGTTGGGACCCTATATAGAACATCCCCCTCAATAAAGAATTTATCATTTGTTAGGAGGATTTCTCTAGATCTTTTATCGTCTTTTGGTAGTTTATTATGGCAAATAAAATCGCTCATTTCCGAGCAGAACTCATCCTCTGCTTGGAGTTTGATAATCTCTTCATTATTTAAAGGATTCTCGACTGTATTACCTTCACCATAAAATTCTTTATCTCTCGATTTTGGGATTTTTGCTGATTTATCTAGTATTTCTGCTTTACTTGCAGCTCGAGTTTGTACTGGCTCGCAAGATGCTGAAATTATGTCTACGTCAGCCTCGTGGAGGATCGTTTTTTCTGTTGGTGACCCTGCCTTCAGAATCGAGTGATGTTTGTACTTCAAGATAGGATAGTTCTCGAGGGCATCTGACTCCTCAAAAGGTTTGACTGCATCGATTGGGTGAAAGGAAACGCCTTTTTCCGAACTTTCTATGTGTTCTGGAATAATCTTAGGTTGTTTATAGTCTCTTCTACTAAGACAATCAGCTACTGAATTTAATTTCCCTTTCACGTGTTCGATCTCGTAATCAAATTGATTGAAATATTCCAGATACCTGGCCATTCTACCCTGTAAATTTTGCTTCGATTTTAAAGCCAGTAGGGCTGCGTGGTCCGTCAGGATTTTGAACTTCGTTCCATGTACGTAGTGGCCAAACTTTTCTAAGCCAAATTTCGTTGATAAAAGTTCCCGATCAGTCGTAGAGTACTTCTGTTCGGCTGAGTTTAGTGATCTACCTGCAAAAGCTATTGGTCTCAATACGTTGCCCTTATGTAGCTGGGCGATTACTGCCCCGATCGCAAAATCGCTAGCATCTGAACTGATGACCATTTCTTTAGAGTAATCTGGATATCGTAGGGTTACTTTCTTACAGATCAAATCTTTTATTCTTTGGAACGAACCTTCACACTCCTTGGTCCACACAAATTTGTTTTTCGCTTTTGTTAAAGCGTACAACGGTCTCATAATGTCACTAAAATTTGGGATAAATGATCTATAATAATTTGCCAATCCATTGAAAGCCCTCACATCCTTTAACTTTTTTGGTCTTGGGTGTGTTCGTATAGGCTCTACCTTTTCTGGATCTGGCGATATCCCTTCTTCATTAACCATAAAACCCAAGAATGGGACCTGTGTTACCCCAAATACACATTTTTCCTCCTTGAATTTTATGTTTGCTTTCCTGAAAATTTTAAACAATCTTTCCAGGTCCCTGACGTGATCTTCCCAACTGCTGTTTGCAATGAGAATATCGTCAATGTAAAATACTGCCGACTTCAAATCCGATAGCAGAGTATCTACCACCCCGTGAAAGGCTCTTGGACAAGTTTTCAAGCCCATGGGCATCACTTTGTATACATAATTACCGTAAGGTGTTGAAAAACCGGTGAGTTTCTCGTCCCCTTTTCTAATGGGAATTTGGTGGAAGCCAGAATGACAGTCCATCTTTGAGAAATATTTACCTTTTAGCTCCCACTTTTTCTAGGGTTTCTTCCGCTGAGGGGAATAGTTTACTCTGGTCGCGGATCTGATTATTCAGGAACCTAAAGTCCACGACAAGACGATAAGCTCTATTCCCTCTAGTTGACCCTGGTTTAGCCACCAAAAAGGCTGGAGATGTAAATTCCAAAATCTCGTCGGTTTTTTCAATAACCCCCTGATTTACCTGGGTGTCCAAAGCTTTCTTCATTTCTTGCCTGATCACTGGGTTTACCCTATAAGACTTGAATTGTTTCGACTGGTAATTTTCTTTTAAATCGATTGGGTGTTCATAAATAGTTGTCCTCCCCAGGGCTTTATCTTTACCTACAAACAGATCCCCGTATTCTTGTAGTAATTTATTCACATCTTCTTTCTGATTTTCGTTCAAATTCTCTCCCAATTGGTACGAGATTTGCTTCGAATTACCATCTGATTCAGTTACTTTAGATTCCTCTATCGAGTTTACCTCCACAAAGTCTTTCTCGTCGCAGATAGAATATAATCCTACAATAGACCCTTGGGGTATAACCAATCTGTCGGTTGAACCGTTAAATATACACATTGCTATTCTGTTTGAGTGACCCTTTGGTTTGGTTAGAACTCTTTTTACCAAGTATTTTACTGGTCTTTTTCTGAACATATTTTCTGTTATACCAATCGTTTCGGATAGATTCATATGTGCGACTACCTGATTAGTACAAATCAGTTCTGTCGAGGGCTCCAACACGTATTTCTTGGTCGCCCTAATAATATGTCTCCTCTTATAAATATCAAAGTCGATGTTTGCTCTGTAGTTCTTGAGGAAATCTGTACCCAAAATCACAGATCTCTTTAATTTAGGTACTACTATGAAGGTGTTAATAAATGTATTCCCTTCTGAGACAAACGAAATAATAACCTTTTTTCTAGCGGTCTGTGCAGAGCCGTCCGCCACATAGACTCTAACGTGACAATTTTTAATCTTCATAGCTTTTAATTTTGCTCTTAAAGCCCTGAAAAAACTGCCTGAAATAAAGGAATAGTTAGCTCCCGTATCTATCAACACTGGTAATTTAAATGTTTCCATTTCAATATTAATACAACCTTTGCTGACATTTAGAATTATGGGAATTTCCTTACCTTTCTTCAGCGTTAGCTGGCCGTCTAGCTCTGTTTCACATTGTTCATAATTCACATCCGTGGACATTTCCTTATTGTTCTCCAGGCTATTTGTCTGACAGTGATTGCTCCCATCGCTGCCAGGCTCTAGTTTTCCTTCGTCCCATTTGGATGAGGAGTTGGGGGTCTGTTCTTGTCCTCCTGTGATTTTCGCCTTTTATCTTTGCTTGAAGATCTTGACGAACTACCTGTAGTGGTAGAAGTACTGTCGAACTTTCTCTCTTTACTTCTGCCTCTCTCCTTGCTGCTCGATCTAGAAGCTTGCTGAGCGAAATACGGGTAGGGCTGGAACTGTTGGAAATGTTGGGGGAATTGTGGCTGGAATTGCTGTTGATACGGATAGTAAGGTTGCGGGTACGGCTGGTAAGGGTAAGGGTTATATTGCTGGAAATAGGGTTGATATCCCTGGCGTCTCTCCATGCTCTTGTCCCTTCTCTCCTTGCTTTTATCTCGAGCCTCCTGATACCCTTGTCTTCCTCGTGAAGAATCCCTGGTTTTTGATGATTCTCTGCTAGTATTAGACCCCTTTGATGGATCCCTACTCTGGTGTGGTGTATAATTGGCGTTTGGGTTATTATAGTTCATGTAATTTACCTCCGCGATTTCCACCTTTTTCTCTCCATTCTGGGTTGCCAGCCAAACTTCTGCTTTTCTGGCTAACTGTGAGGCTTGTTCCAAGGTTGTCGGCACATCTGCTAACACTAGCTTGCTGAGGCTTTCTTTTAGTCCATTCACATATAAATCAACCTTTGCTATCTCCGGCAGTGGCGACCTTATTAGAAGAACCTTTTTCTCCCTGTCGTAGGACCTCACTCTCTCGTCCTTTCCTTGTTTTCTATTACTATAATCTTTCAGTCGTTCATCATAACTTAGTGACTCGAATTTAGTCTCAAATGCTCTTCTGAAAGTGTAGAAATCTGCTCTTGGCATAATTACCTTAAACTGATCGAAATATGCCTTTGCCTCCCCATCCAAGTATTTCACCAGACCTGACATTTTCAGTTCATCGTCGGCCTTTAAGCTATTGGTAAATTCGTCGTATTCTGTCATGAAGTTTTGGGCAGACATTAGAGCGGTTGGGTAAGAGAATTCTTTTGGAGGTTGTACTAACATTTTTCTCGTTCCTCCATCTCCTAGCACAGGTTTGATTTCATCCAATTTATCGACAACCCCCGATAATGTAGAGGTTAACCGTTCTATTTTCTCGTCTTGATGGGCATTACTTCTCCCAGCTATGTCTTCGTGAGTTCTAAGCACCTCCTTGTGAAGATCTGTATTTTTTGTAATTATTCTATCCTGGGTCACCATCATTTGTTGAATTAATGCGGCTAAATCTCCGAGGACTCTATCCCTTTTCTCTTCTCTATCGTTAGAATATTCCTTCTCTGGACCTCTGGCCATATATTCCATGGCTTCTTTCATCCACGGTTGGAATTCTTGCTGATAAGTCTCTGAGTCAGTGGATTTCTCCTTGTTTTGTCTAGCTGCGGCCGCCATTTTTTCCTGTTTAATTCTGCGGCCCTCTTCCTCTACTCTTCTTTGTCTCTTTTGTTCCTTGAGGATTTCGGCAACGTGTTCCTTTCTTTCTTGTTCCTTTTTCCACCTTAATTCTTCTTGGCGTTGCCACTTTTCGTGAGCCTGCTGAGCTTTTTCCTCGTCTATCCTTACTTTTTCCTCGCGTTGCCACTTTTCGTGGGCCTGCTGGGCTCGTTCTCTTTCTAATCTAGCTGATTCGATTTTTCGTTCGTTTTCTAGGGCTAAAGCTTTTCTTCTTTCTTCCTCTGCGATTTGAGCCTCGTGTCTTCGCTTCTCTTCAGCCCTGATTTCCCAAGCTTTTTGTTTGTCCCTTTGTAAGGCCTCAGCGTACTCTTTCTTCTTTTTCGCGTCCTCTGCTCTGATCGTTTCCCACCTTGACTTTTCTTTCGCTTGTAAAGCTTCGTGCTCTTGTTGCCTCGCTTCCTCTTCCTTTTGCATATCAGTCAAGGCTTGGAAATCGTAAAGTCTGAATCTCTCAGTGGTTTCTGCTAGCGTAGAAATGGTAGAGGAACTACTACCTGTGTCTTCCACAGCCGATCTGTAGTTGATAAAACTATCGTCCTGAGAATAGTTTGGAATTACTGTCGGTTTTATTCCTCCCGTGCTCAGAAAAGCTTGTAATTCCTTCTTTTGATCCGCCACCTTTTTAGCAAAAACAGGTGATTCTGCTATTGGTAAATCTTTCTTTTCCGCAGATTTCTGTTGAGGCTTGCCTTTTTCCTGCGTTGAGGGCTTGGATGCCTTTACCAATTCGCGTTCTTTGCTTTTAAAAATGCTTTTTTCCCTATGTCCTAAAACTTTTCTGTAATCTGTAGTCCCTTTATAAGCTGGATCGGAAATTCTTCCGCTCCTTTTAGGTATCATTTGGACCGTTTAGTTCTCCACCAGTATGTTATATTATTGAATATAATGTAAGGGAAAAGCAAGTGAACATGGCGGCTTGTTGATGTTAACTAGTTTATTTAGTCATAGAGCGTGGGCGCGTCCCACGCGACCTAGCGCGCATTCGCTGGTTGGCAATCTCCAATAGTAGGGGGGATACTACCCAAGATGCTAAGAAGGGGGAGTATACTACCCATATAGGTTTTAATTACACAAGCGTACCTATATATAGCAATGGGATCTAAAATTGTAAGTGGCGGCCATTTTGTTTTCGCGTTTTTTTGTACTTTCCCATGGTCGGATTTTGTCGAACTTTGGATATGTTGTTCAGCACATCTCAAAGTACCAGAAACGACCATAAGACGTTTTGTTGCCATTTTTTTGGGGTAGGCCTATCTTTTAGCCTATATTGCCTCTACTATTAATGAATGTGTAGGAGGATTCAAACTTAGATGCTATCAAATATTGAGGGGAATTTTGATTAGCTCACATTTTGCATAGGAACTCGCACCCATATTATATATTCATTTAAGTTACAATGGAGTGATAGAAACAACGTTTTGTATTTATACTTTTAAGGAAACATTTCCAATCATGATTTTGTTTCTGGCATTCGGAACTAACATACTTTAAGCTGTATGTATAGGAAAATGTGCACTGTGTTGTGGACTTTAAAAAATAAGAATTTTTATTTTACATGTGTAATCTATAGTATTTATAGTAATCTATCCACAAGATATCTAAGAAATGCAAGCACCATGCCAAAATGCCAAAATGCCAAATTATCCCGTTTTCGTGGGATTGGACCATATACTCCTGAATGAGTCTACCGCACCCAGGCCACCGCGAACGGCATGAATACTCACGCTATCTAGATGTTGTAGGTACCAATTTTTTTTTAAACATATTTTATTTCGATAAACAATTCCACACAAGTGGTACGTTTCAAGTTATCGAATGAAAAGGAATGGAACAATTTAAAGAAGAAGAAAAATAATATAATAAGCATCCTAGATCAAATTACCTTCAATTTACACAATTCAGATATATTAAATACATTACGCTAGAGGATTAAATAATACATTATCATCTTGTATAACAATATCATTTTGTATATCGCTCTGCAAATTAATTCAGCGCAAAAAGAGCTTTTTAATGATGTATTATTTTTTCCATATCCAATAAGTTTTCGTCTAAAATCTTAGGACAGTTTTCTTTTGTTTAAAATATCATTAAAAATTGGTATCATTGGGAATTATTTGATAAGATGGACTTAGTAGACTGGCTGGTCCCTTTCACTTTCCAATCGGGAAGGATCTACAATGACTCTGGGGTTTGCTGCCTGCCCTGATGTTTCACCCTCTTATTCGATCACACTCCTTGCTGCAGGTTCAAACATATTATAGGGAGTTGGTCCATTGTGAATAGGTAATTCCTCCTCATTGCCATCTTCACTGAGCCACAGTATGCCTGCTTCATTAAGAGATTCAGCATCTGAGTTGTAAGAATTCGCCATGCTATGATGCTTGTTGTGTATGTGGCTTCTGGGGAGTCTGGAGGAGTCTGGAACTGACGTCACCACCCCATATATGGTGCATTCCTGGAGGTGACCCAGTTTCCAGGATTTCCCCTTATATCTCCCCCAATATATCGGAATTTGATAAAATGGTTATAGAATCATATTTCCATACATGCTTTTACGTGTTTTAAGGAAATCCACACCCATTTACTTTAGGAAGCCTTTAAGTGTTTTGTGGGAAAAATTGTTGACAAAATCACAATCCATGATCTGAAAGGGTACCCAGACGCTTTGGTCCAAAACCGCGTCGGCCCAGGCACTTGGGCCTCGTCGGCCCAAGGCTTAGGCCGCGTCGGCCCAAGGGGTAGACCGCATCGGCCCACTAGGTAAATATAAAGGTATCAACTAAAAACTAGGCGTCAGGATGCTAGTGGGATATAACTACTGCCTATACTGACCTAGGTTACTGCCTATACTGACCTAGGACCACACATTTAAGGTTAGGTTTAGGGTTATAGTTAGCATCAGTATCTTGGGGGCCGACCTTGGGGGTGGGACGACGCGGCGCACAGGTGGGCCAATGGGGCGCACAGGTGGGCCAACGGGGTGCACAGGTGGGCCAACGGGGCTTGGGCCGACGCGGTGTTGGGCCGACGTGCCTATGAATCATCTGAAAGTAGCCTTGCTAAAGTTTAAAAAAATGCCAGGTTTGTCACTATTCAGACATGTCACTTACTAGTACCGTATTTAGTTCCCGATGGCAAAATATTGTAATGAAGATGAGCAACATAATTAAATGTCCTTGCTGCAAACCTGTTTGGGCTTGGGCGTTTATAGGCCGACGGCCTAGCCTTGCCCATTTGGGATCAAATTAGCCTGGGTTCCGACAGACTGGAATACATGGTTAGATATTCCAATTAGGATCAAATATGACTCATTTTTACTAGTAACGGTCAACTACTCCCTTTACTGACGACTTAGGACCACCAATTTAACTTTAAGGTTAGGTTTAGGGTTGATTTTATGTTTAGTATGGATTTGTGTTATAATTTTCATATTATTGGTGATAGCCCCTAACGTCCAAGGCCGGGGCCCTAACGTCCAAGCCCAGGGCCCTAATGTCCAGGTCGGGGGCCCTACCGTCCCAGGGCCCAAACGTCCAGAGACAGAGTGCGTATCAAAAATCACCGTTTTAAAAAGAGGGTGTTGCCAGTAGTTCCAGCTGAGTTTCACTTAGGCCTAATTCAGCTGGTAACACGGCTATATTTTTTGGCTTAATTTGCAACTGTGCCGGAAAACTTCAATATACTGAATGCTTCGACAAACAACATGCAAAGGGAGAGAAATTTTCGCCCTGGGGTAGGCCGGGGAATGGGCTGTGAAACGGCGTAAACAGTGACGTGGTCCACGGCGGTAGGCCCATGCACTAGCCGGCATTTGTCTCCCACCCGGGTCCCACACCTGCCTCTCAATGGTCAACCACACGATGTAGGCATATCATTACTTACCCTCCTCTTCCTTCTCATTTTCAGGCTTCCTTGCAATACTACATAATAATACCAGAAGTAGTACTACAGCTCCGACAGCCGCTGTAACAGCAAAGACAGAAACTGACTGCTCAACGGTGTCCATGACAGATCTCACGTGAAAAGACGAGAAATATGAACTCCCGTACGTCGCGTAGGGCTCTGTCGCAACAAGCGCCTTCGGCACTTGAGCCCACAATCCGAAAAGACCCAATAGTAGTCCACCGCGGCGATTTTTTGCGTCGCGCTACTGTAGCAGTTTCATGACGTCATGTGGACATGTCGCGCGAAAGTCCCATAGCCCCAACGTTACCGCGATATTAAATCCCTGTTCACTCAACGATCATATAGTTTTATGAGTTCTAACTTACATATATTGTTGTGCGCGTAGCTTCGGATCTTTATGCTATTGGGCGGTGCGTCGGGCCAGGGTGAATATATTTACCTAGTATTTGTATGCATTTGAATATACTCGGACTTCTGGGTATTGCTTCTCATGATGTTCAATACAGTACAGTATTTTAAGAGACGGTAGGCGATATTGAATAGAGAGTCATGGTGGTATATAGTAGCTGTAGGTTTCCAGTATGAACAACACAACACGATGAGTTTTAGTACGCCACTACTTGTGTATTGTATCTTATCCTGTACATAGATGCTAGGTTGATAATCCCTTCCCATGGTAGTGTATATATCGAGTCATATGAGATCTTATGGGACTCCTTCCCTAGACTCCAGAGTGGATGTTACTTGTTACTCATAGTGCTTCTATTGTATCTTATGGGACTTGTCCTAGACTCGACTCCCTTGCCCCTCTACATATCTCCACTCCTCAGGGTGTTTCATAATTCTCTCTCTACTACCTATACATATGTGTTCCCCGTATATATACCCAGGTGGTGAGTGTCGGGTATCCCCATTGGTGGACCCTTTATCCTATGATACCTTCCCTCCCTCTGGTCCCTCCCATTCCCTTAGCGCATGCCTTAGTCAAAGTTACATATCCTACCCTACTACCCATCCCACTGCCCTCTCGTGTTAACCACGGTTACTACACTACCCTTTTACTCGATAAGCAAGAAAATCCCTAAAAAAAATTTTCCACATTATTTTTCCTTATCCATCCCGACACTCGATAAATATAGTCATAAATAATGAATACACATAATAATTCCAGGAGGTACACACTTTCTTCCTTTAACAATTAGAATCGCTTACGCGCACGCAAAATCCAGGATACATGGTAGCTCATAAATACAATACATTCTCTTGCTTCTTGTGGTACATGTTTTTCGTCATCTTAACAATAAGATCGCATACGCGCTCGTGTATAAAAACGGGCCACATCAAGTTACTTACTTGATGAAGAAAAAGGGTTTACTGAACTGGAACACCAATGACATTGTGACTGAGAATTTTAGAATCTGCAAACTTGACAACTAGGTGGTGGTAACTATGTGGTGTGGGTAAAATTGGGCGTAAATGTACCTATGTTTGTAATTGCTTCCAACCTGTATGCTGTATCATTTTCTTTTGTTTTACAACATACATGTATGAAAATTGCTCATGTTGGTCACTTTAATCAAATTTATTGCTATCCCATTTCGGGGTGATTTGATGGGTGTGTAGTCCTTGGGTCTCACCAGAATTACTCATGTTACACTGTATTGCATATGGAGTACTGTATCATAAAGGACACACTTAGGTGCGTGCCTAAACAACGGTCATGTGAGAGAGTACTCCTGTCGTTACCCCTCTTCCACTCAAAAATAAAGAGCTGTCTGATGAAGCCCATTCCGGCCCTTTGTAAGAAAAAGGGGGAAGTTCTAGATTTCATGCATTTTTAGTTAATTACTGATTTATTCCGATCCCATTGCCCCCCAACGTTTGACACAAAACAGTGCCGAGATCAATGCAGCAATACGACTCCTCCAGTGGTGGACACCGGAAAACAGTGCCGAGATTCATGCGGCCATACGACTCCACCAGTGGTGGACACCAGAATGCGTGATTACATGAACAGACAGCAGTCCCGCAGCCGGGCTAGATGGCAGACTTCATCCTAAGATGGGCCTGCACATCCTGTAAGATTAATTATAATAAAGGACTACACCCAATCGTGGGTCAGTCATCATTACCCTTTTTGTTTTTACCAGTCAGGTCCAGACACCCACATTCCTCAATTCCACATCCAGCGATAAGCTTAACCGCAAGGCTAAGACTAAGGCTAAAGTGTCAATGACTCCCTGAAACTTAGGTGACCACAACTGCCTTCTGAACGTGACTGTCACGGCAAAAGTGAAGCGTGTGCTATCCCCTCTCCCCCCCCCTCCCCCACCCAGCATGAATATCTGTACCATGCTGTATATACTGTAGCATTATGGGTTGGAACTGACAGGTCACGTGATTGATGCTCCACAAATATGCCTTCAGGTGGATGGGTTTGTGTGTGAGTTGTGTTGTCAGTAAGAAACATAACAATTTTACTGCTGCCTATTTACCTCAACCGTTATTGCTCAACGTTTACTATTTACTATATAACTACCATCTGGTTATTTGTGATAAAAATAGCTATGAGTAGAGAGCGGACCGAAGGAGCACAGCTCACTGATGTTCTGGCTATATCATCTTGTTGTATTGTCTCTATACTCCATACACCTTTTCATTACTGGAACCCCACAAATCACCACACACCGCAGGAACACCCACTGCCCCAACGCTTATAACATCCAGCCAAGAACATACACCCTAGACTTAAGTCATTCACTAATAGGGGCTGGCAGGGTACGTCATTGAAGGTTTCATATTTTATGATCCTGATTCGGGAATGACGTTCCCTTTATAATCGTTAGGATTCCTGACCTAGTTAAATCGCCCCGTGCGTTATTTACATAGTTTCACGAGCAGTCAAGGGAAACTCGGTAAAAAATACTTATAGGTGCGGCCTTTCGGCCCTATATATGTAAGTGCCCCACCATGACCGCCCCAGGAGATTCTATATACAAACCACTCAAAGCTATAAATAGAAACGAAACATCACAAGCAAATTAAAGAAACAACAATAGAATAATAATGATAATCCCAATTGCACAAATATATAACATGAGGTGATACCAATTGCATAAATATATAACATGAGGACCCGATAAGGTATTTAAGTCAAACCGGGTCATATCATCAAATTAGGTTATAACTCAAATCACGTCGAGGGGAATATAGTAGTACATGTAGACTTGGGTACAGCATCAGGCAAGGTGAAGTAGTGGCGCGAGGTCTGCTTAGCCGGGCGTGTATGCAAAACGCGTTGTGGTATAGTCACCAATCACAAGGAAAGTTTCTTTTATCCAAACGGACCGCCCCGTTTGCCGGATGGAGAGAGCCCACGTGGGGGCGAACGGACAACATGGCATATCTTGTCGTCCGGATATCGTCACGTGGTGTCTGCTTGTCTATTCACTTCGAAGTTCAGTGTTATCTGTCTTTCACCGATTCACGCTAGGAGTGTCACTGGCCATATGGTCCGACGGGCCTTGGTCGTTCTCCTCCTGTAATGATTCATGTATGGGAATGTTAGCCACTGCATATATCCCTAGACAGGTCATACACAAGTTTTTATCAATACTGATTCATGTACCCTTTCATTCATTCTTTTTCAGTCATACTTATGGTAATTACTGGGGAGAGGTTACAATTATTGATTCTGGGTTTATAATCACTGGATTTTTTACATGGATTTTTACCCATTCACATGCATTATTTCTACTTCTTGTTAATTTAGAAGGGCTTTTGTTCCGCATATGGCAGCCATGCATTATGCAGTAAACACCAAATATCCACTAAAGATGTTGATATTTTTATCTAATCAAAGGATCTGTAGGATACCAACTTGGAGACGTTGCAGGTCCCTCTGCATGCGCAATACACTACCTACTTACGTTTTATAGTTTTGAACCAACAGCTGCTTCATTTCCATGGAGATTAGTGGCTACCAGGAGTCGGCTGTTGGAAGTGGAGTTAAGAAGCTCGATCTTTTCTGCCGGTCTAAGTGACCAGAATACTATTTCCTCTGGCAACTCGACAGTCTCCGCCGACCCAGCATTTTCCACCTCTAGGCCCCCAAGCCACCTGAGTCGAACAACGGTTCGGAACGAGCAGCAAACCTTTTTTGCTACCATTCCCGTGACGACAGGCGGCGTGGCCGATCTGAGCACCTCCACTGGATATACTAGTTTACACAGGAAAAGAGCATACCGCTTCTCTCCCTCCTGTACACGGAGGCTAAGTATTGTGTGTCCCGCCGTGTCATGGCCTCGGGCTTTGTTACATCCACACCTATTACAGGCCCACCGTATCAGCTGGCCCAACAGGTACACTACCAGTATTCCTGCCAGTATAGTACCATATGATGGCCATTCTCTAGATTCGCCTGCCGTGAGTGAATCTGAGTCCAGGGCGGGGTCTTGTGTCCCCCAATCGATCTTGCCCCAACTATCCTCTGGAAATAGTTCCAGGGTTGAGCCGATCTTCCCTGCCAACGCCCCTTTCATAGATCCAATAATTGCGAGCATTCTGAAAATTCTATAACAAAGATAAATGGTTACTAAAACATGTAACATTTCTATCAGCCAGAATATCAGTGGTACCTGCGGCGTTACTGTTAGATCTGTTAGATCTTGCCATGCCTTATACTGCCATTCTCCTTCTTGCTCCATGTTATCCTTAATTTCTCTCACAACCTTATTAACCTCCATTCCTTTTGCAAACTGTTGAGGGGACATTGCTGTTAGCATTTGCCCCAACTCCTTACCCGTTGGTAGATTTAAATGCACTAAGAAGTTAGTGAGGCTTTCTCCCGAAAAGTTCCCCACCGGTATACCAAAACTTCTTGCGAATGCCAGATTAAAGCCATGCGCTACTGAAACCTCCACCCCGCTCAATTGCCTACACGTTAGTTCCTTTGGTGCTAATCTATGGTGGTCAATTTGCAGGATGCATCCGCAAGACACCTCGAACACAGAGATCCCCACGATACTGACTGTCTTGTACCATTTTTGCATGTCATTAACCCCTCGGGTCCCTTGTTTATAAGCAAGTATGTTGATCCCGCCACGTTTTTGACAACGTCTGGCGCCCTTTTCTCTAAGTATATGTCAAACATGCAGTACTTAAGAATATGGGCACTATGATCATTAAATAAAGCAATCATGCAGTCCTCGTCCTTTCCTGAATTATCTATGAAGGTGAACGGACATATATAGCTCCCCTTTTTAGTACATTGCATTAATTCAATGGCGTCTACCTCCATTAATTCCCCTGACCTGCGTCGGGCCAACATGCGTTGTGTGGCCGATCTCAATCGTGTGCAACCATCTTGTGATTCCCTGTGCACATGCAATGGTGTATCAAATACCTCCATTTCATATAACTGAAGGGGCTCCGAGTCATTTGCCAGGGAAATTGGCACCAATATGTTGATTGTGTTATTAGACCCGATTTGCACCCCAACGTTAGTATTCCAGTCGATATAATCCTCCAAAATTCTCAAAGTGCTGTTATCCCCCAGTACCTGTCTCACTCTTTCTTCCCATTGACTTTCCATAAATACCTTGGCAAGTGACTCATGTATTTTTCCTTCTCGTAATGTTTCTAAGATATCACCTATTACCGTCATATCTTCAATGTAATTTCTTATCGCAAGGCATTCTAAAATGGAGCCTTGGAGCTGTTGTTGAATTTTTCCCTGCGACTCTACCTCCCCGTGCATTATGTCTGATAATTGTGCCGTCTTATTTGCAAAGCGTAGCCATTTATCCTCTAATTCATCCATGGCGCCTATTGATTCGTTTACATGTGATCTTAGGAACCTAAATATAATATTAGAATTGGCCACCAACATCATGAGAGCCTCGTCTCTTAGGTGTGGGTTTCTTATTATCCCTGGTGCAAGCCTATGAATAATGTGTCTTTCTACATTTCTTAAATCAGAGTTAGTTGGGAGATCTAGGACACTTGCCACGATTTTCCCAAACGGCGAGAAGGGATTTCTTCTCATTCGTTTAGGGCGCTGCAAAATTTCTTTCAAGTGATTTGCCCGCTCATACTCCCTCTCCGCCCGCGAATGCAGCTCCCTAATATACCCTGCTAGAGATTCCCCTACCACCTGATAACCTTCTGGCCAATTCTTCTTAATTATCTGGACAGGCTCTGGAGGCCTAATATTCAGCTCAGAACGGAAGCCTAAACTTATAGTCTCCACCCCTGCTATAAGTGTACCACGATCAGCGAACACCACTCCATAGTTATGTCTCAGGACCATCGTAGCCATGCAACTATATGGCATGCACAGGATGATCCTAAAAACAAGAAGTTAGCCCAAATTGACAAAGGCTTAACACTGAGAAATTCACACTGGCCTTCTACTGGCCTATGTAAAAGTAATATTCCTTAAAGTAAACTCACCCTATTACGAGTCCGAACATCCTGCAATTTTTAGTTAGTATCTTTCCTATCTATATGCAAGTACGTCCCTGATCCCTGTACAAAAGCGAAGTGATGCTCCCCCTCTGGCTGTGTTGAGCTTATATCTGAGACCAGACCAGTCCAAGACCATTTGGGCTTGCTCCTTCCCCCCTCCCCCTCAAGCATACTATACATCCCCATTTTAAGTCAGGGTACGAATGTCCCAGCTCATGACCTGCCTCAACTAGATGAAATACTGCATAATGACACCTAGCCACAAATCGCGCTCGAGGCCTGCCTTGCAATTTATAGAACAACCCCCCCAACCGCCTGCAGGCTCCTTATGGGTGTTGACTGCTTGAGCCCAATTGCTGTGTCTAATCCAACTGCCTTGCCTCATAAGCTCCACCTCTCAGACGCTCCAGCCCCGTCATAATATTCTGATTCTCCCATCAATATCATATTATCCTATACGACGCCACACCATTTTCAAGTCCTTGGAAATGTATTAGTATCTTAACAGACTCCAAGCACCTAATCCAACCCCAATTTATCATATCACAAGGTTTTGTTTCCATTCCCGCCGTATGGTCAATTCGCTTTCTTATGACCATATTACAATTTCCCTCAATCTCTATACTGTGCATCACAGAGACAACCCAGACACCCTTGTTCTCGTCTTTTCACACGTAACCATTACCCACACCTCAATATATCCCATATCCATTTATTCAATCACACACATCGTCATAGGGTATTTTGCAGAGTCTCAACCCTATCCCAAAGTGTCAATATTTAGCCTCTCGCAATTGATGTCCCCCTATACCTGAATCACCACCAATCGTAAGACCCGTAAGACACAGCTGCAACTCTCAGCACCCAGACCCCCCACGACAAGCCATCATCATTTAAATATTGACCTAAGGTTTCATACGATCTTCCAAGAACCGCCATTTGTGGATCCAACTCACCACGACAACTGAAACATACAACCCCCTTGTCCAATCCACGCGTGCATACCTAAGAGTTGTCCCAATTCCCATAACATAGTCCTAGTATTTTTATATTTTTAGCGTTTGTCCTAAGCTATCTATGGTTCTTATTGTTTGAAACTTACCTTTATACCCACGGGCATCCAACACAAAGGCATTCTCAGCTCGATTTGATATACATCTACCGGCAGAGATAGGTGATGTCTAATAGTTGCCTCAGACATTTCTGTTAGCTTGTCCAGAAATTTCACCGCCTGTTCCAGATTTTCTGGGAATATTCCTCTTATCTTTGGACGAAACATGTTTAATATTTCATAGAGTAAGTCCGAAATAATGCACACTGTATCCTGTAGCCTTCTTAATGGCGTAAGGGTATGCCTCTGCGAGATATCAATCGTCAAGGACCGAATAGGCTCATAACGTAGGCCCCTTAAAAAATCAAATCCCGCTTTTCTCAAGTGAACAATATGCGTCTCCTTCTGCAACCTTCTAATGGGTTCAAACTCCGGATATCTTTCATGGGGAGGCAGCAGATAGAACCGCAGAATTTCCAATAATAACCAGTTGGCCTTGACCTATTGATTAAGGATTGCTGCCATCCTGGCGGCCCTATCTGTTCTTCTAATAATTTCCGCATTAATCATCTCACTCCCTCTTCTCGTATCCATTTTTTCACTACAGTGGTGCGAACCTCGCTATACCAGGCCTACTCCTGTGACAACACACTATATACCCATAGTCCTCCCTCCCACCCCCCATTCTTTATATACCCTAGGTCCATCCTCACCTATCCATTCTAGTCCTGTTTTTCCAATCCCCTAGCAACTGGAGATGCTTACTAATCGACCATGACAAATATAAACAGTATATGTTACACGGGGATGTCCCCTCCATCCATGGTCCTGTGAGACCCCTATAACTTACCTTTCTCATCGACATGTTTGGTAGGTATTTTTCTGGCAACATGTCGCCAATTTTTGCAGAATTAAAATCCAAGTTCAAGTTAGCGACCACAAGTTTCCTCGCCAGGCCTGTGCGCTCCTGCAGATAAGGAATCAATTTGTGCCATCTATTGTCTTCTACACATTCCAATCTGAACTCCTCAGCACAGTATACAGCTAAGATGTCTAACAACATTTCTCCCACCGCCTTTGTTAATTGTATTAGTTTTTCAGACACAGTTATCGCTTTTTGGGCCTCGAAAATACTCCTCATGCGTCCTCCTTTTGTTGTGAGCCTCTCAATTGGCCGACAACCTCTGCTTTCAACATAGATTCTGCAACGTTCTTTTAAAATATAAATATACGTGTCCCTTTCCAGTCGCTCCCTAGTAGATATACGCGTGGATCCACCTCTGTCCACGGGGCTCGTAAGAAAATATTTAGTAGCCCTTACCAGCAAGATTCCCATGTTTTTCTTTTGACGTTTGAAAATCTTCAACTCGTCTGCTCCTAATCTAGCTTTTTCCAGGCGGCACATCTCTCTCCGTTCCAACTCCATCGCACTCAAAGTTGAGATTTACCACAACTTCAGACACCAATCCTCCAGACCCCCCTCCAAGATCTACGTGTTTTTGTTATCTCTTTTTCTCATTATCTTTTATCACCTCACAACTCCTTCTGCCAAACCTTACTACCCATATTTACCAACTCCTGGCGCTTCTTCATAATTATTGTTATGAGTTGTCATGTCTCCAGACCCCCACTTCCTGGGCACGTGACGTATGTTGTAACACCCGCCTCGCCAGATATGTATTTCTTAATTTTGCCCAGACGCTCAATTACTCATTTCCAAGCCCAAAGCTAGAAAACATGAGATAGATATTCCTCAGCAATGCACCCACGCGAGAGCTGACAATACAAATGTCACAAATCAACCAATTTATTCCCCACCATGTATTTCAAGAGAGATTATTATTTCTATGAGACTCCCAGTGAAGTAGTGTACCAAAAGACGGCCAACTATCCCCCTTCTATAATATCCAGTCGCGATTGGGTTTATCATTAAAACATTTGTGCGATCTGCGTTTTAACCCTGCATGGCGTGAGACAGAGACACAGATTTCTACCACCGCCTGATGGCCCATACATTACTAGCTATGAGTTTCCAAATACCCCAATATTAATAAGTTCCTCTTATACAATCACTCGATTTTAATGTTCCCATACTTGTGTCTCCATTCATTCGTATTCATCTTGAAACAACTTGTTCTCCAAGGACAATCATTCGATTCATTCATTTCCAACTATTTGCAGGGAAAATCACACCTTCATACATTCTAATTGAAATATATGTTTCGAGAGCGTTATCTGCGGATGTGTCAAATCCATTGCAACTCACAACATTTCACCTTTATGCGATAAGACCGTGCGGTATCATGTATTGTCTCGCTCAATCATCGTTAGGCGTCCCCTTTCATTAAATGTCGAGGTGATTACAAGAATAATCATTGCATTTCATCATTTTACCCTGTGCTTCAATCACAAGAATTCTCGAATTACTAAATAATATACGTTCCCTCCCACATACCATTTTGCCGGCTAGTCCGTGACGTCACCCCTCGCTCTATCTGATTCAAATGTATCACATTACCATCCCTCGAAGATTGGCGCTACAGTCAAAGAACGAAAATATTACTCACCGCATATAGCATCCATTTTCCACCAATCCAATCAATCGCTTTCCCAACATGAATCGATTCCACCAGCAACTTTTTAACTTGTCTTTTAGATAAACCTGACATCGCCATGAACCGCTTGATATCCGCATCTCTGCGATTTTTTCTCTGCCAATAGCGCATTCTTAAATAGTTTGTTGAGTACAAATTGAGCAGTACATACAAAATCCTATAGACCTGATGCATGATTGCATTCATTCTGTCCTTATCATTCATTACCCGCAAACGCCTGTTAGAGTATAATTTTCCTGGCTTAACTCCCAGGGGTCGTAGGAGTCTATCACATTTTTCATATATAGCCAGCAAATGCCATTCCACTTTTAAACGATGCTCAGGCAATTGCTCCGGATACCGGACACACGGGGGCAATAGCCAAAACGAGTATAATTTAATACACAGGATCGATGCGTTTCTGATATCTATTTTACTATGCCCCATCATTGCTATCAAATCCAGAGAGCGAGCAAAGTCTCAGAAACGTCTGCCGGAGTCATCAGGCAGCGCCCCCCGTCAGTTAATATTATCTGTTTTTAACCCCTGCCCAGGGTCTAGGTGGACCATCTCCCTCATCTTGTTTTAGTTACTAAATTTATTCATCAGTACATTTGGTCGTCCCTTCCCCCTCCTCCCTCTATCTACCTGGCTGAGTCTATGTCACCGTGTTGCCATGGTCACCCTCGCATGCCCGTCATATATGGTACAGTGTGTGTTACCTGGGGACGCCGCTATATTTATTTTATGCTCCTCATACCAATATATCCGGTCCCTGGATACCCTTGTCATTCACATATATTCAAGCAGAATTTAGACACAAGAACTTGCAATCTTTACATACTCTTACTCTTTTAATACTCATTTCACTTTGTCATTACTATAGTCATTTCGTCTCCCCAACCTTAGAGAGATCCCTGCTGACACGGCGATATCTTTCCCATACACATAGGATTTCAAATCAGCAGACGATCAGTATTGTTCATACCGCCGGCCCCGCACCACACACGTTCCCACGTATCCATATCTGCACAGCACATATCATGCAGACACTAATTTCAATTTCTCAGCGTTTTTTTTGTCAACCTGTCACCTTTTGATAGGAATCTTCTGCTCACAATGTACATTTCACACCCCGTCCCACCGCGTCTTTTCAATGACTCATCAATTATTCTCTACTCTAATCTCTTCCAATTATATGCTTTTCTAATTTATGCATTCTACAAAAATCTCTTTCTCACCGACCGCGCGCCTCTTATCTTATAAAATGTCACGTGTCCCATGATCCTATGACCCGGCAATGACTCGCCCCCAGTTCCTCCCACTCATTCATTTCATTACGTCAATCAATTGTTTTCAGCCAATTGGCGTCTCGTTATAACCGTATTAGGGGTGGCGATTTTTAAGCCAAACTCCAACGCTCTCATCACTTGATCAACTCTACCCACTGTTGCGCCTCCTTCTTTGCTTTCGACCTCAGCTGTACTTATTTCTTATAATTTCTCTAATCGAAAACCATGCCAGCCCGTGAACTACACCTTATAATCGACGACCAGGAGGTGGTCGTCGTACGCGATCATTGGTCGTTGAGCGACCTCGCCCACCTGTTGGTGCACGGGCTTGCTTTGAAGGCAGCCCGTTGGCTCTGCTGCAGGGCTCTGGCTCTTGCCTCCAGGGCTTTTGGGCGCTGGTGGGCCCTATGGTAGAGTCGAGCGGGCAGCATGTTTTTAGTTATTAGTTAATTTAGTTCTAGTAGTTTTGTAGTTTGTTAATAATATATCCCTTTTTAGTAGTATATCTATTTATCCAAGAAGCACCCATATTTATCCCAGATCTCCTGTCACCTTCCTACCCTGCACCTGACACCGCCTGATCCTCACAACTCCTTCTGCCTTACCGGTAAGTCGCCTCTTCCTCATTCCTCTCTTCCTGTTTATTTTAATCTCACCCGACCTTTACAAGTTCTACGTGGATCCTCCTTTTGTTGTGGAAACGTACTGACTGTATATACATTTTTAACTGTATAATATAACCATACCCTCGTAATGATTGTTTACTGTATACCTATATAACCTCTGCATTCTCATTCATTCATAGTATGGTAATATCACTATCTCACCTACCCCTTGATACCGGTATCCACTCCTCCAGTGTTTTGTTAGTCCAACTCCACCGTTCACACATCAATCTACCCAATTCAATAACTGTCATTCCTGTATTACATGCCAATAAATTAATTATAATATCCCTATGGTAGTTACATGGGTGCATTCTTAACATGGTCCCGATGAAATAGCACGTCATCATGGATAGATATATGTATTGCTGTGTCCGTGATCGATCTTGCCAGCACATATGATTAACAGCCCTTCTTGCCATTCTATCTGGCATTTCTCTAGTCAAGAATCGAGAAGCTTCCCACCATATATCCCTTAAATGTGATTCCATCTCAATTCTCCTCCTAGCGTTAGCTCCTCTAAATCTCAGGTGCGCTCTCTGCATGTACAACCGCGCCAATCTTATCACCTTTATAACCTCTGCATTCTCTCCCCGAGTTATAGGGCGAGACATTTTCCTCTCGACAATGTGTATCCAATGCTTCCTTCACTAGTCAGTTTTACAATATATCCCAACCCATCTCCTGACACAAACACCCCCTTACTACCCATAAGTGAATGCACTTACCTTCACTCTCGCCCATGCGCTTGGACACAGCTCCTTAATGTTGAGCATGTCCACCTCCTCTGTAAAAATCATGTGAATCAGATCTGCTGGGATGAAAGTCAAGCCACTTATATATTGATAGAGGATTGTTCTATTACACTGTTCATATGCCACCCGTTTTTTCTCCACTTCCAACGACAAAATGTTTGATAATAACCGAGGTATTAGCACGTGAGCGATATATTTATGCTGCTGGTTTCTTGTTCTAGCTAGCGGGAACACATTCATAATGCTTTTTAGCTTGTCGTTTGCCAATCTTAAATCCGAATACATGTGCCACAGATACCATTCGTTTGCCAGCCTTCTGTCGGGACATTCTCCGTATCTTTGAGCTGGATGTGTGATAAATAATCGCACCAATCTGATTATTAAACGTTCTATGTTGCACATATCCTGCACCCTCCTTGCCGCATTGTGCAACGTATCCATAGCCTTAATATGAACGGCGGTGAGTGTCCCTGCCTTCCTTCTCCGTGCCACCTTTCTCTGGCAACTTCCATCCCATCCTATTTTTAATTGCTCCCCCTCCTTACCATCTTCCGGGCAGCTAACACATTCTGCCTCATCCTCATAATTTAACTCCAAGCTTGACTTATTGGTGCAGCTTATTCTGCTCTTTCCACGTGCTCCTCATATCCTGCCCATTCTCCCCCCCCCCCTGCGCATTCTGACTATGCCTATCTACATAATTGAAACACAACTTTCATAAATCAAATACGCTGCGCCCGAGACTTCTTATTGTTTATGGGTACCTAATTATATTTTGGCCTTATGTCTTTCGCTCATTCTTCCCTCTTTTTATCCATACTACATATCATACCTTTTCTAACTGTCATGAGGACCTTTAGTGATAATTTTCTCTACCCTTTTTCTCGGATAAGCAAAGCTTCCTTAGTCGCCTATGACATTAATCTCACAGCCTTCCGCCCTCTTACTAGCCTAACGCGAATCTGAGTCCGAACAGGAGCCGTTTAGCTAGATTTCATTCTCTTTTTCTCATTCTCAATTCCAACCCAACCCCTTTTTATTCATCCCCGATTAAACCCAATTTCTACGAGATAACTCCCTGTACCAGACGCGACCCGCCCCCATTTGCTCCCCAGTGCCAGTTTCATATGAAACCACTGCCGCTACTCACGTACCACTCGCCTCGTGGTTACAGCCCTATAACCACTACAGCTGTTTAAGAATGTAAACACTGCGTTCGCACAAGCCCTTCATGCTTATATATTGTCGACGCGCCCTTGCCAAGGCATTACGTACTACACTCATTTCATTTATTCTATTATTTAAATGTGTATCCCTATGTTATAGCTCTTCCTCTCTCTTATCTTCCGGCCAATTGTGGCCTATCTCCTCCGTGCAGGTAATGTCCTGCCACCCCTTCTCATCTAACGGGCCCTCCTCTTCGTATTCGTGCATTGGTACTAAGTCAGGGGACAACAGCCTTTCCATAAAGTGACTGGTTTTAGCTATACTGACTGGCTTCAAATGAGAGACATGCACTGGCTTAGGCAATGTCGCTCCAGTATCCATCCTCCTCAGTCTAGCTGTGCACCCTGTGGGTCTAGCACAAATGACAAAGGGGCCACAGAAATTCTTCTGCAACTTGTACGCAGTGCCAGGTTGGAGGAGGCGATTAACCTTCATGTATACCAACGATCCTGATTTTAACTTGTGTGCATTTGCCTGCCTATCATAATATTCCTTCATTTTTGCCTGTGACGTTAGTAATGCCTCCCGAGCCAGGTCCCCATAGACTTCTTGTTTCTCCACGACCTTGCCCAGCTGCTCCAAAAGGGGTCTCATTTCTCCCTCGTATTCCTTCAACACATTCTCGTGGGGAAGTCGTGGGAATCTCCCATACATTAGTAGATAAGCTGGGTAGTTTGTCGTGCTTGAATCCGACGCGTTCATCGCAAATACAATTGGGGCCACAAAATGACACCAATTCCTTTGATCCTTATCCACGTATGCTCTCAGGGCTGTCTTAAGGCTACGATTAAATTTTTCAATTAAACCTTGTGTCTGAGGATAGTAACTTGATCCAAAGACTTGCCTAATCCCCATTACTGTACAGAAATTTCTGAACAATTTGCTCGTGAATGAAGAACCGTTATCGCTGAAAAGAGTGCATGGCACGCCCAAGACAGCCACTACGTGCTCAAAGAATTCAGGTATCAAGGTTTCAGATTTTATGTCCTTTGTTGGCCAAGCCACACAGAACCTTGTAGCCACATCACAGACCGTGTGCACATATTTATAGCCTCTGCCTGATTCAGGCAGTGGGCCTATAGTGTCAATCTCGATAGCATCCCATGGTACCTGCGACAGCTCCTTAACAGTCATAGGCACCTTGATAGGATTAGGATTCGGTTTTACCTCCAAACATTTCTGACAAGACCCGATATACTCGCTTATGTCCCTAGCCATAGATGGCCAGTAGTACCGTGGTGAAGCTATGCTAAGCATCTTTTTTACACCCAAATGCGCGCCTAGACCGACGTCATGTATTTGATGTAATAATTTTTCCACCATTGACTGTGGGACCACTAACTGCGCTCTCTCTTCTATCTGGGCCTTTCTCGTTCTTGGTGGCACCCTGTACAAAATACCACCTGATAACAAAAAGCAGTCGTGTTGTAATAAAATTCCTCTGGCTCTTGTGTTATCCTTAGGAAGCTTTTCTCTCTCTATGTAATTTGTCATATCGCTGCAAAATTCGTCAGTTATTTGCTCCTTCTCGAATACTTCTCTCGTCCCCAAAGTCCCATACTCCGTGATAAGCTTTTCATAGAACGCAGTATCAGTGATTTGCACTTCTCGCGCTCTTACTCCCTTTCTTCTCCTCTCCCTCTGATACTTACCCACCAGCGATGGGACCCCCAGAGTTTTTCTCCTTCTTGAGACTCCTTTATGGATGAGGACTGTCTCATCTGGTGGTCTCTCTCCAGCATCTCTCTCTCTCTCCAGCGTTGGCGTCCCTTGACTATCAGGCTGACTCTCCTCTTCCTCGGAGTTTTCATTGGCCCGTCTCCTCTCCTCAAGCCACTGGGCCATTTTCCTCGTCACAGGTGGGTTATCCCTAGTGACCATAGTCATTACCTGCTCGCCTGGCGCGCCCAAGTGCATCACTACTGTGCCATCGGTTTGAGTGAAGTCATCTGCCTCATTATCAGGCGTTGCGTTCTGCTCTTGCTCTGGTGCACTTACCTGAATGATAGGTGTGTCATCCGTTTCGTCCCGCCTTTTATTTCTGAGACGTCCATTTTTCAAGATCGACGGTCTTCTATATTTTCTGATGGGTGATGCCTCCAGTACCTCATCCTCATCAAAGAATCGGATGTGATTTACTGCTTTAAACCTCACCTGCCTCTGTTGTCGCCCCAGCTCCTCTCTAGCTGTTATGCCATCCCCAAAATATGGCATTCTCGATAAAATATCGGCTGTGATGTTGCATTTCCCTTTGATGTGCCTCATTGTGAAATCAAAATTGCTGAACCAGTCGATCCACCGTGCCATTCTTCCTGTAAGGTCCTGTTTAGCGCGTTTTCCAACGTCTCATCTGCTGATGGGAAGACCCTACATTCGTTCTTTATACATTTATTAATTTTTCTGTAGTCTATGACAATTCTATATTTCTTGTCCTGTTTTTCAGCTGCCTTCCCTTTTTCCACCAGGAAGCATGGCGCAGCAAACTCAGACTCGCCATTCGTTCGTTCAATAATGCCCAAGCGCATCTGCTCCTCCAGCATTGTTTCCAGTACCCTTGTCATATGAGGGTTGGTACGGTATGGGTTTCGAATAGGAGCCACGTAATCCTCTTTCAGTTCTATTTTATGTGCGAAAATATCTGTTGTTGAGATCGGCGAATCTTTTGTGGCGAAGACCGCGCGGTAACGCTGCAGCAGACTCGCCATACTCAGTTTCTGCTCCGCCGTCAACTTATCGCCTAGAGTGTAATCAACCCTAGTCTGACTGCATGCCGTGCTACCTACCTCCTCGATTGGCTGCTCTGATTGGCTGGAAACCTCTGTTGCCACATAGTCATCTTTGTTGACCACTGAAAACGCTGCCAAAACAGAACCCTTTCCCAATTTTATTGGCGTGTTTGCTGCGTTAAATAAGGTAACAGGTATATTGTTCCCCCCCCGCTGTGGCCTTACGAGGGCTCTTTTGACCGCAAATGGGACCTGCACACATCTTTTCAAATTGTCAACTACTCCTACTGCATGATTTAAATTTTGATGTGCTGAAACCACTGCCATACAAGTAAATTCTGATTTAGGAGGTATTATTTTTGGTTTAGTCAACCTAACGGTGTAATGGTCAGGATCTTGGATTTGGAAGTCAATATTGGCCTTTCTTGCTTTCAAGAAATCGACCCCTATGATACACTGAAGGGATAGACCCTTCACAACGTAAAACCATGCGTTAGTGTGAGCATTTCCAATGTTAATAGACAATAACACCCTTTCATTCGACTTGTGGCGCCCCCCATCGGCTGTGTAAATAACCAGATATGTCTGTACACGGCGAAGCAGTGCCCCTTTTTGCTGCACTACTTGGTTCAACGTATCAGTCGAAATGCAACTGATACTAGCTCCAGTGTCCACCAGGCAGCTAATTTTTGCCGAGCCAACTGTGCAAATTGTTCTGCAGTTTTCCAGCTGGACTGTCACTCTACCCGCGTCACTGTCCTGCAATACCAGGCGCGAGGAACGGTCCTCGCCCTCTTTTTGATTCTCATTACTGTTTTGTGTCACCTCTTTTCGTTTACTTAAGGACATCAATCCCTTTCCCTCTTTCCTGGCGTCTCTCCCCTTCTTCTCTTCTAGGAGTCCATTCTCTTTCTTCCAATGGTAGGTTTTTAGTGGGATTAGGACATGTGCTGACATCACTGGGAGTAATATCATAACCCTTCATTGCCAGAGAAGCTATCATTGACTGTGTGGATCCCACTAGGTGAAGCCTCAGCGCTTTCTCATTTTGTTCGTCCGACAGCTCATGTTTTCTGGCTGCCCTTCTAGCTTCTTCACAGGTACGAGGAGCTTCTGTTAGGACTCTCTCCGCCAACCCATCCTTCAAACCTGCTATGAAAGCTTTCAATTTCTCATCCTCATGCAGCGATGTTCTTGCTAGCAATACCAGCATAGCATCTGCATAGGTTTCCACACTTTCACCTGCCTCCTGTCGTCGACGCGAATAGTCATCTTTTACTTCACTGTATGGCATTTCCTGAAACTTAGTTAGGAACTTGCTTTTGATATCCGAGTATGACAGTGTACCCCTTTTTCTGGCTGCAACTGATGCGACCTGTTGGTAATAAGCTTTTGCTGATCCCTCTAATCTACCTGCTAGCCCCTGAAGCCAGTACGTCTCAGGTATGCCCAAGGCACTTGCATAATCTTCATATTCGGTCAGGAATTCAGACACATTCCTGGTTGCTGTTGAGTGGCAGAAATTTTCTGGCCCTCTAATGAAGTGTCTCATTGCTGCCCCTCCCCCTTCGTTAGACTTATCCGACCATCTTCCTGTTTGTACAGGGGTAAACGTTGGGAGCACATTAGGTAGCCTATACATCTCGGTCATATCACCGGAATCTACGGAGCAAATTGTACTACTAGCCCCTATTTTTGTTGGTTGCTGGGCTGCTCTGTGAGGTGTTCGGGGTATGCTATTTTTAGGCTGCTCCTCTCCTCCGACGTTTGTTAGATTCCTGACCATGTCTGTAAGGTGTTTCCGGTCTTGTTTGTATCGCACAGACGCATCTCTAAATAGGGCACTCTCCTTTTCATGTTCTAATTTCAGCTTATCCATCTCCGATGCTAGCCAGTTTGCCCTTGCCTCCCTTATTTTGTTTTCTTTTTCCATCTCCTCACACCACTCTCTATTTCTAGCCTCTCTCTCCTCCTCTATTTCCTGTCTTGCTATTTCCGCTCTCTCCCACTCCTCCCGGTCACTTTCTTCTTTTCTATTCGCTCTAGCTCTTGCCCGTCTTTCTTCTTCCAGCTCTCTTCTTAGCTCCTCCAGCTCCTTGTTGTGTTTTTCTTTCTCTTTTACCACAAATTCGTTCCTTTGCTGATCTTTCTTTTCCATATTTTGCTGTGCATTCTTCCAGTCATTCTGCAATGTGATAATTATATCCCTGTTTTCGTCTTCTGCAGTTTTCACTCTACGTCGTGTGCCATCCTCCCATGCTAATTTTAGCACGTTTATTCTAGCCTCGTATCTATCTTCGGCATCTTTTAACATTTTTTCATTTGTCCGTTCCCAATCACTTCTCATATCTTGAACTGCCCTCAGGGTATCATCTTCCGCTGTTCTTAGAGCGGCCTGTGTTCTTTGCAACTCTTTACTGACAATATCCACGCTTTGCCTGAGCAGCTCCTCCTTGGCTCCTTGCGGGCTTAAGTAGTCAAAGTCTGGATTATAAGGGAGCGGCACCAATGGTTCTGAGTAATATGGCGGTTTACCAGCGTCCCACGTTACTTCAGGCACCAATGGCACCCTAGGGTCATCACAAAAATCTGCTGCGAATGGATTGTTTCTTTTGGGCCTAGCACCTCCCACCGCTGTACTTTCAGCGCTCAAGTTAGCGTAACTTGGTGGTTCATGGACAGAAGAGTCCGGCGATGAGTCTTCTGTACTTTCTCGTTCTGCTTTCACCTCCCTATTTACATGAACCCCCACACTAGGCTTTGCGGATGCCTTCATTCTCGCCAACCTTTTCTCCATCAATTTAGCAAGATTTTTGATTCCATCTTTGATTATGGATACCTTTTCTCTCTCCACCTTGCCGATTCGTTCTGTTGTCTCAGCAAAGTTCTTTGCACTTTGTGTTATTCGAGCATTGTTCTTCTGTATTTCCTTCACCAAGTCCGCCACAGAAGACCCCTGTTTCGACATTTAACCAGCTTATCTCAACACTCACCCCACCCCTTCGCACACTATCTCCAATCCCGTGGTTCTCCAACCAGTGTTGTGCGCGTAGCTTCGGATCTTTATGCTATTGGGCGGTGCGTCGGGCCAGGGTGAATATATTTAGCTAGTATTTGTATGCATTTGAATATACTCGGACTTCTGGGTATTGCTTCTCATGATGTTCAATACAGTACAGTATTTTAAGAGACGGTAGGCGATATTGAATAGAGAGTCATGGTGGTATATAGTAGCTGTAGGTTTCCAGTATGAACAACACAACACGATGAGTTTTAGTACGCCACTACTTGTGTATTGTATCTTATCCTGTACATAGATGCTAGGTTGATAATCCCTTCCCATGGTAGTGTATATATTGAGTCATATGAGATCTTATGGGACTCCTTCCCTAGACTCCAGAGTGGATGTTACTTGTTACTCATAGTGCTTCTATTGTATCTTATGGGACTTGTCCTAGACTCGACTCCCTTGCCCCTCTACATATCTCCACTCCTCAGGGTGTTTCATAATTCTCTCTCTACTACCTATACATATGTGTTCCCCGTATATATACCCAGGTGGTGAGTGTCGGGTATCCCCATTGGTGGACCCTTTATCCTATGATACCTTCCCTCCCTCTGGTCCCTCCCATTCCCTTAGCGCATGCCTTAGTCAAAGTTACATATCCTACCCTACTACCCATCCCACTGCCCTCTCGTGTTAACCACGGTTACTACAATATCCATCTTTAGAGGCAAGCGATTTCAACTATAGCCTTCATAACCGTCAAACTGTTACTGGGGCGATGTATATAGGGAGTGATTATGTATCGCCCCAATGCTAACTCTATGGGGATTGTTTACTTCCGGTCCACACATCGGTACAACTACGCGACTAATTTTCATTAATTCGCGCTCCGCCGCCATGACACTTACGCACTCTATTATATTTAGCTATATTTGCATGGGATAGGCCGGGCCCCGGTATAAGCCCTGTAGTAGCATATATAGACAAAATTGACTCCTGGCTGTGTGAGAGGTGGTTATCTCCCGCGGGCGTAACAATTTCGTAAGGGGTGCGTAGCACCCGACGAAATTGTGTAGCACAAGGGAGATAACCAGCTCCCACACTGCCAGAAGTCTATTTTGTATTTATTATACCTCTCCTGATTTTTTTTGGTGAAAAAATAGTGAAAATCCGATGGAAATAAGTGTCAGACAACAAACTCTCCTCGCCACTTGTTTTGTTTACCCTCTCACTTAGCTTCACTTCCGGTCCACCTCACTCATTTTCGGGACTATTTTTCTATTTAAATACACAATAGATTCGGAATTTTACAGTTGTTTATCATTATAATTATTATTATATCATTACATACAATGTATTACAAGTCTTTTTTCCGAGAAAATAATTATTTAAATTAAGAAAATAAGGAAGCGAACATGGGACTATTTTTTCAACAAAAATTCCGCCAGGGGGCAATATGATATGTAAATACCGCCCAGAGGGTAATACGGTTTTCCAATGCTGTAGCCTATGGCGTACCATACCATCCCTCCCAGAGGTATAATAAATCATATTATTATACCTTTCTAGAGGTTGGTAGATATGACGTTATGACGTCATGGTTAAATGCAGGCATTGCTTTGCTCTGCCACTAGCGCCTCCGAGTCTAGCCTATGCACTACTCCTGCAATACTGAGTTGAGAGCTGCTCCTACACTGAATAGCTACTCATACAAGTTCACATGGACATCCTATGAATACTCTACAAAGGCCTGCCTTCAATCTACAATGCTAATATAACATCTAGCTATTGATATCTCCCTATACCTGAATCACCACCAATCATAAGACCCATAAGATCAGACATGGTCGTAACAACATACAATGCTGAAGGTATAGGAAGCAACAGCACAGGGGTGTAATAAATATTATGTCTCCCGATTTCCCTCTCACCCATGCATCTCTGACATCCCTAGCCTCGATCGTTCCCTCTTGGTCCTCTCCCCTCATGCCCTCTCTCCCCTCTCCTCCTGTATGTATCCCCTGTCTCTATCTCCCTTTACTTCTCTTCCTCTCTCTTTTCTTATTTGCTAAAGTTAAATAGTATTTTAAAATAATATATTAAATCCTCATTATTTCCGATTTCAAATATAGGCTATATACATCCAGTGTTAAATTGTCTGGCATTATTAAATAATGAAGATATCGTTCCAAATTGTTCAGGATATACCCAACGTAATTGCATACTTCTATATATAGATGGAACAAAGCTTGGGGGAAGTCTGTACACTTGTTAGTGACCTCGGGAGTGTGGAAGATCTCGGGCTAACGCCCTCTAACTTCCCGCACTCCCTCGGTCAATAACAAGTGTACAGACTTCCCCCGAGCTTTGTTCCATATTTATTATACCCCATTAGTGAATAAAAAATATAAATAAATGAAAATAGAATAAGTAATTTCAGTTTTTAGCGGACCTACTTCCACCTTGACCAAGTGTGACATACAATGCTGAAGGTATAGGCAACTGCAGCACAGGGGTGTAATAAATAGGCAAAAGCGCATGAGGGACGATCTGTTGGCCCATATTTCCCGCGGGCGTAGTGATTTTCGGTGAATGAGCGTAGCGAATGAACCAAAATCACGTAGCCCAAGGGAAATATGGGACGACAGATCGTCCCGAATGCACTTTTGCATTTATTATCACCTTAATAGAGGTTGGAATGATAGATTTTTCGACATTTTAGCTGGAAAATGGTTGGAATTCGATGAAAATCGATGGCAAAACGTGCACGTAGCCTGCCCCTCCCACCTGGATCTTGTTTATAGTTCCGGGTCTTTGCAATCGCCACATATCAATGCGCGTTGACCTGCCAGGTTGTGACAAGTCCAGCAGAATGTAGTTCTATATTGAATCGTTATTTCGGTTAATTTTCGGTGTATTACTATTATTAAGACATGGATACGATTTAAATTACTTAATAAGATAAATGTCGTTCAGTTTAATATTCAAATTCCTGTACTTTTTGCGTTTGAACTCGGGGATTTTTCGCCGACGCGAGCCTGTCAAATCTCCGACCCAAGACACTGTCAGTCATAGAACTAGTTCTCCGTGTCAGTCAAAACAACAAGTGCAAGAACATCGCTCACTGTTTCGAATCAATTTGTTGCCTTTTCGCAGCTTTAAATCTTTTAAAAACTCAACTAATGCTTTGGTAACGGGTAGACTTTGATAATTATGAAAGGATTTTAGTTCATTTCCTTATTTGATCAGAATCTTTCGTGGCCGCTGCCAGTGACAGCCTCAATACCGTAACTAAGGCGTACTGTCTGCAGCCAGACTCACAAGCGCCTTCGGCGGTGGTTAGTTTCTACCTACACCTTTGATCGATTATAAAGTCAACTAAATAGAGAAAATAAGTTACTCGTTTATTTTCCTTTATCTATGATCGATTTATATTATGTATATTTTTTGTGCAAAAGGAATTATTTAAATAGAAATATAAAAAAAACAATCGGCACTATTTTGTTCATTAGGTGCGGGTAATACGGCGGGGAGCGGGTAATATGGCCGCCGTATTACCCGCTCCCTTTGATATGACGACCATTGGAGATATGTATCTCGGTTGTGGCAGGATACCTCGGGACTACGCTGCGCTCCGTCCCTCTGTATCCGCCACAACCTTGATGCATAACAGTTAGACAGATGGCGCCCTCGGTGCATTCCATATATATATAGGAGGGCGTCGTGGAACAATCCTCTCATCTATACAGTCATTAAAAAATCCTTATTTTCAGCATTAAGAAGTCATTAAAAATCACGTGGCATAGGCGTCGCTACCGGGGGAACGGGGGGGGGGGGGCGCCATGGACATGGCGCCCCCCCCCCCCCCTCGATCACACACACACACACTTTTGGTGGCAGCATAAAAAGGTCCAAAGCTGTAGATTTTGTTTAATCTACATAATGTATGCTTCATTTACATAAGAAAATCCAATTGATTAGCCTACATATGACTGATTCTCACGAAATTGGTCCACAAAGTTACCGGTATCTCTAATATTAATCTTTGTACATGATTATTAAGAAAACCGTGTCATATAGTAGGAGAATTAATTAATTTTTTGTTTGTTTTTGCAAGAAAATGCCAAAACACAACTTCTTTTCTCATAACCATTGGCCTGGTTATATTCATGAGAAAATATACAGTACCTTAATCCTCATAGATTTGCAAAAATATCAGCATGATTTTTCCTACTTCTGGTACCCACAACACCTTGCATCATTGTTTTGAAAGATGCGGCAACTTTGGCCAGAATCATCGATTCTGAACATGTTCTCATTTAATTTATTAAAACTAATCGGCCATCAAGTATTACTTTTTGCTCTGCATATGACATTTGTCAACATTTATAATTCCATTGGGAACATTAAATATTGGTGGTCAAAGCGTTTTTCCATTATGGTATCGTACATCTCTACTTGGCCAGAAGTGGAAGAGTAAACACCACTATCCGTGCGGTTCTGCTCTATATACGAAACCCCTTAATTCTCAGACATTCCCATACCCCAAAATTAAGGGCTGTTTTCTTATACTACTCCCCCTCCTCAGTGATTAACTATGAACAGTCCCTTATCCCCACTTCCAACGCCGAGTCCCACGCACAAACCACCTCCTAACGTTACGTTGCCTGGGTGCCTATCTCCGAAGCGAGCTAGGTAGTGTTTCCCCCATATATAAACTGGCTACGGCGCTGACCAATGCACAGAGTGGGGCAACTGCACGACTATCACTCAGTGTACGCATTGGTACAGGTGCACGCTTATCACTCAGTGTACTATGGATTTTAAAGTTCTTCTTATGTAAGTTATTAATACTGTAATGATTATCCACATGCAGGGATGTAGGGATATATATTAATTAATATCTCCTTTGTTTCTCCATTCTCTCCCCTACAAACTATTTTGACTGGGGAGGGTCAAACTACGCGAGAGAGCGTGACTCTGGTTGCATTCGGGAATAGGCCTATACCAACATAGCCAATATACGGACCTTATAGTGGTTGCATTCGGGGATTTCCGAAGCGCGTCCCCATGTTTGTTTACAGCTTATGTAATCACAGGCAGGCCGTCACCCCTCCCTCCCTTTACCCCATGCGACGGACCCTCAGTCACATTGTCAGTCAATGCAAGACAGAGGCTCAATATCTCCCGATATATGGTGGGTTGCTTTTCTGATTGTGGGTAGTAATTAATACTCACACTCTTCTCTAAGTGGCTGTTGCGAACTGGTGCAACAGACATTATAGAGTAGTAGACAGTATAGACAGTAGTTACGAAAATTGCAGTTTGTGTTTGCACTAACTTATTTAGGCCCTATTCTAAACAAGTTTAAATTGCTATACACTTCTATACTGCAGAGCTAATCGGGTCGGTGTAGGCCTAACAAATATTTATTGTTAGAAATTGTGCGATCGAGATTGCAATCATTTTTCTGCAGGAAGTTTTGTCTCCCTTGCGGGTGAGCGGGAGGAATTACGCAAATGCGGGAGTCTCCTGCAGGATGCAGAAGTCTTGGTAGGTCTGCTTCCTCCTTCCCTCTCTCTCCATCCCTCCCTCCCCCCTCTCTCTCTGTGTCCCTCCCTCCACCTCCCTCTCTCTGTCCCTCCCTCCCCCCTCTCTCTGTCCCTCCCTCCCCTCTATGTGTCCCTCTCTCCTTCCTTCCCCCTCTCTCTCTCTGTCCCTCCCTCCCCCTGTCTCTGTCTCCCTCACTCCCTCTCTCTCTCTATGTCCTTCCCTCCCTCCCTCTCTCTGTCCCTCTCTCCCCACCCCTGGCTCTCTGTCCCTCCCTCCGCCTCTTTCTCTGTCCCTCCCCTCTCTCTCTCTGTGTCCCTCCCTCCCCCTCCCCCCTCTGTGTCCCCCCCTCCCCCTCCCCCTCCCCCTCTTTGTGTCCCTCCCTCCCCCTCTTCATGTCCCTCCCTCCCCCTCCCTCTGTTTCCCTCCCTCCCCCTCCCCATCCCTGTGTCCCTCCCTCCCCCTCTCTCTGTGTCCCTCCCTCTCCCTCCCCCTTCCCCCCTCTCTCTCTGTCTGGCTGTCTCTCTCTCTCTTTCTCTCTCAGAGAAAGAGTGCACTCGTCCACACATTACTCCTCAATGAATTTATAAATTCTTTTTAAGAATAATATCAAATCCTCATTATTTCTGTTTTCAAATAGATTTCCAATTAAATTTGGCAAGTCTAACATTTAAAATAATGAAGATATTGTTCCATTTTCCTATGTAGGCCTACCCAGAGAAACAGGAGGAGGGGAGAGGGAAAAGAGAGATTTCAGAAGGGACATCAAACCTGCTCTATCCCAAGTGCTGAAGGCTTATATTGGGGTACTGTGTCACCCATTTCTCTTGGGATTTTGATGATTCAAAATTCTCTGTACTGCTGACATGTTTGTGATTCATTTCGTATAAAAGACAAGTTTATAGGATGAATTGTCTTTCCTGCATAGATGTTACAGTACATGCCGTTTAAAATGTATTTAAAATTAAAAAGGCTGGAATATAGTGCCAGGGTAAAGTTTTCTGACCATTTTGACATTTTGTCAAATATTTTCCACATATTATATATATATTGTTCATATGCTTAGAATGCTCAGTACTAAGTTGTGAAAGATGAATAATAATTATCATTTTTTAAAGACCTTAATTAGTACCCCGACGTAGGCATCCTGTGATTTTAGCCATTTTTGGCAATCAAATTGATATCTCCAAATTTAAAAAAGAATGTCAGATTCCTATAAAGAGTAGAAAAACCACTGCCTCTACAATCCAAGTGCGGAAGGCACTTGTCTATATTAAGTTCCCATAGGCGATGCTTAACAATGCAATAGCATCACATACACGCATAATTGCCATAAACGAACGTCCGAATTTATGTCCTAGCTTTCAGCAATGATAAAACTTACTTCATTGACACTCCATGTTGCTTATTATCCAATATTAAATAAACTATAGACTAAACTGCTAGCGAGGTGATGGAATCGCCGCCATGTATATTTGAAAATTTAGCGATACTTTAGCTTACTTTGCAAAAGGCAGAGTGTTGTTCCAGTCATAGAGGCTGGCAGAATGAAGCCACGCCTATCTAAGCTGGCTCAGCCAATCCGCTTAACGCACAGTGAAAATGGTAAAAAATATGTGCAGTGTTGTAGCTGGTTATTGGCCCCTAGTTCTGATAGGTTTCTGCCTCTTGCGGTCACGTGACTCCAGCGCAAGATGGCGCAGCACAGCATGGAGTTGTGGTCACCGATTCAGAAATGTATCACTTAAACTTTGACGGCGCATTACGAAATTGCGGCGAAATATTGCTAGAGACAACATGTAAAAGGTGAACAACTTTGCATGTACCCATTGATCTTTGCCTTCCCAGTTGACTCACGCCCTCAGTATCAAATTGGGGTAAAATTGTTCCTTGTGGAATAATTTTCCGTCATTAATCAAAGGAACATTCAGTGCTGGACTCACCACAAACTCTGCGGGACTGTCGTCCAACTGACCGGAAGTCCCCTCAGACAGGAAGTCCACCCGGGCTTCCTCCTGACCATCGCCCACTCTGACTATTGCTCTTGACCACACAAGACGCAAAATTGCATCTTTCAAAATAGCTACGTGCATGGCGGGCAGGGGAGGACGGACGCGAGATCAGCCATGAGTTAATTACGAGCAACTCGCCGGGATGGACGACCCACTAGACTCGGTAAAGAAAAGCAAGAAAAAGGCCAGAAACAAGCAGAATAACGATCAAGAACAACATGACCAAGGCCACGTGGAAAACGAGGAGGGAGACGGCCAATCCCCACCTCATGAGGAGGATGAGGAGGAGGAATACGAACTCAAGCCCCCTCCAAGGACCCCCAAGCAAAAGAAAAGATCAGTCGTGGATAAATTATGTGACACAATGGTCAAAATAACTAGAGGTCAGTCAAAGAATTACCGAGATGCTGGTCACCACGGACATCGCAGTTGTTCCTCCGCCTCCCCCGACCCACATGCTTACAGACGGTCGCGCAAAGCCCCTGTGAAGCACTGTAAGAGACGCAGAGTAAGCACCTCATCACCCAGCTCTACTTCCTCCAGCAACTCATCATTCACCTCCAGCTCCTCCTCACCTACAAGAAAAAACAAGAAACGTAGGAAAAGGAAAGCACAAAAAAGAATTGAACGTTCTTTCAACACGCGCCTATATAGAGATAGGGAAGGCTCAACAAGCTCTGACGATGACGATGATGATGATCTGCCTCCTACGAGGCACATCACCCGTGTAATCAGACATAGGAAAATAGCAGCGAAAGCCCTGGTGAAGCAATACGGCACAAAGGGAGACCCAAAAGGTAAATCTCAAATCCTATTAACACCTGAAACCTCCCTTCCCCCCGATATGGCGGCCAGAGTTAAAGCCGAAAAGAGGGAAATGACCATACCAGAATATTTTTGTGGACTTTCTTATATGGGCACTGGTATGGCCGAACCGGGCTCCCGGCTCCCTTGTTTCCTTCAGCACATGGCAGACCTGGGCGAAGATGCAGCTGTCCAGCAGTGGTCGGGCCCGATTCTCTGGTCACAAACTATGGTCGACCATGTGGTGGATAAGAGAATCAGGTGGAAGGACTTCCAATATATACAACAACAACGGGCCCGCCTCAGTTGGAACTACCGCCCATCAGCCCTTAGTAGCAAGAAAAAAAAAAGTGCTATTGTGTGTCCCTGCCCCATGTACAACGCAGAAGAATGTACGTCCCACGACCACCATTTTGAAGGCCCAGTATCCCTCCTACATTGCTGTGGCTGGTGTTATTATCACCAGAGACAGAAACAATACTACCACTCTGCAAAAAACTGCAATAATAGGAAGCGTTTCACTGACAGAGAACGTGACACAAACTCCACATCATCTAACAGTGGCTATAAGGGGAGACGTGATTGGAATACACCAAAATCACGGGACTCCAATAATACACCATCAGCAGACCGTCAGCCAAAAAACCAGTAACCCGCCCTGATGTGATATATCGGGGAGAGAAAGCAAGAATCCCAACCTACCATCCTTTTAACATCAATTCAGCACATGGGAACAACGAACAGTCCAGTCGACGCAACTACGGCCGGAAGTGACCTGAACCAGCACCACCCAGAAGTAAACAACAAAGATGGCGGCCACACTTCCGCCAAGCCTGAAAAACATAATGTTACAACAACAAACTGGAATAATACGGGGCATATGAACCTCCCTCGCCCACACAGGCAGGGGAGCAGTGAAACAAAGGGACAATCGAACTATACTGGCAACGTGGAACGGTGTACGCCGCACGATGCCACCATTCTGGACAAAAATAACACCGCACGGCCCGGGAAAACAACACACGTTAGCGCACACGCAAGCACCAACACGTCCCACCCAGTCTCAACACGAGGCGCAATCAAACAACAAGTGCCTTCAGACATCAGAGTGGAACGATGTACGTCGCACTCAGTAAGAAACAAAACATTGCTCTACCAACTGAACGTAAGGTAATAAGTGGTGGCTCGAATACGGCCACAAACTGCATAAACAAAGGTGATTGGCCTATCAGTCAGGCCAAAAAGAACTCATATTGCACTGCCTCACCTACGGAGTCACACAACCACCCAAAAAGTGAGCCCCCAACAGCTGAATCGTGTCTACCAGACTAGCCTCATGACTACATATCTGTAATACAGGCCCTGTCCCAACTAAATAGTGACATTTCCGATGAAAATCCACCACCGAACCTAAAGTTTGACTGTTATAAATCGTGGCCTTTCCCAGCCATATCCCTACCAGCACCAATGGCTGAAATCTACGAGGCTGTACGTGCAGTAGGCTTCCCCAACTGGAAAGGTGCCAAGAAGAGACTGCCGACTACACTCAACACCAGCAAGTGGAAACAGCTCTCAACAGGCCACAGTGACGACAGCTTAATCATGAGCGGAATACTGTATGGTTTTCCCCTCCAGTACACAGGCGGCCCTCTATCAGAAACGGCCGACGCTACCAATCACCCATCAGCCATAGCCTACCCTCGTCATGTGCAAGCCTACATCAACACAGAATGTGCCCTGGGCGCAATGGCGGGTCCTTTCAAGACCTCGCCCATTGTCCCATGGTGCCACCAAAGCCCCATGATGACCCGACCAAAACCAGACCCCGGTAAGAGGAGAATAATCGTCGACCTGTCCTTTCCTGAAGGTGGCATCAACAAGTGGGTAGCAAAAAATTGCTATAACGGGGTCCCTGCTGCCCACAACCTTCCAACAGTGGCAATGGCGGCACAGATAATAAATAATCTGGGAGGACAGGGCATGGTGATGGCGGTGCTCGACCTGTCCAGGGCCTACCGCCACTTTCAAGTATGCCCCATGGACTGGCCACTCATGACTGTCAAACATGATGACCTTATATACCTGGACAGGGCCCTGCCTTTCGGAGCAAGGATGTCATCATTTGTGATGCAAATGGTGGCATCCTACATAGTCAGGGCCCTTGCCTCACGTGGGATCATTTCCCTCATGTACTTGGACGATATTCTCCTCATGTCTCAAGATAAACAACAAATGAAAGCCAGCTTCACCCTAACACAACAAATCCTGCGCGACCTGGGTCTAAAGGTAGCCACAGAAAAAACCCAACAGCCAGCCACAAAAGTACAATGGCTTGGAATAGTCATTGATACCGACAAGAACACGATTACCATCCCACCCAGCAAACTGGCGGAGATTAAGAACTGTTTGGCCATGACCGCCAGCAAGAGGGTGGTCTCAACAAAAATGATGCAAAGCGTAATTGGCAAGATCGCCCACCTTGCCAGAGCTGTAAAGCCAGCAACGCTCTTCATGCAAAGAATGCTACAGTGTTTGAGGGAGGCCAAGGGAGGCCCTATCATCGTCTCTGCAATGGTAAAGGCAGACCTGCGATGGTTTGAAACCTTCATGTCAGACTATAATGGTGTCTCCATTATCCCCCAGGACGTTGTCTCTAAGACAATATGGGCCGATGCCTGTCTGACTGGGGCTGGTGGAACTGATGGTCGCTCTTACTACTCTCACGTATTCTCCACCGACCAATGCACTGGAAGGAGCATCAACCACCTCGAAGCTGTAAACTGTGTGGCTGCTACCAGGCTCCTCACTGGGCAGGCAGACACTGTGATATACTCTGATGTTAATGAGTATATTCCAGTTACTGTTATACTTAAATGTAATGTTAAATGCCTTCTGAATGTACCAGTCTTCTTTTATTCAAGCTGGACACGTAGTGTCTCTCACAGGTGGACATTCCTTCACATACAATACATAATATACAATAATATAATATAATATAATATAATATAATATACAATGTTAACTATGCAGACATGCCCTCAGGGTCCGCCTGTCCACCTGGTGGTATAACATATGCCCCCCTCTCCCCTTAAAAAAGTGGAACCACTTTTAGACAAACTTGGAATAAAAGAATTAGTTTCATTTTTAAAAAGGTCGAATTCTCGAAATGCGACACCACTACTTTTTGATAGTCAAAAATGGTTGAAATAGCTTGAATAAAATCACACAAACCATCTGATCTGTTACATCGAAATTCTCAGAGGCAAATTTTGAATTCCTGAATAAATTTAGATGAGCCAAACTCAAAATTACAACATAATGGCATGGTCATTTTGTTTCCACACACCTGATTACTGCAATACCTATCACTGACAATAGAGAGAGTAAAAACAATTTTAGTTCAGATACTTGAAAATATTGACTTCATACCACAAAAAAAAAAAAAAATGGACAATTAAACAATACTGGTTTTGAAGATATAATATTATGGAATCAATATTCTAATGTAGGAGTCCACCAACACCACAGATGACACACTTGTCCATACCTCTCAAATTTCTAAGGTGCATTACCCTCTTTCTATTTCCAAATGAGATTCTAAAATTGCTTATATAATCTACATAGCTAGTTAAAAGAAAGAAATGTAAATTAGTAATTCTGCAACACTGTCAAATTACATTGAACCAAACAAATATCAATTGCTACCTGGTGGCTTTTATAGGAAATAAAAACCAGTTGAAAGTTGGTTTCAATCATATGCCATGAAGTCTTAAGGAAAATATCATACTGAAAGCTGGCTTGATTCAGCATGATCCATTTGATCTGTAGTTCCCTATTTTGACATGTTGGGCTCTCATGGTTCCATTGGATGTAATATCAGTGTGCAATAATAAATCTCAAAGGAGAAAAACTCACCAGAGTTTGCAGATCATTGAAAAGCTTGTTGTCTGTTACGATCTCAAGTTCTGATCTTCTCAATCCCGCGCTTACCAAAGAAAGTGGTAGTCGCTTCTCAATTAAAATACCTCACTACATTGGACCTGATGGAATGCCCATAAACAAGGGAGCCACCTCAAGGCGTTTGTTGACACTAATGTCTCGCCCCAGGATCAAAATATCATCCCTTGGACCTTTGTCCCACCACAAGAGGGAGCCAAAACCGATCTGATTTCTAAGAATCAGAAAGAATTTATCAAACAATACTATTCCTCTCATAATGGTTTATAGGAGTCAGACTTCCAAGTCACACAGAAAGATTAGCGACCCACCTGAGGGCACAAAAGACACGGGGCCAATTAACTCAAAATAAAATAGCTCCCCGATGTGACCCATTAATTGCAACACTAAATATTAGCTTTGTTTTCATAGGGGCTTACGCCGCCCTATTAGTGTGATCTGTCTAATTAGAAGGTTTAGATCAAATTCCTTTTTTATGACGTAAAAATCCTTATTATAAAGGTAAAAATTTCGCACTTTTTAATTTTTGCTTGACTTCTATGTTATATTTACTTCCTACATATGGCTAGACAAAAACTTCACAATCAACCCGACACATATATATAGTTAATATATGCACCATCTTAAAGATGGCAGATATGCGAGACATTATATGTTTTGGTTGCATTGCATTGCAAACCACTTTATAATTTACGAAAAAACAAAAACAAAATTTTGTTCTTTGGAAATGCACCTATTCTGAATTGTTTTCTATCAAATTTTGATTTAAATTTGTTGTGGTGAACATTCTGCAATCATCCATCATGGATATGGCAAACATACCTACATCCCAGTTTTTCCTTACTTTAATAGGATGAAAACAATTAAATTCATGCAGGCACTGTGATGTAAATGACTAGCAATACAATCCCCACCAACACAGGCCTAGTGTAGACTGCACAGATACACACTACCGTCATTCCCAAATACAAACCTGCATAAACAACTGCTAACTACCAATTCCAAAATATTAATAATGAATTCATTCCACATTTATGTGTACCAATTACACAACCTTCTCACAAGCTGATCAGACAAAAGAAAAAGCATATATATATTGGTTACATTGTTTGAGTTTTAAGTCTAAAAAAAAATAAATAGAAGAAATACAATCTTTAATTTACACTTAAATTCTTGAGCCATGGTTGAACAATCTTTGACTACTCCAATTACGAAAAATAATGTGTTCAAAAACCTCTAACCAGTTAGGCCAAAGAAAATAAAAGAAACAAATAAAAATGCAAACAGATATCCATGCACTAAATACATGGCCTATTGAAAGTCTAATAGTTTAACCAAATGAAGTCCATTTTAAATACTAGTATTCAGCCAATGTCAAAGTATCTGTTATTTTATACCTAAACCAATTGAGAAGAAACATATCTGAATCAATTCATCTTTTCATGGACACCAAGTCAGATTAATTGCCACCAATTATCCTGCAATAAAATGTTAATGGCATGAGCCACCAACCACATTGCCTCTGGCAATTGAATACTAATCATTGTCATTCATACCTGTCATTCGTGCAGGCCAATGGTTTTCCCAGTCTTTCTTTTAGTTTATTTATAATGTTAAACTAGACACCAAACCTAAAGCAAAAAGTAATATAATTATTCCAATACAAATATACCATCAAAGTTCACCCATGCACATGTAAAACTACAAAGTTGATGATAAAATAGTAACTACAAACCTCATTAAACAATTGCAAATGTGTAGTAATTTAAAAGGATTAACATATAATTCAATAATGTCAATAATGTCTATTCAACATTTTGTAATGATAGTGTTATTCAATCAAAGTCTATTCTGTCTGTATCTCCATTATACAGTTATTGTCTCTGTAAAATGTCTTAATTTCATTGCCACGAAAGCATCTTGATTCATACATCTGGGCCTCCCTCATCAATTGTGACTTCATGTCACATCCAGTTGATAAAATGTTAATGGTGCCTTGCAGCATTCCTTTGTCACACCTGGAGCAGCATAATGATTCATGTGAATTGTCTACAGTCATGTCTAGTGTTGATATGGAATGTAAGTGATGACTAATTGTTCTGTGTCCTCACATATTGTTTCCACTTAACAACTGTGACAGTATCATTTGTTTCACATTCCTGCTGGCTATACAGCTTGATTTAATGGCGATCTGAACAATGTAGCATAGTCACATCTAGCAATCTGTCCTACTAGAATATATCAAACCACCATTTCTGTCATTTACCTATGCTCCTGACACCAATTATTATACCTTCCGGTCATGACACTGTTTATGGTGTAACCCATAAAATAGTGACCATTCCTGCCATCAAATCATAATGGTATGAGCTATAAATTGATGATTATGCACATCTGGTCCATTTATACAATGCTGCAAAATATTCAAGATAAAAAAATCACATTGCAAATGGCAGGAGAAATTCCGCAACAATGTCAGCCTCTCAGAACTGTTTGAATTTCGAAAATCGCTTCAGAATTGACAATGCTGTGGCTGAATTAAGAAATATTATGTGTGTAATATGTGTGAATCCAAATGTACACCATTCAGACCATTCGATCTGCCCACGGCAATGACCAGGTTTCCATAGCAACATCACACAGCTATATTGGTCCCAATCTCACCAATTAAGGCTACTTAAATATATACATTTATATCCATGCTCTAATCACCAATGACGTTGAGAGTACATGTAAAAAGTTCTCTAAAACTCCTGGGCAATGTTTGAAAGTCTACTAAGAAAACACCTAGGCTTTCATTGCCTGGGTTAGAATATCATGCCTCACGAAATTAGCCATATCTTTCTTAATAATCATGGTAGAAAGTTCAAACAACTTTTGAAATGTTCAGAAATGATTCAGGATTCTCTCTATCCTGCCAAACCTTAGCCATCGGCTCTGCTATACAAGATCTCGTTGTTCGAATCACTGATTCACTAATTCAGTCAAAACTCCAGTTTGGACACTCCTTAATTTGTCCTGCATTCATAGGTTGCCCATGCTCATATAGCCCAGTATAGAGCATGAGAAGAGGGGAGATCTGCAGGAGAGCCCATTTCTAGGGCCCATTTCTAGCCAATCCTTTGCTAGCATTTGGTATAATCTCACCAACAAAAATCCAATAAATGTTTTAAAGATACTTCATCGAGCCTTGGTTCGCCACCATTGATATACTCTGATGTTAATGAGTATATTCTAGTTACTGTTATACTTAAATGTAATGTTAAATGAAGTAAGTCCAACACTTCTTTCCTTTGACTGACTGGTCCACTGACTGCCTTCTGAATGACTGCTTGATGGTCAATGTACCAGTCTTCTTTTATTCAAGCTGGACACGTAGTGTCTCTCACAGGTGGACATTCCTTCACGTACAATACATAATATACAATGTTAACTATGCAGACATGCCCTCAGGGTCCGCCTGTCCACCTGGTGGTATAACAACTGCCAAGACCATCCGCCTCTGTTGTGACAATCAGGCATCGGTGGAGGCCTTCAAAGGAGGCAAGCCAAAAGACCCAACCTTGGCTGCCTGCACCAGGGCCCTAGCTGTGGTTCCACTCCGCGAAATATCAGATCAACATGGAATACGCCCATGTCCCTGGCCGCTTAATGGACCTCCCTGACGCCCTCTCCCGTCTTGATAAATCTAAGAACTTCAGAGATAAGGCCCATGAAATTATCACAGATCTTAACCTCTCCCTCTCTCGCTCTAATAATGACCTCTATGATATCTCCGCATTTTTCTAGGGAGAAAACAGATGAAACTCAATCTCCGGGCTGCTGCCAGGCAAAGACAAGCTCACAGACCTGGAACCAATGCCAACAGGGACTCGGCTGTGAGAGTATTTATCTCCTTCTCCCTGGCCCTGGGCATAAACTACCAGGCCCCTTCGGCCGCCCAGGTATGCTGGTACCTCGAGTACCTGGCGGCGCAGCAGCTGGCCCCTCCGACAATAACCAACAACATCGCCTCGGTGAGGACCTTCTTCAGGATGTCGAGCTTGGACCACGCCCCTCTTGATAACTACCATGTCAACATGGCCCGCAGAGCCATCCGGCTCAGTGTCAGACATGTCCCTTCACCTAAGGCCATGGTGAGCCAAGACATGTTTAAGCTCTGTGTGAAAATTGCTGGAGACATGGATAACAAGGCCCCCTTATGAGCTGCCATTATTATAATGTATATGGGGTTTCTAAGGCAGTCGAACCTCTTCCCCGTCAGCGTCAGATCATTCGACCCTACCAGGCACCTCACAATAGGAGATGTTGTGATTGCAGACCATGAGGTGGTGATACGTCTCAAGTGGAGCAAAACAATGCAATCATCAAGGACGGCTGCTCAGCAAGAAAGCCCCCCTGTTTAGGTATGACGACGGAAATCCAATCACCATTCCCTACATGAGGAGGGCGTGGTCCACTATCGTCAAGAGGGCAGGATACTGTCCTGCGCAGCACTCTATGCACAGTCTGAGGTGGGGAGGGGCCTCCTATGCCTACCACGAGGGTGGGGCAAATCTCACCGATATAATGGCCCACGGCACCTGGTCCTCTGATGCTGTGAGGTCGTATATAAGACCCATTAAGTCCGTCAACACATCTGTCCACTGCAGGCCCTGTGAATCTCTGGCTTGGGTGGTGTTGCCGGCCTTCTGGCCCTCGACTTCGGTCTCCAATGTGTAGATATAAATATATATATACAACATAACGAGTCCTGCGAACCAGAGACTCTCATCTACACTTATCTTCAATATGCTTCAACCTACATTTACCCCATGTTCTCCTACGAAATAAAAACCATATATATAAAATGTGTATTGTGTGTTTAATGGGGGTAAAATTGTTCCTTGTGGAATAATTTTCCGTCATTAATCAAAGGAACATTCAGTGCTGGACTCACCACAAACTCTGCGGGACTGTCGTCCAACTGACCGGAAGTCCCCTCAGACAGGAAGTCCACCCGGGCTTCCTCCTGACCATCGCCCACTCTGACTATTGCTCTTGACCACACAAGACGTGAAATTGCATCTTTCAGTTGACTCACGCCCTCAGTATCAAATAGGAGTATCCCGAGATACTGTACTGGGGCATGAGTCGGTGCTCCCAGTGCAGCTTAATAGCTACAAGGGAGGCCACATATGGTGCGGGTAGCTACCGCAACCCTTGGCCGTCACTCCCGCACTTCCCCCGGTCACCCAGGTCACACCCGTGACAGCCAATGCTCAGTTAGCAGTGTAATGATAACTGCAAGACATGAGATTGAGTTATGGAGTGACTTTATTGTCCGATGGTTACCACGGTCTCCTCGAGACCTGTAGGTGGCAGCACAAGTATCGGGACATCTCCCCTTAACCTATAATATAAAAATAGAAATGAACATAGTTATTTTAACATTCTTCTATCAGTCATCTAGTTGGAATTGCGACTCTGGTACTCCTTCTAACATTGTCATTAGTTTCAATATCTGCTTGAATTACTGGTCTGGAGACTCTGTTACTTTCTCCTGTACTTTCTCCTGTACCAGTTGTTACATGTTCTTGTGTTTCTTTTAGTTCTACACTTTTCGTGGGAGATCTTACATTTGATGCTTCGCTAGGCGCTACATATATGTCATCTTCTTCCCTTTCATTCCTTATTACATTTTCATTTGTTTTTAGAAGTTGTCTTCGGTTTCTTCTGAACACCTTACCACCTTCAGTCATGACCTTATATGACCTCTCGCTTAGTTTATCTGTTACTACTGCCTTTTCATCCCAGTGATCCTGCCTTAGTCTGACTGTATCATTCCTCTCCAGTGGTCTTAAATCTTTTGCTGATCTGTCATATCGCTCCACCTCTTTTTCTCTAGCCTGTTGACTTTCTTTCTCTGCTCTCTTTTCAACTCTTTTTCCTATCTGTACTACTCCTCTAATCTTTCTCCCCATTAATAATTCTGCAGGCGATTTTCCCTGACTCATTGGGGCTGATCGATATGCCATTATGGCCATGTATGGATCCTCTCCACCTTCCTTAGCTCTTGATAAAATATTCTTAATAATGCCAACCCCTCTTTCCGCCTTGCCGTTTGATTGGGGGTAGCGTGGGGACGAGGTTCTGTGACTAAACCCATATTCTTGTGAGAATGTATTGAACACCTGGGCACTGAATTGCGTCCCATTATCGGTCACCAAGATCTCTGGAACCCCATGTCTTGCAAATATCGACTTTAGGTGCTCTGCTACTTCCTCGCTCAATGTTGACTTTAACAGTGCAATCTCCGGGTAGTTACTACAGTAATCAATCACCAATAGATAGTTCTTCTGATTCCAATGAAACAGATCTGCCCCCACTTTCTGCCAGGGACCCCATTCTACCCCATCACTTACATACGTCTCCTTCTGTTGATTTGGCCTGTACTTTAGACAGATGGGGCAATTTAGAACCTGCTCCTCAATATCTCGATTTAGATTTGGCCAGTACATAAAGCCGGGACACTTTCGTATATCATGCTCACCTGAGCTTCCATTTCCTCTATTAGATCTACATTTACTTCCTCAATGTTCCTCACCTTAGCCCTGGACAGCGTATCAGCCAAGTGCAAAAACTTCCCCGGCAACCATTTAAATACCAGGTCATACCGCTGCAGTTTCAGCATGAGATGCTGCAATCGGGGGGACATATCATGCATTGGTTTCTCAGACAATGGAACCAGGGGCTTGTGGTCTGTTTCTAAAATGACCTACTTCAGCCCATACACGTAATTGTGGAATTTTTGACAACCATATACTAGCCCCAGAGCCTCCTTCTCAATCTGTGCATACCTGCACTCGCATTCTGTCAACGACCTGGCCCCATACACAACTGGTTTCCATTCCTCCCCATGCAACTGCAGCAACACTGCTCCCAAGCCATCTTTACTTGCATCCGTTGATACCTTTGTGGGCAGACCTACATCAAAATAGCTTAAAACCGGATCTGAGGAGAGACATTCTTTAATTTTCTTCCATTCCTCATCATGCGCCTTGGTCCACATCCACGAGACCTGTTTGCTCAACAATTTTCTCATGTTAGTGCACATTGTCGACAAGTTTGGGATAAATCTCCCGACATAGTTTACACATCCCAACACCCTCTGTACGTCCTCCCTCGAGGTGGGTGTGGCCATATCTGATATTGCTCTAACTTTCTCTGGGGAGGGGCTTACACCTTCTTTAGTCAAAATTTCACCAATGAATTCCACCTTTTCCTTTGCTATTTCGCATTTACTCCAGTTCATAGCTAACCCACTCTTAGCAATCCTTTCTTTCACTGCCTTCAGCCTTTCATCATGCTCTACCAGTGTCACCCCGTACACCAAAATATCATCCATGTATACCCGGACCCCAGGACAACCCTCAAATATCTGGACCATACTTCTATGAAAAATCTCCGGTGCTGAGCACAAGCCATAAGGTAAACGTCTGTAGGCATACCTTCCAAACGGGGTGGCAAAAGTTGTCATTTATTGGGACTTTTCTGACAACCGAACCTGCCAGAAAGCCTGACTGGCGTCTAATTTACTAAATATTCTGGCCCCCTTCATCTCACTAAATAGCTCCTCCCTTGTTAGAAGCTGAAAGTGTTCCCGCTTTATACTTTTGTTCAAATCTTTTGGGTCCAAACAAACTCTGAGCGTTCCATTAGGTTTCTTAACTGTTACAATTGCATTGACCCATTCTGTTGGTTCTAACACTTTCTTAATAACTCCTATCTTTTCCATCCTATCTGACTCTTCTTTTAAACCTGCCTTTATAGCTACAGGAACTCTCCTTGGAGGATATACAACTGGCCTAGCATCAGCTCTAATCTTGAGATCATACACCACTGGAATGGCAGACAAAGTTTCTGTCATGTCAGGAATAGTACAACCAGACAAGTCATGTACTTGCTTTTCTTTACTTACATCGAGATCGTTATACCTTCCCACCTTACATTTGTTATCATCAGTGACACTTGCCAATACCGTATTTACATCATTTGGTTCTTCAAACATTCTCTTGACAAGACCCAAATTCTCACATGAGTCTGCCCCTAGTAGGCTTGATCCCTTACACACAATAAACATGACGGGTACAGTACGAGGGAATACAGTAACTCTCAGTATAACAGCACCACGCACGGGAATATCCCGGCCACTATAATCAGACAATTTCACACGAATTTCCCTCATTTTTGGTCTATTACACAAGTCATTGTAGTCATCAACATTCAATAGATTTGCACCCGCACCTGTATCTAGTTTTACTGGTATGCTATCATTTCCTATTTTCAACTCATGAATCCACTTAGTGGGCTTACTCAGTCTGATCTCGTGTGGCATTGCATCCACTGCGCCTATGTAGATAGTGTTTACTTCTTCCTCGTTTGGCTCATCATCTTGGCTCACATTGATTTCCGACACCTTGCTGTAGCACAGCTTTTCAAAATGTCCTCTACTTCCACACTTCTTGCACACATGCATCCATGCTTTGCACTGTTTCCATATGTGTGAAGTTCCGCATTTCTTGCAGTAGTATTCCCGTTGGCTGGCACCCTTGGGTCGGCCGCCCGACTTGTGTGACTGCTGGGCTCCTCCCGTTGCCCCCTCGGCTCCACGTGGCCTCGAGTCATACCTTGTTACGGCTTTCACTGTCTGAGTCAGTCCTGGCTCCATTTGTTTTACCTCATGCTGACTGGCAGCGGCAGCCCTGCACATACTTACTGCCCCATCCAACGTTAACTTTTCTTTTCTTAACAGTCTCTCTCTGACGGTACCGTCTCTTACACCACAGACCACCTTTTGACAAATGAGCTGATCCTCCATAGCATCCCTGGGCCTGTGTTCTTGTCAGGAAACAGTGCCTCTCATATGTCAAGTTTTTTCTTGGCAGACAATATTCCTCGAACTTTTCAATCAATTTGTCAAACTTCTTTGCATCACCTGCTTCGGCATAGGTGAACGACTTGAATATCTTTTGCGCGTCTTGGCCGCCGATGTGCAGGAGCAGGGCAATTCTCCTCCCGTGTTTACACTCTGGGACATCAACCCCCTCTAAATACCACATCAAACGTTCTTTAAAGTTCTTCCAGTTCGTGGCTATGTTGCCTGTTTGCAGGTCCAATCCTGCCGGTGGCTTTACTCCGTCCATGACTTATTAATCTTTCTAACTCTTGATTTACTCGCTGGTACCATGTAATGATAACTGCAAGACACGAGATTGAGTTATGGAGTGACTTTATTGTCCGATGGTTACCACGGTCTCCTCGAGACCTGTAGGTGGCAGCACAAGTATCGGGACAAGCAGGGGATGTTTTCATTTTTGTTAACAATAATTGTTCTTTGATAATGTTGAATGTGGGTTTTCAGCTGTTGGATGCACATCCCTAAAACATCCTGAATATGCATTAATAAACCTAATAAGTGAAAAGTCTTTATGTCTAATGAAATCTGTCCAAATCTTGCTCTCCTTGAGAACATCTCTTTGTCTTGTTAATGTTAAGAAAGAAGCCTGCCACTTATAGATGCTTAACCAATCTGTTGATTTACTTGGAACATGCATGACATCCAGTGAACACACAAATAAAATGCATCATTTCTTCTTCAATATTCTTTTGTTTGGTGGTGATATAAGCAATATTACTCCAGTTAAATCAAAATTAAAAGACGAGTACCCCCAGCCCCTACTGAGAGCTATGGGGCGGAAGTAAACAAACCATGGAAGTGGCCTACCTTCCTGCTGAAATCTCCCATGGTGCATTGCGCTGGCCTCCCCGGGCCCATAGCGATTCCTAACTAAGACCACGCCTAGGCTATGTACAGGTGTTGGGCGTCCAAACTAACGTTACGGTACTTTACAGTGACTTATAGGCTAAACTTGTCATGCTCCAATATCTATAGTGAAAGGGTCTGCAAAGCCAAAGGGTTAATTTAAGGGGGAGGGGTGTCATACAATTTTGCGCAAGAATTACATATAATATATTCTTCCTGCTGTAGTAACCGTGGTTAACACGAGGGGGCAGTAGGGATGGGTAGTAGGGTAGGATATTTGACTTTGACTAAGGCATGCGCCAGGGGATGGGAGGGGCTAGAGGGAAGGGAGATATTAGGGGGCTATCATTATTTACCTCAGAGGGGGGGTATAAGAATTTTGGCAGTCAATCATACACATTTTTGTGACCCCCCCCCCCATCCAAGGGTCCCATGTTTTTGTGACCCCCCCTATCAGAGGGTCCCATATTTTTGTGACCCCCCCCCACACCAATCACACACCCTCAGTAAATTAAAATAGATGACACATCATGCCATGATACTACATCCTCTGCTAAGCATTGAAACTGTGGTGGCCATTATCAATGTCACAACGGCCATCATAAACACAGGCACTAAATGGAACCATGCCATACCCATGTGTTTTTCTCGCATCAAGTTACCATAATTAAAAGCAATCCAGGATATTTAAATTCATTTGTAGCGCGACAAGACTCCAGATCGGGAGGTTATGTGTTTGAACCCCACCAAAGGCTGGGGAGTAACGGTTCACTGCAACCCGCTCCCACCCAGAGCGTAGGCGCTGTCTGTAGGCCTAATGGGAAGACTATGCCACCTGGTCAAGATTCAGTCACTCAACAACTGCAACTCTGTGAGAGCTACTACAGAATTAGGCCAGAGCCTATGGGTGATACTAGCTCTGCCGGTATCCAGGAGCCCTGGGACAGATGAAAATCAGTATAAGTCAAATTAGGTCAGTAGGAGGAGACTCTAGCCAGCCTAGCTGACTGTCTGACAGAAAGCACGGGAACTGGCCCTGTCATGTATGTCACACACCAAAAAATGGACCGCTACAGACAAGCTAGAGAGTGTAGTATAAAAACAGAAAAATAGGGTATCCCAAAGAATAAAAAGGTGATATCCAAGGGGGGGAAAAAAGAAAGAGGTCAAATAAATCTCAAACTAACCTTAGTTATGTATTTCCGATTGTTCTTCACCTTGTTTCTTGAGTAGGAATCCCTTGGGTCTATGCTACGCTCCGACCCTTGGGATAGCCCCTCCCCCCTCCAACTTGGTGAAGACCAATCGGAAATACATAAGTGCAGTTAGTTTTGCCTCTGTACTCATCAAGCCATCAATGTATATCCAAGTATCGTTATCCTTTCCCAGTCCAAAACACGCTTTACTTTGGGCTGACTGCACATGGGTGGGGCTCCCGAAAATGTCCATTTTACCAAAATCACCCATTTTAATTTCATAATTTATTCGGATTTCATTCCACATTTATAATTCTTCAGTATTTTGTACCTTTCCAAGTGTCTAATGAGGACATATTGAGAAATATATGAAAAAAAATGATTTTAATGAAAAAAAACATATCTTATGTTGGAAAATGGTCCTAAATGCATGTCCCTGGGTTTAAATTCTTTTTTGTTTTTTTGAAAAAATATGTAAACCTTATTAATTGGGCATTTGCTTTCAATTCTCCATACAACATATGTAAGAACCTCCTTCAGAGTTTATTTTGAACATTTATTTTGTTTTATTTATTTAATTTTTTTCTCTCTTTTCATTCACAACTCTCGAAATAGCTTAAGAAGATCATTGATAAGTTTGATAAATTGATAAATAAAACAATAAAGCTTCTACCTAGGAAATGTTTTACATCCGGCCTTGTGTTATTCAGGAAGTCCCATAACACATCAAACTTCTATTTTTTTATTTTTACCAATTTTGACCATACTCATGGTTCCATAAAGTTGAGACTTAGAAATTCTGAGTTTGACTGCCTTTTCTTCTCACAGTGATAAAGTGCATTTTTATTCAAATATTCATGAAAATACATTTGTGATTATGCACATTTATTTGATATTTACCCATCTTCTATGTTGACTTTGAATATATTAGCAGAAAACCCACCTTCTGAGTATGTGTTGTGTTCGGGGAGAGGGGTGTTGTGTTCGGGGAGAGGGGTGTTGTGTTCGGGGAAACAGAGATTATGACCAAAATATAATGAAATTGAAAAATAATGCAAAAATTGACAAAACCCTTCATTTATGCATGCAATTTTGTATATATCCCATTGGTTATATTTCCATTGAATGCTTATCTTCCCTTAGAAAAAGGGGTTGTTGTGTTCGGGGAAGGGGTGGGGTGTTGTGTTCGGGGACAGGGGTGTTGTGTTCGGGGATGGGGGTGTTGTGTTCGGGTACAAATATGTTATGATGAAAAAATGATAAAATTGAAAACTAAAGTATTCAATTTGATTGTGTATGTAATTCTGAACATAAATATTGGGTTATATTCCAAATTACTACTTTCTTTCCCTTAAATTAAGGGGGTGTTGTGTTCGGGGACAGGGTGGGGTGTTGTGTTCGGGGACAGGGGTGTTATGTTTGGGTACAAATATGCTATGATGAAAAAATGATAAAATTGAAAAATTAAAGTATTCGATTTGATTGTGTATATAATTCTGAACATAAATATTTGGTTATATTCCAAATGACTACTTTCTTTCCCTTAAATTAAGGGGGTGTTGTGTTCGGGGACAGGGGTGTTGTGTTCGGGGACAGGGGTGTTGTGTTCGGGTACAAATATGCTATGACCAAAAAATGAGAAAATTGAATGATAATGAAAAAGTAAACTATTCTAATCATTTCTCTCTGTAATTCTGCACATAAATCTTTGGTTATATTACCAATTACTGCTTGGCTTTTACCTTATAAATGGGGTGTTGTGTTCGGGGACAGGGGCCTTTAAACAGCATAAGTAAATTGTTAATTAAAGTGAAAATATGAATAATAGAATCAAAATTAATCCGAAATAAGACACCCCTATGGGTATCAGATGAATACAGACATAGATAATGGCAATATAATAGGTATTTACAGGTATTTTTGCAATATTTGTGTGTCTGTTGTGTTCGGGGACAACCCAGAAAATACAATATTTATTATAAAATAGTAAAAAAATATAAATATAGGCCTGAGTTTTATCAAGTTAAATCGATATATGTAATATGAAAGCAGAAATAATAGTTAAATTCCATAAAAATTGACATGTGTTGTGTTCGGGGACTGGGATAGCATAGTGTTCTTCCTTGGTCCAATAAATTCATGTTTTTTAATGAGATAGTAATAAAAATAGGTAGAAGCTGGGGGAAACCTCATGAAAATTGAGAGTTATCTGTTAAAAAAGCAGAGAACATGAAATATTTAATTTCATATGAGTTAGCAGGGAAAACTTTGGAATATAATTGGCATTGAAGCAATAGTGGTTGAAAGAACAGGAAATAGGAACGAATAAATACATGAAATATCATATAAAATATATATTTCTTCACTCAATACAAGAACACTTGTCTAAGTCTAAGTGGATGAGGAGTAATTACAAAAATATAATACTATTTTCCTTTTTTAGTCAATTTTATTCATTTCCCTCCCCGAACACAACAGGCACTGTGGGCAAAAATGGACCCTTTTTGGATGCACTTCATAGGAAATCAGAAAAAGCTCAAAAAAATTCATAATTTTAGTATGTTTAACCTTGTACCATTGGCTATGACCAGGAGAAGGCTCAGATAAATTGAAATAAAATAAAAATTTGACCTTATTTTTTTGAAAGTGGACATTTTCGGGAGCCCCACCCACATACCTTTATTGAAGTTTTCATTCTATAATGCAACAGCCACTCTCATTGTTATCGTTGGTATTTTGATTTCCCATGTATCAGATAATCTGCCATGATATATGTCACAGTCTGGGCATAAAGATGACTTCATCCTCAGATTCATTAATTACAGTGAAGAATTGTGGGTCATTCTCCGAAATAGTTAGGGTCAGTAGTTGAGCGAGAAATGAATCAACGCAACACACAGAGATGTATGTCTCAAGCCAACTAAACCGGTTAAAAGAGGCTGCTGTAATCACATGTGTTTTATTTCATACGTGAACAGATTACTTCTTGTCGGAAGGGGGCGTGGCAGGTGTACGTCTGAATGAGACCAATCAATGAAAACACAAAAATATGCCAACTTTCACCTCATATTTTACAACAGCATTATTCTCCTCTTTAGTGACCTCATTTACCCTTTCAGTATATGTTTCAGGTTCACATGAATCTGAAACTAGGTTATTGTCTGAGTCAGAATTGTCATCACCTTCTGTAGTTTTTGTCCTACTCTCCATAGAAGCTTCACTATCTTGTTCCTCTTGTAAATCCTTACCCTTAGTATTTTTTCCCTGTCTTCTCCTTTCTCTTCTCATCCCTGTTTCTTTTTTATTCTGCATGTTGCCAATTACATGGTCCTTCCTTACAAGAAAATTGTGAGCAAAAGATTTAACTTTGGCTGTCATTTCAAGTCAAGTTCTTCTTTTTCAATGAGAACATCGCATTATTTGCACAGCTGAAAACCATCAATTGGTTGAGATTCACTATGTACACAATCAATTGTTTCAGTATATGTTGTGTACTTGTAATGGCCAGACTCAAGAGAGGGCATGGGCTGTGGTACAATGTACACAGTTTTTAGAGTGGAATCGTTTCTGTACCCACACAAATTACATACCTCATTATTTCAGCTGACACAGTGGAACTCTCTCTACAGCTCGCCAACTGGCAGATGTCTTTAAGAGTGTTCAATCCACTAAAGCCTACTCATACTAAAAGTAACAGCAGGAAGGAAAATAAAAGGAAGTCAGCCAGTTGGAAAAGAAAATAAGATGAGGAAAATAGTATAGAGTCTAAACAAAAGAACTGAACCAGGGAAAGCAATAGAATGTTTTCCAAATGATTTTTTCTGGCAAGTCAGCAGTCATGGTTCAACTCAATGCCCTGAATCATAATGTACAAGGTCTCCTTCGCCCAAAGATGGACAGAAAGCATAAGGACTTCCTCTGAAAAAAGACCATCTTTTGTCCTGATGTAGTTCTCAAGTTTAAAAAAATCATGGAAGACTACAAAAATCAAACTGAAAGAACCAAATCGTGCCAACACTTGAAAAATCTGGATGTCGTAGTTTAGAAAGTAGTGACAGTGAAACTGGACATTTCCAGTGATCCATTTCATTTGTTGAGGGAGAAGACAAGCAGGAGTCAATTTGATTTTTGTTTTGCAGTATATTTATGTTACATGTTTTCAAAGTATATCTGGATCGGGTATAAATGTTGAAGTTTTGTTTCTAGTAGTGTTATAAACAAAAACGCAGTGGAATCAATTGCTGAATATTTAAACAAGGGCAGAATGTTGGTTACATCAAGATGCCAATTATAAAACTTCTTCAACACGACCCAAAGGGGTATCATTAGTTTTTTGCAAACTCCTTGGATTTGTGTTTTTCGCGCTGTACTCACAAGCCCACCTTTCGAAATGAAAATTGGTTGTTTTATTATATCAATCAATTCCTCTATGTCTGTTCCAACACATCTCCAATTTTCAACAGTTTTGCGGTGTAAACTTTTTGCGGTTGAGATGCCTCGGCACCATAGAAATGATATGTGAAACACTGAATTCATTGAGGAAAAAAATTTGCGGTAGCAGAAGATATTTTGCGGAAATCTTGGTACTTCAGCCAGTAAAAGTTATTATAGATCTTCATGGTTTTTTTATCCGATTCATCACTTAAGATGGTGTGAGGATTGCCTCAGTAAACATTACTAAGACACAGTATTTTTTCAACCCTGATGTTGGTGTGTTTTTGTGACCCCCCCTATCAGAGGGTGCCATGTTTTTGTGACCCCCCCCCCCCATCAGAGGGTGCCATGTTTTTGTGACCCCCCATAATTCTTATACCCCCCCCCCCATGAGGTAAATAATGATAGCCCCCTTATAGGGTAAGGGCCCACCAATGAGGACACCCGACACTCATCATCTGGGTATATATACGGGGAACATGATCATATAACAAGAACTGTATAATATAGGCTCTCAGGAGGAGAACTCTAAGAGAAGGAGTCTCCATAAGATCTCTCTGGATGGCTCTCTATATACAACGCTGGGAGGGGATTATCAACCTAGCATCTATGTACAGGATAAGATACAATATACAAGTAGTGGCGTACTAAAACTCTTTGTGTTGTGTTGTTCATACTGGAACCCTATAGACCGCTAAACTCGACATGACAAGTAAATACTAGGGCCTACTATACCAATACAATTACGACAATGACTCTCTATGAAATATAGCCGCCTATCTATTAATATTGCACTATATGGAACATAATGAGGATCAAGACCCAGAGCCTCGACTACCCCAGAATGTATACAACTACTAGCTAAATATATTCACCCTGGTCCGAAGCACCGTCCAATAGCACAAAGATCCGAAGCTACGCGCGCAACACTGCCCTCCCCCCGTCACACCCAACAATGAACAGTCCCTTCCATATTTTATCCTTTCGCGGCTTGGCGCATGCGTGAATGCGACCTATATTTAGAGGGTAAACTTTTTCGCAAGACACCGCGTCAGTAAGCATGCACAGTACATAAGCGCCATTTTCAAAACGGTAAGAACAAGTTACGAGGGTTTACCGTCGGCAACAACTTGTTTTCCTTGGTAATATTGTCATATTCGAGAAAACGGCAGTATGAGACGGTCTGGAAGGAAAAGAAGCAATGGTATGTGTTAACTGTTTCTACCACTCGTCTATAATTGTTCTACAAACGCGATTCTCCTCGTCAGCAAAGCTGCCTCTGGCTCTGGCTCTATTATCTTCTAAGTTCTAGTATTTAGTTTTACTATTGCGAGTATCGGGGTACATGTATACGCAGAAGCGGAATTAGGCTGACTACATTCTCGATGCCCAGTCCCTAACCGGCCTGAATTAAATTAGTCGATACAATATTCAAAAAGAGTTTTGGAAAGGTAGATCTATTAAAACCGTTGATTTACTGTCTCAACCAGAGTTACTGCTAAGGTTTCACTCATCGGTTAACGTAAATCAAAACGGACCTGACAATGTCAATGGCCGAGAAATGAGAGCAACTGGGAATCACATTCAGTTACAGGGTCACACTCTGTCCCAACCGACTACGGTGTATCGGGTATCAATACCACTAGCATCCCAGAATCGAACCCTGTCCTAAAATGCCCAGATTCCCACAGAATTTCATTTTTTTATCATATATTATAGGCTACAATGATGTATTTTCTTCCCTCAGGCCAGTCCCCGCTTTCTTCCAGTGGTAGTGACTCGCAGCATGATCAAGCAATGAATATTATCAACAAGATGTCAAAGAAACTGCTGGTAAGCTTGATTACCTAAAAAATAGTTTATTTTGAGCATTATTTATTAAATTATGACCTCTTGTCAGCCATTGGTTGTATAGGCCTAGTCTCTATTCTTTGATAAGTTAACTCAAATTTGATAAAAGAAAAAGATTTGATAATTCATTCTATTACTATTAATCTCGGGTTTATTAGTTATAATATATCCCAAATATGCGGTTGATATAGTGTTATTCATTTTTTCTAGGGGTCCAAAGATCTGAAAGTAGATTCAAAATCAAAATCTAAAAAGGTAAGATATCCTTTTCCTTTCTTGCCTTTTTCCTTTTGATATGCGAGGTAGATGTATTATATATAGAGGGAGCTATATTAAGCCATTCAATCATATTCATGGGACTGATTGGTCTCTTCGAGAAGATCATGCTGCATTCTCTCAGATTTTGCGTATTTAGAAATGTGTACCGTATGGATATGATACCGGTACTATAAATTTATATATATAATATATATACTCCTGAACATGACTATTGGTAAGTTCTTATAAACAAATTAAGACTTATAATAATATGTATACAATTTCCGACTTCAAGATTTGTGAACAGAATGTGTCAACTATTTAAATACTAATCCAGAATTGTATTTCCCATCATCAATCGTAGGTTAACAGCAAAACAAGTTCAACTCCATTGACAAGGGTTACACGCAGCCAAAACAAATCGAACCACGTAAGTATTCATTATGACTCTTGTTATGCTTTTTTTCTTTTTATATAAAATATTGTCCCTTTCGGTCAGAAAAGTTTGTGTGTGGGGTGGGGTTGGGTAACGGGTTTGAAAATTATATTTGTATTCGACTGAATTAACCATTTATCTTTAAAATGCAGCGAGATGCCGAGTATGAGGGAGATATTGACACTTCAAGTGACAACACCAGTCAATCGGATTCAACCGCTAAGCACCGAGATCACTACGATTTTGATCAGGAGGACGAGGACCGTCTTTGCCTGGTTCTCTTTCCGGATGAAACAAAAAAATCCAAAAAGAAATCGTCCGCCAGTACCAAGTCAAAGAGTACTAAGGAAAACAAGCCTTCTCAAAAGTGTTCTCCTTCCAATTCAAGCAAAACAAAAAATACCAATCCAAGCAAAACAAAAAATATCAAAGTTTTGAACCCACAACTTGGGAAATCAGAGAAACTTGGAGTGAAGCGAAAACAACCAGATTCATCATCAGTTTCAAAACCAACCAAGAAAGTAGTCACTCCTGAAATATCTTTAATGGACAGTGGTGTCTTCATGTCTCCCATTGAACATGTTAGGAATTCGTCCTTAATCACCCCAGACGTCACGCCTATCCCCACCCCAAGCCTCTCCATATCGACATGCTCGATAGATAATAATCAATTAGCTGAGCCAGTACCCAGGCTAGAGTATGACTCGCTGTTAGACCCTCCATTGGATATGTCGCCAGTGAAGGACAGTACACGTATCCATGCCTTCAGTCCTCCAAGATCCCAGCGTTCAGAGCCGATGGATACGGGGTCACCTGTTATATCACCAATTGTTGGTAAGTGAAAATCTTCTATGTTTATAGCCTCCATTTTAAATGGAAAATGGTATTGTTGGTAGAGATGAAGACATTAATATAAGCTCTAGTTCTGTAGAGCTCCACTATGGGGGTGGGGTTAATTAATGGAAACACTGATGGAATACTTCTAATTAGAATAATGAGTACCACAAATTAGTAAAATAATATTGATATTGGTATGATAAGATCTCACATGATGTCAGTCATATGTAATGTGCAGATGAGATTGGAGGCCTAGAGTGTCGCCAAATTAAAAAGTTAGAAACGCAGATCTCTATTCTTTTCCCCGCAAAACTTTTCATCTTATCCTCTATTGGAGAGAATACTACTAAACGTCAATTTATTGTAGAGGAACTTGCATTATTTATTAAAAGAGGTCAATACAACGCCGACCGCTTGTAGTCCTTTAATTGTTCACTTCAGACAATAGATGTGTAAAATGTGCATCCCCATGTTGAAACTATTAAACTATTCGATACAAGTTACATATCAGGTAAAAATTAATTTCAAGTTATTAATAATTTCGCAATTGACATAGGGAAACTCATCTCTGCGAAAAATAGAACTTTTATAGACTTGTAGGGATCAGAATTTTCCCTAGCCTGGACTTTGTATTGATGGGGGTGGGGTTCGCACACGACAAGAATCCTTGCGATGTTTTTTTCGGACATAAGATTTTTCATTAGTTACTATATTGAATCAGCTTGGAAATTATGTTAAATTATATTTGCTGTATAAACATTCTAAATAATAAAAAAACAAACCCTCATATATATCACAACGTCCAAGTGGTAGGCCTATATTAATTTTATCAAAATATCGCGATAATATTGCAATGTGCCCCAACGTAATCCCCGCACGTGGCAATGTACTACTAAATGCCTTGCCTCAAAACTATCTGGTCTCACTTAGTTTAAAGAGAACTTGTCTCCGCACTCCCACTGACTTGAGGTTATTGATACAGTATACAATTTATTCTACACTTATCTTTCAGAGAAAACCTATGCACATCGCGGACAATTTATGTCACCCATTGAGAGAAAAGAAAAGCAAAAGCAAAAACCGAGGTCCAAGCCCAGGATAACAGTAAGTATTGTTGTCCCATTTTTCTATTGGTCCCCATTTCATTGAACCTTACCACCCATCTTATATAGAGACAGAGCATCCTCACCCAGTTCGGATAAGATGGCATCACGTTGGAGGGTAATCTGAGTGGCAAAGGGACACATGGGAAAGGAATATCTAGAAGTTGAGCCCGATGATTTTCTAGGAAGCAGTTCTGCCATTCTCGCTTCAATTGTTATTGCATTTGCAGTATATTATATATTGCAATAAAGATATACCGGTATATAATGTATTATATATTATTAATGTTATAAGGTCAAATCAATGTTGATAATGACAGTTTTCGTACAACGCCAATTTTGTAAATATTTAGGATTCTGATTTTGTTTTTCAGTCCAAGCGTGTGGATGTCTGGGCCAGCAAAGTTAATGCTGAGTTTGCTGAAATAGAGATGTACGATTTAAGTATAGAGGATCAATAGATCGACCAGTGAGATTTCACCGCATTTATCATTTATTTCCCTTCTCTGCGAAGCACACGCCTCCACATACATCTTATCTATCTATTAAAAAACTTAAGATGCAATTATCATATATGTACTAATGTATTTATGACACTTTGTAAATTGTGAGAGAAAAACAGGTCAGGGTTAGACGCCCTCTGTGTTCAGAACAATGGCCCGACTTCTAGGTGCATACTTGAACTATACTATACTATATAGTTACTGAACGTAGGTATTTGGGCTTGAGAGAACGCGGTATATTGGTGATGTGTAAATATTTGTATCCGTATATATATGTATTCATGTGAATGTAATGTGTGATTCTCGTAAACGTCGGCTATGTGTGGTTAGCTTAGCGTTATGTATTGATAACAAAATCACAAGTTATGTTCGTGCTCGCTCCCCACCTTGCTCAACCCCTACGGATGTTTCATCAGTATTCGTAAATCATGTTTCTACAATTATTGTACTACCGCCCCTAATGAAGGCAGCAGAGCTGCCGAAACGTTGGATAATCTATCAATAAATAACATCCAAAATCAACTAAAAGTCGTCACTCTGCAAAACCCTCAAACAACCCTTATTTGGTTTCTACAGTCCAGTTAGTAGTGCGACTCTCCCATCATGTTTCTACAATGTTTTCTTAAAGAACCTCACGTCACCAATGCTTGAAAAACGGGACGGACTTCCATGTGAATGATTGGGATTCGCTAGTGTGCCCATGTACACTGCGCGAGCTAGTGATAAAGTATAATTTTAAACTTTTATGAAATTTGGGAAATTATAAACTGAGAACACTTCAGAGACTCAGACATATAATTATGTAATTACATTATGTACTTAATGGATTAAATGGATAATGTTTTTTGTATTGATTGTTAAATATCGTTTGTACTTGGAGATTAGACGTATCACTGTTGTGAATATCTGCCAATAAAATTGTTTAAAAAAAAATAAAAATTAAAACCTTAAACTAGAATAGAACAAGAGAACTCAACATGATGAAACCAAAACAAATGGTTGAATATCCATTTAGAGATTTAGTGAAAAAAACTAAGTGTGGAACAGTGTTTCTGTCACCATAACGTGTAGCACATTACTCGTATCATAATAGTGAACAAGCTTTAAGAAATAAACATGGATAAGTCAAAAAGTTTGGTATGTTAATTGAATTATCTAGTAAAACCTTGTGCTGAAGTTCATTTATAAAAATTGTATACTTTTTATTTAATATAGGCAGAGGAAGAATAAAAGTCTTTTATTAATATTGATTTCGAAATGAAAAATAAAAGCAAAATATATGTGAAGCAAAATTTCTCTCTAATTGAGAAATAGGCCTATGGGGCGGGGAGACATTTACCAATTTAAGCATGTTGAACTCCCATTTAAAATCATGCTTTATTACACATAGTCATAATCTTTTGCTTTAAAGGAATCAAGATCTCCCATGTATCCCTATGGGGTGTACACAACTGAGTATCCAGGTGCTATACAAACGATTAATTAATGTTTCTCGAACACAATAGATAGAAGCAATACCTGGGTGATAGGTCCTGATTTTATTTTATCGTTAGGTTATACAATCAGGGAGCTATATACTATTGTATTTTTTTGTGTATTTGTTTATTCAGTCGCATTTCATCATTACAGTCAATTTGCGAAAGTAACAGTTGGAAGAATCGTTACAAAAGCTAAGATTATCAATCTTAAATCCTATATCTTTACAATTTCTAGATACTGTGCCATGATCTATTATTTGTGCTATCCTATAAAATGTTTTATACCATTATCATATGTGTGTATGTTTGTTAAGTACTTCTTAAGACTCACTTTTGACACCAGTGCTTTTTGCTCTGCTGACTTTCCCTAATGATAGGTTATATAATATATGTCCAGATGGTATGTCTTCCCCTCAAATAGTTTACATTTTCAGACATTAATTGTGAGAGAATCTTGTCATGAAAAAAATGTTTTGCTGTGCTCTTGTCACATGGGATGTATGCACATGTATCAATCAATTTCATTTAGGATCAATTTTAGTGATTACCTACTATGTTCACATGCATAATTTATTGGGGCCTGAGTCCTACACGGTAAAGATAACTTCCAAGTGTATTTGATATGCTTCTGAATAAATGAATGATGTGATTACCCTAAATTTGGGCGGATAGGTTCTATTGTGTTGCATGCAATTTTTATCTAAAAAATCTTAATCTGTTTGTATTTTTTCCGGAGACTTGACTCCCATATTAAATATATTCAATATTGCCCTTTCGCCATTTATGATTTGGCGTGTGTACAAATAAGTATTGTTACCGACACCTAGCTAACGTGTGGTTGCATTTAAATGTATGATGTTAATTAAAATAAAAATGAAGGTACTTTCTATATTTGTTGAGTTTGTTGTTAAAAGATAACTAATCATACATTAATGCCCGAATTATAGACCAGCAGCTATTTTGTGAATGATACTCATATGTTTACTCCATGATGAAGGGAGGATTAACTGCAGTTTGTATGGGCGGGAGTGTAATCCTACTGTGTAATCATGTGTGTAGGATTACATGCAACCCAGCAGCATGTTTCCGGTTTGCTACCATGCAAACTCCCTCCCTCCTTTTGCTATGCTGTTACATAGCATCTCACTGATACACCGGAGGGAGGGGGGAGCTTTTAGGAACAGCCATTTGTTCTACTTCCTGTGAAATGAAGTTTTGTTTCACAGAAACCTTGGCTGTCGTTTCCACTGCTACTCTAGCTCCTAGGTACAACATTTATTAATTGAAACTAGATTCTGCAAGGGGATAGTTTAGTCTACAATAATTGTAAGTCCCATTGTTCTGTAATGACAATTGTTTACATAGAAAATTGATCAAAAATAGACCAAAAGTTACATCAGGTCTACCTGTCTGCCCGCCTGTCTCCAAGCTGACTATTAAAGTTAGGACAGTCATATTTCTGATCAGTCAACTGTTGATTTTCTTTGTCAATAATATATTTTGACATGTTTTCCTTTATCATCATGGAGTAAAAATAGAACCCCAACTCGTAGGTATTACATTTGTATTAGCAATAGGATTGCATGGGTCCTCGTCAAATCTTTTCACATAACCTGGAAAAGATTTGACTCTGACCCATGACTCTGACCTATTGCTAAAAATACCTACTCGTGAGGTTCTATCATAATACCGTACGTTAGTGTGGGTTTTTAAATGCAAACGCTACTATTCACTGCCACGCCCCCCTTTTCCATACCATTATAATACGGGCATTTTACGTACTATTCCTTTAGCATTGCAGTCTATGGAGAAACGGCGCATTTTTTCATGTTTTATAATTTAAAACAAACCATTAATGGCTACTCCTACTGTTCCAAAATTTTCTACACATATAGTACAGGTTATATACTACATATCAAAAGGAAAAAAAATATGTCATCGCGTTGAAAAAATAATTGTAGCTCTCTGAAATAGACATGTTTAGGAAACAGAAGTAGCTGTGGGTACTCTCAGTTGTACCCATTTAGTATACAAGTCTATTGGGAGTTACTGCATTTTTCATTCATGGTTTTGGGGATAAAACAAAAACGGAAACTCCTAATGTCCCCAAATTTTCTACACATATAGTGCAGGTAATATTCTAAATATATATAGGGAAAAAAGTGTATGTCATCGCATTCAAAAAATAATTGTAGGTGTCTGAAATAGACATGTTTAGGAAATATAGAACATGTTGAAAGCAGCAGATTTTTGGGTTGTCAGCCATGTTTCAAAGCCCTGTAATTCAGAAAGTAGCACGGCGACCCATTATTTTTTTTCCAGTTTTATGAACACACAGACTTCAAGAATCATATACTAAAATATCAGAAAAATAACATTTATTTTTCGATGGGGAGAAAAATAAAATTGTTTTTAGAAAAATAGTGCGTGTTTTTTAGTGCGTGACTGAGTTGAAGTGATTGAGCGGTGCCAGGCACTGGCTATATATATGAGCGTCTACAATGCTGCCCTCTGGCGATATAATATTCTACTGTCGTCAGAAGCATAAAAAAAGAGGCAAAGAATTATTGGCCCAATAATACTCTCCAAATCTGTTAACTTTACTTAAATTGAGTGAATATAAATAGCAAATATGAACTATGAATTCGAGGTACTGCAAAATGAGCCCCCCCTTTTGGTCCTCATTGGTTCTTTTGAGATACCAATTTTTGAAGCCCTGTAATTCAAAAATGAGCACGGCGACCCATTGATTTTTTTCCATCTTTATGACCAGAAACACTTCAAAAATCAAATACCAAAGTTTCAGAAAAATGACATTTATTTTCATTTTCCACTAGATAGTAGCGTTTGCCTTTAAAATGCACTTAGTTCCGCTTAACCTGAATTTGAGGAGACATCTGAAAAAAGTTAAGAATAACCGAATGATCCGCTAAAGCGAGTTAAAATAAGTAGGTAAATAAATAATGGCAAACCGTTCAATTTAAAAGAAAATTAAATGGTGACACCACCGAACGGAACTATAAACACTTCTTAGATCCAGGCCAGAGTTGTGTCTTGCTTACCATCTAGCATTTAGTCATAAAATACACTACAAATTGGCGATGAGGTGGTGAAATATGGTTTCCGAAGAGAGGATAAGTGTCTCAGTACAAGGGGAAGACTGTAGAGGTGGATGACGGAAGGAGACATTTTGTCTCTGGAAAGTTCATCTAGTGAGACATGGAAGATTGGGAGTGTTACTGTGAGGGGCTGGACCATTATTTCATTATTTACTCGAGTTTGGGTTAGGTGGAACATAGTGTAGTATTTTTTGACGAAAGATTCCCATAAGCTTCCATAGTTTGATTTTTTTTAACTTTCAGCTTTATATATCTATCGTTCATTTTTCTTTTAAGCCATATTGTTAGTTCAGGAATCGAGTGGAACGAGAAGGAAACACAACAGCGAGTAAGGAGCGGCTTTTTTCTTTCTAGCCAAGTTCGGAACGTAAAGCCCCTTTTATTAAGCAAGCAAGCTTAAAGTCGATTCTCTTTGCTGTCCAATGTTTTTCTGCATTCAAATTGACCGCGGTTGCCAGTGGCGATCCTTGCTAGCCATCACATGCGAGTCTTAGCCAATCAGCGTGCTTCACTAGATCTATACGGACATGTCCTGTTCGGGAAATATCCACCATATATCTATCGTTCATTTTTCTTTTAAGCCATATTGTTAGTTCAGGAATCGAGTGGAACGAGAAGGAAACACAACAGCGAGTAAGGAGCGGCTTTTTTCTTTCTAGCCAAGTTCGGAACGTAAAGCCCAGCCAATATATGTGATATAATAAAGATGTGACGAAGCGCGGGCGTAGAAATTTAAGGGGGCGTGGCACCGAGGAAGAGAGCCCTATAGAACACACAAGGCTGCCGCCACCCTCTTTTCCACGGCGATCTTATAATCCAAAGATGTTGTCAGGTAGTCTAAAACCGCCATCGACGCCCAATCACCAGCCGATTTAATATCCGACAATGGCACACCATTCACATGCATAAATGTAGCCGCACCCCGGCGAAGACTATGCATTCCGATATCCTTGGTCATCCCAGCCAGCCCCGCCCACTTTTTGAGCCTCTTCAAGGCTATCGAATAAGATATGGCACCACCATTCTTCAAACACACAAGCGGCCATGACTTAGGCCCAGGACACTTTGCTAGATATAACTCAAGCAAGCTCACAGCACACAGGGGCGAATCCACTGGCACAATTGGACATTGATGTACTCTTTCCAAATACTGATTAGTTTTAGATGAATCTACTTCCAGCGCAATCCCCCAGGCAAATCTCTTCACACAGCTTCTTAGTAAGAGATGAGAGCCCTCCTGTTCTGTAGAACCAAAGATATGGCATTTTCGCAGTAGGCTTCTGAATAGGATCAATACTCCCAACCAGATTGCTAAATCCGTTTCATCCTCCAGGTTAACCACTGTGGCGATTTTCATTAGATCACTAGGCAAGAGAGGCTCCTTTTGCTTGACTTTGTTGCCCAATCTCCTTTTGACTCCAGCCATAATCAGAGACAAACCGAAGTCCTTCCTGATATCATCCTCACCATGAGCTTGAGCGAGAAAATTGATAGCTGAGACCAGATTATTGATGGATGAATACGACAGCTTCTGTAATAGACTGACCACCAAAGCTCCTACCACGTCCACTTTCACAGGGAACGGGTCTACATTATGCAAATTACAGAAAGCATAATATCGATTCCATTGTCCTTGCCTTGTTCTACGCGTACTAGGAGCTAAAGCCTCTAACTTCAGATTCTCTGCCTCCTTCTTGAGTGAGTCTGTGACAAAATGGAGATAATCGGATTGAGTATACATATTTCCACCAGAACAGGTCTAAGATGAGACCCTGCACATGTACACAAGGTGGTTGCGACGAGATTAACCAGTTGTATGTCGACATATATTTCACAGCACAAAACCAATTTTTATTCTGCAGCCTCTCCACGTTTTGATCAACATACGCCCATATAGCCACCATTTCTCTTGCTGACGGCTTGTCACAACAGCACACGGGGATGCCAATAAGTAGACCAGTCTCTGATTCATGTCGAAATATCTGATCCTCAGAACAAGGGAACATAAATCCCTCTAGAGACTGATCCCCCTTACCAACAATGAAAGCCTTATCGTCGAGAACAGCCATTATGACATCTTCCTCCCACAACACATCTGAGGGAATATCTCGACCAGGCCGCAGATGAACGATCAGGAACCTCTTCCTGTTTTATGTGCATCAAACTAGCCAACAGATCCGTTGGGGGTCCGCCTTGGGCACCCATGACCTCGGACGACTGCTCAGACTGATCAGACGGAACAACAGCCGGTAAGGTAACGATCACCGATTTCTCCTTTGATTTCTTCACTTTCTCAGGTTTAACTTTTGACTTCTTGATTTTCTGCACTTTCTGATCGATCACCACAGAACAACCCGGTCTCTTGTGACGAAACTTGCAGATAGTACACAAGATTGTCTCTCTCAAAGACATGAGAAGAATCTATTTTTTTGTCGACAGCTCAAACCGACCAAACAAAATTTTCACGTCGATTCTCTTTGCTGTCCAATGTTTTTCTGCATTCAAATTGACCGCGGTTGCCAGTGGCGATCCTTGCTAGCCATCACATGCGAGTCTTAGCCAATCAGCGTGCTTCACTAGATCTATACGGACATGTGCCGTTCGGGAAATATCCACCATCTTTTCTGGGTTTTTTTGTTTTTTTTTAAAAAAGAATAGTGTATATTCTATGCCTCTTCGTCAGAATGCATGGTTATTTTCATTCTAAAATCAACAAATCTGTGATGCAAATTTTGAATAGAATGTGTCGCTATTTTTGTAAAAACAATTTTATTTTTTTCCCCGCGAAAATAAAGGTCATTTTCCTGATTCGTTAGTATGTAATTATTTTGGGGTTTATGGTCATAGAAATGAAAAAAAATCAGCGGGTCATGGTGCTCATTTCCGAATTATTTGACTTTGAAACAGCCAAGAACCCAAAAATCTGCTGCTTTCCAAGTGTTCTACGTTTCCTAAACATGTCTATTTCAGCTATGAAAGCTACAATTATTTTATTAAAGTGATGACATGTATGTTTGTCTTTAAAAACTCGATAGGTAAATCAAATGAATATTGGTAACGTTAAATAGTAACCTGGAGGTGAGAAGTATGAAAAAGCGTCATATAAATCAGGTATTGTATTGTATTACTTTAACAGATGACATACATTTTGTGTCCTTTGCAAGAGTAGAAGATAAACTGCACTATATAGAACATTTTGGGGCATTAGGAGTTGCCGTTATTTTTTGTTTTATCCTCTAAAATGTGAAAAAAATGCAGCAATTCTCCATAGGAAATACGGTATTCGGATTGTACATAATTCCTTCTAAAATAAAGCGCTTTGGGCGTCATGCTGGCTCTTGCTGCTCTAGCTTGCTCTACCATTAGACTTATGTGGTTGTTGGTCCCGCGCAAACCAAGAGAAGGAGCCACGCACGTTGAACGCGTCGACGGTGCTGCTGACGCGGTGGTTACACACTACACGCGTTCCTGTCTACAGGTGAGACATGTATGATCCAGCAAAGCGGAACCGTCACATGACCTAGTATAAATGTTACACGCTACCATTTTTGCACGGGGAACCACACGGTTATTTATGGACGGACAGGTATAATGCTATTTTGGATGAGTTATTTTTTATTCTCGAAAAGAAGAGTTGAAATAGTTAAAATAATAATGTAACTTATTTGTTTTGCTGTCTATTCCTGTAATACACTTGTATAGTTAAAAACCGGGTCCGGCAAAGCGTCCTCCATCGCCCCTCCAGAAAAAAGAACGTGCCCTAGTTTATAGTGCTGTAGGTGAGAAGGCAGGTACGACAACGTACTGTAGGGATTTCCCTTCTAGTGGTATTACCTTTCCGCAATCGACTTTCATAAACAGTAGTATAATATACTTGCATTGGGACTTTACTACACTTACGATTGCTCTCGGATATTACATTTGGAAGATGTGTGAAACATACCTGACTAAGCGGATAATTGGGTAGTGATGCACCGCCCGTGTCAGTTAAATTAGCCCGGAATTTAAACTAACGACAATGGTTTATAAGTGGAAGCCAATAACCGGATCCTCTCGTAAGAGGACTTTACCCATGTATATGTGTATATGCATGGCAGTGTTATTCTGTATGTTTATTCCGAGATGTCAAAGTAAACTTGTCGATGGAGGTGTTTTAGTGGAGGATGAGGTGATCGAATCCTGGAATAGTCCCTTAACAGTATCAAGAGACACTTTCGTGGCCAATGGTGTAACTCTAACTCTAAAACCTGGGGTTGAACTTAGATTTAGTCCTGGGGTCATGCTTGCTGTAAATGGAACATTAATTGCCGAGGTAAGCTTAACGTGCACATTTTTCTTTCAAGAAACCGCTATATTGATAGATTTATTATTTATTATTGCCAGGTTAAACTGTACAGATTTAACACCGGGCAAGGAACGTGCAAGCTAGAGATCCAAATTAATCATTGGTTCTCTGTATCAGTTGACCCATTTATTTAGATATAGACCTGTCAGTTTCAAATATTTTCTAGGAAAGCCAGGTGCATTTATTTAAAAAAACCCATGCCAGCCGACATTTTTTCCGATATATTTTTTTTTATATTTCTGAAGTCCTTGATAATATTGTCATTCCTGAAGTATTGTGACATTTGAATGATTAAATAAATTCGTTAGAGAAAATAAGGTATTTATAAAGATCAATACGATTTGGTACAAGTGAATTTTACCAAAATGAATTTCAATGTTTGGTAAACATATATATAATAATTTTGCTGAGAATCATTCATAGGACATATATCACGAGCCTTCACCTTTTGTTCTTTCTCTTTTTTTTTCGTTTTATAATTTAAATTCACCTCAACTCTCTTTCATTTATTCACCTATCCATTGTTATTTCCTGTTGTAAATCGTAATCGATACTATCATTGTAATTTAGTGACTTGTTGTAATAATTTACTTAAAATGCATAATCGCCATCGCTTGTTTAATCAGAATTGTTATTCAGGGCATGACGAAAAACACTCACGAGTGAGACTGTTTGTGTATACCTAAACTGAATAAAGGAATTTGTACAACAAAAATATGATATATTTATAATAACTATAACCTAATTGGTAATATTTGCTTGCAGGGTACACCTTCAGCCCGTATAAGGCTAACTAAAGCTGTCGGTGGTGACGGAGGGGTCCCGCAGTGGCCAAGTGATGCAAGACTTGTAGATGAGAGAAGTGTGGCAGAGGGTCGCCTACAGCTTCTCTATAATGGCAAATGGAGAGGTGTCTGTGCCGATTTCAAAAAGTAAGTTGTTACAAAATGTCTCTTTGTACGTATCATGTAGTTTGCTTCGATTTACAAACAATAAAATATCCTTGCCCCAAGGCGGAAATAAAAAAAAATTGTTCACAAAAATTTAGCATCTTGGGTTTGTAGGCTACATCTCTTAGGATATGAGACCTTCCTCAGCCAAAATATATAGGGCTATAGAGTTTCTTTTCACAAGGGTGGGTTGAGTATTGTATTCTTTATGCAGGATGATATAATTTCATCATTCCTTTTCAGTTGGACTCGGTCTGATGCCAATGTAACATGCCGACACTTAGGTTTCAATCATGGTGTATTCTACTTCCAATCATGGGCCAGGAATGATTCACATTATATGCTTTACCACGAGCCTACGTGTTTTGGTTCAGAATCTAATATTCTCGAATGTCCGGGAGCTTCCAGGATCCGGATTGGCTCAAGAATTTGTGGTGAGTAATGAATAAATAAGTTTCTGTAATCAACGCAAAAGCGTAATACATGGCGTTCCATCATTGATTAGGGTATTTCCCCCCCATGCATCTCTCAAGAATGTGCGGAAGCCATATCAATTACAAAATGGAATATATTTATAGATTATAAATACCATTTTCCCCTCGAATTCTTGTTCTTTAGATAATAATATCATATCACAAATATATCCTAAGAAATACAACGTATGTATGCCTGCTATTTTTCTTCCTTCAAGTTATTCAATGAATACACATAACTTTTGCCTCGTCTGACCGCGAATATAGTCCCAGAATAGTTCCCGATCGTTCAGTGGCTATAGAAATCTGTTGTAGCCTACACTGTTCCCGGGCACTGTTCTTGGAGATTTTCGTAGTGCTGTACGCCTGTATTAGTTCTAATACAATTGTCAAATAATATAGTCTTTTTGAACTGGTAGAAAATTAATATTAATAATTCTCTTTTTCAGCCAATCAACAAACAGTTCACCTAAAGTGTTGGGGGGTGGCCCCTGGTGCCGCGGATGGGTTCTGGTGGGGGCTCGAGTTCTACAACTCCACCTTGCGCCAGTCTATAGCCGGCAGTATCAAGATAAATGAGTCAGCTTCCTTGCTTTCCCACGTGGACATCCTCTTTGCCGGAGTGTCACCTATCGGCGAGCCTGTGCCTGCAGTGCGGGCACAGCCACTGGCACCAAGCCTTGTTGGTGTCACCATCAAGTATTCAGCTTTAGACGCTACCAACTTCACAAATATCAAGTCTTCCACCATTGTCCATAATAGCGACCTTTCATTTAATAGAGGTGAGTAAACTGTCACCTTAATAGTGCTATGCTTAATATTACTGCTGTAAGTGTTATATTCCCCAAATCTAGATCTACGTAGGGCGTCTGAAAATGGGAGATTTTAAATTAAATTACTTACAGACAAACTAATTACTTACAGACAAACTAAAGAGAAAAAGGAATTTAAAGAGATCGAACATGATTTTAATCGTAAATAACAAATCTCAGAGCCAACTAGATACCATCCAAACAATAGACAATTTTATTAACCTATAGGTCTTTTGATTTTCACTTTAGTCTCTGGGTGTTAGGTGTAATAGACACAATTCCTGAGTCGTCTGAGACTAATTGATTACATCATGCATGAGTCCTTCTGTAAGGACCGGTCCCCCAGGGTGGCCTTATCCCTCAATCATCAGCAGGTGGTCCACTCATCTTTAATTAAACTTTTTTTTAAAATTGTGAAATATACTAACTAAATCATTTTAGTAGTATTCTCCTAGCCATAAGAACTATTTTAATATTTATTTCATCAATGTGTGACGACTATGAGGAAAGATATTAAAGCTTTGTATTTGTGATGTGACTGTGAATGGGTGGATTCTTATGCAAAGGGGAGAGAGATAAGCCGGGGAAGAGAGGGATCCGAGAGAAAAAGGGCGGGGATGAGAGGGAAGGAGACAGAGAGGGGGAGAAAGGGAGAGGGAGGGAGAGAGTGTGGGGGGAGGGAGAGATGCCGGGGAAGAGAGGGAGAGAGGGAAGGAGAGAATATGAAACAAATATGTTTAATAATTAAAAAAAGTGAGGAATAAGGATACTTTTCAGTGGTCTTATCATATCATATATATACACATTCAAGAATATGAACTTCTTAGGCCCTATTAATGTTTCATGTGAAAGTAGACTTTCTATCCTATCAATGATTTAATGTAAGTTAAACTCTCAGACAAATATCAACCACAGCATTTTTGTTTGGAAAAAATAATTTCTGACACTATATTTTTTATTACCGAAAACTCAAAACTATGTAACTTCTGAGCTATTAGGGCTACACTGATGTTTAAACAAACAAACAAACCTATACTACTGCTGATAAATCTTGATCATAATCTCTGGAATTATATTTTCTTTATACTCTCTAAAAACAAATGCCTCTGACTAGTGTATTGTATTCACACTTACATCTGTAAATCTCTGTACATAAAACACCACTTAAGGGACAGGTGAAAACCCCCGAATAGGGGACCTGAACACCAAGTATGAAATTAAAAAAGAAGAAATCTGATTGATGACTTGAATAGAATATTGGGACGGGGAGGTCCACATTTTCTAAACGAAAATTAAAGATACCAATACTAATTTACTTCCCGGAATTGAAGATGTGACGCAGTTGCGAGTTTAAAGAAACTTGTCGCAAATAAACATTACGGACGATTGAAATGGCTGTTCCCACTAGAAGACAATAATTCTTATTCCTACGTCGTGGTTTTGTTTCTAAGAGGCTAATCAAACAAGCGTGTGAATACGATATATTGTCAAGCACTACTGACATCTTATCGAATGAAATTTGTTTTTCCTGTTATCTTATTCAATTGTAATCGATCTCGGGTTTTATCTATCACTTTTCAGGACACGGTCTGGTTGTTGAAACTGACTTGGGTCGGGTTTCTATCACCGATTCCAATATTCATAATAACGCCGGAAATGGAATCAAAGCAAAGTTCCTCGATGGAAAATGGCCCTGGTTTGACGCCGAACGGACGTTCTGTAACCGGCCAAACATTGGCGCTTCCCAGCAATTCCCAGTCGTGATGATCGGTATTCCTTCGACGATAGGGTCATACTGCTCCAGAGTATGTATAATTTCAACTCTCACGGGGGATATTTGTCAATCTTTGGCATACGTGCCTGAAAATGGCTTAATTTTTACATGATATTGTATTCAATAAAAGTTTTTTTTAACAAAAATAAGTGGGTATGTAGGCGGGGCATGTTTGCGTTTGTATGTATCAGTCTATACAGATGCATAACACTTTTGAGATAGAGGTCACTTATGCACCTTATTTAACTTATGGATCTTGGTTATTCGTATGTTCTTTCTGCTGGATGACCTCGGAACCCAGGGAAAAAGCAAAAAATTTAAGTTAACCGAGATATGATTAAATAAAAAATGGTGATTACCTTAGACAAATCGTATGTATTATATATACATGCGTGTATAACTGTACGTATGCAATGACATATTTGTATTTAAAGCGTATATATATTGAATTTAGGTCTTCACCACAGAGCCTGGTAACATTCTTACGTTGAACGTATTAGAAATGGATATAGTTGACGAAGCAGTGAATGCTTCATATTTGGAAGTATGGGATGGAAAAGAGGAGTATGAAAGGAAAATAGGCAGTTTTCCCATTATTAATGGTACTCTACCCCAAGGTAAGTGTAAAACCGCCGTCTTCTTTAGGTCTTAATTAAATTAAACATGCATGTGTCGTACCGGTTGGAGATAATAACATCCATTTGAAAATACATTTTTGTGTTGAATCGCACCGAATTGATTGACCACCAATTTGCTTCCATTTGATTCCATAGGTGTATCTACAACTGGACGATTTATGAGAATTAGATTCAATTATATTCGACCAAGAGCCTGGCCTAACTGTCACTTGCTTCGGGAGTGCATCAAATTTACCGTCCTCGTTGACAGCGGTCCAAGTGAGTGACTACGTTTTTATTGAAATAGCTTTGTTTTTTTTATTGCTATCCTTTGTAGTATATATATGTACATCTGTAGAAGTGTCGCCGTTTCAAATGACAACTTTATATATACTACTCACATATTTAATAGTGTCGCCGTTTCAAATGACAACTTTATATATACTACTCCCATACATTATTTACCGTTTGTATTGCTTGGCAATCATTTTCACACACTAACCTACTGAGGAAATGTTTGAATTGTGTATATCGTTTCTCTATATGTATACGTCTATATTGTATATTAAGTGTTGGAATGGTCATTTGACTTTCTTCGGCAATTTATAGGAATGGCGTTATTGGTTTCATGTACCGAATCTAAAATATACTTTGTTTATTTCCAATCTGTTCTCAGCTACTGTTCCTGAAATATTCATGAACAATACAATGATATCAAACAATACACAGCATGGAGCCTATCTAGAAAACGTTCGCCACTACTCAGTCATCAGCAGAAGCAGTTTAATGTAAGGGTTTATCTTGATATTAGCAGTTCTGTATAGCATTATACCGGTATTCTTATATGACCTGATAAACAAATAGAAAGGAATAGAAGGGAAGCTGAAATACATGGTTGGAGACATGTCCCTCATATCAATGTCCCAATGTGGCGAATTATCTGTATGTTTTGCATATAGGCTGTAATAATTAATCCAAGCACCTTTCTATCAAACTCTTCTTTTGTTCACTTAATAATTTTTCTTCACCAATCGGACCGTTTTATAGGCACAACCAGTATGGCGCCGGTCTGAGGGTGTATGGCGGAGCTGGGGACATCCACGTCAATGCCTCAACTATTGACTATAATCAGGACAATGGTGTCAACATTACATATAATGGGGGATACAGGATTTTCAACTTGTCATCCTTCAGGTAATGTGGTACATTTGTAATAAATAACCAAAAGGAAAAACAGAAAAAAACGATATTCTAAATTTGTGTAGGCTTCAAATTATCCAGGTGATCAAATATCTTTTTTTCATAATTCTCTACGAGTTCCATTTAATCCATTTCTTATTTTTTTCGGTTTAGGCTTTACACTTTCATGCTATCCCTAACAATTATATGAAATTACCTTTTCAGTAACAATTACGGGAATGGAATAAATGTGACTTTCAATGAAACTAAAGTGGACAACAAATCCAGGATAGCCAAACACCAGCGAACCGAAGTTTTCCGATCTCAAATTATCAGCAACGACGGTTGGGGCGTGCGTGTTGGTAATTACTGCTTGTCAGGATCAACAGTTATCAATGATACCCGCTTTGAATACAATAGGAAAGATGCCATTGAACTAGAATCATGCTACAAGGTTATACCTGAGAGTCAAGTGACTAATTTTACCGTTGGCTATAATACTTTTGTGGGGAACTTTGGTCACGGTGTTAAAATAAAACCTATGATCAATGTGGTCGGACGAATAGGGAATAATACATTCCGGGACCACCCCAGACATGCTTTGGTAATAGATAACGGGGAGGACTTTCTGGAAAATAGATACTATTCAAATCTGAAAGTTGATTACCTCGTTTCCAGTAATGCCTTTTTCATGAATCAAGGATTTTATGTTGCTAAATTACGTCTATCACAGGGAAGTACCAAACAGAAACTTGATTTTAAGTATAACAAACTCCAGAATAACATGATTCTAGGTTCCTTCCCCTCTTTAAACGAACGATCTCGGGCGTTTGCTGTCATAATAGTATCTTCTAGTAATGTAAACGTATCGAGGAACCACTTACAGAATCCAGACTCGAAATATGAACTAGCTACCCATCTGATGGACACAGTTCAGATTAAGGCTACCAGGCAGTGGTGGGGGACCATCGACTATAAGCAGATAATCACGAGGATCTTTGATAGGTTTAACAGGTACAATTTAGCGGAGATATACTACCACCCAGTGCTGGATTCCGATGATCTATACTGGCCTCGAGCCACCGATGAGGAAAGACCTGTGGAGATTGAATTCAGTCGTGGAGATAGACTGGGTGGAAGACTTGCTGTGCCCATGTCGACAGACCCATCAGTGACTCGGTATATAGTGGATAGAGATATTAATATCCTGCCTGCCGGTACATTAACAATTATGCCGGGTACCACTCTAGAGTTTGAGAACTCTCTGGGAATGCTTGTTCAAGGAGAAGTCAAGGCGGACGGCCTTGAGGGTTCTCGTATAGAGTTCAAAATGGCAAATATGACTCAAGTTGTAAACCATACGAAAGTAAGATTGATGGACGGACCGGATGAGTACAGTGGGCGTTTGGAGATAAGACCCTCGGAGGAGGAGGCATGGGGAACTGTGTGTAATCATGTGAGCAACCATTCTTATTCTAATACAATTAGCTACAATTTTGTGGTCGTTTCTTCAACACATAGAGCTGTTTCACAAACCAATTTAGGCCCTGGTGAAATGTAGATGTTACTGAAAGCATCTTGATATGTAGGGAGATATATTGCATGTGTACCGGCAAGCCTGACATAACAATCTTATACATTACTCTTACGTAGTTGATTGGGTATATTGGAAAACCATGGCTGTATTAATAATCAGGGATATATCTGTGTAAATCTTTATTTGCGAGAGACATATGTATTTTACATATATTAAAGGTGTTCTTCTGTAACAGCTATCAGTCCATTAGAAACATTAAATTTTCATACTCACAGTATCAAAACTTGGGAAATTATAATCACATGAAATATAATCCATGAAGTTTGCTAATCTATGACTCACTGTTATCTATATTTATATTGTTTTGCAATACTTTACTTGAACTTCATATGTTCAATCTTTTCTGTATAGGGTTGGACGATTCTCGATGCGTCCGTAGTCTGTCAGATGCTTGGGTTTGTGATTCATCCCGACGACTGGTACCCATTTACAGACTCTCCTGGCATTGATCAGCCAATCTGGAGGTCTGAAGTCAAGTGTACTGATTTAGATATGGACATCACTATGTGCGATGCTGATGGCAGGAATGATCATTCATGCAACCACACTATGGATGTCAGCGTTAAATGTACTCCAGCCACCTGGGCAGGTACTTGTAATTTTCACTTCTTTTCGGTATATGGTTCCCAGGATGTTGAAATACTTCCAATCTCTTTTTCGTGTCTATATAGCTCGGCTTCCACTTACACGTCGGTCGGTACCACACGGTCACCGTCGAACGGTGCCATGGCACATTTTGACCGACGTGTAAGTGGATACCGAGGCGACGGTTGGACAGTCGCATGGGACCGTTTGACCGTCCATGGCTCCCGTTTGACCGTCCATGCTCCGGTCTAAGATGTCAGGGGGTACTTCTTTGACCGGAGGGGCAGCCGTCAAGGTCAAACGTGACCAAAGCAAAATTTATTTTTTTGTTTTGGGTGTTTGTGGCCATAACGAAGTTAGTTATTATCTTGGATACCTCTGGTTGTTATATGTGAACATTTAGCAGTGCATTTGTACATTTATTCTAAGTTTATTTTTATTATTTCATTCGATTTTTATTAATTTAGGGCCATTTTGACCATATTGAACTGCCTATTTCAATATGTGTGTGTTTTCCTGGTGCTGAAATGCTTATGACCATTTTGGTGAATAGTTTGGAGTTCATCTGTACATTTATTTTATCATTTCTATTGATTTATGATTAATTATTGTTGTTTTTAGTGATTATTTCGACTTAAAAAGTGGAAATATGTATGAATATTTTATTAGTATTAAGTGATATTTCTACTCTGAGCATTGTATTATTGTGGTGTTTTCCTGGTGCCGAATATGCTTATGACCATTTTGGTGAATAGTTTGGAGTTCATCTGTACATTTATTTTTATCATTTCTATTGATTTATGATTAATTACTGGTATTTTAAGTGATTATTTCGACTTAAAAAGTGGAAATATGTATATTAAGTAATGAATAATAGTTAGTAGTAGTTAATGGTTAGACATTATTATTATATCGTTGCCACACTGCTCTAAATTCGCCGAAATAATGTCTAAAATTATGTCCGAATACTTATGCTCGTTACTCAAAAACTATTGAAGTTTTTTACACTATTTAAATTGTATCAAATACCCCAACATATCTATTTGACTTTCCTAATTTTATATGATTATTGCGCAATTATTTGTACCTCTATTCCCAATCATTGATAAAGTAGCTATAAAATATTCTCTATAGGATAAGCTATTCGCCGAAATAATGTCTAAAATTATGTCCGAATACTTATGCTCATTACTCAAAAACTATTTAAGCTTTTTACACAATTTAAATTGTATTAAATACCCCGACATATCTATTTGACTGTCCTAATACCATTTGATGATTGAGTCATTAATTCTACCTCTATTTTCAATCGTTGCAATTTGTATTTCTCAAATGTTCAACTGTAAAGACCAGTAGAGGAGATTGAATTCAGCACCCATAGCAACGCTTTAAAGCGTGGGGGCGGGGGTGGGGGAATTGAAACATACAGGTACATTTGGAGGAAATGTGGGTCTAAATTTAAAAAAGATTTATTCAAATCAGTGCCACCCAATACCGTCCACCATAATATACCTTAGAGTCACTAGTTAAACCCAGAAAAAAACAATTAATTTAGAATTCGAATTAATTAATGATTTAAATAATCATTGCAAAGGTTTGTTAGAGTCTGGGGATCGATGCTTTGCTAATATATATGTAGAAATATGACCAGAAATGTCCATACAGTAATGAATCAAAAGTCAGGTGGTCCCTAGGGGACCGTCCGACGGTTACCATTCTGGCACTTTTTGATGTGTATGTGTATACCGAGGACGGTCAAGAGCGACGGTCAAAAATGGCCATGGGTGGTCACCGTTCGACCATCGCCACTGGCCACTCTTGACGGTGGTCACGTTTGACGTGTAAGTGGAAGCCCTATTTATTGCCAATGTTGAAGAATGTATGATGAATTTACATGTGTAAAGGTCCGACAATCTCCAGGCCGCCTGTTTAAAGCTTGTTTATATCATAGAAATTATAGTGTGATGTTCAGAGTGTTATGTTTTTGTTCCATTCAAATCAAGGAATCCATTTCCGTGCTACTGCCCGATCTTCTGTGTTACGCCACGTGGATATCCGATCCCCAGGCTTGATGGACCCAACCGCCATCCGCTACTCCTCTGCCATAAAGATTGACTACAATGTTCACACCTTAGATCATCTCAACGTCACAGGATCAATGTCTCATGGCATAGAAATACTCCATAACGATGCTTACGCCAATGCTAAGCTGTCCCATTCTTCAGTAACTGGCAATCTTGGTGAGTCATTGCGTTTTCAGAATGGACGATATTTTGCTATGTTCTAGCAGGGAGCTGTATCTAATTTGCTTACTTCTATATAACAAACGTATTCTTGTAATTCAATTTTTATTCGGGATGGCAGTGCACAGCATTACACAATATATCAATGTATATGTAGTTGCCTGACTAGGTCACATTGACGGTGGTCTACTCCCGGTTCCTGATTCTGTTGACCCAAACAAACATATACTGTGTGATAAGGTCATTATAGAGAGATAGAAGTTATAGAATTGAACAGTCACTAGAGTGGCCAATACATATTGTTCACACAAATGTTAAAAAATATGTTCATAAATATTCTCCGACATGTTCAATTTATGTTCAGTATAGTGGATATACGTTACTACAATCAAATGATAATTACTAGTATACCGCCACACCTGATCTGCACCCTAAGGCACAGAACAAATGAAACAACACGTGCACCACCAATCAACATTCAGTTGTCATTTAAACAAGCTAGTAATTTCTTACTTATATGAGTGACCCTATATTCTTGACTCTGGTCTTGAATGTGCCAAAGGCATCTATAGATATTTTTTTTTATCTCAGCGGCTAGGTCATTCCATTCACTACATAATTTGTACAGAAGAGACATTGGATTTTGTTTTTTATTTTTTCCTGGTTCTAAAGTGTAAGTCTGTTTATAGTTAAGGGTTTTCTTGAGGATATTCCTACACATCTAGACCAGCCTCTCTGATTATATTTCAATAGCTACAATATTGAAATTCTCCTGGGGAAAAAAATCGAAGCAATGTCAATAATCACTTGTTGCGAGGGGTATCAAAAATAAAGTCAACTACAAAGTTGATAATGCTATTACGACTCGGAAGTTTACTTATGCCACTTTTGTATTGATAATGGTTTTCATGAAAACAATTTTCTTTTACAGGTGACGGTGTGGTCACCAGGGGGCCATTCTTTGAGGTTCACTTCAGTCACCTGGCGGACAACAAGCGCGCAGGCTTTGAGTACAATCCACACTACACAGCCCGCGAGGTGCAGGACATAAGGCAGGGCATCCACAATCCACAGGTCCTCGATCCAAGCAAGGGTTCTTTTCAGATCAGTGACGATGGCTACGTGTTCTTTGTGACGAAGCAGGAAACAGAACCCATACTAGGCACTTACTTTGTTGAAATATACGTAAACAGTCTGTTCAAAGTTGTTGTGGATGTACTCGATTATAACCCCGACGTAAATGAAGAGAAGGTAGGATCACCATTCTTTATTGAGAAAGATGCCTAACACCTAATAATTTTTAGGGTAGCCATAGACTTTACTTACAGGATTCCAATTCCTTGCTAACATGTGGGAATGATAGATATCTAGTAAGATATGAATGAGATTACTCTCTCGTGTTAGGTACCGGTATACTTGAGTATGTACCTGTATATTATTAGCAATTCAAATACGGAAGATATCTCACCATTTTATCGTCGCATTATATTATCGTGTACTTAGTTTCTTTACTTTCTACTAGGTCTGTAGCATGGCATGCACTGGAAGACCGGATTCTTATATCTTAAATCTCTTAGTCTTGCAAATAAAGAATTTATTATTATCATTAATAATAATTGGTACTAAATGTGTGGAACGTTAATGACTTAGTATTATCCTTTCTCCTAAGGTGACTATCTTTGATGGACGTAGAGCATCCATCGGGGTGGGCACAGCTCGCTGGCAGATTGAAGAAGACCTGGTAGATTTCCCCATTGTCTCAACCTCTACCCACGTCACCATTAGGGTAGAAGTGAAGGGCCCTGTCTCGGGAAGACTCACATTCGCCATTAGATCCAGTGAGTAATGTTTATAACAATATTTTATCAGTAGTTTTTCTCTCTTAAAAACTTTTCTGTTCCCTCACAATTTTTGTATGGGGAAAATAATATCTATTTTTCTCTTATTAAGTTCTCTTATTTGACCTAGTGGATACTCTCAATTCAATGTTGGCTTTTGTGAACTAAAAGGACGGTTTTACTGTTTACATTAATACTTATATTAATATTTGAATTTGAAAAAAATGAATGTAAACTTGTTTCATTGAGTTAATAGTTACATTATGAATGACACTGATCTTTCCAGAGAGACAACACTGGGAATGGCCTTGGCCTGATGTGAAACTGAAGAACACGACCGTGGAGAACAACCAGATAGGTGTTGAGACTCGTCACTACAACCAGCCATCCAATGAATACTTGGACCTCTTTTTCAGATACAGATGGCAAACTATACAGCTGTATGGAGTAGAAATCCGACGAAACAGGCAGGAGGCATTACATGTTCCAAGCATCACCAAATACCATGAGCTTTATATGCCTTCCTTTGATGAGTTGGAGCAAGTACCGTTTAGAGTAGCAGAGATCACTTATAATATTGACTCTTGCCATATTCACGAAAATGGCCTCGGTGTTGTTGGTGAACACAACCATGTCGAGTTTTCGAACAACGTCTGGCTTTGGGAAGTGACCAATAACTACATCGAGAGAAACTTGGGTGGAGGATTTAACATTCTTTTACCCAAAGTCAATTTAATGTATCAGGACCTGTTTAACCATAGCGTGGACGTTAACGATACCATTTTTGAGAACAATAATATGTTTGAGTTTAGAGTTGATGGCTTTTATTGCAATTCAAGTATTTCAAGGAATAGATTTACCAAGAACAGTTGTCGCATGGGATGTGTTACCATCGCTGGCACCGAAAAGGATTTAGATATCTATGATAATGAAGTTACTGAAAATACTGGTATTTATATGTGGGAAATAAATATGGATAGTCATACCCCGTACAACCGTTGGGTAGACGCTCATATGATGACTAATAACTTTAAAAGAAATAAAGCACCTCCTAATTTAAAGATTGTAGCTGGCAGTGGCCCTACTTCGTATACTCTCGGCATCAAAGGTGTCCAAAATGTTACTGTTAATAGGAATTTGTTTGCCAATGGAGGAATGGCCTATGAGCTGGTCGGAGGTCAAGCCTCTTCCCTCCTGGAAAACTATTTAGACGTCACCGAGAACTGGTGGGGAACAACTAACCAGACTATTATTCACGAAAAGATTTTTGACTTTGATGATTGGAATAGTTACGCGATTGCAGAATACTTTCCATATCTAACGTATGACAAGTTAGATGCTCCTTTAGCAACTGGAACCAAATTGGAATCTGGAATGGACATTTCAGGCTTCTTAGGAGGTCGAATAGACAGCGCTATGACTCTGAGCAAGCGAGATCAGCCCTACATTGTGAAAAGAGATCTGACTGTTATGCCACTGGGATCGCTGTTCATTGATGCTGGGGTAGAACTACAGTTTTATCCCAATGTCGGAATTCTCGTACTGGGTGCTCTTACTGCTCGTGGCAAGCCTGACGATCGCATTAAGATGGGCCCTATTCCCTCAGAGACATTGAATAAAATGAAGCGTTCCGTTCCCCCAACAATGGGGAATGTGAGGCTTTCTGGGGGAAACGATGCTGACGAAGGATTTCTGGAGATTTATAACAGTACTGAGCGTCGATGGACACTCATCTGCGACAACAATTTCAACGATAGGACAGGCGAAGTTGCGTGTCGCTCCATGGGTAAAGAAGGTAGCAACGTCATTGTACGTCGGAGTCGCTACTATGACCATTTTGTTCTTGAATACCCCATCATGCACGAGCAACGTCTTGAGTGGTTTTGGAGGCGAACCTTGATCTGCGACGGTCGTGAACCAGACATTACTCGCTGTAGATATAAGGTGAATTACAATATTCTCAGATGTATGGAAGCCAGAGAATACGTATTCTTGCGCTGCGGTGCTAGAAACCTTGCCACCAAGTATCAATATTGGGGTAACATAAGGTTCTCTACCCCTGAGTATGAACATGGAAATATCAGGCCTGGATTTTCTGTGCTCGACTACGTTGATATCCATGGTGCTGGGAAGTTGCACGAGGAGCGATCGGCTGCTATTGAGTCGGTCTACAGAGTGGCCTCAACTGAGCAAGTGACTGTGACAAATTGTGCTTGGAACGCTTATGACTTTATTTCTCCCAAAGACGAGTTCAAAGTTGCGCACAATTCTATTATGAACAACAACGGTTACGGCATCGGTGGCCTTGTTCTGAACGGAGAGCACAATTATGATAATTTGATCTCCTCATTTTCCCCTCTGGTAAAGAGCCATATACCTTTTAATGTGTATGGCATTGTTCGCATGTGCACATCGGAGAAAGTTATTCTTGTACGGGATAGGATCGTCATCTATCATAAATACAACTTTGACACTATAGATTGTGTCAAGATCATCAGATCCAAAGAACCTCAGAAGAGAATAGGGTTGAGGTTCCTACAGTTCAATATCTACGATGATAACTTCTACAAGAATGCAGTAGAGCTGTACAATGGTGAATTCTTTGACCATGAATCCAGATTTGCTACATTGGCGTCAAATAGTACCACAGAAGAAAGGGCTAGTAAATATGAGACCAAACAATACGTTGATATAATGGGTATTCGAATAACTGCTTCTCCGGCGCATGAGGACTACGGATTCATTGCCGAAGTTGTTACTTTACCGCTGTCTCCTGACTGGAATCCCGATTTTGGTAAATAATATATGAGTAATTTCTTTATGTCTGTGTCCTATATCTTATTTAGTTCTCTGCAATTGTAAAAAAATCAATGAACATACGTACTAGTCTATCATTGAAGGATGTTTCAGGTACCATTTTCCTTTTGTTTCTTTTATAGGCCCTCGTTTAAGGCAACAGATACATCAAACGACCATGTCTGGAAACCAGCGTGGTGGTTTTCGGTTCTCCAACGTAGGGGTTAAGAATCCCTCAGTCCAGATCGAGGGGTGCCTCATTAGGAATTGTGGGTATAAATTACTAAATCTGACGTCGCCTCCTGTTATTGACTTGTACATCCAGAATTCTGAGTTAGTCACGGTCTCCAACAATTATATAGGTAAGACATTTGTAAATTCAACCTTTCTTCATGGATAACAGTTCAGCTTGTTCAAGGTTTAATACTTCATATACATGTATGCTCTATTGTACGTGTAGTTAGTTCAATCGATAATGTGTGGGCGTGGCATATCATTGTGAGTAACTAACATAAACATGCCACGCCCACATGGGTGTTGTTGTATACTACTAACTTCTAGGTGCTGCACTCTATACCCCAAACTGTCTCATGATATTTTAGATGTGCCTATCGAACATTTAAATTTATCATAACATTCAAATCCCCCACCAGCTATGAACCACATGAAGTATTACTGCTATAAGGATAATTATAGGACGGAAATGCTTTCTCACACAGGAGTAGGGCTTGATTCATACCATTTATTTTGATCTATAGGCCTATAACAAGAACTAAAACTTTAAAAACTGTAAGCTTTTATAATGAAATATCGATAGGACTGGTGATTATAAATCTTACATTAAGTCTGCGTAACATCATCACATTCACGAATTTACATTTGAACTTTTTCCAGCCCACAATGCAGGTGGAATCACTATTGGCACCAACGGTAAAGCCGTGAACTTCTATTCAAACGTAACAAATAACATCATTATGTACAATACCCATGGACCGAACCTACACGTGGAGGGAAACAACTACCATGGCTTTGATGTTAGGAACAACTTCATCGCCAATAACGATGTGGAATACCACAATAACGTGGCAATGTTTGGCATACGTCTGAACTTCACCGACAATATTGTACAAAGAAACATGGGAAGAACTACTCTCAATGCCACCGTGAACAAACAGGTGTCTATCAACCAAAGGTATCAGGGAAATACATTCTTTGATAACAAGGCAATCGGCGGTAACAAAACCACAGTATTCCTGGGCACAGCCAAGCACATGTTCAGGGAGAACTATTTCTTCAACTGGTGGAATATATTTGAGATGGTCACTTTTAATAGGACGAAGCTAGAGCAACACGGAAATGCGTATTCGTGAGTATCTTTTTAAAATTGGGAATTCTGAAAGTCAGAAATATATTTCAGGTATATATTTGTAAACGTGTAAATGTTGAGTCAGATATATATATATTTGGTCGTATTTTTGTTCACCCAGGCTAAGATAATACTGCGAAATATAATTGTCTTCAGAATATTTTCAAGTAAGTTTATAAATACAAGCGTTGATTTACTATATGATCCTGCAGCTATCCCGATCAGGACGATCCTGAAGTTGATGCCACCAACAATTGGTGGGGGTCTGGCAAGGAGCCGTACATAGCCGGAAGGATCTGGGATGGAAAAGATGACAACAACCTTATCAAAGTCAAGTTTCAACCGTTCTTCAAGACTAATAGTTCTGTCATGCAAGGTGTGTATATATTTTTTTCTATTAATTTTTATTGGCAGAATATTACATATCCAACCTGGTAGGAATCTAGTCTACTACCCTGGTATAACAAATTAATAATAATCACAAAACGTCTATAGAGAGAGATGTGATCTATGATATAAGGGCTCGTCGGAAGATCAATTTTTTTAGGCTTTTTGTCCTGTTCTGTATATTCTTATGGAATAAAAATTCAATATACATATATATATATCTTTTATTTAATCATAAATGGGAAGAGGAGAAGAGGCTAACGACATTTTACAAAGATTTTTCATCAAAACTTTTCAAATATTGCAGAAGTAGGGGTGGGGGGCTCAAAATGTTTTAAGTGAATCGATCGATCCCCCTTTTTCCAGAGAAATGCATTGATTTAAAATTTGGTTTCTAAAAAATATTCTGCTTGAATATTAGGTCGATGTGATCCTGGCTGGCGATTGTTTGAGTCAAGGTGCTACCTGTATATGGGCGGTTTTATGCCTTACACTGAGGCTAGAAAGCATTGTGGGGTGAGTTTACCTTGGAGTTCTTTGTTGCTTATTACTGAAATTAAATTATCTTCCAATTTAAAACAAATGCATTTGTTCTTTTCACCTATCATATTTTCGTATGACGGTTTTCTCAAGGCATCCAATAGACGGTATAGATTATGTGATACAGTTGATTACTTTGTATACTTTTTATGTCCCATGTAGTACGCCGATGGACGTTTGGCTTGGAGGCGGGACCTCAGTAGTGAGCGGTTCCTTGGTGAAATGGTCTCATCACGTCAAGAAAACTTTGACCGTTATTGGGCAGCTTGGATCTATGTTGATTGGCTGACACCTGGGCAGTGTTCTGTTGTCCTAAATTATGAAGTGCAACATACAGATTGCAATCGGCTTTTACCGTTTGTCTGTGAAAAAGGTATATTGATTTTTCATTTCAGCGACTTGTGTCATTAACTTATCTAGTACAAAAAGTTTCTTTTTCACTTTGCCTTCCTTCCCCGTTTTGTTCGCGTTCAGTACATACCGTTTTCATTTTTATGGTATCTTTAACTATTGCTGAATTTTGGTATGGTAAATATGTACCATGAATTCAGTATAGTGCGATTTATATGATTTGTTTAGAACCTCTATTCACATATGGAGAGTTTACACCCGGCGTATAGAGATCAGGTGCAACTTGTCCAGAAATTTAGCCCGCTAGCTATAGGCCTAAGGATATTATTCTATTGTCTGTTTTTGTTCTTATAGTTGTCGTTTTTCTCACTTTTAATGACTGCCCCGCCCTGCTTCCCACACTCTCTCTTCCTTGTTAATGTTTGTGTGTAATACCTGCTCCCTACAGTAGTGGCCGACGCCACTACCGTGGGGAAGCAGGGAGGGAAGCATGAGCATGGTGGTAGTGGCCAGTGGTGCCGTGTGCAAAAGTTTGAATGGAATAGCCATAGGACCAAAAGAGTGAGTGACCACAGGTAGAGGGTGCATGAATGTTTTCAAAACAACATTGGTAGACCATGAACGCAGTAGTTTTTCCAGACAAAAGGGTAGCTAACTAAGTGAAGTTTCTCTCAGGCGAATTACAGGTCGCAACTTACATGGGATAACAACCAATTTTAGGCCATAAGGACGGGTCGTTTATATATGGGGAGAGGACGCTGATTCAGGGGGCGACAGGAAGAATTTCTGATGTGGAATTCCACCCTCATAGAGGGCGGGTCAGTCGCGCCTCGTCCAGAAGTATCAAACCGCCCATAATATGTTTTTTCCTGTGATAAATGAGGTGCTTGTGACTGACGTTTACCTTACAGATTGTTGAATGATCCCCGCCCACCCCTCTCCTGCCCCGTCCTCCCCGCACACACGGTGGTGTGTGCGGGGAGCACGCTCACGCTAGGCCTGGCCTGGGTGCCCTTAGGGCTCCAACGGGGTGGCGCAAATGGCGGTCGGCAGTCCCAACGCATCCCCATAGGATTAGTATAGAAATATCGAAAATCTATTTTACAGCCTAGATTGATTATTTCCTCGGACAAAACTTGCAGAGGACATCATATCGTTGCGATTTCTGGGTAAGGTTGTCGGCTATTGGTATGTTTAATAGGAAAACGACATGATCAGGTTGAGTTCTGTAACGTATTGGGCCTTGGCTGTAAAGGCCCGGGGCAACGGAAGGATTCGAAACATGCCAGCTGCGCCCGCCTTTCTCAAGGCGGTTTTTGGTTGCCTCTCGTCCAGAGAGTGTGATGGCACCAGATCGAGGCCTATCGTCAGAGTTTGAGGGGAAGTCTTGGGCTATTTACGTTTTTGTTTTTGTAGGCAGACATTGCCCACCATCCCGCCCACCATTCTCCTTACTGTCCCGCCCACCCTCCTCCAAAATCGTTTAATTTTAATGTTAAGTCAACGTGAAAAACAATCGCCGACGCTGCGCTGTTTTACACATCATACGGTGGCGCTACCTCATGGGAGGGTGAGAAACCATTCTCTCAGCTGTCACGTGACACGCCGAGCATGAAGCAATGGCATCGGAACACCGATCTATAGAGCCCTAGAGGCGTCAACGCGAGAGGTCTGTTATGCAGTAAATATACCAGTAAGAGCTAAAAAATCTTGGACCAATCTCTCCCTAAGGCTCTAACTTAGGCACTCATGTAACTTTTGGGTGTTGGACAATGAGAAATAGAGGGGGTTTCCCGATCATGGAGGAAGTTGTATAGTACATTTGGCATCTCCGAAGGAGTGATGGCGAATGTTCTTGCTTTGGTTATGCAGTGCATGCATGTTATGCAGTGCCATTTCGCCGGTCGGTCTAGAATATATTTCCAGTACCTCAAATTATACATTTTAGATCCGTATGTGGAGCCCAAGATGGACTGGTGGACCATAGGCATAATCATGGGTGTACTGGCAGCCGTGCTTCTCATTGTTTGCATCCTTGCCGGCCTTGCCATCGTAAAATCACGTCAGAGAACTGAACAACGCCTTGACCGACGCAACTCCCTTAGGAGGTTACTATTCCATTTTCTCTCAAGTCAATATTTCTTGTCTTTTCCAATAAATGAAACATTTCTTTCAAATACCATAACAATGAGCATAATAATAACTGTAATAGGTGCATGACACCGATGAAGGCTATTTTCTTATTTGTTGTAATTGCTTATCACACAGATCTATGCGATCCAGCAAACAGTCCGTATACACCAACCAACACGTTATGAACCGTACAAACACCGCAGAATCACTTATCAGTGGAACTTCCGAAAGGATGTCCCAGAAGAGGAGAAGACCACCACTTACTAAACCCAATACAGGAATGATAAATCTATCTGGCGTCACACTTCATGACACAAGCACTGACACTCTGGACAGAGAGAAGATGCGAGCAGCTAGGCCTGTGACCCCTGCTTCCATGTTTGACGAATATTCCTCTAACTCATCCAAACCTAACTTATCACAGTCTTCTTATTTTGACAGTGACCTACATGATACACATGAATACTATCCAAACAGACTTGAAAATGAAATTTCACATATTAACACGCGACCTATGTTCGATAACGTGATGAGAAATGAAGGTTTTGATGATGAGAGGAGCCTTGATCGTAGTCGTTTCAATTCCTCATCTTCTGCCGCGGTTGCTGCAAATCGTCCTCGGTACCCTCGGAATTACAGTGCAAGTAGTGAGGACAGGCCCAAACCAAAGCCCAAAGAGACGGCCATGTAGCATTGAAAAAAAACTATTGAGATGTACTTATTGTGATAATTACTGAAGTCCTATTTATGAAGATACCAAGTCCCCTTTCAGAAACACCCACCATGCAATGTCGACTTGAGAAATTAAAGACAGGCATGCATTTTAGGCATTTTATGAACATCGGTTGGACTAAAATTATATTGGTCCTTATGAAATGTGATATATTAGTTCGGTGCAGACGTAGATGTTATAAGATGGACAAAATGTCTTCCCCATGTCCTATGCATGAGACCGTTGTATCATGTTATATGTTAACGGATTATTGCTTACTTATTTTTATACAGTTAATGTATTACTTATATATGACATGGACTACTTGAATGGTGTTCTGCAGCTGCCATTGGCTTTGATGTAATCTCTGTCCGCTTTCATCATCTCCAACAGTAAATATCATTTGTTGCATGTTCGTATGGTTGTAGAACACCCATTATCTCTAAGAATGAAGCCCCGTGTGTGGCGACTAGGCAAGACTATTTAAGATGTATGAAATAAAATATGTATTTCCGTGTGTGCTGTCAACGCTTCCAATGAAATCAAGTATTATACCCTTACAGCTTCAGGCATTAACCTTACTTTCATCACACTTCGTTGTGGTAGTTTGTCACCCATAAGGTTTGCTTTGATACGAACGAAATTCAAAAATGCTTTCAGATTTTAAACACCAGTCATTCCAGGATATTACATCAGTCTGTGATGCTACATTGATGGCGGGCCAATTTGCTGGAAGATAAATTACGTATTGACGGATACAATTCCTATATGGGGGTCATTTCTTGGGCTTATTTGCGAAACACTAGATGGAATTGAGGCTTTAGCGCGCGTGGTTAATTCTTTTCTTTGCCAAAGATTACATGAGATAATACATGTACATGTAGTAGAAATGTTAGTTTTGAAGACTCCATGCTTGGCACAAACAGAGCCTTATTATTGCCGTATATATACAATATACACATGTATACGGTTCATACAACTCTTCACACAAAACACCAAATTATACCTTGCCACTCCTAATGTTTAGTTACCATTGTCTGTGTCTTGTTAGATGTAAATCGTGAGGGATTTGAATTCTGTGTTCTTTGGAGCTATAGACGGCTATGCCGCCAGACTATTCTCTGTGGCATAGCTCTGTGTTCATGAAAATTGATTAGTTAACATTTTGTAAAAATACAAATCATAAATGGGGTTTATATTATTATACACCAATATCTGCTGACGACGTTTCACCCTAAAGGAGTAATTTAGTATATGTAAATCTTAATAGCTTTATGTCAGCGTGAAATTTTCCTAACGCAGTGATTTCTAAGACAATCATCTGCAAGCGGAATATTTTGGAGAATTATTTCTTAAGAATCATTTATTAGTTACGTGTCTGTTTGAACTGTTGTAGTGATTAAAGTCGCCATCACATAATTTCACAATTATTATTTTATCGTGGCACCCTTACTTCGCTCTGTAATCATGTAATCAAGGTCCCACTGTTGTAAATAGTGTTAGGCTAGTATGTAAATATAATGCAGACTTGCTCTTGAATGCGTAGCAAATTGTACTGCCGTAAAAAGATTAATGTGATGTATAAAATGATCATACTATAGGCCAATTGGGCAAAAAGATTATTGTACATAATACAACGTTTTAATGGATGAACTTGAGATGTTGATTGTGAAATGAATTGCAGAGAGAATGGATAAATGCACCAGATTACTTCCAGGAGTATATATGAAACGTGGACAATTATGTGTAATTCTATGATTCAAATGTGAATAAACGACAATTTATAGACCGACAAGATAAAACCTTGTTGTTGCTAATTTGGGCCTTGAGTTTAAGAGGCTATAGACATTTTGGGGTAAAAAAAAAATCATTGGCCTAAAAAGTAGAGAACACCTTTATAGATAGTAATAGGTAAAGAAACTAACACTGAACACGGGCTGGCACCAGAAGTGACGGCTGTGTTTCCGCCCATATATTTACTAAATTTAAAAGAAAAAAATGTCCTTGTTGTCTGTGCCGCTGTGAGGCTTGGAATGGCCAGGCGCGGGAACTTCCTTGCTTACCGACAACAAACATTCAGGTATCAACACGATTAAAGTATTTGACCCACAGTGAATAAAATACACAAATAATATTATAGTCAAACCAAGTAGTTAACCCTTTTCTTAATTAATTAAGTAAACCATAGACGGTAATGAAAACAACAAATACAATGGACCAATTATAACTATCTGGGTCAGAGTTGAGTAAATATTTACATCGAATTTTTAGTGTTAATTACTAGTGCCAGATATGCGTAGATATTTAATGTAAATTGTGTCTAAAATACGGATTGTCCAACATGAAAGATTAAAGAGACGGTTCTACTCCTCGTCCCAATCTACTATTTGTATTGTAATTATTAAATAGAATATAATAGGATTTATCTGCGGTTGGACATACGATAGCAATCCGAGTTATATCAGGACCACATATCAACATTTAATTGGCTAAGTTTGAACCTTGTTTTTTTAATCAAAATTACCCGACCAAAATTAATGCGACCCTTAATACATCATATGATGTTTTATCTATAAATGATAATACCTCATAATGCTGTTTTATTTATAAATGATATCTATTTTTTTCGTTTATCAAAGTAATAAAGATAACCCCGGAATAACTATATTTTAAAGCGGGGGTCCTACCTTTCCCCTCAGCATATAGAATACACACATTTAAATCTATAATTATTGTTTGCATGCACACAAAACAGTGAGCTATATTAGTGTATATATACATGTGCCTAAACTACATGTGTATCTAGATGTGATTCAAGTGTTGAATGGCACTAACGAAAGTTGGCTCAGTAATAAACACTGCTCTCTAGAAAGACCTGCAATCTTCTTAACGCTTCCGTGGGTTATATTTATAGGCGGATTGGACTCTGCATTAGTCCGCCCTCCTTCTTACCATGGTCCCACGTAAGCAATATGAATTCCTTTATGTTGGGAAGGCCAATGTCCTTACTGATATTTCAAGCAAGTTTTACTATGATAGATTGACCGGCTTTGATACACGGCTCCTGTAATAGTTTTGTTTTTCACTCCTGCACTATGATCTAAACCCAAAAGGGTTTGATATGTTAAGAACTTCAAATTTAAAAAAAAGAAAGACAGTAATAAAATTTCAGGATACAGTGAAATCGTACCATGCAATTGCTTAGATAAAGCTGGGAGACCTGCCCTGACAGTCAGAAAATGTGTCATTAATTCTTTCATCACATTTTTATTTCATGTTCTGGCCGTATCTGTAATTTTAAAAAAAGCTAATATCAAAAGTCCCATTCAACCCCATGCATCTACACAGCACTCTTGAATTGCACCTCTATTATGTCTCCTACCCTCCCCCCTCTTCCGTGCCTCTCTTCGCATAACCAACGCCTACCACTTCCTCTGACCGCATGCAAACGGTGGTAATCCCTTTCTCGTCCATGATTGGAGCCTAATCAATACAAGCAAATTGCAAGGATCAAACGACGGCTTCTATACTTCCAACTGGTATGATCTATGACTCGACTACGCATGTACCGTTAAACGACAGAAGTTAGGAGTACAAGGTTACGGCGTTGCGTCTCTCCGCATAGCAAATCTATGTGCAGCCTTATTACACTGGATACCAGATTAGTTTGCAAGAATACCTTGGGTATACATTGGAACGAGTGAATTTCATAGCACTCCTACATAAGGTAAGGAATACAATAATAACGTCAAATAATAATAAATTGTTGTAGTGCAAAGTTCTTCTTAAATGTTAATTGATTCTAGGTATTAACTTTATAAAATTGACAAAAATATGTATTGTGTACTGAATTGAACCTCTATTATTCAGTAACCGTTATAAGATACATCTTCATCCGAATCTTTGGTTCAAAATACTTACCGCGTTGTTATGTTCTTGTTGTGAGGACATTTCACAAAAATATTTTGTATGTACTACATTAAATTCATTTTGTAATCGTTACGATTTTTCTTAATCCAAATCATTCAAAAATCAGAAACCGGAGCATACACTATAAAAAGTGATAAGAGAATATTATAATAACCAAACAAGCACCTCGATCTATGTCTTCTACCTGCACCCGCCCCCTCTTCCGTGCCTCCCTTCACGCACAATAAAGCACACGTTCTGATATTCACGAGTTAATAAGTACACATTCTGGCCTCACTGTTCCGACAAATTGGCCAAAAAACCACAACCCCATGATATACTGACTTAATCAAGCAAGTGGTAAAGGCAGTGAATGGATAATGGCTTTGTACATGCAAGTACCTCATGTACTCTACAAATTAGTTATGAATAGTCTGGTTTCGTGAATAGCAGTCGCACATTCACATCTGAGGAACCTTTTATTGTTTACATGACATGCATGACATAATCATTTTATTGGCTAAAACAAATGTCTTATAGTATACATTATACATGATTGTAATATGTTGATAAAAGGACAACTTTGAAGAAAGACTGACACGTGTTTTACCTGTGTAACAAACACGTCAACATGCAATTATTATTATCAAGACATCCAAGCCCATGCACATAAGAAGCAGAAGCAGAGCAGTCTTGTATGCGGGCTTTATCTTGAAATATTATTCATGATAGAACTGTTTTCCACCGATTAGATTTTCCACAACATTTGACAGAAAGTAGAGAGAGACATCACTATATATAAATTATAAGTATATTTTACACAGGTAGGGCCAGACGCTAGGTCCCATCCCACATCGGACGCTAGGACCGACCCCTGGCCTCTAACGGTCTGATTATAGGTGGGCCTTTTAATAACGGCAAATATGTTTTTGTTACGATGTGGGGTGGGCCCTAGCGTCTGGACTTCCGTCGGAATTCTGGGTCCTAGCGTCCGAGATTTCTGGGGCCCAGCGTCCCTAGGGCCCCAGCGTCACTGGACAATAGGTGGATAAGGAAGATAAACACGGAACTAAATACCATAGCCTGCGGCTATCTACCCGAATAGTATCGACAAAGATTGGTTTTGTTAAGTCAATATTATTGTCTGTTAAACGTACGGGGTTCATATGTATTCGGCAGAAGGATTAGGGATAAACACAACGTGTACTTCATTTATACCTAAGTTCTGCATGAGTACTGCCAATATAAGGGAAGATGGACGGAGCACGTATTCTTTATATTCCTATTCTAAAATCTCAAACATTAATTCCATGCTACAACGACCGCTGCTGTATTCTCCATCCAAATTTATGTCACCTATAGCTAGGGCACTGGAATTATTCGAATCATATTAAAAATCAAATTGGTTTATCAACATTTTCCATATATATTTAATATAAATATTTGTATGAGTTTGTGAGGCTAGTTGTGGAACCCGTGTTAAATATCTGATAGAATAATAACTTAACTTTTGATCTCTTCTAATTAGAAACGTTAGTCTCGTTGAATTCAATTACCAATCAAATTGTTTGCACCTAATGGGGCTCTACATCTCAAACTCCCCATAACGAAGGAATATTTCTTATATCATTTGTATTTTTGCGCTATTGATTTGCTTGCTACTTTGTGTTTCCAGGTTTTGTCGGTTTTGTCAAAGGGGTAAATTTCTTATTATCCTGTCTAGTGGAGTTCCCGAAAGATCCAATACCAATTATTTCCATGCATGAGTTATAATTAGGGTAACAAAATGCGTATGACGGCATCGTTTAAGACCATGCCCGTTACAGTTTCAGTTATTTAAGAAGACATGCTGAGAATTTTGGAATTTTAGCTGAAAGCGAACGTGTTTAATCGTTGGACACGAGTCAGTCTACCGAAATCCTGACATGTTCAATTTTAGAAACAGACCAATTTATCCCGCCCGCCTTCATACCGTAAAAATGTTTTTTTTATATGTAAGTTATTTTTCTTATATTTTGTACATTCTAAATTGCCCTGTATACATACTGTCTCATTGAACTCCCAGCCCTACCAACTTGCGGTGTCTGATTGCTTCCACTCTTGGGGGTTACACGGAACTAAGGTTGGCACAAAATGTTAAGCCAATATATGATATGAAATATAAACATGTACCGAAAACATTTACTTTGGTTAATTTTCCAGTGGGATTTACCATATCAATCAACATGCCGTCGCTTTCGGCGAGTGTAGCTGAGCGGCGATCTGCCCTGTATGGCCCTGGACGTCTCAAGGACCAGGAAACCATTAAGAGAAATATGGCTTTGACAAGTGTTCTCAGGCCCGGAGAATATAATTTCAAAGAAAATCGGGAAAAGGAAGGAATCTGGAAGTCCTCCAATTCAAGGGATTTCAGTGTAAGCACGATAGACAACTCTTAAGGACCTGTTTTCCAATATTATATTCTAACTTTAAAATACTTTAAGTAATGTGCACAACTCGATAAATCTATGTTATAATGACAAGTATGTTTTTGTAACTGAAAGACATACGAAAACAAATATAAAAATAAAATTAATAGGTCACCGGAAATCCAAAGCATCACTGGCTTGTAATTAAAAAATACGGAACAATGACCATGCATTGCTAAGAAAATAAACTAACTTTATATTACTTTTTTAAATAGCATAATATAAAACTACCTACAATAAAGGTAAGTTTAAGGTAGCGAATTAAGGTATTGACCATCCTCATATATAGTATAAGAAGGTAAGATTCTTTGGGGCTATTGTTCGAACCTTTTGTATAGTTGGAGTTCTTCCGCGTATGCCTCATGGGTTTTTTTTCATGAAGCAAAGGTTTGCTGGAGTACCTTTGAAGGGGACAAGGTGCAAGTTATCCTTGCGCCGGTAATCATTTCTACCTGATAAAGGTTCTCTACGTCATACATTTTACAACATGAATTGAAAAGGATTTTTTTTATCTTCTCGCTATTACAAAGCCTAAAATAGTTGTACTCGACTATACAAAAGGTTCATTTAAACACATTTCCAAGATTTGTAAGGTAACGAGACAAAAGGCTGGTCTCCACTGGCTGCGGTAAGCTCTGCGGTAAGCTCTGCGGTAAGCCTTGCGATGGTGCTGTGTTGGTGAGAAGTGGCGGGTTCCTGAGTACATGATTCACTGACCATGAATGCAAGGACCTCGTCATTCCTCACCACCTACAGAACCAGCACAAACCATCGTAAGGCTTACCGTAGAGCTTACCGCAGCCAGTGGAGACCACCCTTAAGGCAACAACCTGTATTCATTTTTAAAAGATCCATTGAAATTGGTTCTGAAAATAATAAAATTAATGTCCATTATTATTTGAAGAGCCCGTGAATCAAAAAATACTTAGAGGAATCTTCAAATTTATATTGAGTAGGGGGGGGGGGCTTCAGAACATCGAGTGGTTCTTCTTCCTTCTTCGAGTGTGTACACACTCATTATTTTACAATAGTAAATATTTCTGTAAATATATGAATATAAGATATACAGGCTATTGTTGGCATACCCTAAGTAAGTCTCGTCAGATAGTGTATCCAGAGAATGTATAACAATATCAATCCAGTGGTGTCATACTTCTTTTTACTTGGCATACACTTCTTTTTCTATGAATGACCTTTCCAGATCCTATGTGTGTCTTCTCAATTTGTATATCTAAGTATTACCACAAAACGTTTGCAGAACAACTTTTCCCCTTGGAATAAGTCCTTACCGTCCCATGTGAAAGATGTCCGCTATCGATGTTAAGAGAAGTGCATTATTCCATAAGCTCTATGAACAACATTAGCCACCACTCTGAACTTGATATTGGGACGTGGGGTCCTTCTGTAGAACAGCTATATCATTTCACAAACAATGTTTCCCGCACTCTATTATTTCTAATTTTAAGAGGAAAATGTTGTTATTTACTTCTTATTTTATTCCATATTCTATTCTATTCAAATCAATCATTGGTAGCTAGTATTGGTCATTGGAGGATTATGTTGCTAAAATTATCGATTACATCTGTATACATATGATAGAATACAAGAAGGATAATACGGAATCTAACAAATCTAAGATATTCATAATCACGTCTATGATACTTACAAATAATCATCTTTCGGGAAAGTAAGCTTGCGTAGCCTTGATCATTTACCCAGTCACTTTTATTATCGTTACACATGGTACATTTCAAGACATTTAAAATGAGAAACAAGGTATTCGCACGCACCTTTCGTCACTATTACATCAAAAAGCAGCAAGAACTAGAAGCTTTCAGTTGATCGTTTTGCACATAAAGAATTGTACTGCTTTTATACATAATGTTATACAAGGCGCATGGATGCACTCTTTCATTTTTTCCCAGTGTTCTAGGAAGTATGAACTGAGAAGATTCAAAGCTTTAAGTCCCTAAAGTCGACTTAGCCGATTCTCGTGCGATTTTGCGCTGCAGAGGACAATTTTCCACTAAATTCCGTGAAAATCGCATGAGAATCGGCTTAGTGACAAGGGTCTTTAGTTTCAATCTGAAAATCCATGCTAAGTATATAAAGCCTGTAATTCAAATATGAATTATTGTTATTACCATTATGGTCAGCACATAGTAATTGTAAGGCATATATTTACCTACTCACAGTCCGTAGTTGCTTGCTTAGATTTTAATATGTTATTAGAAGTTTTTTTTAAACTATTAACACGGTTATATATACAATGTAATACTCATTGTATTATATGAATATATATGCACCCGAAAGAAAATGACTGTCAATAGTTCATATAGTTCCTAGCATGAGACAAGTACGTCATTTTTCTTACATGTAGTCACAGGAGTACTCTTGCATTTGATGATATAATTCTACTAATTTCCATCAAACAGCTTTTCAGCTACAGAACTTTTGAGTAGCAAACCCGCAATAGTAACTGGATTGTTGACTCTTTGGAAGCATGATAATTATAGATAAGATTTAGATGCGTCTAACTTTAAAGTTCCCATTAGTATATACAAACAACTAGCATGGAATGTCCTGGTCATCAAAAAAGAACCATAGGCTTCGTTTTTTAAAGAAAAGTGATGCAAAATAAAGTCAATGGCTCTATTAATTCAATTGAATGGCATATGAGATACACCATACAATTAAGTACGATTTAATAAACTCAACAAGACGCTTTTCCGTCATTGGTTGGAGAGTGAATGGATTGTCCTATCCAAGGAAAATATTACCATAAATATTTGCCAGCTATGAATATCAATTTATTTCAAATGTATTTGAAGTATTAACACTAGATTATCTATAGAACATTATCCACAGCTAAAATAACAATCACATTTAATATGACTGGTTGAGTTATATCAACCATTCATGCATATACGCCGATGTAAAGTTCTATCAATAATTGACCTTAACTACCCAAATACAATCAATTGTAGATAATTATCACAGTTTGTAATTACGCAATCGATGTAATATATACCCATTCCTTTCTGTAGACGCATCAATAAAATAAAGATTAATTAACTCTATCGGGAATCAAGTTTTACCCAAACTTAAACCTTTCATATGAATATTGAATGTGACCTGCAATCTGTACTACTATATTACTTATACTTAGTTGACCTTGGTGTTCTAGGGTACTATGACTGAACCAACGAGATTATCAAGAGAGAGGGTTGCAGCTTTCCAGGTAAGTTATGTCACATACAAATATATAATATATATACATCATTCGATCGCAGGGTCGAATAAGAAACGCTTCTTTTTGCAAAACTACCGATTATCCTTCATATTAATTATGCTTTAATTCACAGGCTATACATTAAAACAACGTTCTGAATTTAACATTTCTCCTTATAAGAAGTTGGTTTATAATAAATGGCCATACCTTAATATTTGTCTGGAGAGGTCAGTCTTGTAAGCCGATTAGGTTTGATCATATAACTCTTGAATATAATGTGTTTCTAGTAACCATTCTCAGTGTATTATCCCACTTGCATGCAAGATGTATTAGTATGAAGCACTCCTGGGGAACGGTTGTATAATCACCCATTATGCCCAAGGCCTGGGTTTTGTTGGTAGTTGGCTCATTGTTGATAGAATTAGAGACTAGACCCGAGCCAATGAAAACAGTTCAATAAATGTTTAAGAATCCTCATTTAGGGATTATTATGGTATTGTGATTAATACTTTTGGAGTACACAAGAATCTGAATTATAAATTCACCTAATTTGTAACAATTGGTCATAAAATAAGCTTACGATATCAAAATGATGAACTCATTGTTTTCATTTAATTTAGGCCTACCGCCAGGCATATTGTATAGGGTTGTTCTAGTATTTAATATAAAAAGTTCCCCCAATTAAAATTCATCAGATATACCAAACAAATTGTATACATATATGAAAGGATACGATGTACCATGCACTCAGCTAATTTCTATTCTACGAAATGATCAACATTTCCTTTAATTCACCTATATTGCCAGAAAGCAGCAGAAACTCCAAATTACCTTTCTATATACATCCTCAATAAAAATCATGTTTCATCCCAACTGGAGGTAGAGTAATATAAATCCAATTCTTTGCGCTGGTATAAAAGAGGTTATGAAATTCCCAAAGGAGCACTTATGAAAATGATAACTTTCCTTTAGGGCGAATCAATTCCCATAAACTTTTCTAGATGTTACCGAGAATATGCAGTACATTTTCATATTATCTATCAGAATAGGATAGCTAAATATAAACCTAAAGACAAACTAATGTGTCAGGTGTTTTCAGTTGAATTGATCTCAATTCCTACAATTATTATCATTTTTCAGAATAACGTGCACTTCGTTAATACAACCAACGATATCATCCCAAGGGATAGCTACACCGTGTCAGCTACGCATTCAGACTTTGTTGGGAAAAGCATAAATAGGGTAACTAATGTCAATAATTATTATTATTCATGGATATTCTTTAAGTATGCATTTAAAGCAAATTTTCATTAATTTTGAGGGGCACATTAATTAGAATTAGCTATCTGTAATAAAGAAATTGTTGCCGACTCAAGGGCCGAATATAAATGTGTTTGCAGTTTCACTATAATCATATCCTAAATATTTCTCACTTCTCAGCCACTAGTCGTCAAGGAGGAAAGAACAGTGCGATGGCCGGTAATGAAATATTTATATCTATATCTTAATCTCACTATAGTGTCCGGATTTATAATTTGTTAAGATGATTTCAGAGTCCATGATACCAATGAGTCCAGAGATATCATTCAGGACAACATAATTTGACTGAGTTCTCTTGTTAAAAGGATGGTCTACTTTTAATCTAATTGAGATCGAGAGTTCAAATATCACCTTAAGTGTCTTAAATGTTTAAATTCACATACAGGATATGGCTCCCCAGTTCCAAACCAATAGATGTCTCGGCGATAGTGAATACACAATGACCTTCCAAGAAAAGGTAAATACTCTGAGCACATGAAAGGTTTAATTATGTTTCAAAATATATCTATATATTCAAGATTGACCAGTTCACTCATTTTATAGATGATTCTAAAATAGATTAACCAGCAACTAAAATATTACACCATGAATAAGCGTGCCTTTGAAAGTAACTATATATGATTATTATTTTGGCACACAAGGAAGACATGGATACCCTAGTAGACAGTAGCATTCGGATAGCATATGGCCCACCAGTGGCATAGCGGGTGGACCATAGGTGGTTTCCACCCACTATCCACGGAATTCTTGCACAGAGGATAGCAGGAGGCCCACTGGTGGCAGCCCATAGGTGGCTAACGGGTGGTCCACTAGCAGATATCGGGTGGTTCACTGGTGGCATACCACCCACAGATAGCAAGGGGACCATCTTCGGCAAGCCACTGTCAGCCATATGGGGATAGCACCCTAAACTAAGGTGGATCGTGGTGGCTTTTGGTCCCTATGGAATTGATGGGGGTGGCTTTTGGGTGGGGTGCCACTCTCTTTTAGGGGTGGGTGGGGGGCTATGGTTGGGGCTATGGTTAATTATTGTTTTATTGCTGAAGTAACATCACTTTTCATCGATTTATTCAACATTTTCCTATGGTGTGGATAGTAGTTTCCCTTATTCTTCCAGGTATTCCAGTCGATAGGCTACTTCCTTTCTTCCTTCTATTCTCATCGCCTGTAGAAGAACAAAATAAATAATCATTTACCAATTGAAGTTCTGTGTAGCTGTACATACAACCCATTCAAGTGACTGGTAATCATATGAATGTTTATTTAAGGGCTTATATGCACCGCCAACGGCTGCCCCTAGCCTGTAAACTCACTGTAATAAAAGCTTGGTGGATTCTACAGTCAGATAGCTTGGCCTTGTGCCTCACATGTAATCAATATCTTCCTGTAATTTCCCGCCTGTAGCATCCTAATCCATAACCGTTTTCGTTAAGAAAATAAAACAAAGGGTTAGACGGACAGGGTGGACGTGGCAAAATCATGGGGTTTCTTAATGGTGGACTGAGGCTATAGAAACCCAGGAAATAGAATATTGAGTCTACAAACTGGAATCTTATTGTACAAGCTTTCTGATTTAATATGTGGCCGCTTCATTGTTGTTCAAGATCGTCATAGACTTGATTAGAGACATTTTAATAAATGCTAGCAGATATAGCGGCCTTTATAATACTAAATTTAAATCTTGAACAAGGTTAGATAAATTATATAATTACTGGGAGAAAGAGAGGGGGAGAAAAGAGGGTAGTTAGAGAGAAAAGAAGAGGGCGGGATCAAGGAAAGAGAGAGACTGAAAAGAAAGAAAGAAGGAAAGAAAGAGAAGAGTGAGAGAGAGAAAAAGAGAGAAATAATGGAATAATGAGAATGAGTACGAGAATGATTTTACTAGCAAATATTTTTGATTATTTTTAGATAGAATTACTTAATAATATAAAACAGTATTGACAGCATTTGAGCGTAATTCAAATGTAATTATGCTACTAACCATGACATATACATTCCTAGAACCAAGGAAATTTAAAGGCCAATCTTAAAGATCCAACTCTTAGGAACAACATCGACCCATGGCTACATTGATGCAGATCCTGTAAATAAAAATAAAATTACTGATAACATCTGGTACAAATATGTAGTAGAATATATGAATATGAGTTAAATGCCCATCACTTGTCTATGATTCAAATAGTGTCTAATCAATGTAACTAGTGCTAATAAAGATTCTTAAAGAGCTGAGCCAGAGACTACTGTATGATATGACCAAAACATACTTTTGAATAACGACTTAGAGGGATAGAGATATGAACAAGAACTAAGTAACTTACCTCCACTCTCATATCATTACCAGTCAATTTAAAATGTACGTCGTTCTCTGCTGAGTGCTAGTCCCCGTTTGTTTGGCTGGCCGGGACAGTTGTACACACTATAGAGGAGTGCAAGGGCTGTTAATCCTGCTTGCCTGTCATGGCTACCCCCAACCCAACCCACACCACCCCTACACACAAAAGGATTTCTGTGTGCATGGCCCCTACCACTGGGTGAGGACAATACACAACAAGTGAGCCATAACGAGAGTTGTACATGAGAGTAAATAATTATATTAATCCATATGATTTTCTTCTTGTTGGTAGATTTACCATCGAAGTATTCATTAAGATCTATAATACACGATTCTCACCAAATGGGGCCTAGTGAAAAATGATTTTTTTCAGTCATTCAGGTCGGCTATAGACACTGTTGTTTGTAGCTCCCTTTTTAACATGTTAATTCAAAGTCAAACTCTTGGGGAAGAACATGGGCATAATACTTATACCTAATATTTATTTTTCATACCGAGCAAAGCTCATAAAAAGGGCGTTGGAATACAATGCATAAAAATTCAAAAAGATAAAAATGGAAATAGGAATACAAAATAGTTCGTGAAAATATTTATACCAACATATATTCTGGTCTGGGTACATAGCCAATAGATAGGTGTATATGGGTATAGAAGGAATATTTGCGAATCAGTGTTTAATTATATACAAAACCAAAGGTAAATATCCACTTTATGTAGCCAAATATGGCAGATATATATAGCTACCTCAGATGGGAAGCCAACTGCCGATCTCCAGTGGGCCCTATTAGGCAAACCACCAGTGGTATGCCACTTGCTGACCAGTGGAGGGCCCTATTCGGCAAACCACCAGTGGTATGCCTTGTGCTAAAGAGTGGCGAGCCATCTTAGGCAAACCGATGGGTGGTTTCTATCGGGTGGTTCTAGGGTGGGCCATAGGTGGTTAGCCTATGCCGCAGTGCCGAGGATTTGCCACCCCTTTTCAGTGGGTGGCAAGAAGGTGGCTGCTTCCTAGGGTATCAATAAGATATATATACCGGTACTTCCTTTGTGTCAATTCAGGGGCAAATAAAGAAATCAAATCAAAATTTCGATAATTAAATCATATGTGTCTCTTTTAGCTATATATGTGTGTGTATATTCAAACTTTGACATAGGACTATTATTTCTGACACTTGTTTTAGGTTTTACCTATTAAGAGGCCAATCTTCCCATTGGTAGATACCAATAAAATTGCGATACCTATGGACTTAGACAAGAAGAGACTCAACAAGAAGGTCCATGTCAGTATTGGTACCGACAAACAAACTAAGTAACTATCTCCATGCACTCAACGGCCTAACCTCATTTACTTACCTCATAAACTAATTCTGTATACATGCTTATATATTTTGCACTAATTACCTATTCTAACACTAACCCCAACCGTCCCCAACCGTCCCCAACCCCGTTCAACAAGACGTTTAACCCCCAAAGTCTGTACACACTTTTTAATTTACATATAACTTTTAACACCTCAAACCTCCACCTCCGCTTTTCTGTTCTCATGCCTGTCATACGGCTAGAATCTCCACCAACCCTTACCGATATTAATTCAGCCATTTAGAGTCACATCCTTATAATTTCTTCATTTTGATCAAAGGCCAGGTTTAATTTCTTCATTTTGATCAAATGAGTTGCTCAGAAACCTGATCAAAACTTAACCGAGTGGTTTTAAATGACAATATCGAAGAAGCCTTGTTCTAAGAAACAAACAGATACCATGCAGTGACGTCCCCACAGGGAGCATGATTGACCCTATTCTCTCTTTCTTTTAACTATTCTTTTACTATATCATATATAGATCAAATATGTAATATAATGGTTTGCGCCCCCTAGGGCTCCCCTACATAGTATAACATGGGTATAGCAGAAATACGTCACACATGCGATGCTGCCATGAGATCCCGCAACCTGGAGGACTCCATAGTACCAGTGGTAGCTACTAATCGGCACCACCACAGTCCTCCAGGTGCCGTCCTTACAAGAACCATTTGACAGAAATATGGCTAGTTTTACTAATTTATATTGGTGAGATACCAGTAGTTGTGTCGAGAGTTTGACCACCTAGGTGGCACCATGCACGGTGTTTTCAGGTCAAGCCAACAAACCAACAACTGATACCATATTATGACTGTGAGAAATAGAATTTTAAACACATGTCTATATCAAAGCGTTCCTAAATTATGTCAGGAGTCCCAAAAAATAAATGGTTGAAAATAAAATTCTGGATAAAACCCAAAATACTAGGCTGCGTTTCCACTGGCTCGCTCTTTTGGCCCGCTCATGGCCCGCTCTTTTTTATTGTCTTGAGCGCATAACAAGCGAAGATTGAGCAAAACCAGAGCGGTCTAATGGAATCGGTTACTGCGCTCTCTGTACGCTCTTAAAAAATGCTATGTGCGCTTCTTTAGATGAGCGCAGGACGTTGCGCTCATGTCTGACGTGTTTGATATGAGCGCAGCAACACAACGCTCTTTCTACCTGTTAAAGAAGCGGACCAAGAGCGCAGTGAGAGCGGACCAAGGGATTTACCATTGATTTCATCAGGAAAGAAGCGGAGCAGTAGAATCGCTCTGCGCTTGTCTTGTGCTAAACATATTAGCGGATGAAGAGCGAATGACAAGCGCACTATAAATAAGCCCAGCAAGAGCGAGCCATGAGCACATATACAAGAGATCCAGTGGAATCGGACCTTAAGCATTGATCAGGTTGTATTTACTAATAAATTTCAGTGTGTAAGTGTGGTGAGGCTTTTAATGTCTGAAATGAAAAGAATACATATGAGAAAAAATCTTTAAGTGTTATTTGCTTGACGAGAATACATTTCTATTTCTAACAATCATTTTCAGTTACGAGTCTGAAGCTGTAAGAGCATTCACACGTTCAGCACCAATTATAGGTCGAAGTGATGACCCTTACATGCTTGGTCCAATGATGGAGGAAGCCAAGAAGGTCACTAAAGCAATGAGAGAGATGGACCTCGCGTCTCATGTTTTTAAAGATGGAGATTATAATGATTTAGGTGGGTACTAGCGTATTGGCAAACTTTGATATACTTTCCTATTAAAACATTAAGATATAAGAATAAATGCACTTATAACATAGTAGAAAATCCATTCCCTTCATGGAAAGATATATGTTGTATATAAACTGCTTGTAAGGTTCTGGCCTGGTCCACAGTAGAATATTGCTCATTAAATAAGATTAGTATGATACCCCTAAATAAATTAAACATAACGTATGTTGTAATACAAATGGGTATCCAAATATTGATAATGCAAGATATACAACATCGATGATGGCTTTAGCTAGTCGTTTTCAGTCAATCGGCTCATGCTAGAACTAGTTTTCAGGATGTGTTTCAATAGACACATCTTAGATAATAATGCCCTATCACATTATTACTGACAAAACCATTTATTTCCTAATTATCAATTGATCTTGTCATCAGTACAGGGAACTGCATCACTGTCTATGTTAGACTATGGTAGATCTACCCACATTCCTTCTTCCCAGGGGGCACCACTATCTATGGCCAATGCAACAAACAAGTGAGTGAAGTACTTTCATATGTTACCACTCCCAAGAGTAAGCACTAATGTGTAATTTCTTAGACAGGAAATTAGACACAGAAATTAGAGGTAATTACTACGTAAGAAGTTACGCAATTAAAGTAATTAAAGTTGACAATTAGACAATTAAGTACGAGTAACGATAAATTGTTAGTTCGTTTGACTAATTTAAATTTCTCGTAAAGTTACACCAAGTTATGTATTGTTACGTAGCAGATTACAATATAATTTACCATTTACAACAAAATACGGGCATAGAAAAATTGGAAATTGAACGGTGGTAAAAATAATCGTAATAGTTATGAGATTTATAAGGTGCAGATGACATGAGATCATACATCTCTTTGTGTCAGGCTTGAGGTAATTGACGTGTCCAATAAGTGTAGCTAATAAGAACGTCAAAGCTGAGAAGGCCCGCCGTCGCAATGCTGCCGAAGGCGAGCGCGCGGAGGATATAAGAAAGGATGACCTAGATAAAAAGTATGATGGCTGCCGTGGTGAGTGCAACTTCGGAGCATCGCTTACCTTTAGACTAACCGCGCGGGCCTTATGCCTATGCTAAAGTATAGGAGAAAGAAATGTTACAATTAGGTAATCCCTCTGAGCTAATTGGCAGGTACAGCGCGACCAATAAAAATAGAGAATGAATCATTAAGGAGCTAGCGTCCATACAGGTAGGAGCTAGCTAGAAAGTTAAATTTTAGGGGTAGGCACTATGAGGTATAACAATGCATTAAAAGTACTGACCTTTATAAGCCTGTTTAGACAGAGCTATCAATTCTTCCCCGTAGAGCTGGAATGACTCCAGAGGTAACTACTTCCAGTTACGAAATTCCTTCAAGCGCGCCTTGTCTGTTTTCGTGTTTAGAATGAGTTTCAGCTTGGACAGGACGATGTTCAACGTCAGGCTTTTTTGGTTTCCCCAAGTCACCTGCGTAGATGCGTAGATGCCATGAAAGCTACTTGTCTACCATCTCCGGTTACTAGAGTTTGTGGCAACTTTGCACGACTTCTGTCTGTCGCTTCCTCATCAGAGTGAGACTGAGGGTGATGACCCGTGGGAGCATTATCCCTGTCCCTCTACTTCATGGCCTGGCGGTGCATAGCTCCGCTGCCCATTCGCAGGCTATTGATTGCTTGCTGTGTTACCGCACCATAGTGGTTACCACAGTCTCTCCAGCATTCCACAGATAATAAAATCCCCGTACTGGAACAGTGCTTCCGCTGCCTTGCTGGGCTTGACGCAATAATAACTAAAAGTAAATTTGCTATAGCCTAAGTCTGAAACTTGTAAAAGGGGTGTCAACATCCCCAGATATCTGTCCGTGATTTGATCACTCAAGTACATTAGTCCTGATCCAATCAACGCCTCGCAAGTTAAAACAGTTATTCTATTGTTATATTGTTCCTGAATAAAAGTTTTTGAAAAATTGAATTGAAAAATACTTTATTTGTCAGATGTTGAAGTGTGAGGTAGATAAATTGTTAACCTGGGTTCTGGATAAAATCCAGGTCTTCCAGCCTTTACCTTTATAGACTATGAGAGTGACTGTCTAATAAGTACACGACATGATATAGTATATAATAAGACAGTGTTTTAAGTTATTACACCGAAACTATAAAATGGACACTGAGCCTTATAGACGCACCGTCAGTAAATTTAAATACTCATAATATAAAAGTATTGACAATTCAACTCCAACTTTACAATAATATTTTAAACATCGAAATTTTCTAAATATATTCTTAGTTCTTTTCTGCTTTCGAATAGGGGATTTGCATGTACCACTTCACATATTACAGTGCATCCTGGGATGGATTCAGTTCAAATCTGACATAAAAATGTATGGCAACATTTTATTGAAAATTGTAAAAATGTTTTCACCAATATCAAAGCTTGTATAAATGAGAACCTATGAGAAACAGTTGCATGATGGGAAAGATGGCGGCTTTTATCATGGATGATACATGGATATTGATTCTATAACCCTAACCCTAACCCTAAATAACCCCTTGCGAGTAGCGTGACAATCGCCGTTGGTGGCGCTGAGGTCGGTCACCTTGTTGCTAGGTCTGGGATGCTCATCCATAGCAACCACTCAGTGCAGAGGCTAAATGCATACATTTGGCGGAGAAATGTCACTTAAACAATGCCAATCTTTAACTAAATTATTTCCCTGGACAGAATTTCATACAATAAACTAGGCAACAGAAATGAATCCCGAAATAAATGTTTAAAGATAAAGATCTGGACATATTTGAGGTAAGCCTAGGCCTAGAAATGAAAACATGGTACGTAATGCCATATAGATGCACAAGAAATGTGTGGCTACCAGCTTTCCATTACAGAATACCAAATTAATTAATGGTATGATACATAAGTGATCAGTATTTAAAGAATCGGTAGGACTATAAAAGAGACAGATATGTAGCTATTGGGACAACTGTGATGATATTTTTTTATTGATTGTGAAAGAACATATACTTTCTCAGGGGTCGTTGTAAGCATTGGGTCAGTACTAGTATTGTAGACGAGTGGACTGATGACCCACTCACCACTCGTCCACAACCTATCCAAAATTGATCAAATTAGCTGACTTGTAGAAGTGAAAATAACAACTTTAGAGGTTACAAACCTAAACTTTTGTCGTTACATAGATCTCATGATGAAAACATAATATGCATGACGCATTTAGTATTTGCAAACAAAAACTTATTTCTCCTCCTCATGTCATGTACTTTTTGTATGTTTGAAAATGATACTGATGGAAGAGATGGGTGGTTTTCTCCATGCAACCTGTATTTCGAAAATTAATGTATCAATCTTATGTTGATGGGATTGAGATATAATGGAAATAAATCAGTCAAGTTTGGGCCAGTCACAATCTTATATCTTGCCCTGTGTTGGTACTCGTGGACGAGTGCACCAGCAATCGTACTCGTCCACAGCAAAATGAACTTGTTATTTACGAGTACAAAGCCCTTACTACGATCCTTTTCTGGTTCAATTTGATCATGATATTGTAGGGGGTGATTATGCGGCGTAAAGCAATTTGAATTATCATTGAATATTAACTCTTTGTGTTGCTGTCTCTCTCCACCCTCCCTTCCCTTCCCTTCCCTCCCCTCTTCTCTCCTCCGCTCCCCTCCGCTCCCCTCCGCTCCCCTCTCCTCTCCTGTCCTCTCCTTTGAGAGGGTAGGGACCCGGGCCCACGGTGGTCATAGGCCCTACCTACCGCCAACAACTCTGCAAGTCGGGACATCTTCGGACATAGCCTACATACATTTCCCATCACATATCATTGTGCTTACTAATATTTGTTAGGCTCACACATGTCATACTGAAAAAGCAACGTTAGCGACCTCATATCTGGACTTACTTGGCTTTATTAGAGCAAACTATCCTAAGATCAAATGACAAAGTTTTACACTGTTCATATACGTTGCTTCTACCGCGTTCCAGTGCTATAGTGGTCAGTTCAACCCCTATGACCCCGTGAGCTTCACAGACCCTCGCGCGTTGCCATAGTAACCACGGCCGACCTGCGGTACTAGGAAATAGGTTATTGGTGGTCCTATGTCTGGCACCTAGTATTTAGTCAGTTCCAGGAGGGGCTCACTCAGTACCAGCTATCTCTCCTAGGGGTCGCTGGCAGGCTGCTCAGCGAACTCCCACACTGGACACTGCGATCGCTTCCCCTCTCGCCAAAAAATATTCTATTTTCTATAATATCATAGGCAAAATTTCATCGACTTGAGCTAGAAAAATGACGGCAAAATTATTTGGTGGTAGGAATCTGGTTGTGATCTGCTGATAGCTACTAAGGCCTCGATAGCCACTAAGGCTACTCAGATACAACACCAATGCAGGTTTGTTGGTCCTTGCCAGTGTTGTCTTTAATTATTCAGTCTCTCTCAGGCTTGGGAACGGACTAATAAAGACAGCTGGAACCAGTCAGGAACCCGCTGGAAGACCCGGAATTGACTTTCAGATGTGGGTCTCCTTTTTGTACACCTTTCTTGTATGATACATTGAATTGATTTGAATTGAATACCTCAGTTGGGAAGAGCATTGGAACGTTAATCCAAAGGTCCGGGGATCGGTCCCCCGTCCAGGCAAGGGCATTTTTCAGCAGGTTCATTACAGCTCTATATATTTTGCAGTAGGCTATTGTGTGATATTACATTTATAATGCCTATTGCACACAGCATTGTACACTATGCCCATCGGTTATAGTGTACAATCTAAAATGAAATAAAATAAGTGAGAGGTCAGGAATAAATATTGAGGAAATGCTGATGAGATGGGCAATATCATAATTAATGCCCCTCACGCTACCATAGCTTGCGTGGGGCTGAAAGTATCAAGAGAATCAATACAAACTTCCATACTGGACCTATGTTAAGTCCGTGACAAAATTTCATTTCTTTCATTCAATATAATGTATGTTATTATTATTAGAACAATGAATAACTAAGCAGTTTTTAAAAAAATACTCAACTCTAAACGTACACTGGCTGTGTAGGCCTATACGGCGTTCAACCTCCGCCACCTTTACTTCCTTTAAGTTAACAAAATTAAGATATCATATTATATTATATATTAATGTGCATATCTAATCTGAAATGTAAATGTTCTTAAATCAATTCCACTCTTCGAATAATATTTTGAAAATACACTGAGTTATCATTTCTCCTAGCATGAGGAGGCCTGGCCTTGAAATAGGACAACCAGAAATGGATTATCTAGAGGAGGACACAGATATTCAAACTGGCATCACGAGCAAAATGCCAGGGGTGATCAGTCACACACTAAATGCGCATGTACCTGGCTGCCTGGCAGGTATGTAGTCTATTCTTTAAATGTAGAGTTTTATATATTCTAGCGCCTAGCATGCGTGCAATACAATAACATGTATGTACATCTTGTTATAATAATGTAAATCGCTGAATAATAATAATACAAACAATAAATTGAAGCATCCAGAACCCCACAACAATTTGTAAAATTAGCATATGTTTGCTGCAGGTCTCTTGACTTGATCAGGTACCGGTAGCAATGTTTTGACAAGCACATGAACTATTTCGGACACGAATGCGATGTGTGGAGTAAATCTATTATCTTTCAGACCTTACGACTGAGACCAGTTCAGGAATTGGTCCATACGTTATCGCTTTTCTTGCACAGCTTAAAATAAAGTTTCCATATCCTTCGTTATATTTATTCACTGTCATTGAGAAGAGCCTTCCATTTTGTAGATGGGCGAATGGTTAGGAGAGATGGAAAATCGGCACATTTCCAGGTTATTTCCATTATTCTCATAATGTTGTCCAATTGAATTCAAATTAATACTTTTATGTAAACATCACGACCTACATAAGCATAGTCAGTTCTCGCTTTTAATGATCAAATCACAATCCTTTTTCTTCAGTTTGGGTCCGATGGTCTGGAAAAGGATTCAGTGTACGCTGGGGATTATTTACCGACTAATATAACTCAGAGGGTTTCCTTCGCCAAGCCCTTAACTGATTCCCAGGTAAGTAAAATGGTTTCAACTACAGTGTTTTTGTACCGGTTTCAGGCTCTTAAGCGACCATGGGGAAATTAAGGCTACTTAGATACAACACTAATGCAGCCTGGTTTGTTGGTCCTTGCCAGTGTTGTCTTTAATTATTCAGTCTCTCTCAGGCTCTGGAACGGACGATTAAAGACAGCTGAATAGCACATAATTATGGCCTATATGGTCATTATTGCATAGACAAGACATCAAATTTGTTATTAAGACACAATGACAAACATGGTACATAGAGAACACATGGTAGTACAGATTAAACATTGTCAATATTTATATGTTGCAAAGCGGTGCGGTGATTGTCGACAAAATCATGTCGATGTATAGACAATTCATAGACGATGAAATTGGTGACGATGAGGAGGGTTATCGCTAACTGCATCATCTTTGCATCGACAACCAAAATAAGATCGGCAACTGTAGAACTAATTTTCTTGCTTTTACACGTGCAATCTCATCAACCAGACATCGCCACCGCATCGCTATAGTCATTACCTCCATTGACAATGCACCGATGCAAAATCACATTTGATGTTCATCGCTACCCTTGCCGATGCAATTGTCACATTGCCCACTCATCGCCAATCATCGCTTGCTGTGCCGAAGGCATAGCGATGACAAGTCGATGCAAAGACGATTGACGTTTACAATATTCTTATCGACTAGCTCATCGCCAACGATTTTGTCAACAGTGGCCAAACTACTTAATAACAACCTCCAGTAATACAAAAGGTAATACACATAGAGTGGCAGCCAGTTGCCCAGTTTGTAGTGCCTACCAAGCCAGACTGAACCGCCTTGGCCAGCACTACACATCAAAGATACTTTCACATAAGTGTTTCGTACTGTGTATATTTTTAGTGAAGAAAGTTGAAAGAGCTGCAAGTTTTAAAAATAACTAGGTAATCAGCACCTAAAACAAATATATATGTTTATGTTTATTGATAAGATGTAGCCTATGAATTCACGGCTGAATCTCAGTTCACAAACCAACATTAAGAAAATGAGGAGAAAATAGGGAGATTATGCATGTATGTTGCAGACTATTCTGCACATTTGGTCTCTTGGAAGAGCCCTTGAATTTCTAATTTAGAGTTATACCTACCAGTGAGTACCTATCCTTTGACAGCAGGGCAACAATGTAGTAATATTTTACATGAATATTGTATGAATTCATTACCATCACCTGCCCCTCCCCACCCCAACCTCCCCCCAAAACGGAAAACAAACGAAACAAAACCTTACCAGAAACCCAGAAAGGTGGTCTTCAGCATCTCCTTTCTTTCTTTTTAAAACAATTGGACTTTTATTTCGGAAAAATATTTTAAATATCAGGCGTACTTTGAAATAACATCAAGCTTTAAATTGTTTGTTTCAGCTTATGCTTTGAGCCGATTTTACATCTCTATGATTTTGTCTGTTCTATAAAATTGATTAGGTCCGTGTGAACCTTGCGTGGACCATGCGTTTGCTTCGTCCATATCAACTGGCTTAATCTTATGGCTACTTAATTCTATGGTACATTTCACTCTGAGGTCATAGAGCGGAGTTTGAATATCAACTTTCCCTTCATGGAATAAGTTGTGTCTATGGATAAAAGCTTATAACATTGTATCCTTACCCAGTTAATTATGTTTGCGTTTGTGTTTCTCTGTTATTTCTATGTTATTCAGAACATGATATCTTGTCTCTTAATCTCTACCTCGCTTTTGCTTTTCATGATGTTTTTACCATTACCTCCGATATTTAGGTACCCAATAGAAGAAAATAATAGAACTCAAAGAGTTTGTTCCACAGGGACCTTATGTTAATTGGGGCAGTCTATAAAGAAATGCATACATATGTCGTCTCTACCATTGCAATATAGGGGTAGTTCTTTTTTATTTTTTGAACTATCTAACTATTTATAGAGGGTTGGCTAGACCTCAGACATTTGTAACAAATTCTCAGATAAAAACCTGACATGTCAAAATGTGTAGATGCAACCTTACCGTATATATCGGAAACGGGAACCTAGCAACGCTACTTGGGAACCCCCCCCCCCCCCACCCCTCGACTCCCATTATGACGCCCCTCTTTTATATTCCTCCAACGTCACAATGCCCATGTCTTCCACGCCACCTAAACAAATCCATTCTCTAACGCCCACTCGCCCGAGCTGCACGTACCTGATTTCTTTTTTTATTATTCTATTACATGTATGTCATGTTTATGGTGAATAAAACCCTCCTTTTAGGATGGTTCAAGGCCATTCCCTCTCTTGACTATGCTACATTAGATCAAGCGGACGAGCCAGATCTATCTATGATAACATCGAGATAATCTTGCACAAAGGTGCTAACAATATGCACTACAGCATTGCGACGACTAGCAATGGCTGTTGCAATGGAATCCAACTGTAATAATCGTCTGTGCAATAATACTAGTGAATTAGGCGAAAACATAAATTAGGGAATTGATAAGTTAGACGTACCACAAGAGACAATACTATGGCTATACAACAATATGGGAGAATGTGAATGGGGCTATATTTATAGCCCCAAGACACACGGAGAATGTAACAATAATATTTACCACTCTTGTACTCCCCTTGGCTTAGCAACTGGCAATAATGTTCAAGGACGCTCAGACCCACAAGCACTAAAAAACCAGTTACATAGAATAAACATAGAAATAGTGAGGTACAATGAGATTCTCTGTTCTTTTCATATGTGGAATTTGTATAACCTGCACTTGTATGGGAAACAAGGCGATCTCTAAAGCTAGGAACTAAAACATGAAGTTGCCTGAGCTAATTGTATACGGTCTAATATAGTTAACCTTTATCATAAAACGTATGCCAAATAAAAGCTAAAATTTTTTGCTATATGCACCTGGAACTGCTGTAACAATGTGAATACACGTACGTTAAACACCCATTGCTGATATTCGAAAAGAGTTATAGTACCCGTTAGCTTGTTTTCCTCTTGTTAGATAGTCATAAGAAGGAAAATATTCCATTTTAAGCGGCAGAATTCGAATTTGATTTAATCAAAATGACTTTAAAAGTTTTCATAATAGTGGTTTCTTGTATTTATTTCTGCGTTATGAAGAAGGTAAACTTATTTATATTCAACGACTTTAAGAAAACGGCCAATAAAGAGAAATCTCTATGCAACAGGTGTATTTTGCAACTGTTTAAAAGTTACTTTGGGCTTTCTTTGGCCATAAACGCAATAAAGAATAAAAACCCACAGGGGACAGCAAGCATTGAAAGGAGTGTCTTAATTATTAATCATATAAGATTGCAACTGATAAGCCAAAGGGGGAAGCATCTTTAATGTACACGCTCCTTGTGTCGGGTCTGTCTACTCAACGACCCGATCAAAAGCTGTACAAAAAAATGATATACACATTGGCAAACATATTTATCATGAAGGATTTAACAATATTTGTATACATTTATGAAGCGATCGATGCAATATGGATGCATATTAAAGGTCAGGAGGCAACCTTGCACTGTACGCACTGTACTTTGCGAAGTACAATATTATTCCTGATGGCATGGTCATTGTTAATGTTCTAATACATCATGTTGATCCAACTCACCTAAATCCAAAACTTGCCGGTTACTAATTTAAATCAATCTGTTAATCAAAACATGAGCGCAGTGGACACACATCAACCATTTGGATGGTATATTCTACTTATACTATAATAAACTATGCATCGAGTGATAATGATGAATGCATAATGTAAAACTAATATTACTTGCAGTTAATGGAAACATTACTGGTGGCTTCGCATGGAGCTGTACCCCATAATGGTCAATCCGATATAACTAAGCATGGCGCCCTGACTAGCCACGTATACTCCCGGCAGGAAGTGTACCACCTGATGGGAGATCGCTGCCAAGTCTTAGGCCCTATTCCAACTATGGTGTTTCAAACCTCTCCTCTTAAATGTTATTGCATTGGATTGAGGGGCTAATATGTAATTATGATATAGGCACATGTATATGCAATATAATAATACGAAGTTTCACAAAACTAAATCTTAGTAAAATATATACTTATATTAATCATAACCACAACTCATATAATTATGTGTCTATATTTAGTATTAATCTTCATATAAAGTGATTTATAAAACGGTACCTCCCCCCCCCCGATAAAATGTTTGCTCCCCCCCTCTCACCACCACCCCCTACTTCTTTCTGAAAGGTGTATCCATGCTCATAGTGAGGGACCTACTCAGTATGCTAGCATCACACTTGGATTAAAGGCTATACGTACTAACAGTAACAGCTCTCTCTCTCTCTCTTCGGATCGTGGTCACAAAACAGTATCAGGAATCATGACGACATACGTTCGAACTTTCAGTGCAGGTCTCACCTTTCCAAAGGTAAAATTATATGAAACTGTAATTTTATCCCCGTCAATAATCGACAACAGAAGGTGGAATATGTTCTATCCTATAGTTGCAATTAAGGTTTTACATTTCTGTACGATTTTTCAACTATAAAACATAACTAAAATTGGATTTGACCGAGGAGTTAGCATTTCAATGACTAGGGTTTTAATTATATTTTTAAGTTAAAACCCTTCAATGATTGGCTCTCTCTTATTAAAGGTTTCAATTCTAAATACGATTCTAGTACTCACTACAATTGTTCCATGTTCCAAGCGTATCGTCTAAATAATTGAATTTACTGATTCACCTAATTACTGAATACAGAATCTTGAGTACAGTGTACTCAGAACCTATCAGATCCATTCAACCTCAGGGAAACAAACCACGAAATCCCATTAGAATCCCATTAGAACGGTAGTGATAGGCATACTCCAGGGCCGGGAAAGACATTGGCATACAGATCTGATCTCATCTGATAGGCTCCGGGCCCAGACTGTGTACTAAATTATTTCAGCCGAATTAATTTCTTTACAATGTCTCTCCCTCTCGCCTCACTCTCTGGAAGCCACTTTGCAAATCATATCCTGATGGTGGGTTTATTTAAAGAAGGAGTAGTTAGAATGTGTCACTGCGTTGGGTGTGGGAAGAACCTGTACATTAGACCTAGGTTGAATATACCCCCTCCAGTTTCAATTTACCCCCGGCGGTATATTAGACCTAGGTCAAATGTACACTCAGTATGTGTTAATAATTTAGTATCGATATACCGGGATCAGTTGGGAAACCTTGCGCATTCGTTCTTTAAAGATTTCTTGATTGATTCCTACAATTTGGAACCTAATGAATCCACATATGAAAACTGTCATTCTGTAAACATCAAACTATTTTTCTCAATTCCTTCTTTTTTCATCCTTGGTGCAGTAGACTGGAAAATCTGCATACCGAAATGAAGAAAAATTGACATTTCCTACGTTTTCCATGCATTCATAGCTTCATTTGATCTTATACACAGAAGAACAGGCCAACATTCCTTAATTAGGCAATATATTATAGCGGGATGACCTCTTGATGCAGGGCGATCTTGGCAAGATTTGAATATAATTAACCAAAACCAATTTTAAAAGGTACCAATATACGCCGGTAATATTAGAGAGTTCTCTTGCATAGTTTCTCTTTCAGGTAATTGGTTACACTATTTATTTTTACCCAAGTCCGGTAGAATGAACTGGATCTTTGAGTATAAATGTATCATGTGCGAGGTATAGCTGCTTTATTTATGTTATACAAAATTATACATTAAAGGTGATGGCTAACGACCCTCTTCAGCGAGCACCAACCGAGCCAACCTCTGCTAATGTATACAGCAGGGGAACTTATGATATGGCTGTTTCGGTGGTAAGTAACATTTAGTAATGTGAAAACCATATTGATTTCCGTACGGGACAATGCATGTATAAGAGGTTATATCAATGAAGCGCCATTTTAGACTTAGTAATTACCAGACTGCAGGCATCTGCTTTTATTCTTTTCTATGTTTTTGTAGAACAGAATAGCGCAGCAGTTGAGTTGAAAGTCTCAAGCAATTATAATTTTTGTTATGAACTCTTCCAAACGTAAGTAGATCATTTGGTAACAGTAAATTAATAACTTTTCCCAACGTCTCGTATGTCCTCCCGAAATCATTCGCTTATTGTCCCTGTCGTGGTTTATGTTATAGAACAGTGATCAATTACGTGCAGCCTTGAGGAATATGGAGACAAAATCTAGAAATCATTTCGACTTCACATACACTCCTGAAGTTCATACACTCGACCGCCAGAAGTCAAGTAAGCTTAGGCACACCAATATATATAACCATTATTTTCTTTCCACCCATGAATATACGTGCACGCAGACATATTTGTCCACACATTTTTATTTCACGATAGCCAAACTTGTACAATCTGAATGTATCATGTCCATTATTTGGCATGCCAGTGTCATGAGACATTACGTAACATTGTGTAACCACATTATATTTATATTAACTATCAATTATACAGGCATACTTTTATATCATAAACACAATTCTTATTGAAATCATCTAATTCCCACTGTTTTTGTCTTATCCCATTTGCAGTGGTTCATACGGACTTTGTCCCCGCACCATCAGCGTTCAGACCAGTTCCTCCCCAAAGAGAACCCCGGTCACGCTACAACCATCTGGACACGGAGGTGGCTTTATCACACCCCGTGCCCAAGTTTAAGACAACCTCGAACCAATACCAGTATACTGGTACGTTCATGGATGCCCAGCGTTCAAAATGGCGCCGAATGATGAAGGATGACTTAACACATTCTCGTCAAAAATTCGGTCTCGATACTCACTTTGATATTGGTTATGTTACACAAAGGCATGACACCACTCACGACGAGACTTTCAAAGGCCGCGCAAAGGATGATATGTTGATACCAGCTGCCGGCGTGAGTGATGGTGTGCCATCAACAAGCAAGAATTTCAAGCATCTGAAACACAACGAAAATATGCAGGATTTGGATCCGGATTTCAAGTTCTTATACAAACAGGACAAACCATTATCCATGGAAAAACTGGAGGCAGCGTCCCTCCCGGCGCTTCCGATTTTCTCAGCGTCTATCATGAAAAATGATTACCAGCCTCTAATGCAAAGAGCGTAAGTATTCTTTTTCAATCATGACCTATTGGAAATCCCTTAAAACATAAATCAACGCAATGATGAAAGAAAGCCCCTTCTATATAGTTAGGATTTACAACCCATCAAAATGTTGAGAAATTCTGTGTTTTTAATTGTCCGTAACGTATTTCCTCAAAAAGAAGCCTGGAGAGTGTGTGAATAAAAACCGGGATAATGACAGTTGGGGTTAACTAGAAGGCTGTTATCAGGGGATATGAGTCAGTGGTGAATGAATATATAAAAATTAGGCCTATAAATTATAGAGAGAGAATGGAACGAACCGGCAATAATCGAAAATTTATTGGACTTGATTCGTCCGCATAAGCACTCTGCCTACAGCATCGTGCTTATGTGAACGAATCAAGTCCAATAAATTTCGAACATTGAAATGTATCACTGATGTGAAATTTGTTTCGAAATATATATATATATATATATATATATATATATATATATATATATATATATATATATATATATATATATACATATATATATATAATACTTTTATTCAAATCAGGTTCATACAGTTACAGAGTAATAATCAGAAGTGGTGATGACCCTCTGCCCCTTCGCAGTTTTTCCTGGCTGGCCATTTGATTTTGATTTGGAAAATATTTTATTCAGGACACAGACATTTCCATACGACTGTATGAATATTCCCAGAATAGCCTGAGTTAGATTTACTTTATGTTACATCAAAATATTAATCAAGAAAAAAATAGTAGAATACAAGTAATGAGTAAAAAATGAGATAAACAATAGAGTATGATATTTACCGCTACTGTATGATCCGATCGCAGCATTCTTGCTGTTACTTAGTTATACAATGATACAGGAGAGTTCATATCCGATTTACCCTTTCTGATAACCTAGATATTCAACTAAAATAGCGTATCCACTTACACGTCCAATTGGTACCACCGTCGACCGTCGACCGTCCACTTTTAGCCACCGTCCGACGGAGGCCACAGCGGACAGTGGTGGTGGACGGTCCCCGGTATCTACTTGCACGTCCAAATATACCAGATATTGACCATTGAGCGTTTTGGAGAATTTTACATAATGAGCAATATCTTTTGATACAATATACCGACAATATTTTAATCATAAAAAATGGTTTCTGTGGTTAAAATGAAGCAAAGGGCACCCCCATTACATGTGTCTACAACGAATATTTAGCCAATTACATCTCCGAAACCCCATTTTTTAAGCCATTTTTCTCTTTAAATGTTGAGTATATTTGAAACGAAGGTCCATATATTTATTCTACTCTAATATAATGTTATTTCTCCTATGGTGATGTAGTGCTCAAGCCTTTAGGTATCAAATTATGGCAAAAAGAATTGATTTATTCATATATTTAGTCTGATTGTGTGTTGATGTAGGTAAATGTTGACGTTCAACATCATTATTCTGTCACTGAGGCTCAGTAATTAAATAATAAACAGATTGTATATATTCATCATTATAAATAAGAACGAAAAGGGTGTTTACCCTTCAAAATAAAAAAAAACCTTAAGCGGTCTGTATTTATTTATATACTGTATGTGTAATGAAATGGCATAAAAAATCGGCACAAAATCGATGAAATTAAATTTCTTAAAAACGTTATATGAATTGACCATCCAAATTTTAACAACAATTAAAACTTATTCTGATAAATCTATTCTTCCTAAATGTTTTGAAATAACCGTAAATCTTAATAATTAATACCTCAATATTAATCATTTTCCCCCTATGGTGTTAATCTTTAGGGGTCGATTATTTTCTTTAAATTCAAATTTTCAAGATGTACCCAGGGCTACCATACCTACGTACCATATGAATTAAAGGCAAACGCTACTATCTAGTGGAAAATGAAAATAAATGTCATTTTTTTTAAAACTTCTATATTTGATTCTTGAAGTGTTTCTGGTCATAAAGATGGAAAAAAATCAATGGGTCGCCGCGCTCATTTTTTAATTACAGTGCTTCAAAATTTGGTATCTCAAAAGAACCAATGACGACCAAAAGGGGGGCTCATTTTGCAGTTCCTCGACTTCATAGTTAGTATTTGCTATTTATATTCACTCAATTCAACGAGACTAGGGGAAGCTTCCCCTAGTCTCGTTGCTCAATTTAAGTAAAGTTAACAGTTTTGGAGAGAGTATGTTACAATATAAGAAAAGTTTCATGAATGAATCCAGTTTCATCACAGTAGTACAAGAGCCTGTATAGCCCGAATTCTGTGTGTGGCAGGTGGGGGCAGGGGAAGCAAAGGCAACTTCTATGCCCCTCCCTTTTAAAAATCACCCCTCCCCCCCCCCCAGTCGCCCCTCCCTACTACCCCTCCCCCCCCCCTCCCCCGCCTGACCATATAATAGACTGCGTTGAAAAAGTACTGTAGCCGGCTAAAAATCCAAAATAGCCGCCTGACAAAAAACTTAGTGACATCCCTGAATTCAGGGACGAGCAAACCACACACAGATCGAAATATTCAGTAGAAATTACTATAATTATACATAAATCGATAGAAATGAACAAAATAAATTAATCTTGATAGCAACAAGAGGATATAAGAAAAGTCTTGCAAATAAATCCAGTTAATATGAATAAAATCATTTAGTTACAATACATAGGAAGCGGCCAGAAAACACCCTTTAAATGCAAACCTTATCTTAACATTAATCCCAATCAACCTACATCAAATTCAATCGACTATTCATTTACTAAGGCACTCCAAAGTACTTCCAGACTTCAAGACAATGGACTCAGACCATAAGAACACTTTTTATGTCCATAAAAAAAAAATAATAATAATAATTTTTGGGTGGGGTACCGTCGGACGGTGACCCTCACGTCCAAATCTAAAATTTTAGATATGGACGGGAGGGTGTCCCGTCGAGGGACCGTCGGACGGGAGCACCCGACCGCTCGACGGTGGCTGCGGTATCCACTTGCACGTCGAGCGGTCCCTAGGGTAACCGTCCGACGGTGACCGCTCAGCGGACGGTCGACGTGTATGTGGATATCGTGCTTATAGTATAGATCAGACACATTTTCTAAAAACAGGTATACATATAAAACCAACAATTACACAATGTTCCGTGTCGTGCTCTTTCATGTTGACCGTTGAATATTACACTTATTGTTATTTAACGATTTTAACACTATTACTTATTTGTCATCATCTCTTCACTGTTAACATAGGCCTGCTCGTGAGGTGTTAAAGCTTCAATGCACACATTCAAGGCACCTAGAACATTTTCACATCAAAGAACTTTTCTGACATCTATCAACGAATAATCAGACAAAAATTCTACTACTTACAAGCATTCAGTTATAAATTATGATAACCCACACATTAGTCCTTTACATTTCAATTACACCAGAGTCGATGAATTTTCGATAGTAGTGTATCTTAATTGAGTCCTTAAACCCGATATCCCCTTCTATCGTTCTTATTTTCTCTGGCAATTTATTCCATGTATCTGTTACTCTACCTAAAGTGGTTCAGTTAATTGTTGCTTCTTCCACTTTATTAACTCAATTTTTTTCTTATGACCATTCCTTAGCGCATGTCCAACATTATTATTATCAGCAAAAGTACCAGTTCGCCTTAGTAAACAAATGGCTCTTATCTCTCGTCTCGTTTTACATGCATGTTAAATTTCCCTTCTCTATAGTAGGTGTTACCATAAATAATACCAAGTGTTTTATTCTGCAACTTCTGTTCTTAGAATACAGCTTACGCTGCGAAGTCGGGCCCATCATCCAGTGGAACTCCCCTGTTCCTTGAACACCGAACTGCTAAGTCGGACCCCTCATCAGGTGGAACTCCCTTTCATCAACCGTTTCGGCGTGTACCACTACGGTCTCAGGGGGCGCGCCGACTGAGGTGATCAGACTCAGCCAGGGTCCGACTAGCTCTTCCATGGCTCCTCCCTCTTCCTCCATATCCAGCAGGATGCCTCTTCTGCCTTCCGTCCTACTACACCAACTAGCTTCTTTCTGTCTGTTCCAGTGAGGCCTAGGAAGCCCAGTGTTTTCCAGAGGGAGTTGGATGCGAAGCCTCGGCAGCCTACCTCAACTGGGAAGTTCCAAGCCTTCCAGTTGTTTCCTAGGCACGCCTCGACCAATCCTTGGTACTTCTCCCTCTTTCTTTCCTGGGCTTCCCCCAGTCTGGTCTCCCATGGCACTGTTAACTCCACTAGAACCACTTGCCTCGTGCCTGGAGACCACAGCACAATGTCAGGTCGCAGTGTTGTTATTGCCACTTGTCTTGGGAATGTTGATCTCCCAGAGACGTCAGCTTGCATCTGCCAGTCATTGGCTGTTGCCAGGATGCCGCTTGGTGGTCTGTTTGAGCTGCCTTTTGTTCCGCCTCTTACGAAGTTGATAAACTTGGGCCCTTTCTCGATCTTTCTCTTCTTTCTCCGATGTAAATCCAGGGCTGCACAGATCTCCCGCAGAACTTGGTCGTGGCGCCATGTGTAGCGCCCTCCTGTTAGCGCGACATTGCATGCTGACAGCACATGCTCCAGATTAGCTGGTCTTCCACACAACTTGCAGTTTGGATCCTCCGCTAATCCCCAGATCCTGAGATTACTTGGTGAAGGCAGCACGTCATAGACCGATCGGAGCAGGAATGATAGTTTATACCCGTCCATCTTCCAGATGTCCTTCCAGGACATGCTCCTGGGTCGGGCTTGCTCCCATCTGGTTGATTGTCCTTGCTGGCTCATTCCTACTGCCTTAGTAACTCGAGCCTCTTCCTCTGTCAGTCGCACTTCTTTCAGGATGAGTTCTCTCTTGCCCCGCTTGCTTGCTGTTGTCCATGAGGCTCTTGGTATTGAGCCAAACCCCAATCTACCTGTTGTAACTGTGCCAATAATCTCTTTATGGCGCAGTCGACTCTCGGCGTCCTCAATGGCTGTGCTTGCTTTCCACTTTCGTCCTGTCCTGACATCAATCCTGGCTTCTCGTACCATGGTGTCCTCACTATCCCGGAACATAAATGCCTGCCGTGCTTTGGTCACTTTGAACTCCTCTGTGATTGACATTAGTGGTAGTTGCAGTTTGGAGCTCCTGCTGTACAGTCCAATGCTGCTGAATGACTTTGGCACTCCGAGCCATCTACGTAGGTGATGGTTAAATAGACGCTCTAAGCTCTCAACCTTTGTCATTGGTACTTCATACATTAGCAGGGGCCATGTCATCCTCGGGAGAACTCCGTGTTGGTAACACCATGCTTTGTATCTCCCAGGTAGTCCAGATTTCTCTATGGTGTCCATCCACTGCTTGGCTTTCTGTATCATCTCGTCGATGCTATCCTTGTCCACCAGGGTATCCTTGAACCACTTGCCCAAGCTTTTCACAGGTGCTTCGCTAAGAGTAGGTATTATAGCATCAGCTATCCTGAACTTGAATCTGTCCTGGACCTTGCCCCACTTGAGTACAACGCTTCTTGACTTACTTGGTTTGAATTTCATCTGTGCCCAGTGTATCAACTCTGTTAGATCCTCCAGCATCCATCGGCCCTCTACAACACTCTTTGCTGTGATGGTCATGTCGTCCATGAAGGCTCTTGTTGGGGGCTGTATTACTCCTGATTCGAGGACCGGTCCTCGGCTCTTTTTCTCTGCCGACTTGACTATTAAATTCATTGCTATGGAGAAGAGGACTACAGATATGGTGCACCCGGTGACGATTCCGACCTCTAGTCGCTGCCAATCTGTTGTGTAGTCTGCAACGGTGAATCGCATGATGAAATTATCGAAGTAGTGTTTCAGTAGCCCCCTGATCTTCTCTGGGATGTGATACTTCACCAGTGTTAGGTCTACTAATTTGTGCGGTATACTTCCATATGCGTTTGCTAGGTCTAGCCAGATCACGGCCAGGTCTCCCTTGTTCTTCTTGATTTCACTGATTATCTTGGTAAGGACGCCAGTGTGTTCCAGACAGCCAGGTACTCCTGGTACGCCTCCCTTCTGTACTGATGTGTCAATGTACTTGTTTCCCAGGAGATATGCCATCATTCGTTTTGCCAAAACGGCGAGGAACACCTTTCCTTCAACGTTTAGCAAGGAAATGGTCCTGAACTGTCCCAGAGACGAAGATCTTTCCTCCTTTGGGATGAAACAGCCCTCTGCTTTTAGCCATTCTTCTGGCAATTGGCCCCGCTTCCATATCACTTTCATGGCCTTCCATAACTCCTTCCCGATCCTTGGGCAGTTCTTATAAACCCTGTATGGTACTCCATTTGGGCCTGGTGCTGAAGATGTTCTGGCTTTCTTGAGGATTGTGTTCACTTCACTGAGCTTTGGTTCTGAGCAATCCAGAGCGTGTGTTGGTTCATCCGGATTCATCAACTTTGGGTGGTCCTCTAATCCCTGCTCCCTGTCTGGGTCGCTGTGTGTCTTCCTAAGATGTCCTTCGACCTCTTCCTTTGGACAGTCCAGCCTGCCTGATCTCTTATCCCCAAGCAGTTTCTTTACAAAACCGAATGGGTTTGCAGTGAACTGCCCCTGTCGCTTCATCCTCTCCTTCCTATTCTTCCTTTTGTTCTCTGCCCTCCTCAGTGATTTTATCTGGTTCCTTGCCTCATCTCTCAGTTGTCTCAATCCATCTTTCTCCTCCTCGCTAGCTTTCAGATAAAGCTTTCTGTATCCCCGCAGTTCTTTCCTCAATTTTCTGATGGTTTTCTCTCATCGGTTTTCTTGACTCTGTGATTTTGATGGAGGGCCTCCACTGCTCTTAGGTGACTCTCCGAACCGATCCAATCCCATGGTGTGTATTATGGTAGATATGGATTTCACCTTCCTGTCTACATTCCCTGAGAGAGTGGTTCCCAATACCTTTGCTACGTCATCATCAAAATTCTCCCATTCCTTCTTGTCAGATGTTGCCGGCCAGTTGATGCGTGCCTTTGTACTCATGGTTGAGTCGGCTCCTTCTTCCATTTCCAATGGTCTGTTGTTGTTCTCGCCTGCTGGATATGATGTTTCCCTGCTGCCCGAATCCCTTGACTCGTCTACTTGGAGGCTTTGAGCACTGTGGTGTGTTTTCTGGCCCATCTCCTCCTCCGTCTCACCAGAGATTTCTGTGCGTTGTGTCTGAGTAACCCGGGTAGAGCAGCCCATTTTGGTCCGATGTATCTTCAATCCAACTTCATTCTTACAAACTTTCCCACACCCACAGATTCTGGAAGAATCAGTGGTCTGTCTCATTGTCCGTGGTTGGTTCCGTTCTACTCCGTATGTGTCTGCCTGTGGTCGATCATCCTCCCCCGCTCTCGCACGACCTTGAGGGTATATCTCTATATATCTGTCCATGGCTTGTGTATATGGGCCTCCATCACTGGAGTTGTACGCTGACCTGCCAGGCCATTGTACCCCTGTTGTCGGCCTGTTCCCGGCAGTCAACAGTCTTTCCTAGTAGTCACCGTCCTTTCCACGGTTGCCAATTAGTCTTTCCTAATAGTCACCAGAATATCTGGGTGTGATAGTTCTTAGAATACAGCTTACGCTGTGAAGTCGGGCCCATCATCCAGTGGAACTCCCCCGTTCCTTGAACACCGAACTGCTAAGTTGGACCCCTCATCAGGTGGAACTCCCTTTCATCAACCGTTTCGGCGCGTACCACTACGGTCTCAGGGGGCGCGCCGACTGAGGTGATCAGACTCAGCCAGGGTCCGACTAGCTCTTCCATGGCTCCTCCCTCTTCCTCCATATCCAGCAGGATATGCCTCTTCTGCCTTCCGTCCTACTACACCAACTAGCTTCTTTCTGTCTGTTCCAGTGAGGCCTAGGAAGCCCAGTGTTTTCCAGAGGGAGTTGGATGCGAAGCCTCGGCAGCCTACCTCAACTGTAACCTTATGTAGTCACACTTGTTAGATATATCAATAAATACACAAGATTTCTCTAGTATCGGTAGTATAAAAGTTTTATATATCAATACTAGTCTTTCTTGGCTTAAAAGGTGCTTGACCTTCTTCAACCGTCTAAGATATCTGCTAGCGATCCCATAATTGGTACTAACCTGTTTTTTCATAGACAGTTGACTATTGAGCCATGTACCTAAGTACTTATACTCTTCTACATATACTATAATTTCTTCTCCAAGATGGACTGGCGGAAGATTTCTTACAAAAGCATCAAGATTTCCTTTGAAGACTAGGATCTGGGATTTTTTTGCATTTGCTTTCAAATAGTTATTATTAGACCAATCGTCGAATTTCTGCAGATCTAATTGCAGCAATTTGATGGAATCTTTATTTGGAATGGGCGTACATATCGCACAGTCGTCGGCGTACATATTTAATTCTCCGTGAAAGTCAACTGCTTTGATCACTACTCATTAAAATAAACATTTTAATAATTATCTGATGTCATTCTTAATGTCTAACATAGTTGTGTACTTTTTGTCTATATTTAACATCCAATCCTAGGTGTTTTGGTCCGTATCTAGCAATATCAATAACACACACCATTAATAATGTCTTATTTTTAGACTAATTTTTATAATTTTGGAAACAATAATATAGCGAAGTAGTTATACTTAATGACTTTCATAAATCTACCTTGCTTAGTAATAAGAAGTTCCTAGTTTTACTTTTGTTGGTAACATCAATAAAATCTGTTTAAATTTTTAAAAAAAATCGATTATTGCAGGCGAGTTCCATTGTATATTGATTTTATGGGGATAAAACTTGATGTGTGAAATCTGAAAAAAGTAGCCGACTTGGTGACGAAGTAGTTCATATAGTACACATACTATATGAATATTTTCATAGCACCCCACTTATTGCACCTCTCATATGGAATGCGCATATATAAGGATGTTGAAATGATCATTTAAACCCTTCGTCTGGTTCCACTAAATTCCCAAATATGCGGACTGGTACCTGGTTGATATAGCACACCATTTGGAGGCAAAATGCACCAGGTAAAGGCATACGCTAGCTATGAAGTTAAGCAACGATCATTATTGCACTAAATCAATATTTTCATGATACACGAGCTTCAAGTAAAGGTTAGTGCGGGTGGACAGTGCAAAACGCTAGCCACGGGTTGATAGGCGATGAGCCCGACGTTGACGCCATTAGCATATTGCATGCAGCCTTTATAGGGAACGACATATGTTCTCACTACTAATCGAACTAAGGAAATACCAGTTTATTAAACACGCGTGGATATAATAATATGTGTTGGGTTTTTTTAAAAAAAAAATGTTTTAACCAAGATGATTACTTTGGCGTCTCTATCCAGCGATCCTATGGGCGTCCAGATGGATGCTCAAATTAAACATGTTGATATTAAGCATCCAGGATCCAAGCGACTCAAAACGGCATAGCCGCTCATGTTAATTTCAATCACCAAAACATTAATTGGGTCGCCAGAACAGAACTCAATGCAACGCCAAAGGGAAACGCCCTGTATTTTGCTCGCTAGTCGATTCTCGGCTTAAACCAGCGCAAGAGTTTCATGCTCACTATTCCACGAATAGATGCGAATGCACACGTCCACCAATCAAAACTTTGTGTACGAGACGCACATCAGTATTTTCTTTATTTAAGTTTCCATTATTCTATAGCATGAATATAAAATTCCAACTGACGTCTATCATGCGGTGGTAATGTTATAAGCCTACTGTTAATCATTGGACATGAAACATGCATCTGACCGGGACCGATGGTAAAACCATAATTATTGCTAATCCTAAATAACTGTCTCTTATAACGAATAGGCCTACGCTTCTTTTGCAGAATGACAAGCACGCAAATTAACATGGTGCGACAAGACGCTAAGCTCTCAGCACGACCTGTGGCCAGATCTCATCTATTCCATACTGATACATCAGGACGTATGTTTTACAATTTTAAATTAATTTCCGTCAGTCAATTTCGAGTAGCATAGCTGGGAAAATTATATTATATGCCTCGATAATTAACACGTTGGGTTCAAAGGGTTGGATTATTTCAATTCTCCAGTCTCAATGTTTTAAAAGAAATATCTGATATGTTTGATCCACCATATTCATACATGTCATTTTTAATTAAACATAAATTGCTTATTTACTGGAATTTGCCTTTCTTTTAGGGAGCAATAATATGAGAAGCACGCAAATGTCTGACTTTATCCAACCAGAGGTCATGGCAGGTAGGCTGATTTTACTTACTGTATTCCTTTTTTTATTAATAGTAGAAATAGCTACTCCTCTATCTTTATACCTACCACCATGTTTGGGAAGGGAACGAGTTCTGGAAATGAGGGGCGATACATGTTCAACATCCTATAATATCCAGGATATTTAATTGATCTGTCTGAAAAAATGATTGACGCGCTAGAGTAATGGTTTCAATGGCCCATGGCAATATTTCATTTGGAGAGTATCAAAATGTTCAAATTCACATAATTTCTATGTGAGTGGTCCTTTCCTACCCATATATACGTACAGTGTGCCATCTTGTGTGTATCACATACAACAAGCCAGCGCCCTTACCTCAAAGGGTAAATGCTGAAATTCTCTGTTAAGCATGTCTATAGTACCTAGAACGTGCCTTTTATTAAAGGTAATTGAGTCCATTTAAGTGACCTTCCAGTCATTGTTATTCTTAGGTAAATCTGCACATAAATCATTGATTATATTTCAATTGACACAGCTTCCATTATGTAAAGGGGGTGTTGCGTTTGTTAAGCAGAAATAACCATCCCTGTGAGAAAAAAGTGAATACAGACGTAGACAAGGGCAAAATAATAAATAAGTGTATGCATTATTTGTGTGCGTTATGTTCGGGGGCAACCCAGAAAATACGGTACTTAGCTGTACTTCTTAGATAAAAGATATACTTGGCGTTTCTATGCACACACAGTGGTCGAAATGGACGTTTGTCTCGAGTGCGGATAGAAAAGTTCAAGCGTATCAATGACGAGTTTGTTTTAGTTGTTATATCCTAAGTCCCCCGTTTTGGATCACAAAGACAACAATTTCATTTTAATTTCATTCGGCCGTTGTCTGCCTGTAGTGCCTGAGACAAATGAACATTTGACTATACTACTTACATCTCGTTATAGACTACCTGATCATGAACGACACCCATAGACCTGCTTGTGTACTATTATGAGATCTCTCCTGTCTGAATGAATTAGAGTAATTTGACACTTTGTTATTCCTCCTCCTAAAGGCTACATAGGGTCATTACATTTTGGTGCCGAGACCCCTTGAGGAGTAAAACCGATTGTTTTTTATTTTAAAAGTAAAATTATAGAGAGAGATGTATTAAGTTAATTGGATGTATGTATGTATGTAGTATAAAAGCAGAGATCATCCAGTCTAAAAGAAAACAAGAAAAGCAAACGTAGGATTGTCAACTGATGCCATGTTACCCTTTACGCCTCTTATGGATTTTCCTTGACTGTTTCAGGTCCAACAACTGTAATCGATGCAATCCAGGGCTAACGATTAGCTGCATTCAAAATAGGTAAATTTCTGGCAAGAGAACTGTGATATTCTTGTTCCTATTCATTTAAGAATGGTAAGGTTTGAAGGCAATAACATTATTGTATCGTTAATACATTACATTTTAAAGTAAAACGAAGAATCATCCTTTGAATAAAGAGAAATTGATCTGGGGATTTTAAGGCATTTTCTTATGGTTCATGCAGTCTAATATCGATGTCACATGATTTTCTGGGAACATCAGGGCGTACCCAAGGTTAATTTCCGAAATAAAGGTATTCGGTTGAAGTCATTCTACTTGTTTTATTCGCTGTTATTAAGCCCACGTACCCAGGCGAGGAAATGAAATGTTACATAAATTATGAAGTGAGATGATAATGGGATGTTCCTTGAATATAAACCCATTCCATAATAGAAACTGTTTACATAAAGTCGTTATTTTTCGTTTTGAAACACGAATAAAGATTACAAGTTTTAACAAATTTATTATGAAGTTTTTCTGTGTTCAATGCTCCTAGGCTTAGATACAGAATAATGAAACATGAAGAGACAGTAATTTGTGTCATCAAACATGGTCAAAACAATGAAAACAGTTATACGAATATATATGGTTGTAGAATTTCTAACAAATGAAAAGGACACAAAGAGCTTAGGAAATATACAATTTATTATGCAAAATGGGAGGCTGAAACAACAGCGACTTATTTTAATACCAGTAATACATAGAAGAGAAATCGTTTTATCATATCGAATATGTAGACACCCCATTATATATAATGAATACCACTTAATACATAATGGAAAAATACATGTTATGTCTTAACGCATCATATGCAAATTTAACCCTCCATAAATATTTAGGGAAAGAATGAAATATATGATAATCCAGACCAATAACTATCTAAGTATATTTATAGTATCAATAGTCTTCTGTAAACGGAGCCGCGCATGGTAAATATACATAAGACATAATAGATGTCCAAAAACTGAGACCCACACGGAGGCAATGCACCCGACCGATGTATTCGGTGTATCAGTCAAATAGTTTTACATGCAATTCTAATGATCGTCTGGTTAGTGTAGTGGCTCTATATCATCGAGTCGGATAGGATGGCCTACGTGTGGTCACTCGTAAATACCTGATATCTCATATGGTGATATATATATTCAGGTCAAATCCACTTGCCCATCCTAGACCAATGGGCAAAACTTCTACTTCGTCTAGTATAGATAGAAATCAAGTATATCCAGAAATTTGAGCCAAATTTCACCTTTACAGAACCATGAACAATCAGGAAACAACCGATATAATATTTTCTATAGAAAGACCTCAAGACCAATAATCCAGCTAAGTAGAATACTATAATGAAACTCATGCACCCCTCTAGATTGAGATATAAATGGTTATATAAACCACAACAGTAATATACCTATGAATGCTGTCAATGGTAATAAGTATCCGTAAGTATAGCTGAGTATAGAAACTCCTAATATAAGATAGCCGCCTACTATCCGAATAACGTATGTAAAATATTCGAAGAGTTCTGCAGCTTTTTTGCACACGGAATCATCATTATCGCAAATTACTTTTTTGGCAGAAAGATGCATTTAAAAACCAAATTGGCATCTATGATATTATACGATATGCAATGATTTCAAGAACAACAGAGTTTACAATATTTGTCTCCGCTATCTATCGATGGCATCGAAAAAAAAACCCCATAACCTTTTGTTAATCAACAGCACGAAGAATTTAAATGACTACATTATTTTCTTTTCGGTGAGTTGATATAAATCACAACTACCTTCCTCACACAAACAACCAACCAGCGGTGATGGATCACCTACTTTATATATATATATGCAGGGTCTCCAATCAGCAGTTAAACAGTTTTCAACAAATATATAATATAAATGTATATTTAGAAAAACAAAACACAATGCTGTGAACTGACTAACCGTTTGTCAACAAAGTCTATTCTGGAGAGAAGCCCACACAATTTCTTTCAACTTTGGACGAAATTTGGCATACAGGTTAAATTAGCAGTGTTCCTGAACAACTGAAAAACCAATGCCTTTCGGGGAAGAGGAAAAGGTATATCGAATACTCTATGACTGATGATTTATTTTATCAAAGTTATGATATGCATTTTCTGGTATTTCAGATTCTTCTTTAAATTTCATTACTAAAATACATGCAAATGCAGATCCATTATTGGACAATCAGGCTTATTCAAAGTTCGTGGAAACTCTTGAAAGAGATGTGTATAAGAATTTAGCATCGCCTTGACTGGTACAAATATATATTTGAAGTGATCTGATTCTCACTCGAGTTTATCATCCTCTTTAGGAGAGAAGACAATGTTCATGTTTCTCTGACCGGTAAACAAAGTTTGTGGCACGTTGAATATGTGCGAAATCATGGAACGAATTAGCACCCAGAATCTAAATCAAATCCAGTCAAAGAATATGGTTATCAAAATTGCAATGACAAACGAGAAAAATACTGCGCATATACTATACCTCAAGTGGCTAGCGTATTCGCAAATCACAAATCATTATAAACTGAAATACTAACTCTGTATGAAGTTGTTACTCAAGTGTACGATATTCCGAATGTTTGATATTGAATCATAAGAATCAATGTTCAAGTATATCATGTAAATTCATCTACTAGATGTCCTGCGCACCAATTGAACAAAAAGGTTGGTTGACATATGAGAATTAATTAATTAAATGTCTTAAACTCTTTCATCCTTAGAACAAACCATAATCAGCACGTGAAATATTGGGTATGAGGAGTGTGCTGATTTCCGGGAAATGTACATAGTAGGTGTGGGTAGAGTTAGACACCATTGATAAAAAAAACACCTTTGCACATCCGCGGGATGGAGTTACATCCGATATGCCAAAAGATGAATTACACAATGTAAGAAACATTCAGCATAAGGAAAACCTCTAAGAAAAACCTTAACCAACCGTATTCTAAATTAATAAATCATTTCGAAAAAAATATTCCGTCATGATACCCGGCGTTCTATATAATACATGACAGAGTTTGTATTTTAGAAATAAAGATATAATTGAAAACACACAAGTACCTGTGTTGTTTATCATGCACAGCCAGTTGTGAGCATTATATTTACGTGAGATTATCTACTTCAAATTTCTATTACTGGCGTAAACAACTAGTTCCCAGCGAAGGTAATGAAGTCTCTCTCACACCACATAGATATCATTAAAGATAAAGAAGAAATGGTTACATATATAGGGGTAAATACACGAATACAATAATATCATGAGAAAAGCCGGTTTACCCAAAGTCAACTGCAAAATGCATTAGCTGCAGCAAAAGCTTGATGTGAAGGACTGTGGGATTAAAAATAACGTTTTCAGCAAGTTCTACTGATCCAAACTGAACCACATTCTCCCTCGTGAGGTCGGCCGGTATTTGTCAAATGATAGTCTACGCAACAGAACAAACACAATTGTTGGAAATATTTCCTTAATCCATATCAAATCTTTTTGAATAATGGCGTCAATATCAATATTTTATGAGGACATACTTCTTTGATGGAACCATCATCCTGAACCTGAAAACTGAACGACGTCATAAATACTAGAAGGAACACATTCGGGAGTTTTACGGTACAGAGAAAGACTCTTCTTCATGCACAACCTTTAAGAATGAACCGTTAGAGACATCACGTTAATTTCATGCATATCGATTATACAAATCTAAACAACAAAGGTCTATATGTAAGTATACATTTTTGCATGTACTTATTCGAAGTTTCTCCTTCGATTTTTGAAAGAGGGGACACAATGCTTAGATGCGTGCTTTGCGAACCTCTAAACATGATTCATCTATGACATGACCCATTTGATCAAAATATGCATTTAAATACCCTGTTCAAATTCACATCTTTGTGTCATCCCCAGTTCATACCCATGACGCTATATCATACATAATAAGAAGTACGATGCCGAGATCCTTTGTTCTAGCACCTTATAGAAATGCAGAATTTACACATGATCATTGCACTGAGTTGTATTCCCCCAAGAGATATATAGAGGAACTTGTCTTGAGTCGAAGACAAATTATGCAAAATATAATATTAAAGAAAACATCTCAGATTAAGCACAAACGGAAAATATTATGTCACAACCATCTCAATATGAAAAAATAATTTTCTGGTTGGTTTGTTAATCAATACACGTTTCGTTACGACCCCAAATGCGTTATTTTCAGCAGCAAAGAAAAGTGTAATATACCATTTAATCACACATAAACTCTCTAATACCAGAAAATATGTTATGGTTTCGAATTAAATCTTTGAGGACATCATTCGTTAATTATTCGTTATAATTAATCTAGAAAATATATCAGAATAATGGGAATGCTTTTCGCACTACAATGACATATCAAAATTACATTAAGTGGTCTGAAAAGCGTTCCAATGGTTACGCCTAAACTTTAAGGAAGATGGCTAAATAGTACCGGAGAGTGGTTCTTGAAACTATTCCCCAAACGATTTTTACCTGGCATTCCACTCGATTTACCACACTAAGCAGGCATATTTAAGGCCTTCTTAGAACAAATACCATAGGTAAGTTAATACTATAAATCTATATTAAGTATTATATATATATATATATATATATATATATATATAATATATATATATATATATATAGTCTCATTTTCCTTTTGCACACATCGGATATCAAGTTGTATATGTATCACCCACGATTGACCAAATATGGTCCACCAACTTCAACTTTCGTGAAACAGAAAGATGCAACCACCAAATGTCCATATGTCTCACCTAAAAGATTTTGCTATACACAAAGATAGACTTGGAATGTAACAGAGCAGTTCCCTTAGGCAGATACGATATAAAACCCCATAGCCTTTGCACATTGACCCTTAAATATTGACGGCGATACCTCACGTTCCATGGATCGAGATTACATTTATTTATAAGCATATTGAACTAAAGTAGAGACAGCATAAAGCATAGAAGTATCTAACTTGATTTCAGGAAGGAGTTGAAAGAGCTGTCATACCATATCAGCCTTCTTCCAAATACCACTGACACTGTCACTTTCACTCTTGGAGTCCTGTGACATTTGTGACAGGTCGCACTGATCGCTGTCATCTTGTTCACCAAGGAGGGTCTGTACTGTGACATCCTCAGGGCTAAGCAAGCAGTCACTGTTCTTGTTCTTGTAGTTGTTTGTAGCCACAACCTGTGGACGCTTATGGTTCTGACACTTTATAGTGACCAAGGTCTCGTGCTTAGAGTTATTTTCCTGATCGGGCATGTTGAAGTTATTATTTTGGAGACGAACTGAAGCGAGTTTGTGGTGGTGATGGTGGACCTGGTTGCTTAGTTGCAGTTCGCGGTTATGGGCAGCTGAATGGCTAAGATGGCCTCTTGGTTTCTGTAGAAGGGTTTGCTTGTTCGTGTCTCTTTCTGTTAGAGGTTCGAGTTCGTGGGTTTCACTACTGTTGGCATGGTTCGTACTAGAGCTAGAAACGGTAGACTCGGAGAGAGCATAAACAGTTTTATCCACATGTTCCCGTCCAGCCCCACCACAACATTCAGAGCTGGGCCAGTGGAACTGACCAAAGCCACCCTGGGGGCCAAATGTCCGTAGCAGAGCTTGAAAGAAAAATGTGGAATAGATCCAACTAACGGACATAGCAAGCATGAGGAATGTTCCAAGTTGTCGGTAGGCTAATACTGTACATGGCATCATTAGTGCACCAGCTATAAAAGAAGTAAGGGCAGCCATTGCAACAGGGCTACCCATTCGTGAGAGTGAACAGCAAACGCGCATCTCCCGGTCAAGGTCTGGAGAAAGCCTGTAAGTCATGCCATAGTGTAGAGTGAAATCCATGGATAGTCCAACGGCAATTGTTATTACAACAGATTCCAGTATATTAAGTTGCCAGCCAAGAAGAACCAAGATGCCAACCGTCACAAAGATGATTCCAGTAATGCAGATGATGGCAAATAGGCTGATGAGCAAGTTCAGAGTTGTACAGAAGGCCACGATCATTGCTACTGCTATGGACACTCCGATAGCTATGGGAGTATCTTTTGCCAGAGTTTGCTGGAGATCATAAAATTCAAGATGGCTGGTGAGCCATCCACCCCTCATCTCCCTAGGGGCTTTTAGCATCTGTTCGTTCACCCACTGGTTCATTGTCATGAAGAAGTCATGCATACTAGTATGGTTGAAACTAAAGGGTTGATTACTGTAAAATTCAACAATCAGGGCCACTATTTCACCCGTTTCTTTAGAGTATCTCAGTCCAGCATCGATTGACGATAAGTACATGGAAGGTGTACTAGACAGCAACGGCTGATAGATTTTCATACAATGCCTAAAATCAGCTTCACTATAAGGAAATTTGTTGGATCGACAACAGGGCTCGTTTCTTTTACCCGGTTGAACACCTTCACAGTCTTGTTCCATGAACCTTTTGAATGACTCGATGAAACAGTTGTTAATTTGTGGTCCAGGTAGCAACTGGTACATCTTTGACTTTCTGAGATTAGAACAGAAATTGAGGAGCCACGCCTGAGAAGTTGGGGTGGCGACGTTGAAATGAGGGTCATAGACTAGGGGCCCTTGGCCAGCGCTAAAAGGATCCAAATGATCGCCATTATCGGTAGGTTTTACTCCCCACACAAGGATAATAGGCATTGTGGCTACGTTACTACCAGCTGCTTTCTCGAACCAAAATTGATCTTTCACTTGGAAGTCATATACTTCGAAGGGGTGAGACATGGAGAAAACCTGAAATTCAGTAGATGACGGCAGTTTAAGGCGTGGTTTATAGAATACGATAAACATGCCAGCGATACCAAGAGATCCACAAATGAAAATCCACAGAAAGCGAGGTTTAACGACGAGACAGGGTAATATTTTCTCAAAAAATATCCTCGTCCAATCAGTGACGATATAATACATCTTGTATGGTATTTTGCAAACGTAAAAGCAGAATCCACGCTTGGAGGTATATATGTCCGGGCTGTAGCAAACCAAACAGTCAGAGCACCACTTCTCATAAGCCACTATCGTTGCCGGTATCCATGTTACCATGAGAACAAAGTTAATGATAATTGTGGTTCCTGCATAGATTGCAAAACATTGTAATGCAGTGATCCTACTGATATAGTTTGCAAAAAAGGCCGCTGCAGTTGTCAAACTACTGACAAACATTGAAAGCGATGCATGGCGTAAGGTATCAGAAACAATCTTTTCTAACGTGCCGACATTTTTCTCCAACTTTGCCAGGGCCCAGACCTTGCAATAAATGAAAACATCATCCGTACCGATACCCACCAATATGATGATGGTGAGAAGGTTCATGAAAGGAAAGAACTTAATTCCAAACACCATAGTGTACAGAGAGTATGATATAAGTAAAGATAACATAATGGATATTATGGTCATGGTTGTAATGAATAATGATGCTGTGTAGGTCCACATGAGAACCAAGATAACACCCATAGCAATACTGAACCACATGGTATCTGCCATCAAGTAATAATCAAATAAATTATGCTTAATCCCAAAATTAACTGCAACAAGTTTTGTATCGCCCTGGGTCTGAGATTCAAGTTCTATGTCCAAGAAAAGCTGCTCTGAAGCAGACCCGGCAGCAACGGGCAAAAAACTCATGGCGTAAGAAAGATGTGGAGTCATTTTGTTCTCACTTTCTTCTAAAAATTTAACATCTGTGAGGTAGTGAAACGTATGGTAGACAGCGTTGTAAGTTTGGCACTGAGGTGGGACAGACGAACACGTTGTTCTCTCACTCGTGGTATCATAGCAATGCGCCGTAAGGTCTAGTCTACGATAAAACTGAACACATGTTTGGAGTAAGCTCACAACATAAGCTACATCTGCCTCCGTTATATCATAACACGAGCTTTTGTTGGACAGGAATGCCACATAATTTGGAAGCGACCAGTTAGGGCAGCATTTTCTAGAATAAGTATAACGAACACAAGAATTCTCAAATGACTGATGATTTCGGATTCTAGAAATTTCGATTTGACACATTGCTTTCAGGTGATCGAAAGTCAGCAGGCTACGACCAGAGATACTTTGGAAGGCCACACGTCCATATTCTTTGCCTGGAATGTAACAGAAAGAACAATTTTGGTACAAAGTTTTGCGGAGATATTCACTGGATATTCCAAGTGTGACAAGCACGCCAAAAATAAAAAATGAAAGTTCCAGTAGCCACTTTGATTTGATAAGTTTTTTTTACAAAAAGATTAGATATCATTAATGCACCAGCTCCTGCTGTGGCAAGAATAATGACTGGGAAAACTTCAATGACAAATTGGTATTAAACTCGGTATTTATTTAAAGCTAGTATCGATTTAATTCAAAATTAAGATGATACAACAACGGCAAAGACAGAATAGACGTGCATTTAATTAAATGGGTAAGTTCACAAGTCTTAGATTTTTGTTCTTTTTATACGTAAGTAGAAATCTAAAGTTAAAGACATACGAGGAGGGCCACAAAGGAAAGGCTCTGTCAGATTAGCATAATCCTCATCTTCGTTGAGATTCTCGTCATCCTCATCCTCCGGCAACTGCCCGTCTCCCTCACTGAGACAAAGAGGAAAGATAGTTTCGAGTCAACAAATATTATCTACCTTCTAAAAATTAACTTAATAAAACTTGTAACAATGAAAAGAGAAGGAATCAGGGAAGAAAATGGTATGATGAAACCAAAAAGCCAATAAAAACAACATATTTCCGATTAGTTATTATTTCAGTGACCACTGAAATCCACTTCCGTTCACTATAGGGGTCTATGGGGAAAAGGGAAATTTTCTCCATTTTGTATCATGCATTTTCCATAACAGACTAAATATGTATAGCTGACACAATGCATTACCCGCAGAAATAAAAAAAGGGGGTCTCCGAAATCCGAAAAAAGTTATTCAGCTGAGTTTGTAGTCTGATGAGTTTAAAACTACCCGGGTATATTAGTCTTCTTCAAGGCCGAATAATATTTTTCCAATTAGGTTCACACCCTGCTTTTTAATTTGTGAGGACAACAGGGTATGTCAGCTATGTTTGGAGAGATTTACAAGAAACAAATCGCATTCATCTGTCTGAAATCTTGTAAAAACTGAGAAAAGATAATTTTTCCCATAGACTTTCATAGTGAAGATACGATGCTATCGCTACGATGTGCTACCACTTAATGAGTCAAACGCTCGTTAAACGTCAGACAGTGATTTTCATTGGATTATCTCTGTCCGGTTGCAAATCTCAGTCTTCGACTTGGTTACCAAATTTTTTTCTTGGTCTGATGGCTTAAGAGTAGTAAAACTTATTACACCAGATGACTGATACTTTAAACTTCAGAAATGTGCCACAAATTGTTTGAAATAAAATTATTTGATAATACATTAAGTGTATTAGGTTGATTTGAGTGTTTGGAATTTGAGGGGGGGGGGGGGGGGCTGGATTTCGTACTTTCTGATCTTTATAAGGATCTGAATGTTGTGAAAGAATCCCACAGTGTTTTAGGACATGTGGGTGTTACCCGATTAATGGGTGACTTTGCTTGGTTCGGCTCTGTAATGATTCCAGACCTTAGAACCTTTATAGATAGTGGTGATAAAGGTTCAAGCTGGTTGGGTGAAGTTTGAAGTTAGGTGTAGGGGTGGTTTCGACTATAAGGTCTCATCAGGCACTAGTGGGAGATAATCTCAATAAAGACATTATTAAAAAAAAGAAAAAAGACTTCCATAGTGAATGGTAGTAAACTTCCATGGCTCCTAAAATAAAACCATAAAATGGCGACATCCTGGTATTTTTTCTTTTTGTATTTATTCACCTAACCATGCTCTTTCTCAAGACAAAGTTTGAAAAACATACCCCACTAGCATCCTGACGACTAGTTTTTAGTTGATACCCTTTTTTTCCATGCATTAGTTCTTTGAATTCCCGCCTGCAGCAGTGCATACAACGCTGGTATTTACCTTTAAACTTCACACCCCTTAGATCATCGGAAGCACTTTCCAAACTTTTAAATTATTTACATTAATACGGTATCAATTAAAATGTGGATCTGGACTTTGTGCACTTTTTCAAAAGAAAAAAGATCAAAGTTATCGTACTTGTAGTTTGTACTGAGGTTATTATGAAAAGTCATGCTGCCTGGGTTCCTGTGATCTGATGATGTAGAAGGGGAATACCACTGGTTCTTTTTGAAGTATGGAGCAGTACTTTTAGTACCACTGTGTGTTTCGTCTAGCAACTTGGAGTGAGTAAGCAATCGCTCGGAAATCTCTGTACCCCGTGGCTCGAAACCCTTAAAAACAGAGAAACAAAAGGATTACAAAGAAAATAATTAAACGATTTATTTTAAAAATTAAAATGGGCACATTGCATAAGTGTGGCACATGTGACAATGTATTATATATATATATATATATATATATATATATATATATATATATATATATATATATATATATTGGATTTTTATTCCAGTTTTTATAATACAGTTACATGGAATAAGCCAATAAATTATACAGTGTAGGTCTTCCATTTTGCCCTTAAAATTAAAATTACAGCAAAGTTTGACAAATAGACTTTTACATTTACATTCATTCATGTGAGTAAGCTATGACAATTTATTCATCATATAAAGATCGTATTTCATCATAATATAAACATCCAGTTACAATTTGAAAACTTTGCTAGTAAGAAATGATAAGCTCACCAATTGGGGGTCATCAAAGTTTGGCTTTGCACCTATAGTGATGGTAACGACGAGACAGGTGACTGCCAGGGTCAGGACGGCACCCAGCACCACGTACGGGTAGTTAGCCAGTACCCTTGGGTAACTGAAACAGAATAACCAAAGATGTTATTAGTACTAAATTATAATACAAAGCGACGTTCCTCTCCGCCTGCTTACCATTCGGAGTGTATTGCGTAGTATAAGAAAGGTAGCTATGATAGCGGAATCGTGGAGTGTGTTTAATAAATCGCACATTCTTTCTAGAGTTTTCTGACGAAGTTCCTTCTAGTACTGATATTAATCTCGCTTAACAATGCATATTGCAACCATTTATATAAGGACATGGTATCCAGAGAAGCGTGCAATGCTAGAAGTCCTGCATTGGCATATTATAGAAATGGATTGCAGATGCAAGATTTACTTTCATGATAATTTGAATCATTAAATCGCCTGCAGCTAACACAGGGAACTTCATAGATAACCTATTTTCCCCATTCTCCTCATTCATCATGAGGAGAATGGAGGATTAAAGTATAATGTAAAGCTAAAATGTGATGCATCAATGGGTATGCCTAGTGTTTATATGCATTTTATTTTTAAATTTCACATATATCTTCCCATCTGGGACTAGGTTTTCTTTTAAACTCACACATTTAGTTATTGATGTCATTCCATTTCGATTGGTGAAATAACTAGAGAGGCTAAGATTGAATTAAGGGAGAAAAGTGAGTTAAATGGGGTTCTGGGATACATGGTTCTCCGGACCAGAAGCATTGGTGGCAGTACTAAGCTTGGGTTTATTTTTCGGCGAAAAGGGTTTTCGCATGGAGCGACGACTTGTCTAGTTATATTGCAGTTATCTAGACAATTGGAGTGAATCTGTGATTACTCCTTTTAATATTTCACGTTTTAATGATGTAGTGAATTGAGTATAATTCACTTCTACAAGAATTACAATTTTGGGATCGTAAAATAAGGGAATTATAGAAATCTGACAAAAATAACATCAGCATGAAAAAAAGGAGAAATGGTGCTGAATGAACATCCATTGGCAATCTTAAAATCTGCAACTTTCAGTCCTCAGCGCTATGGATTGGTTTATTTAGCTGTGAAAGTAGAATTGAATACGGTATAAATCACTGCGGAGTAACTTACCTCATACTGACGGATATGAATTTACCAGATGGTCAACCGGAAATTTTAATCACCTGAAGGTGGCGTCAGTTTCTGGTCATCTGTGTGTGGCATGAGGAAAACGTTGTGAGGAGTCATAGTCGCCGCTCTTCTGGTCCATCTGTCAAATAGTGAAAGGAGCGTTGCGTAGAAGTAAAATGTCTCAACTTACACAGCTAAGCGTTCTTTAATTGTCAGCATTTAATAACTGCATCAGACAGGAGACGCCAGTACCTTTTCACAACTCTTACACAGGTTACATATTTACTTAATATGGAGCATAGTTTCATATCCGTTTGGTGACGTTGGTATAAGAATAGCTTAATTATGGTTGTAACGTAGAACAGTGTGAGACGCATTTATGCTTATTCATCGGTTTGTCAGCAGAGTCTATTGTTCTTGATTATACAAGAGAAGAGTTGGGAAGTCAATATGACAGGTATGCAACACATACCAGTTCGGCTAGACTTTATATATTAACTGAATTCTTATATATGTAAGTAGTGAAGTATTCTTTTATTTTATTAGATGAAAACAACAGCTGTAATGTTTTGACTTGGGAAGGGAGTAATTCAATCCCAGTGGTAACAGCCCTAGAATTCCATTTACTTAACCAAAACAGTCTGCACTTCATACCAAAAAGGTTTCTGCTTTTGCTTGTATGTACAATTTTTAATTTCAATATATAATGGGCTTGAAATAAAGCAAGTAGCAGTGAAAGACATCTAAACATAGTCGTTATAACCCATGATTAGCAATAAAATGGATTAGCAATAAAATGGATTCTATCATAATTTACACCCTAAAATTTACGTTGTGAAGTGGGTGGTACTCCCGTCTAATGCGGTAAAATACCTAGCAATTCTTATATCAAATATGCTAACTCCGAGCTAGCACCTCCACAGTACGCTCTTTTAAGTTTGAAATTATCAAGTTTGAAAGTACAATACACAACCCTAATTTTGCACTCTTGGTGCGCATCAACATCTGAGGGATATCCAGGAGCCGACATTCCATTAATTAAGCTCAAATAACATAAAGCTGTCAATCCATACCACCAAAATGATGTACTGGAGAAAATGGCTAATAATGATAATCTTTTCACCTTGGCATTGTGTATTGTGTTGTTAGAAAGTTGAGCTTGTATAATTTGACAGTTTATATTTTTGTATGTGCTTTAGAATTGTGACATGTAATGGAAGACCTTGGGCTCCCCCAGAAGCACAGAAGCAGCCAGTACGGTATTATCTGTGACAAATAAAGAATTCTACTATGACAATGAATAACAGTGATTAATGACTGTCCTAAAGGTAATGTAAGAACCCATGATAGTCGGAAATCAATTCTTGCCAAAGACCAGCCTGCAATGAAAAGCTTCAGCAGCAGTGCATAGTTAGAGCACCATGGTCTCAATTATGTTCGTTAATACACTGTGCATCTGACAATAGGCACGGCAGTAGTGTCCCATGTGTATGCAGTAGCTTTCACGCCGAGAGCTGCGTATGTATACTGTACTCTGAGGCCAGTCGAAGCAAATTAACTGTTGCCATAGAAACGAGTTGATTATATATCTGTATTTCAATGGAATATGCTAAAGTCAATCAAATGAATTCTAAGGTAGTCCATAGTTTAGGGAGATGGTCATTTCTTGTGGGTGGGTGGCACTAGTAATCTCCAGCATATTTACGCATGGCACCAACGTATGGGTTGGCACTCGGGTTAGATCCATATAATGGTATAAAAAGAATATATTATAATCAAAATGTTTTGTTTTATAGAAATTGGATCTCAATATATAAAACCGCCTATTAGTTATTCATGAAAGAGGATAAAATTCATTACATGGGCACGATCAATTGACAAACGATTGTACATCATGAGGATGTTCCATTTCGGGAATACAAAATATCTTTTTTAACGGGCCTATCCAAAATTAGAAATTGCTGTCAGTTTGTTCTCAAATATAGCTCATTAGGGTTTTAGGCATTTGGTTATAGGTTTGCCGCTTGTGTTGTCTACAGTTGCCAATCAAGTTTTTCATAGACTGCTCATGTATCATTTATACATGGCCTATACATTTAATATATGCAACCTGCTCTGGGGAAACGCCTCATATAATTTCCCACTATTTCCTGCCTCGGATGGTAACATTGATAAGGCAGAAAATCCCCGCCCCCCCCCCCCCCCCCCCAAAAAAAAGTGACATACTCCAAAACTCTGTCTGTGATAAACTTTCCCATAGATTTGAAATTTGCCATAAAAGATGTGTCTCATGGGGTCGGAGGATACGCAAAAATGTCTTGCCCTGGGGATCGGAGATTTCATCATATATCCCAAAATGCCCAGGACATTTCCCCCCATACCCCAGGGGTGGGGGTTTCAATTTACAAGTGCATAACGTAACGTTTCAAGGACATAAGCAACACAAATCATACTCAATTAATACTGTAATACAGTAATGATTTTGAAATCTTTATTCTAATTTGGGGGTGGCAGTTGATCGCGTTTGAAAAAGTGTTATGACGTGAAAAGGCATCAAGCACATATATAGGGTGATCTGGGGGCAAATTTGTGCAAACCAGGAGTGAAATGCTGCATTCTGGAGGGGGGGGGCATCCATGGATCATGATCAGACAGTTTTAAAATGTATGTCTGGTGTACAATATTCAAGGTTTTTCAAGCCCTGCGTGCAAAATTCAAGGCCTTATAAACTTAACATAAAATTTAAAGTGTTTCAAGGATTTCAAGTCGCTGTATGAACCCTGTTAGTTTATCAAAAGCCTTTTCCCTGATCTTTTTTATTTTTGCAAGTTCGCCTCTATATATACAGAAGACAAGAGTGCTCATGCGAGGGAAAATGAAATTTTGTTTTCATTTTTTAAAAAGAAAATCATTACCGTTTCTATAATCATTTTGTAACCCTCATTGTAACGGCAATATTTACAAGCACAGTTACACCACGTTGTAAGATACTCATTTAAGTTAATATTTCAATTTCTTTAATTGAATATACCGAATACAGGTTTTACTATATTGCCATACATGCTCTGTGTGTATATATAATATATACTATATATACTAAATTATAGTAAATGAAATTATTTATAAGTAAATGAAATGTTATTGTGAAACAAGTAATGGATAAGAAACAAGCAATGTTGGAACCAAGGTGACGGACATTGTGTACCGCCCATTTATTAGAGATTTAAAAAAAAGAAAAAAGGTGTAGTACAGCCGGTGCCGAATGGGCAAGTGAGGTGGTGAGGTCGGTGGACCTGCAACGTGCGAGGTGCCACCTGGTGGTTAGCTTGATAACAATATTAATGTATAATATATATATATATATATATATACATCACACATGTACGTGAGCATATTTTTTTTCTTTGTTGGATTTTGAACTGTAACTGTAATACAATTGGCGCTTCTATTACAGAAGTTACATACAATATTCACGTCACACCAATTTTTGTTAGAGCTTTTCTTTCATTCTTTAGCGTTGTCCTTAATATTTCTGACCTTTAGGGAAAGGGTCTGGAGAAGATATGGATGTAGGATAGAGCTAGTATCTATAAACGCTGTTTGGGGAAATGATGTGTAGAACAAGAAGATTTATTAATACACATTCTAGAAAATTTAGAGTGGAAGTGAACAGCATGGTGTATCATGGGATTGATACCGAGATGGAACTATAACCCAGATTATTTTATATTGAAAAATTATGTCCTAAAGCATGTCTACCCTGTTCTCAACCATTATTCTTATACATGTATTAAATCGACAAATAAAGTATTTTCCTATCAAAATCAAATTATTCACGCTCCTTCAATCTACTCGGTAGTTAACTTGTATTTATTTTTACTTTATCGTTCGGTTTGTATTTGTGATGGATAACAACTGTTTATGACAATAAAAGCTCTAGGCAACGTTATATTTCTACATAAATCTGGTATTTCTATATGTTGAATGATCTTACTATGGTATAGGCAGGACGTGTGACATTGTGTTTAACGGAAGTTAAACTGACTCGTGATACACATGATGGAAGAGGGTAGAATAGCATGACAAGTTTGATTAACTGGTGAAAGAGATGGAGAGATTATTATACACTGCAGACAGGAGATTACCCTCTATATGTTGTTATTGTTGCATGGCTGTGTCACAGTGACACAAATGTGTAGACTGACATATATTGCAATAGTGGGTAAATATAGGGTAAAATAATATGGTGCCCTCCTATTAGGTGAAATCAAGGAATGTAAGGAGACGATACATATATATACGTCATATATATGTCAGGCATTGAATGGGGCCACACACCCTCTTGTCAGGTAAATGAAGCCTAGATTCTAAAACAAGAACTATTTCCTAGGGTAAGTCATGTTACAGAAAGAATACGATAAACGAGTCTGAAATCGGTGCACATCCATATTTGAAACAAGATCAAGGTGGATCTTGCTCCCCTCTTCTTATTTAAGCAGAGGAGTCTGTCATACACGGCCACTACTATTGGCCCGGTCTTTAATTAAGGTTATGAATAAAAATACCATTACAAATGAGGATCAGGACACAACGAAAACCATTCCTCGGAATGAGTGTTTTTTTTTTATTTGTACATGTATTACCTGAATAAAAATATGTTAAAAAAAACTAAAAAAAACTAATGGTTTGAATGGATGTAATATGATTACCAACGAAAACTAAAAGAAAAAATCATGTAACAGAGTTAATATGCAAATAATATATTGGTGGAATTCTGCCAATTGGTACACTCTGAAGGGGTGACTATGACAACATAATCCTTGTCAAAAACTAGCTCAATGAAATGTGATGCCCCGCTTTTTCGTTAAAAAAAGACATATGGCTTCTCCTAACAATAGAAAATGTCGAAACTACCACTATGGTGTCTTACGCTATAGGTATGACCGACTCACCAAAGATCACCGTTTTCTCAATATTTTCTCCTATGCACACACGCTTTGAGTATTGAAAATATTCAGCAAATTATGTAAAGCCAACATAATCTAAGTAGAATTTATCGAATAACTTCTCCATATCCATTGCCAGAACAGTAAACAACCTACAGAGCATTTGGCTTCCCATGCCCTGCAGCTCAAACCATGGCTTCACTTTCAAGGGACTATTACCGGTACCTCAATGTTTGAAATGCGAGGCGCACACCCTTGTTCCCAATCCCGGTTGATGACTATATGTAGCTATGTCTTTATTAGTTTTCTCCCCTGTGTCTAGTAATGCAAAACTACCAGTCCCACAGGCCCACTGGTACTGCACACTCTCTGGATAAGATACGACCACTATGCCACCAGGCTTTCCATAACAACGAAAACTGTCATACCACAGCCATTAGCATCCCATGCAAGTAGACATTACCCAGGCACATAAGGGTACCCGGTTCTTAGTATTTTCTCCTATGAACACACCTTTTGGGTCGTGGAAATGGACATCCTCTTACTTATAAGTGACATAATCTAAGCAAAATTTGTTCTATATTCTTGGCGGGGAGGGGGGGGGGGAGAGAAATGACTTTACCATTGCTGTTTTCCCGGCAACACCATAACAATCGTCCTGCCAGATGCCAATCAACTCCTCTTGTCCCCATGCTTGCCACCTGTGCTCATCGGCCTCACTCATCGGCCTTTTATTCATATGTGTGGTTCTAACTTCTAGCAGCCAGCATTCAGTGAGGGCCCTCATTCTGCCCGAAGTGTGTCCGGTCCCAGCAACAGACTAATGTTACAGATAGGATTCATGCATTTTATACTGTATTTAGCAGCAGTACAAACAGACAGCAGCATTGAATGGAACCATTTGGAGGGTATACAAAACAGAACTGACTTGGCCACCTATTCCTGCTGTCTGTGGCTCTTGTATTCCACACGACTCCTGGAGTGTCACATTCAAAACCTAACAAAACACAGAATATAATCCAATAATTTGAATTACTGTCATTTATTTCATATGTTGCATTTTCGAACTTTATCTTACGCTCCATTCACGGAGAATCTCATGCATCATGGCTTTATGTGTTCCAGGCACAGCTATCCTTTGACAGCAAGCATAGGGGGGGGGGGGGGGATGGGTTCTTGACAGGCAAAATTTGGTCACTTGCTACCAGCAAAGATAAAAGGATCAGAAAAGATTATGTCAGTGCTTATCTTGCAACATGCAAGTCTTACGAAAGGTCATTCGGATACTAATTATCAGTCTTCACACTAAGCTCAATTAATAGCTAATTTGATTTCCTCCTACTCCTCCTGCAAAGCACTCCACTCGCACGGCACAATTGTGGACTGAACTACATGCCTCATTAAAGGCAATTTGTCCTGTACATACGCATAAATACAGAATGAAACCCGGCTACCTCCATATTTGGTATTTACCATTCCACAATAGAGCTCGGGTTCGGGTCCCATTAGTCTTATGGTCGGTGAGAACATTGGATTAGTCTTTATAAATACTGCTGAACATTATATATTTGATCCTAAGACAACTGCTAAAATGAAGAGTTATATGGATGTTATCCCAGCTATTTTCGTTTCTCCATCTGAAACAACGTCGTTCGATAAACAGTCAAGGGGATCTACCCTTACAAAATCCTTTCCAGATTCGGCGATATTCTGCTGAGATATTTGACAACCACTCTGACCCATGTAAGTGTAGTATTGATTCCTCTCCTCCAGCAATCTGCTCGGAGGTATACGAATATATATGACAGTACTTCGAACACGTGCACAAGATAAACAGCATATATAGTATATGGAGTATTACATAAAAAGGTAGCTTTGTAATTAAGTCACATCAAGCATCAAGGCCTCATTCTGCTTACTGGGCATGAATGCATATGGTCGATGCATCTGTAAATCTGTCCATCAAATTATTTATAACTTAGGGTTAACCTAGTCACCTATGAATCTTCTAGAAAATGGTCAAATGACACTTGTATATATTGACATTGATTTTGTGTGTGAATGTAAAATGTTTTAGATAAACTAAATGAGATTTCAAATTGAAAGAAAAATGAACATCATGAACCATAGCTTTTTATAGTGCAGGTGAGCCAATAAAAAATAGATCTGTAAATCAATGGAAAATACAGTGATGGACAGGTTCCTTGACTCGATCAGTAAACCTTTAAACGGTTTTCTACTGGGACTAGTTCCTCCACAAGTGCCTGGGGAGGAGACGAAATTGCGTTTATCACGCACACACGCACATGACCTGGGGTCTTTTGCTCCCTTCTCCATTTCATCTATCCAAAATGATCTTACAGAATATGATTACGTGGCATTCATTCAAGGAAGGGCCTTAATATTCACTTAAGAATGGATTACATTAATTTTAATTCAGTTTCTGTTAATATTATTTCTATGGATTTTGAAAAATGTTGCAATTTACCAAAAGAGAAACAGATCTTTGAAGGAGCCCAGTGAGCAAATCTACACACATAAATCAAGTTATAACTCGATCATTCTCAAAATAAATATGAGAGGCAGAGATATATTCAGACAGTTTAACATTATTTATTTATAACCCATCTGATGTGTCGAGTGATCAATCGGAATTCTAGTAAAGAGTTGAAAAGGTGCCGAGGTTTCATGTAAATATTAGCACGATAGTGATTAATTTATTAATAGGTGTGAAGGATATGAAATTAACTCCTTTTATCATGTACCCATACTGTATGAAAGGTGCAATAAAAATTCAAATTAACATTTTAACACTTTACACTCTATACGCGTCTTGTAGACAGCGGCTTTCCATAGGGTTAACCATTGCAGGCTTTGATGTTTACTGCCTGCAGGACGCGTATAGAGTGTATGGCGTCGTCCAATAAAACTTTGGATGAAACCATCAAGTCGGAATACAAATACCAAAAATCCAATCTTAAGAGTCTAGTTCGTAGTGAAACTCCCACCTCATTCGACCAATAAATATTCATTTACTGGCACCTCAATCCATTCTCTCTATGTTACCGTTAGAATGTAATAAGCAACTTATATTATAACCATCGGTCAACAACTTCAAATCAGTAAGGACCCCATCCAGGTGATCAACTTTGGTGTCACATTACCCCCCCCCCCCGTGTTACCACGGAAAACATTTTTGTTGTTTTCGATCGTTAATACGGGTACATCCCATCATATTCATATCTGATCAATTATTCATTTGATTTATGCAGTATTAACGAATAAGGTGGCCTGTGTCATCCCCTATAATATAATAAGTAGTAATGCTGTTCTAAATCCAACAAATATTGTTATCACCCTATCCGTGTAACCCTTACCGAACCCTAATCAACCCCAACTGTAGCTAGGCACCCTCAATAGCTTCTTGGCATCCACTGGAAGACAGATTTTAATCTGAAGTGTACTACCTACTACCTATTTTTTATCATTTTGTATCATTCCATTTATACAACCTCCAAACCCGTTCATAAACCGCATTGGTTCCACAAAACCAATACTAAGGCAACGGGCTAAAGCAAATATCGTGTTATTTATCCATGAAGTCTGAGCTGCGAACACCCTAGCACAATAAACCAAATACCATTAGTTAAGAAAACTTTGGGCTAATGATTAAATGGAGCGCTAATTACATGGCTTGACAGCTAATGGCAATAGAGTCAGGTTTAAGGCATAACGGTAATGATAACATGCGAAGTATTGAGTACACTGTATTCTGAGAAGATGCCGAGAAACTGGGATATATATGTGGAAGGGTTTTCTGAGTAGCAGTTAAATAAAGATGATATAATCAGTGGGTCGCAATGAAACTTAAGAAATATATATATTCCAACGTATTCCGAAGACATTTTTCGACATGGATGAGTCAGCAAGTTCACAAACTGAATTCCTTTCCGTTAATTGGTATACCACATTTTCCACCACTTTACAATGAACAAACACAAGGCACTTTCAGCTCTAACAAAAAAACATGTTTACTACGATGCATCGACAAGGCCTGCAGCCCACCATATAGTGATGAACTATACTAGATCAGCACAGAACACCTGTTAACTGGTGGATGCCCCAACGTATCGAGCAACAAACCCCCACCAAGCATCAAATAATGATGATCAAAAATTGAATAACTTCAGATTGACTTTACCTTCAGAAATAAATCCCCCTGTGCTAATCGCCAATGCAAAGATGAATAAAAATTGTCCTCTTCTTTAATAGTGCCATAATAATACACTCCAGTGTGTGAATAAACATGGCTAGATCGAATTAAGAGATGTACAGCTGAGGCTCTGGACCACAGGGTTCACTTTAGTGTGGTTTAGCTGAGCATTTCTCTGTCAAGCTCCCACGCTCTGCCCATCTCTCTACTGCGAAGAGCTGGTGTTGAGTGAGAGGAGGGCAGGTCTCTGGTAGTAGCTCGAAGCGACTCGGAACAGTTTCTGTGAATACTGTACACATGGATGGGGTAGGATTAGGTGGCTGCCGCAGTAGTGATGGAAGGTGGTTGTGGTGATGGTGGTGTTGGGAGTCGAAGTACGTAGTGGGAGGATGCGGGGGAGGGGAGCTAGGATGGAAGGTAGAAGACTTCAGCAGTAGTTGACTGTGGTTGACGGTAGGTAGAGAAAAGCCTTAGCCAAAAAGAAGAGATGGGAGACAGACAGCCATAGCTTGCTGGTGTAGCCTTGAGTAATATGTGAATAGTATGTAGTATAGACGTTCTCTGTGTGGGACGATATATACTTAAGTTTGTACGGTTGATAGGAGTTACCATCTAAAGACATGGACATGTCAAACACATATATATCCATCGGATGGGATTTATCAATGTGAGCTAGATGGTTAGCTTGTGAGCTAGATGGTTAGCTTGTGAGCTAGATGGTTAGGGGACATTCTGGAATGTCCAATGTGGAAATATCATATTAAATTCATGATAAAATATTTGGGACCTGGAAGACCTATTATTATAATAGATGAGGGTACCCCTTTCCAGAATTATTCATTTATTTATTTATTTGTTATATTATGTATCATGACGAACTGGAAATAAAGAATATACATACATACATACATACATGTATACATATTTAATCATTACGCACAAGTACATTCCCCATTTCTCAGAATCACGTCCCTTTGTACCATTCGGAATCAAATAAAGAATACATTATTCAGGGATCTCCCTGCATGAACAGGGCTTTGACTGAGAAAAAAATCGGACATGACGGACAATCAAAGCGATTTTTTTCAGAGTCGAGACCCCAATGAGATTAGGATTAGTTACAATATTGAATCACCTTGTGAATGCTGATAAATTATTGCATACGGAGCATAAGTGCGATATCTATCAAAATAATACTTGTCCATTAGTGTCAGAACAAGTCTAAGACATGAAGGAGATCCTGATCCAGACTAACTCTAGCCGACGCAGCTGCCTTATTTATATACTACTCAGTTATCTCCGTGCATGCACGGTGCTATACCCTAAGGTGCCTTTTTCAGTGCCGACCTAACCGTGGCATATTTTGGTGGCGACTGGAACCATCAGCAGCTTTCAGGGGCGACCATCATTCTCAGCATCTGAGCCGATCCTTATACATTGATACATCTTTTCTTTACGCCTATTTATGATATGATTTCATACCCTAGTTCTCTTATAACAACTCGTCCTCGAACAATACATAATATACAATATATACAATATAGAAATGATGGTATTGCGGATGAACTCAAAAGTTCTGTTGAATTCTATTTTTATTTTGCATATATGCCTGCCTGTTATATTATGCATATTACATTTATTACTATAATCTACAAAGCCTTAAAGTGTATTTTAAAGGAAAAGCTAACATGGTTGATGGAGATGTTACCGAGAGATTAATAGGTGTTGCCAAGGGAGTTCAATGGAGCTCCACTGAAACTGACTGAGTTATCTGGTGGTTTTGTGTACAGCAGCTGAGACCTCTTGATGTCGTGGGCAGGCAAAAGTTATTTCCCAAATGGAAGCGTTCGTTCCCTCTATCTTGCTTTAGTTTACTCTATTGTGATGTGTTGGTAATTGTATTAATACCTTTTCGTGTTCGTTTTCATCAAATCATTTATTCTTGGCCAAGTAAGGAAATAAAAGCCGGCAACACAGGTAATACCGGAGTATGTTGGATATAATCAGTGCAGACACAGGAGATCAAGGAAAACCCGATCCCTAAAATTCCAACTAGATATAAATGATCACTGGGGTGACAAGCTGACGAGGTGGGTGTCAAATTACCTGGAGTCATTCATCTCTCTGGATTTAGTTGGTGCCATCGAGCATCTGTCGATACTTCAAGAACTGGGTACCAAGGAACAAATGTACACAAACAGATGTCATGAGATGTGGGGAAGCAGTGGAAGTACTCCACTCTTCAGCTTCTGGGAAGTGAAGGGGACGGGTCCTCATAATACATGGAGTACGAAGATCAGTGACAACCCCTGCAGCATCTGGGAAAGGTTGTTTTTTTCAGACAACAAACCCGCACAGAGCATGCACAGCCCGAATCTCAACGTGACTGCATCGCAAAGAGATCTAGAGTGGACGTGACCTCCTTAACCCATCAACTATGAAAGAAGAGCCACGGCCAATAGAGGAGGTGATTCTATACAGCTTTATTGACTTCACAGCTAGTGAAGAATATTATTGAAAGTCACCCCAACATCTTCGTATAGTAATCTTATAGTCTGCTCTGCCTATGATGGAGTCTGGTCAGGAATCTTTCAACTCCCCATTGGCACAAAGCAAGATTCTGTTGTGCCAACCTTCTTTGAACCCTTTTAGGAAACCTAGCTTCAAGGCATGTTACACTTACAGGTTCACAGTAGTACTGATTCCAGCATATTGCCAATGGAATCTAAATGTCCAATGAAGAATTGAAGATAACCTACATATCAGAACCTCAGTTTAATATGGTATGCATCTCAATGGGTCTCGGTGTAAGAAAAACAAACTAATGGTTTCGTAAGACAGACATTAATTTGATAGATTCCAGGCCTTAATTGTATAGACTCCGGGCAAAATAGACCTTAATTTTATAGACTCCAGGCAAGGACGTCCTGGGGCCAGTAACGTTTGTCGCCCTTTTTGGCGACTGGTAGGACAAATCACAGAGGTCACCGACATGTTTCATTGAAGATAGTATTATAGACCTTGGTTCAAATTGCTTATTTTCATATTAACACCGAGAATACACCTTCAAGATTTGCATATAAAATATGAGGTATTATTATAGCATGAGTATCTGGGACAAACGTCTTCAGTAGGTAACAAACTATTATCTTCTTGAAGGACTCGGGAAACTGCTCTTCAGCTTCAAAAGACAAGTGTTGACTTATTTTGTTCAGTCTTCTTGTACCCACAGGAAAGGGAAAGAAATAATCCCCAGCAAGTGTGGAAGGGAAGTTCAAAACAGAGCATGCTCGCTGGTAGGTGGAGACGTCCCATATTGTGAACTTAAGTCTCGGAAACAGATGGATGAAATGGAAGTGGTGCACAGAGAAATCAGTCTTTGGACCGCTTCATCAGGATTCGGGGAAATCGGTGGACCTTCCCTGGCTGCCCTCATTAGATTTTCTGGTTAGCCGTAGAAGAAATTTGTGATCGCTACTAATCATTTGGTCAGTATTGATTCTTCCACAAACAAAATTATCAGAAATAGATACTTTGTCTCAAAAATCACGTTTCCATGATAATTTGAAGGAATATACAAAAGTCAGCAAAGTATAGATCAGTTCTGGATAGTATTATAAGCTAAAACAGGACTCATGACGGGTGGAAAGGTAGTAGGTTATAGTTTGGAGATATTGTCCACTAAGTGAGAGGCATTAATTGCCCCTTGTGTTGTCAGTCCTATAGCACGGACAGCCATACCCGTTTCATGGGACAAGAGCCTATGTATACAAACCATGCATATTATCAAATATTGCGTCCGTCTTCTATAAGGCACCAGGACACCATAAATTGCTTTAAAAGCGTGTTGCCTTTGCACTGCTCGTCGAAGACTATTCTTGAAGCTAAAAGTTAGGAGAAACTTTCGTAAAGATAGAAATCCTTTCCATAGAGCCCACATAACTCTGCTTTCCCATACGCATCAATCAATGAATTATTTATTGGCATGAAAAGTGTTTAGCGTACTGAGCAGCATCGCTACTCATGGAATTAATTGAAGCTGATGAATGCAGCGTAAAAATGGTCTTTCACGTCCAGTGATTACCTATTGTCCGGGTAGTCAATACGATCAGACAGAGGCAACGCCTGATGGACTAAGATAAAGATCAATAGGTAGACAACGCTTCATTCTGCCTATCAGGGGAGGCCACACAACGAAGTGCAAATACTGACGGGTACTGGAATCAGAATGAAACTTCAAACGCAATCAGTGCAGCTTGAAATCCGGAGAGTTTATTGATGGAATAGGTTATACCAACTGGATGGGAAATTTCATGACCACATTGTAGCTACCAATTTGAACAAAAAGCATCATTGTAACATAAAATTTACCGGAGCATCAGCACCGAATTCACAAGAGCAGATTCCAAAGCCAAAATAATGATGTTTTAATCAGGAGTAAAAATGATATAGGAGACAGCTAAGGAAATCTAGGAATATATTGTATTAAACATACGTTACTCACAATTAATTCCTTGAGTGTCTGGCACCAATTTTAAAGCAAACGGTACAAGTTCTAAGGAACTAATATCAAGGAAAGAGAGAGAGAGAGAGAGAGAGAGAGAGAGAGAGAGAGAGAGCGAACGCAGTAGGCTTCCTATTATTGGGAGTGTATGTGTGTGAGTGGGGTAAAGAGAGAGAGGGGATATTTTGTTTCCAGGGCCGGGAAATCCATTTGGGTTCGCAGTAGGCTTCCATTTTCCAGGGCTTGAAAGCCATTATGTTGTCCAGGACAGAGAAAGCCATTAGGAGGAGAAATAGAGAAGAGAGGAGAGAGAGGAGGGAGGAGGAGATCTAGAATAGGAAAAGCCATATGGAAGAGAAATATAGGAGGAGAAAGAGGAGGAAGGGAAGGAGGAGAGAGGAGGAAGGCCAGAGGAGAGAGAAGGGAGGAGGGAGAGATCCAGAATAAGAAAAGCCATTAGGAGGAGAAATATAGGAGGAGGAGGAAGAGGAGGAGGAGGGGGAGGAGGAGGAGGAGGAGGAGGAGGAGGAGGAGGAGGAGGAGGAGGAGGAGGAGGAGGGGAAGGAGAAAGAAGAAAATAGGTGAAGGAAAAGAAGAAGGAGGCGAAAGAGGAGGTGAAGAAGGAAACAGGAAATAAAAGAGATGAGCGAGGAGGTGAAGGAGGAAATGAAAAAAGAGGTGAGAGAGGAAATGAAGGAGGAAGTGAAGAAGGAGGTAAAGGAAGAGAAGCAGTGCAGCAATAAGCAGCAAGATTCAGCAGTAACTTTCTACCTATGTCATACCTAAGCTTACCAATCACAAAACTAGACCTACCATTAGGCCTACCTAAATCGCTACTATAAACAGATCAGCAATGGTCCTCCTAGTGTGTATTGCGTCATTCAAAATCCATTTCCATCATTTTTGCACAGGTTGTCTTTATTGCCCTGAAAATTTGTCACTGTGGGAAGTATAATCATCATATTGATGCAAAACCCACATCTGCTAATGATGATCAGTTAGAATCACCAGTTAGAAGTCTCTGCATTGACAAATATGAATGTGAAATGAATTGCATCAGCCAGAGCATCTATACTAAAAGGCACAACATGGTCCATTTAAGTGCTCTCAAACTTTTTTTGAGCGGGGCAAGATATGTTTTTTTGCTAATCTATAGGACAGAACCCCAAATAAAGGTGTAGCAAATCTAAACGAATTCGGGCTGGTCATTTTTTTTAGTAAAACATGAAAGATACCACACTTTCCCAAATCAAGCCAACTCAGTAAAAACTAATGGGGTAACATATCTTTTTTATCATTTATTTGTTTCTTATATAGTAAGGAACATTCCCTGAAAGTTGTATAACAATTGTACACGTCAATTCTTTTTCATTGAACTGTCCTGTGTATCTTTAAGCAAAGGTTGAAAGCTCATGCAGATTATTACCACAGTATATTGTAAACATAAGTTAGTGAGGAACCTATAGAGGCAGAGACGTGGTCTGTTACAAAATCCATCTCCTGGAATTCCGATTATCCGGACTTGCTGGAAGATCTATTCGTAGATGTATTCGTCCAATTCTGTGAACTTTATTTACTGAATAAAAATTCTATATATATTATAGTCCATATTTGTAAATTGGTATTATTTCCCACAAATCATTTCTTACAAATTGCAAACATTTCACATTATTCAAGAAACATGTAGACATACATGGCAGGACTGTAAGAATGGATTGTCTTTCATGTTGCATAAAAATGCATAAATCTGAATCGATTCAATGCGGATCATTTATCAAGAAGAACAACAAAACAATTCAGTCAAAATAGGATCGTACAGAATATTTTGGTAGATGGGATTGCTGCACATTTTCCCGACGCCTCATATATAACTCAACAAAATTGCGATTTATGCCTTAATTCTGCTTCACATGACACGTGCAAAAAGAATCTATTAGAAATGATTGCTTCCACAATAGTATCAAAAGTGGCACCGTCGACCAGCGTAGATATATGCAGAAGAGAATATAACCGGGGAATATAATCTTGATCTACGGCCCGTAGTAATACTTCCCCAAAACAGTGGCCAAATATAATTGCTGGGGCTTCCACACGGTGTTGAAAAGAGAAAATAGCTTGGTGTGGGCAATGGTACGGGAGAATCGATGCGGCTTTGGTTTGGATCTGGTATTGGGATGGCCATAGGCTGGTGAATCGCGTGGGTGGGAAGAAAGGGGGACATCGGGCGTACTGGGAGTGCGATATTCCGCCTTTAGCAGCGTGGGATGGGACCAGGCCAGGGGGATAAGTGGTAGAGGGGGTTATGTGAGACCCAACCGTTTGCTTAACAGTAAAAAATATTTATTGCATAATATCCTAGCGCGTATATATCGAAATACAAAGGAAAAATAATACACAGGTTGGAATCCATTTTAGAAGGTGAAGTAGTAATACTTCCGTCCTCTGCCGTCCCTCTGGAAGCACGGGGAAGGGGTGCAGCACCAGGGGGCGGGTAGGACTGGTGAGAAAAGGGCAGGTCTCAATACAGTAGTCCGCCTCCACACTACACGGCCACCACCACCAACACCACCACCACCATGCACCACCACCGCTACCATAGGGCAAGACACCCAAACTCCAGCCGATAGTGGCAGCATCAACGGCACATTTTTCTGAGTCAGCAGCAGCAACCAACGACCCTTGCAACAAACCTCCACTGGTGCATTAGGAAACGTGCAGCGGAGAGCGGGGGGGGGGGGGGGGGGGTATTTTAGAATGGTAATTTAGTAAAAAAATATTTAAATAAAATGTAAAACGAACTAATAAAGGAATTTTAAATTGCCAGTGACGGGAGTTCCATTAGAAAATTGACAATTGATAAAATCATGTTTTAATTATCATATAACTTTCCGAATATAATTACATAGTATAAAGGTGACTTTAAATGTTCGAAATGATGTTTATGAACATTATGCTTTCCGCTATCTCCTTTGGGATACTGGGTTTATCCAAGCCAGTCTATTTCCAACAGTCGCAGCGTTCTAAATTGAGATGTTGTCTCTCACACTCTGTTTCTATTCTTGCCGTTCACATAAAACAAGGACTATATTCGCCTGTTCTTCAAACCTCTTGACATCAACGGTCAGTCATTGTCATATGGTATCGTATGACATCTATAGAATTGGTGTTTTCTCAGCACAGTTTTTCTCCAAGGACCTTTCCCGTGAAGTGTTATTATTTCTTCTCCTTGACACTCTGTTCACCTTTCATCATTTGCTTCGCCGACTATTTCCTGGCAAATAGGTTGCCCTGGTTCGTCCATTTTTATTCAATTGTCATAGATTTCTCCGTCACAATTGATGAGAGCATCTGACAAAAACATGTCCTTCATCAGTAGTGTTAAAAGTCTCTTAAGTTTGGGAAATTTAATTTAGAGTCTCTCCTACTGCTGGTAATCCTGGTTCGTAACCGATTAGCCATGATCCTTCACCACGTTGTAAGTTTTGAGTTTCTGTCGTGTGGAGAAGCTACTTTCAATTGAATTCCAGCTATCGACAAAAATAACTTACTGGTATTCCAAGCTTTCTTTTGTATATAGCTAAAATGTATCAATTGTCTTTCTGCATGTGCATTGGCGGCCAGATTTGCCTCAATAGTCTAGATGTGTTTGCAATAGTGTGTTAGTGACTGGTTTAAGGCACTTTTTATAGACAAAATTGTGACCATACGTTTAAAGAGCAAAATAACCGGCATTGAATTCCTAAAGAACTTGTATTCCCAGGTTTTAAATAGTATGTGTATTCTAAGGGAAATAAAGAGATGTGGGAGAACAGGGGGAAAGAGTCACACTTATAACCCATACCAGCTAGGACAAATGATATCATATGCCACACCTATTTAATAACTATAAAACATTATTAATATAAATTTACTACTTTTTGTACTAAGGTGTAAGCTAGTGTAAAGTGGACATCCCAAGACCAGGTGGTTAAGCACCACATCTAAACACCCTCCAACACAGCAAAGTGGGAGGTGAAAGCTCATAAATGGAATTACATCAATTTACATTTGGAAGGCAAAAAATGTTTGAAGTATAAACTCTTACAATGATTAAACTGAAGATTAACGATAACTGAGGTTACGCGAAGGATGCGGTGTACTGCATTAGTTTTCGAACACACAAGACTCGTCGTCCCAAGTGTCTCGGGCAGTAAAAAAAATGCGTTGCTAAAAATAGCTTCGGGGCAATGCCTTGTAGAGAATATAAGGAGGGGGAAGGGTTTGGTCCATATAGTCAATGGATCAAAGGCGTGAGGGTAAAACGGGCTGCTGTGAATATACATACACAGAGAAGACAGGGAGGGACATGGAATATGGAGATATGGATTTTTATAAGTCAGGGAGGGTGGAATGGAGATGGATAACGGGGACGTACGACTAGGCATAAATAGATGGATATATACCGTAAAAACATTTATTCTGACGAAAAGGGGACAATGGAGAAAAGGGGGGCGGGGCGGGGTGAATGAGTGAGTGAGTGAGAGATTGTGGTGTTATTATAGATAGATAGATAGATAGATAGATAGATAGATAGATAGATAGATAGATAGATAGATAGATAGATAGCAACCAATGCCAAAATGGAGGTTAGTTATTTTTATACCATTTTATTCTCAACGTTTCGGTCAGTGCTGTATGAGAAAGGGGTTTGAGTACTTGAGAGGTTAGAAATATCTGCTATAGATAAGAGGAGTGACTTCAATAAAGTTCATGGATACCTTTTCATCTGTGTTGACAGTATATACTCATTACGTGACCGTACCTCCGTGTGGATGTAAGCCCATACATAGCACACATACATGGTTCATATTAATTAAGGTTATGCCTTGTTACCTAATCATACAAGGCCGGGTATGACAACATTCGATTCAGCTGTAATTGAGATACAGTTAGTCAACTCAATTCTATCTAATCAACGCCCGAATAAGGCATACATGGGAAAAACAATCTAATCAAACTATCTTGATCTGAAATGTACAACCTTTATTTGTGCTTTTCTGTACTATTTTTAATCTTGGCGAATAAAGAATATATGAAATCAAATCAATGTACGTGTGCATTATATGTGGTCTACATTATATTCACATACAGAATCACACATTTTCTTCCCCTGATATTTGAGTAAAACCATGTGATTTTTCTTAAAAGGTCGAAATTGCATATCAGCAAGTTAATACTGGTGGGAATTAAGACGTTTAAAGTGGACAGCATAGTAACACACACATTACGCATGTAGTGAACCTAGTTCAGAGCTACTTTAGCGTACGGGCGAATAGACAAGAGGGAATAATTCCCTAGGCTCTATCTTTATTCCTGAAAGTACAGGCACATAACGTACAAGAGTGCCAGTGGTCAAGGGTGAACAAGACACCGGGTTCCTCTAGGGTAAGGTTGGTTGGCCAGGGCTCTGCCCCTATTGGCACAACTACACTGCTTCAACCTGAGAGTGAAACTCATAGGCCGGATTATTATTAAGGGCTTGGTGAATTTAATGAATGAGATGAGGTGATTTGAACGATTTGAACGTGGTTGACAGGGTAAAGTGGAATGACTATATGAAAGCCTGGAGCTCTGAACTCTGTTGTAAGAAAGAAACAAGTGGCTTTCGTACCCATGTTGATTGCCCTTTCCCTTCACCTGCGCGCCCTACTCCCAGGTCAGGGAGTCTGTTTGTCTTGACACCCGCACTGTGATAGTATGTGGACATGGGAGATATAGAAAATGTTTTCCTGCCGCTGCGTAGATGAGTAGTAGCAGTTTCTGTTATCCCGCAGGAAGAATGGAAAAAAATGGTATGGGACGAAAATGACCATTTCTCCCATGTGTTTAAAAGCCTTGGGATGGAAATGACCATAAAAGCCTACCCCTCTGTTATGTGAGGTAAATCCATCCTTGGGGACAGACAGGAGAAGGCACTGAGACCTAGGAGAGGAGTAACTCCCATTCTCAGGATGTACGTGGACCAGGCAAGATCTTTATACCATGGAAAACCATACATTTCAACATGGAACTTTACATGACAATTCATTTTTAAATGATGGAATTTGGTACTTCGGCAATTTCCAAAATACTGATTTCAGTAGAACTACTGAAGACTTTCATCCCGGTTAATATATACATTGAAACTTTATTTTTCCAAATTCTTTTTTTACATATGGCCTACTAGGAAAAACGGGTCACATATCTCTGCCTTGACAGTTCTTCCGATAGAACCCTAAAGGCTAGCCATCTCAGACAACCAAGTATATTAGCAGTGTATACTAGGTTGTCAATTGGACGTGCTAGAATCAGGGTAGTAGAAAGTTCTCTAGTTTGCCCAGACAAAATACTCAAGCAACGCCTGCATATATGCCCTTAATCAGTAACATTTTGTGGTGCTTACAGTACATTCCTGGGAGAGGATGTGCAAAATACACAGAGAACTGCTAGGTTTATTATCTGCATATCTGTTCCAGAATCCTTTCGATATTGGAACATGGCGCTCCAACCTGTTTATGTCTCATTGCGCATGCCCAAAAGGATGTAAATGAGCTAAAAAAAAATGGTGCTAAACAACACCGCTAAAACTGAACTGCCTTAGGTCTATGGAGCACGTTGTAACTCCTTTGAACAAATTAATAACATGGCGCCGTAACAGGATTTTTCTGGAGGTGCCATTGTAAAAAAGCTTGCTGTGAATGAATTGGCTTCCATCCACTACTTTTAAGGTAACAAGTAGGACGATAAGATATTAAAGATTGATTTTATTGTCTTCGTTAGGGGTTAGAAACTTCTACAACTCTACACAAACTACAGCAAATCCACCTTCCCCATTTCAAGCGCTTCCTTCCCGTAACCCTGATCGTGAAGGGTTATGATCGTAGCTACCTAAAGCAGGGTCCGCCAAATCGGGTGCCCGGGCGCCCGGGACAACCATATTTTTTGTCTGGGCAACTAAAAATGTATGGTCAGTTGCCCGGCGGGCAACTGGCCCAAACCAAACTAATTTATTTCCATTGTACATGTATCACGATGCTATCATTAGATTGATACATTAATTTTTTAAATAGCATTGAGAAAGCTACCCATTTTCTATGAGTAACATTTTCGAACATCTTTGGACAATATTTAAGATATATTCAAGGCCTGGAAAACAGACATTTTGGGCGCTAAGATTTAGAACATAGGTAGGGGTAATATGAATCAAATATTCTCAGTGCAGGAAAATTATGAAATCATATCAAGTTATACGGGCAGGAATTCACTGTCAGCAAATTTCTGTTACGTCCAACCAGCGACATTTTGTAAAGTCAAACTGCCCAAAATGTTAAAACTAGGTTCTATATTAATTTAAGAGACAATTTCGCATCAATTTGTGAAAAGGAGAAAGTGGCTCATGCAATATTTAATGAATTATTAACAAATCTTTGATGCCATGATGGACGTAACAGGACACCAATAACTGTTTCTTTAATTCCATTAAACAATATCTAAATATATTTCATCATGAGAAGATTAGTTTAAAAACTAAAACAAACATGAATATTTTCTTCCCAAGAAGTTTTTAGTGGTAAATTATGTTTATGAGAGGTGTTCTAGGGGGAAATACATGATGGACGTAACAAGGACACCATTTCAAGGTTTAGATGCAAAATACATATAAATGTTTTAATTGTTTGATAGTAAATTATACATTGATAAAAGCATAATTTATATGAGCAATTTTTGGTTTGATTTTTGTGATTCAATTTTAAATTCATTTTGGGAAAAATGAACAAATATTATTTTTGCGTCCATGTTACGTCCAAACATGTTACGTTCAAACTCAGCTTTTCTGATACCTTAGATCAGAATAAGTAGTTCTTCACAGCTATGGCCCACTAGATCCAATTGAAACTCCTTTCCGTAAATGCCAAACATTTCAGAGAACATAATTGTTCAAATTAGATATTTTGGTAGTTGTCTCCTTTTAACTGAATGGACGTAACAGGACACCAAAAAGTATGATGGGTTTTTTTAACCTTTAACACAATTGATAGTCATGTGTGTCACTCTATTAACATTTCAAATCTTATGCCCTCTTTACCTAAAAAAACAAAAGAATTATATGATGGACGTAACACAGGACACCATTTGTTACAAAAACATCCTCTGCTTCTTTGATTTAGTTTCTTATGCTTAATACAAATCCCGGGCAACCATGTTCAATGGCTGGGCAACCACTTTTGAGGTTTTGGTTGCCCACCGGGCAACCACATTTCTGAGCGATTTGGGATACCCTGTAAAGGCCAGGTTAAGGTCAAGATAAAGCTGGGCGAGCGTTCAAAATGCAAGAACCAAGGAACTGGAGAGCAGACAGGACCAGATAATTAGAAGTTAGACATCTTATTCTGGTCAGAATCTCGATGCACATAACCCTCTCCTCAGGTGCACAATCAACTCCAGACATGATATTCAGGCATGTAAATTGTGCCAAATAATACTTCACATGAACAAGGCTAAGTCTAGAGCAATATAGGAGTGGCCACTGCACTCTAATGTCCATAAATGGGTGAATTAACAATGTTTTCAAATCACATTTTAATATAACGTCCCTCCCCCATTTAAAAGTTTGAATCAGTAATGAATGTCAATTAAGTAGCCAAGTCCCCTTGATGTGCTGATCTCTAGTATAGCCATCCATTTTCCCCAATTAATCAATTATTTAAGGAAATATACATAAACCTTTCTCAACGGTCCAAAAGTTTTACTTCCTCCCCTCCATTCATTATATGAAAGACAAAAAAAGTGATCAATGTAAGAAAGGTTATATTGACCATCATTAGCCACGAGCTTCGTTCATACCAACAATAGTTAAACCCCCAGAAAAACTAGTCGCCTTACGTCTAGATTAGTTGCCGACTACTTAATATAGGCGCAATGAAAATTTAAGCTATTTTGATTTTCTCTTCACACCATATGAGTACCAGATGTCAACAGGTGATTTCTTGCATGACTGACCATTCATTAAATGGTAAATATATCCACAATTAACGTAATAAGTCATAAAGCAATATTTAAAATCAATAACTGTGTTATGTTACAACACGTATGATACTAGTTATGTTTAGTACTGTGTAAAGAATTGTAATTCTTGTGGGTTGAATATACCAGCCAAAATGGCCGTCCCCCCCTTCCCCCTCTCCATCCCTAGCCCCTGGTCTGAAAGTTCTATCTGGGGTATAGCCACTCTCATCCCCACCCTCCTAGGAGTCATGACCCTGGGAATCCTCTACCTCCGCCGCCGAAGGGGGCTTGCCCCCAGAGGCATGGTCAACCTCCAGTGTTGCCAAAGGAACTGTAGGCCCCGAGAGAACACTCCAGAAGAACCCCCAACCCTCACCCTTGAAATCCTACCCCCTCAAGACGAAGATCAAGAGGATGGAGAATCTGACCCTGGTGCCAGGGCTGATTCCCACCCCTTTGAACACCTCCCCGCCCACCCTCTACCTCACCATATTACGCTGCCAATCTCGGACTGACCAGGATGAAGTAATAAGTTTCAGCTATTTTGTTTGGTTTTCTGGGGAGTATTTTGATCACTTTATGAACTTGTCTTTTTTCTGTACTCTTTTTAATATTTACTATTAATGCTGTTCTGCCCTCTTCTCGGGTGCGAGAGAGACAGCAGAGCAAAGAGTAGTATACCTGGGTGAAATCCATTTCTCTCTCAGGAGAAAATGGTGGAATCCACGGACAAGGATCCAGCCCAAAGGTATTTTATCCAGCTCTCGCTATGAGAAGTTGTTTTATGCAGACAGAATGGGGCGAGTAAGAGGAGCCTGAGAAGAAGCACCGCAGGACCAGAGCTTCTTGTCTATCTCTAACCATTCTGCTTTGAAGTGGTATTTTTCGTTGAGAAGTTATTATAAGCAATGCTGCAGGAGGAAACATGTGCTCTGTAGTTATTTAAGGGTTTTTAATAATGAAAATACAGTAGTGTTGACTACCCAACCGTCTCACTCTCAAAGGCCAAGAGGAGAGAGAGAGAGACGGGCGCCCTGTCGGCCAGCGACGAGGTCCAGCGGGGGCCTCGGCTGGTCAGGCGGGCAGAGGAGACGTCGGTGACGACCGCACTAGAGGAATTTGTGTAGTAGAACCCCCAGAGGGAAACAGACATTTTTAGAAGTGTCCAGAAGCACACTTATATATACACAAAGACTTCTCTTACCCATGTTTGACTAAAAGACTTTTTAGTATGTGAATGAAGACCTCATACGACAATGAACCTTCTGAGACATCTCCAGAGACAGATTCCCTGACCGATTAAGGTCCCAAAGAGACATTTTACCTATGCTCATATTATATCTATCTTATCCTCTTATTGTTTGAACATGTATGTTTGTAGTAATTTTACTTGTATTTGGTGGGGCGGACGGCTAGTATTTTGTTTGAAAGACTGTGTTTTCAATCAAAAGAAAAATATTGGACGAATGTAAAGAATTGTAATTCTTGTGGGTTGAATATACCAGCCAAAATGGCCGTCCCCCCTTCCCCCTCTCCCCTCTGCCTGGGCCTCGACCGCCACGCGGGACCTGGGTGGAGCGGGGGAGAGAGGAGCGTTGGACACCTGTTGTTATGTGTCTACCTGGTTGATTGTCTTAGCAACCAAAATAGAATTATCTTGTGTTCCCCTGTGCGAAACTCATTAGTGGGTGGGGGGAGGGGACTGGGGGAGGGAGGGGACGCTTTATGCTTGGGTCAGGGATAATGGGAGGGGAGGGGGGGCTGAGAGCAAGGGATCCTCTGTCATGTGAACAGCGCACGACCTTGGCGTGGGAGAGCGCTGGGAGGTCATGTTCATGGGGCAGGAAGATCCCTCTCAGCCAATCATAGGGGTAGATCGCCAGGAGCGCATTTGCTAGAACCCAGTTGATGCTAATGAATAATTAACTTGTGAGTATAAATAAAGGGGACAGCGTAAGCTTGGACACACCTTGCTGCCTGGCCGAAGACTACTATCATCCGACTTCTCTGACTTCATCATTTCCATACCAAATCTCTGGGCAAATTGCCATTGCATTCTCACAACTGACTGGTATCAAGTTCTGGAAATATTTTTCTTGTTCCTGTATTTTAGATGCACTCAAAAGTGCCTGTTTGCTCGTATTAATCTACGTTAGGCGTACATGTCAGCGCTATGACTAGAGGCCTAGACTACACTTTGACAGTAGTCCATACGCTTTGGCACTATACTGTAGAAGTCCGGGGTGGATCCAAGAGGGAGATGGGATCAGGGGCCGCTGATGTCCTAACCCCCATCAAAGAGTGAAAGTTTCCCCAAATGCCCTTTTTTACAGCCCAAAGTGCACTTTTCAGTTGTATGTGTAACAACCAAAGTGGCCTTTGTTACTTGTACCAAAAGTGTCTTTTTTTTACAACCAAAATTGCCTTTTTCTACAATCAAAAGTGCCTTTTAAGGCCCGCTGTAAATAAAATGGGAATTTTTTATTTTTTTTTAAATCTATAAATTGAATTCACAGGGGTATTCATTCGAAATAATAGTAAAATATTTGTTATCAGTGTATGGTGTGAGAGGGGCCGGTCAGGGAAAATTGTATAGTAAGAAACTGAGAATCTTAGAAATCTTTAAAGCTATTTGATAGATTCTAACAATATTCAAGACCCAAATAATGTTTCACCAGGTCTTTAATTTAGACGAAATACCCATCTTCCAGACTTTAAAATTCCTGGCCTTGTACTGATTATATATGTATAATTTTTTTTAATTTTCACTGGGGACTCTCTATTTTTTCATGTTTCTAGTTGTATACTACATATTAATCTACAAGTTTCCTGAATTTAGATATATATGAAATTTATGTTTCAAGGTGAAATTGAATCAGTCTTACGATTATAGTGGAAGGCCCACATAACTAGGGAAAACAGGTAGGCTTTTAGTCTGTATATCCTGTTACCCTCCCCAAAAAACCGATGGCAAAGGCACATTTAGTTCTCATTATTATTCGCATATGTACATGTGCACGAACTGGTAGGTGGGCGACCGATTAATCCCTATGAAATAAGGAGACTAGTGTATGAAACTGCTTTTAAATGAAAATAACTGGTTCATGACTTTTGGCAAGTTGTGCTCGGTGGAGAGACTCATTATCATTAACAAGGCTATATATATATAAGCCTGTCCCTCCAAATTCTTTACTAACCACATAGGTGGCGAGCCCTCTCAGGGGGGGGGCCCAGGGGGCGCAGTTAACACCAAAACAACAGCCCTGTTCAACATGTGTTCAAACTATATAGCCATAATGCATTGCTTCACTCTGTCAAGTTGGTCAGGTCGGACCCGGCTGGTAAGTCAGCTCAGACCACCCAGTTAGTCAGCTCAGACCACCCGGTTGGTCAAGTCAGACGCTTCCCAGTGAAGTCGGATCAGTGTCAGGTCGTACTGGGCAGGTTAGTCAGGTCAATCGCGGGACTGTAGTGCCCCGGGACCGTAGTGCCCTCGGACAGAAGCCCCCCGGCCTTGGTCCGTAGCACCCATTACAATTACAATTTAGCAGTGCCGTCAAATGAGACTTAACACTATATATATAAACAATACCAAAACTAACCCTAAACCTAACCTTAAATCTTCCTAGAGAAGACGGACCACTCTGATGTCGGACCAGGCGGGTTAGTGGACCCAGACCACCGGGTTGGTGGACTCGGACCAAACCATACCATATGAAAACTAACCCTAAACCTAACCCTAAAATTGGTTGTCTTAAGTCAGTAAAGGTAGTAGGAGTGTCCATAGTAAAGCTGACTAATGAAAGTAATTTCTTGACTACGTACTATCATAATGTTCCACCTAAAGCACCCGGCACCTTGGTCTGACCTGACTAACCCCTTGGTACAACTTGACTAACCCCCTGGTCCCATCAACTTAAAGGCAAACGCTACTATTCACTGCCATGCCCCCCTTTACCATACCAAATCTACGGGCATTTTACGCACTATTCCTTTAGCATTGCAGTCTATGAGGAAACAGCCCATTTTGTCACATTTTATAGAATAACACAAACAATTAATGGCTACTCCTACTGTCCCAAAATTTTTTACACATACAGTTCAGGTTATATACTACAGATAAAAAGGAAAAAAAATATATGTCATCGCGTTAGATTTTTTTTTATAGCTGTCTGAAATAGACATATTTGGGAAACAGAGCTAGCTATGGGTACTCTCAGTTGTACCCAATTAGCATGCAAGTCTATTGGGAAATGCTGCATTTTCCTTTCACGGTTTTGGGAATAAAACAAAAATGGATACTCCAAATGTCCCAGAATTTTCTACACATATAGTGCAGGTAATATTCTACACATATATAGGGAAACAAATGTATGTCATCGCGTTAAAAAAATAATTGTAGCTGCCTGAAATAGACATGTTTAGGACACTTTGAAAGCAGCAGATTTTTGGGTTGTCAGCCATGTTTCAAAGCCCCATAATTCAGAAACTAGCACGGTGACCAATTCATTTTTTTTACAGTTTTAAGAACACAAATACTTCAAAAATCATATACTAAAGAATCAGAAAAATGACATTTATTTTCAGTGGGGAGGAAAAAAAATTGTTTTTATAAAAATGGTGAAAAATATTGAGTTTTTTTCGAGATTTTAATTTAAAATTCACATTATGTATTTGTTGTTTTCAAAATAAAAATAACAATGCACCCTATAAAAAAGAGGCATAGAATTATTGGCCAGATAATACTGTCTCTGAAACTGTTAATTTTACTTAAATTGAGTGAATATAAATAGCAAATATGAACTATGAAGTCGAGGTACTGCAAAATGGGCCCCCACTTTTGGTCCTCATTGGGTTTTTTGAGATACCAAATTTTGAAGCACTGTAATTCAAAAATGAGCATGGTGACCTAATGATTTTTTTCCGTCCTTATGACCTGAAACACTTCAAGAATCAAATACCAAAGTTTCAGAAAAATGACATTTATTTTCGTTTTCCACTAGATAGTAGCGTTTGCCTTTAAATGGGGTCGGCTCGCAGAGAGTGGGGCTAGATTCTCAGGAAAAGCTAGTTGTTTCCAGTGTAAAGACTATGAGGGGCTCTGCATCTCGACATGGGGAGGAGAGGTGAATAATTTATCTAACCAGACCCTAGTCAGCCCATGACAATTCACAACACAATTTTTACAATCGGCAGTTCGAAAAATATATGAATATTAAGAATAATCATGACAATAGTCATTATCGTACCCACCTTTTCCTATGTATTATTTTAAATCTCAACACCATCTCATCTCATCTACTCATTATTGTTATCCGTTACCATGTTCTCTCGTTAAGATTATGACATGACTCCACAGACGTTGACAAATCCGTAAGTCCACCCTCAGGGCCTGGCGGGAGATAGGGTTTACCCTAGCCATGTATATAAGATTCTTGGCACATGCCACAGTTTTCTAACCTGAATAAAGAAATGTCAACAAAAAAAAATAGTTGTCAATACATATTTTAGATAGGCGTACAGCTTTTTTTTTTTTTTTTTTTTATTTAACATATTTATACAGCCATAAGTGATAAGGATATACAAGGCTCACGGGGGCTATTATTTAGCATTGTCCATGATTTTCCGCCAGGGGCTTTAATTTAAATTAAATTTTCCTCCCAAGACCAAGATCCCCAGGTTAAGGAGGTCTGAGCCCTGGTCCGACCTGACCAACCCGGTGGTCCGACTTGACTTCAACCCTGGTCCGACCTGACCTGGTTCGACTTGACCCGGGTCCGAGCGCGCACCAGGCCGACCTTGTTTGGGTCCAAGTTGACCATCCCCCTAGGCCTAATGCATTAATGGTGAAGACGCTCCCGAGACGTTAGGGCCCCTGGTCGTTAGGGCCCTTGGCAGTAGGGCCCGGGCTTGGACGTTAGGGCCCCGGGCTTGGACGTTAGGGCCCCGGGCTTGGACATTAGGGCCCCGCCATTAGGGCCCTGCCCTGGACGTTAGGGCCCCCGGCTTGGACGTTAGGGCCCCCGGCTTGGACGTTAGGGCCCCCGGCTTGGACGTTAGGGCCCCCGGCTTGGACGTTAGGGCCCCCGCCTTGGCCTCGCTTGTTGTGTACTAGGATGTACTAAGTGTATTTCACACCAGAGGGCAACAAACAGGGGAGTGGTGGTATACCTACTACTCACTTGTTGTGTGTATTTCACACCAGAGGGCAGCAGAGACGTGGTGATATACCTACTACTAGCTTCACTATAGAATCGGTAAAAGCACCTCCCATTGCTTTTAGCAGGGGTTCAGGCTAACTAAAAATTCTTACTAGACCGGCGGACTAGTGACCTTCAATTTCCACTATTCCTTCTGAGTTTCCACTAGTCCTTCGGACCAGAAGGTAAAATGTAATGCTAACTATTCAAATAGGCACCTTTTGATATTTCCCCCAATTAAGGTTAATTAAATTCATCAATCTTGCCAACATGTCACAATACTTTAACTTCAGAAAAAATAAAAAAATATAAGAAGGAGTGGGAGAGTGAAGACAGGAAAACTAGGTAAAGAATACGACATATTTTTGTATAGATTTAAATATATTGGATTATATGTGTATATGGACAGAGGGTCAATGCCATGTGACCCTTACCGCTGCCATTACCATTACCATTACTGAAGCTTTGGACTTTCAAGCAGGATTGTGAGTTCGAGTCCCAGAGCAGGCAACCTTTTTACATTTGTTTCATTTTCAAGTCATTTTATTTTTTAATTTCACTAATATCTTCACATCTGGGACTCGGATTTCTTTTAAACTCACACATGCAGTTATTGATGCAATTCCCTGTCAATTGGTGAAAGAATTCAAAGTCCGTTGGATGGGGTTTGGCTGTATAGTATAGGTTCTCTGTTATAGAGGTATGGGTGGCGGTCATAAGCTTGTGTTCATTTTCGGCATTGGTGTATTTCTATGCACCATTTTTTCTGACGGGCCACAGTAGTCTAGTTTATGGACAAAAAGGAAAAAATCAATAGAAGCAATTTTTAAAAAATTAAGAATTTTCAGTCCTGGATGGCCAAATGACGACCAATAGCCCACCTGCGCGTCAGCCATCTTGGATTTCGTTCGCGCAAAGGATTATGGGAGTTGAAGTATTGCACGCACCATTGCACACGATGCGGCAAGCGGCGACCATTAATTTAGCCTTTGGTAAACATTGCAACGAGATGGATGGGTACACCTGTTGTTTTCCTGGATGTTATAATAATAACAAATTGCTCTGGGGGTATTATTCACTGAAAAAATATATTCTCCTCTATATAATCCTTAAAAAAATAACATTCACGCTCAAATATTAAGGGATCTTGAGTCCAAAACGTGAGGAAAGGTTATTTTTGCATAGGAATAGCATTGCATAGAAATTAGAACATATCACATATACATGTACATATATACATATGATATATGTGTACGAGCATACTCTTTATAGGCCTAGATCTAATATTCATTCAAATCTCAAGATTTTCACAGTTTCAAATGAGATTCCAGTTTTTTTTCCAAGTCTGATTGAATCGAAGAGGTCGGTGCTAAAGAATCGTTTTAGGTAGCAAAAGAGGGCTTGCTTCTAACCAAAGATTTGACTACCTTTTTGAAAGAATCTATTATTTTCAGATGTAATATATTTTATAAAGGGCTGGAAAACCAAATATTGGACGAATTACTCATATGTTGATAGCTGGGATGAAATTACTAAAATTGCTTAATATTGTGTATGGTAAACCTATATCTAAGCATGCCTGGTCGGCATAACCCTTATATCCGTCTCACTGAAATTTGTGAGACGGGAATGTAAAATAAGGATTTTGGATTTTGAAAACGGAACGGAACTTTTTAAAGTATGGTAGAGATGTATGGGCGTATATATAATAGGCCTATATAGGCCTATCACTGTTGAATATTGTTCCAGAGGTTGCCATTATAACTAATCTCCAACTTATTAGTGTGACATTCACTAATAAATGAAATTGGCATCTCACATCTTCTCTCTCTATTGGGTAGGAAATTTCATGAGAGGACAAATACTTACTTATATAAGTTACTTTCCCATTGACATATAAAGTTCTAATATTTTTGGTTCACATTGAGACTGGGATTGAGACTTATTAGTTTAAGTCAATTCATCCAATATTAACCCAGAAGTAAAACATTCATTGCTCGTCGCACCGTTGTTCTTCCCTGTAGGGAGAGCAAGGCATGCGACGAGGGTAGTACATTGAATATTTCCCACTTATTAGTTCACTAATAAATAAAAATGATGTCCTAGTTCTTCTCTCTCTATAGGGTAGGAAATGTGGTAGGCCGTATTGTTTTAAAACCAGATCAAAAAGAACATTTCAATATACTACTCACGTTGCATATGTTCCTACCCTATAGGGCTTGCTAATGAAGCGACGTTTTTTATTTTTATTAGTTAAAACATTAACTAATAAGCATATTTTTCAATTTCCTCCAAAAGATTTTCAAGACTCATTACTCGTCGCACCCTTGTCCTTCCCTATAGGGAGAGCAAGGCATGCGACACCAACGTCAATTACTTACTTATGTATGACACCTAGATGAGTTATATACATTTAGGCTAATCATTAGCAAAATAAACCGGATCAAATATAGGCCTACTACAACTAATAAATCTCAGACTAGTTCATAATTATACACATTGATTTGATATATATGTCGGAGGTGCATATCAATTTAACTAATAAGCAAGACACGGGTAAACACACTAACATATTCTTTTATTAGTTAGAAATTAAATCACGGTTTTAACTAATAAATGAAATGATGATAATGACAAGTGAAGTACGGTGCTGTAAGGTGTAGTGTAACAATGTTTGGGGAAATGCATGTTATTGGAATGAAGGTGGAAATACAACCAACATTTCCTTACTAGTCTAATTCTAAGTCCCACTACCATCGTCGCATACCTTCTCTCCCTATAGGGTAGGAAATGTCTAGCGACGCCATCCTTTATTAGTGTAGTTTATTAGTGTAGTTTTAACTACACACTCAACTAATTTTAAATGGGATTTCATTTGTAAGTAATCTTGCCGTCGCTTGCCTTTCTCTGCTTATAGGGGAGGAAGTAGGCAGCGACGATCATTATATTATTATAAACATTAATAATGTACCGGTACTATAACATTCATAAAAGTACATTCAAGTAAGTGCTGGGTCTGTGGCTCAGTTGGTAGAGCGTCGGCTCTATAGTAACTGAGTCACAGGCACAGCTGCCAAGGAACTCATGGGTTTGACTCCCAGGCTGGGAAGATAAAGCCTGGGAGAGAAGGGGGCCGGAATAGTGCAAGTGTCCCGAAGCTATAAGTAAGTTGGATATCCTACAAATTCCGTCCTCGTCGCACCCTTGTTCCTCCCTTATAAGGAGAGAAAGGCAAGCGACGCCAACACCACTTACTAGTCTAAGTCCCACTCAAAGAGATGTACGACCATATATGTCACTAATGAGTGTTATTCATTGCTCGTCGCACCTTGTCCTTCCCTATAGGGAGAGAAAGGACTGCGACGCCAACATCACTTACAAGTGTAAGTCCCACCCAAGCAGCTGTCTTGCTTATTAGTTAATTTCAAATCATTCAATCATATATTTATGTTGGTTTTTCACTAATAAGGAGGTTGCCGTCGCAGACCTTTGCTCCCTATAGGGTAGGAAAGGTCCTGCGACGACACCCTCTGTGTTAGTTTTCCATATGGGCCTATGACTTTCACTAATAAGCAGGTTGTTGTGAAACACGTTCTCTCCATGAAATGTTCATAATATTAATTATGTACTATATATAATAGTGAAATAAGCACCAATATATGTATTAAAACAATTTCTGGTATTTATAATTGTTTGTGTATAGGCCTATAAATGTTACAGTAAATAGGATCTATATGGTATGTGGAACTCACACAGTGTGACGTCGCTAGACATTTCCTTCCCTATAGAATGAGAAGGTGTGTGACGATGTTGGTACTAGTATGTGAAAGTCCAAAAAGAGTATGGGAATTGTACTGGTATCCAACTAAATGTATCTTGGCATCTACCTACCCTAAGGGAGAGAAGATGTGGGATGTCATGCAACTTCATTCATTAGTGAAAGAAATAATATATGCATTGCTCGTCGCACCCTTGTCTTTCCCTATAGGGAGAGCAAGGCATGCGACGAGGGTAGTACATTGAATATTTCCCACTTATTAGTTCACTAATAAATAAAAATGATGTCTCAGTTATTCTCTCTCAATAGGGTAGAGGAAATGTATAACTAATCTCAGTCTAACATCAGCCGTCAAACCCTCTACTTCCCTATAGGGAAGGCATGTGACGCTTTGATCAGTTACAGATTGGAAATAATAAAAATAAAAGTCTACCAAAAAGATATTGTTTCTTCATTGTTATCCACCTATGACTTGCGATTCATTAGTACCAGAATGAAATAAAATACAGACACGGAAACCACAAATGTATAGCCCTTGATCTATTCCATATATTATTTGGAAAAGTTCCGTTCCGTTTTCACAATCCAGATTCCTTTTGAATTACTTTTACTTCCAACCAAAAACAAATCCGTCTCACAATTTGGAATGAGACGGAAATAAGGGTTATGCCATTTGGGCAATTCTATTTTTTGGGCGTCCAGGTTGGTGAAAAGTGACCTCAGATAGGTCTGAATCAGAAACAATTGTTACATCAGGAAACTAGATGTTTTGAAGGGTTTTTGTGCATAAAGCCCATTGTAAGTATACCGTGCGTATGCCATGTGATTTATTCTAATTTTTGCTAATTTTACTAAAGTAGTCTATTCTAATCTTGATTCCATTTTACATAGTATGATAAACATATATATGTATCATTGTCTCAGGGTCATATGATAGATATTTGATTGAATTGATTTTAGATAATAACTATCGATTCGAAATAAGGGTGTTTCCTTGTGGGAATCATTGTATTTTAAGTATATGTTACATAGTTGTGATTATCTTTGCCATATCAATGACGAATAATTATTCCCCTGCTTCAATTTGTAATTGAGTGTGTCTGAAATATGTTGTCGAATTTGAGGAGAAATTTATAGAGTTTTTCAATATTTTATAATATAAGCTCCTAGCCTAAGACATACACACGGTATAGCACATGAAAAACAACAGGGCTAAACTTTTTAATTCAATTAACCAGCAGTTGATTTCTTTTATAATAGTGTATTATTCTACGATTTTAGTTTGACCCCTATATCTGATACAATTTTCGGTTAAATACAAGAACTAGATATTTATTCCCAGAGGATATTTCTCTTTTATCTTAGGCATACGCACGATATGCATTTTCAGGCATGCATGTTATGGGTATTTTGGTAGGCCTCAACAATGAAAAACGTTCTCAGTTTTGCATTTCAGGATTAGAAATCAAAGGAATAAATCCAAGGTTTGGGTTTAAAAATTAGCAGAATTATAGAATTATAGTGCTTTCCAATTGCTGACCAATTGCTAAGCTAAGGGCCTCACACTATGCCTATTCAATGACATAATTAGAAATTATTTAAAACAATAGTGTTGTGCGCGTAGCTTCGGATCTTTGTGCTATTGGCAAGTGCTTCGGGACCAGGGTGAATATATTTAGCCAGACGTTATAGGCATTCTAGGTTAGTCGGTATTCCTATGTATCAGTCCTCATGATGTTCCCGGGCCTCGTGATATTGGTGGATAAATAGCTATATTATGTAGAGAGATATTCTAGTAGTTACATTTGTATGATAGCGTTACTTGGTATATCGGATGAGCAGCGTATAGGGTTCCAGTATAGATAACACAACACGAAGAGTTTAGTTACACCACTACTTGTATATTGTACTAGTTCCTGTACATAGATCTTGTTATCATCATCAAGGGGGTTTCGGTATATATACTCAGGTGAGGAGTGTCAGGTGTACTCATTGGTGGGCCCTTACCCTATGATATCAGTACGGTCCAGAAGGAAGATTTTGCTCACTGAAACTTAGGAAGCAGCTGCATCCAATTACTCTTGGTCGCGCCTCGTGGTCCAGGCGCTCGGCCTCCAGTGATGACCAGTGAGGCTCCCTTTGAATGGGTTATGAAGTCAGCACTAGTGTTTTAAATAATAGTGTTCGAATGTGGTTCTTGAAACACTGTGTATGTGATTTAAAGTGCTAAGCACACAGACTATGGGAACATCCCTACTATAAGTTTATGCAGGAAACTACATTTGAAAAGAAATCCTTTGTTGCGACTTTTGTATGGGCTTTAATGTTCCATATTAAAGAACTTATCTGCCCCTATCAATGCATTTTTTTGAATTCTCAGATTGGCTTATATTTTCGTTCTTATGATGAGAAATGTTATTTTGGCTAAAATAAAAGGTTCCAACGAATACATGTTCTAAAGAAAACTTTTCATATTTGATCAACTCTTTTTTGCATTTACATATAAAATTGTTAGCTTAATAATACCCAGAACAAATTGCATGAGTCCAACATCAATCCTCGATCAATAAATTATAATGGTTGGAAAATACAAATTTTGTATTCTTATTGTCAACCATTGTCTCCTGATGAAAGGATCTACTATTTATTTCATTTATATTTGAATATTTTATTCAGAAAGGATATATCAACAAATACACAATTCCATACGAATACATCATTGAATTGATGTATTCGTATGGAAGGGTGTATTTATATCTGGATTATTAATAAATGGGGTTATAAAGAATAAAAGCTCCATACACATATAATGTGTCTAGAAGAGAGTTTGACTGGACCCTTAGTAATGTTTTTTACTACTAAGCTGGACCTTAGCTTTCCTTGAGTCACCTCGCACCCCATCCTCCCTAGGCAGGCCCTCTATTCCGCACTGAGTTACTCCATACTAGGCCCTGCCACAGTAGTCCCACTATTGGTGGGAGTGGGTTAACACTTGGTCAGGGACCCAAAGCAGGGTGAGATTGTACTAATCACCCCCTGCTGTGTGTCTGACCATATGGTCTGGCCTCTTTAACTTGATGAGATAGGGGACTTGCATGCCCGCCTACTTGAATCTTGACTCAAATGGAATTATGGTACTTATGGTACAGTGTAAATTCCATATAAAAAATATCTCAAGTTTACCATGTGATGTTTATCGGTGGTCTAACGTTAATATCCATGGGTTTTACATGTTTCCAAAACACAAACCTCCATCTTTCCCAGACTTGTGCAGTGGTACATGCAACTCCCCTATTGAAGGAGGGTCTGACAGGACTAGCCTCTTGCACAGACCCACTATCCACAGGAGCGAGGGTCCAGGTTCATGGACTATGACAGGACCTGAACAAGTGACCACAGCTAAAAATAGGCCCCTCTCAAAATCGAAGGGGGAACTCGCTGATAGGCTAGTTTAATACTAAGACTAATGACTCAGTTTATACTTAGAGAAAGAGGAATTGTATATTACTTCTAAGCTTGTAGGGAGAAACAAAGATCATGAAATATATGGAGGGTGCTGTAGGGCAGAATCCATCTATGATAATCCTGAGTCACTCAACCACCTCAACGCGCACTTGTATGTCTACATACAACATATATAAGGTATACCAGGAACTGTACTGAGTTGGTCAGTGCCCAGGAAAACTAGGTTAGTGAACCAGTGCAGGGGAAAACTGGCTGTCCACACCCTCGGACTCTTGCTCCTACCCTCACCTGAGTACCCCTCCCTTGAGTTGCAAGCCTCACCAGGAGGAGGAGGGCAGGAGGGTGTTGTGGTTAGGGGCCTCCGTCCACGCACAGCAGGGGGACAAAGCTAGAAAGTGGACATGTGGATAGCACTGATATCTCCCTTTCCCCTAGCCCCTCCCATCCCACGGCGCATGCCTTACTCAAAGTTAAATATCCTACCCTACTACCCATCCCTGCTGCCCCCTTGTGTTAACCACTGTTACTACAATAGGGTCTTCATGTTTTCCCAGATTATTTATACTTTTGATACATGATTACATCTTAGTGACACAAAGCTGTCCGAAGCAAACAGAAATATCTTGAAGGCTTTTTCCCATTTTAATTTTGTTGTTGTCCATTTTAAATAATAAATAATAACCCTTTATTGACTTGGTCCTTTATCATAACCCTTCTGTATTGCCTATTTATTATTACTTTTAGCTATAGATCTAACTTCCCCCAAATATTACTGCAAATTTAACCAGCTAATATATTAGATTTATATAATAACACAATATTTCTTCTTGATACTTCCCCTAAATATTACTGCAAATCTAACAAGTTAATAATATATTAGAATTATATAATAACTTAATATTTCTTCTTGATATAGGCCTAGGCACATAAAGCGTGATGTAGGCCTACAATGACGCACACATTTGTCATAGCTTTCCTACCAACTTATCATGTGCTGCCTCTGTAGGCTACTCTGAGGGGCCCTAGGTTTCAAAAGTGACTAGCTACCAAGCCAAACACCAAGTCCCCAGTGCTGCCCTCTGTAGGCTAACTGTATGTACGGTACTACTCCTACTCTGAGGGGCCCTACCGTCCAAGCCGGGGGCCCTACCGTCCAAGCCGGGGGCCCTAACGTCCAAGGCGGGGGCCCTAACGTCCAAGGCCTGGGCCCTACCGGCGGAGCCCTAAGTTAGGCCTAACGTCCCAGGCGGGGGCCCTAACGTCCAAGGCCTGGGCCCTAACGTCGGGGCCCTGGGCCCTAACGTCGGGGACCTGGGCCCTAACGTCAGGGACCTAACGGTTTGGGTCCCTAACGTCCCGGGTCCGTGAAGACAGAGTGAAGGTAAAATAAAATTTTAAAATTTTACCAGGCAATGCAATGGCATAGCCATAGTCACACAACATAGTTTGCTGTTCCAATGGGATCACAGAACACTTAAATTACATTTCGTACCATTTCAATGACAGAGAAGGGAAACTTACCAACTATGTACAGGACCATTTTATAAATATTTCCGAGATCACCATCGCGCTGTGTCAGGCAGCCGCCATGGATGTTTGCCACAATTCGACCTGTGTCCCGATGTCGCTACATGGAACATCCATTAGTTTGGGCATTTCACCCAGGCCCCTTAAAGGCTTAATTGTTTGCAGCTACTGTAGTCCGAATTCACATATAAAGGGATAGAGTTTTTAAAGACAACACGACAACACAGGTGATAGCGGCATTGAACGACCTTGACCTTGGTGACGTCGTCTGCTCTCAACGTCGCGTCTGCGTCAGCGCCCCACACCAGTCCACGCCCAGTCCCCGGGCCCAGTCCACACCTTCCCAAAGTTTGTGCCAGGGACTGAAATAGAGACTATGATAAAATGTCGGATATTTTCTAATTCTGTTCTTTTATCCCAAGGAATTCTTATGTTGGGGTTCTCTGTAGGCATATAGGCCTATAGACTATGGTAGCCTATTTGATTTCGATAATATGGGCTACCCAATTCATTAGGCCTATTTTAAAAAAAGAAAAAAAGAACTGATTTTGTGCTAGTAGGCCTAGGCCTAGGCCTATTGGCACTATAGGCCCTTACTAGTAGGCCTACTGTTGGTAGCCCACCGGGGGGGTCTGGAGAAAAATTGGACCGTTCTGGGCTCGGACCATTGTAGATCTATAGGCCTACTCGGACCGTTGCATGTAGCCTATAGGGCCTACTCGGACTGGGTAAGGTCGGACCAAGGGGTTAGCTGGACGAAATGGCGCAGTGGGTTCCCTTGGAATCCTGATTCTCCCATAGGCACAAGAGCGCGCCACCAGCCACCTAGCTGGAGCGACGAAATTAGTCTATAAAAGTTGGCTCGATGTCCCGATTTCCTATGTTTTCGTCATCCAGGTGAAAAACCAATGCCAGATTTGACATCCTCAACATTTTTAAGAAGCCAAATGTCGGGGTTCATAGTGTCTATATTGTACTCGTAATGCACATACCCTGATTTCCCAACGCATGTCTAGCGATCTCCAGTGCTTAAGCCTTCTTCCTCGCACTCGGCCGTACTCGTGTAAACTTTGGGTGCGCTACCTCCACTACAAGCGCTGGGTACTGCTGCACTATAGGAGCAGCAGTACCCAGCTTTTAACAGCAGGGCGTGGAGGGGGGGGGGGGGGGTAGCGTTATATACTATAAATTTAAAACAAAATAATCGAGAAGTAAATAGCCAAAGAATCACCTCTAGCACCCCACACTCTCCTGGACTCGGACCAGGCATAGCTTTAGGCAGAACATTATCATGATAGGTAGAATCTACCGGTATATAGGCCTAGTCAAAGTAATTCTTTTATTAGTCAGTCTTACTTCGGACACTCCACTAGTAGCTTTACTGACTTAGGACAACGGTGAACCAATTTTAGGGTTAGGTTTAGGGTTATTTTTTGTAGATCTATTGTATGGTTTGGTCCGAGTCCACCATCCCAGTGGTCCGAGTCCACTATAGCCCCCTGGTCCAACTCCACTAACCCGCCCGGTCCGACATCAGAGAGGTCCGACTTCTCTAGGAAGCGCCTAGGCCTACCAGTAGGCCTAGGCTACTATTGGTAGCCTACCGGTAGGCCTAGATCTACCGGTAGGCCTATGTTAGGCCTAATTGTTTATTTTCTCGTTTCACATTATTTGAATGAGAGGCTTTATTCAATAGATGATCGAAGTTTAAACCTGAACCTCATGTCTAGCAGTTATTCATTCTATATTTTAAAAGGGGAATTAATATGCATCACCATGCAGGACTGTCGGGACATAAGACATTCAGAATAGGGTCAATGCACCATGAGTGGACCATTCGAGAAATGGGTACCATGAGTGGACCATTTTCTGTGGCCTGCTGTTCCTATATGCATGCACATTTCATTTTAGTTACCGGTACCTCCTTAATTAATGCTGAGTGTCATTTACTTGCTGCTGCCATCTAGCAACGTCCATGTGGTTGTTAGATTGATGTCAGGAAACATTTTCCCCTCAAATGTTTTTCATCTTTCCAGGGACCCCATGCTGTGTCACTTTCAGTGAGAACATTTTTTCAATTGTCCTTGTCCAAATGAGGGCGCCACTTATAGGATTTTGCCAACTGGCGTATGGTACTTTCTATGACATGGTACTGAATCAAGAATCTTATCTTTCTTAGAAAAAATAATAGTTAGGACAATGTTTTTAACCTTTCTTGTAATCAGAGAATAAAAATAGCATGTCAACGTCACCTTGAGTGGTCCACCCAAGTCACCATGAGTGCATGGTCCACCCAAGTCACCATGAGTGGGCCAACCAGGAGATTACACACAAAAAATATAAGTGTGGAACTATATATTTTTTATTGTGACTTATAGAAAGACCATATTGTAATTAAAGAAATCTAAGGGTATTTTGCCCATAGGTTCAGTGTTGTAAGAAGTAGACAAGAAGTCAGAGGTAGTTGATGTTCTTCAGGTTCAGCCCAGGCAGGAATGACTCAGAGAGTGCCTCAAGCTTCCCCTTCCGTTTATTTATACCAGCCAAATCCTTAATTAATGCATAGAATCAGTCCCAGGAATTATTCCACTGCTCTACCCCTCCTCTAATTGGATAAGAGAGGACCCTGCTCCTCCATGCACATTGACCTCCATTTCTAAAGCATGCTCTGGTTATGAGCTGTGCACATGTAAGTTTTGGATCCTTCCCTCAGCCTCCCCCCTCCCACCCCTTACTCATAGATCCCAGAGGCTTGTGTCTTCCCCCCTCCCTCTTACCCCTTCCCCCCTCCCTCTTATTTACCCAGAGCAGTGGATACAGTAATTAGGTGGAGCTGGGTTGAGGGTCAGTTCTATTTAGTTCATCTCCCTCCCCTCCTGGTCATACCACATGTGGGGTGCATGGCCTGACCATGATCAGAGGCTAATTGGGTCAGATCCCAACCTACAGAATACAATTCTTTACAATATATTGAGGCTTAATCAGAGAAAAAAATCATTTTGATCTGACCATTTTTCTGTATGGGACATTGGGTTGAAATTTTGGCATTGCAAATCCTTGCCAATAATACTGGAGCACTCTTGTCTTGGCTGCATTGATCCAGAAATTTTACCCGCTAGTACTTTTGCTTGCTGTACTTATTTTATTTTTTGTTTTTGTTCTTATAGTTGTCGTTTTTCTCACCTTGAATGACACTGCATGCCCCACCACCCACCCATCCTTCACTCCTCCCGTCACATTATAATCCATGTGTTAAGGTTTGATACCTGTGTGTAGCCTTGCCTCAAGGCTACACACACACTAGTGGCAGGCAGTGGCAGGCAGCGGCAGGGGCAGTGTGTGGTACTGGGGTGTGTGGGTAGGGGTAGTGTGGAGGGTGGTTGAAGCTATGTAAACATGGCGGGACTGAGTGACAACAGGTAGAGGGTGCATGAATGTTTTCACAATAGCATTTCTGTACCATGAACGCAGTAGTTTTTCCAGACAAAAGGGTAGCTAACTAAGTCAAGTTTCTGTCAGGCGAATTACAGGTGGCCACTTACAGGGAAACACATTAAAAATAAGGCCAGAAGGACGGGTCGTGGGTATATGGGGAGAGGACGCTGATTCAGGGGGCGACAGGAAGAATTTCTGATGTGGGATTCCACCCTCATAGAGGGCGGGTCAGTTGCGCCTCATCCAGATGCATTTATAATCAGGCTCTACATGATTCAGTTTGTGCATTTTAACCAATTCTTTATGACAGCCTGCTTTTCTACCCCTGATGACCTCCTGGTCCACCCATGGTGACCCCCGGTCCACCCATGGTTACCCCCCGGTCCACCCATGGTGACCCCCCGGTCCAGTCATGGTGACCCACCGGTCCACTCATGGGTGCCCATGTGGTCCACTCAAGGTGCCCCCCGGTCCACTCATGGTGAGTTTGACTTGCTTCATTTCTCCATAGACTTTGCATTACACATTGAAGATTTTCAGTGTAGGCATAGCTAACCTTAAAGAGATTGATATTTGCTTCCATTTGGTACCTTGGTTTACCCGATAGGCTGACAATTAAGGAAGCTGTACGTGCCCCCTACTGTTGTTTGGTGCTCAGAACCGGTCCACTCATGGTGCATTAACCCTATGTAGGCCTAGGCAGGGACACAGTAGGCCTACAGATGGACTGATGGACAGATGGTCATCAACGGTAGGACTACATTAGGCTATTTAGTCATTTCTGTGGAAAAATATTGTGTTTTGATATTAAAGAAATATGTTTCCGTACAGATACCGGTATGTTGAACTATAATTTGAACCTCATTTTTTAGTTTTAAATTTAGGCTTTTAAATATTCAGGGAATTGATTTTCAGGCAGCTCACCCACTATAGAAAAAAATAGGTAGCCTAGTCCCTATAGGGACTAGGCTACCTATTTTTTTCGACCAGGGATGTCACGAGAAGCCACAGGCTTCTCGTGACATCCCTAGTCGAAAAAAAAAACTTGTCGGCATTGTGTGCAGTAAGTCAGAAACCAACCTCGTTACATCCTATCATAGGCCTAATATTTATAGCATAGGCACCTGCAATATTCTACATCGGATTTTTTTGATTTTTTTTTTGTCCAACATCGTATCTTTATTCAACAAAAACATATAAATAACAGGAAAGATTAAAAATACATCAACCAGGGTTCTATGAATTTGTATAGTAATTTGGTACAATCTGACGCTTCTTTTCTATAAAATATCACTTAACCTTAATAATATTTCTTATTTATTGTCAATTTTGTATGGACCTTTACCTTTCTGAAGTATTTTCATTTTTTATTTTATTTTCAGTATTTTCTGTTTTTCGTTCGCCACTAAAAGTAATCCTACAGTTTTTCCCCCTGTACCTTGTCAGGCTTTTGGAGTTCCCAGATTATTGAAGATGTTTCTCCATGGTTTGAATTGTTTTTTAGTATTTGAGTCATATTCTGCGGCTACCTTCAGACCTGATAGCCTTTTGTTGATTTCTGGTATAAAATTGTCATACGAGATATTGTTTTCTCTGAAGAGCCTCTGCCTATGTATATATGATTTACCATGCAACTAGGATAATAAGTTGATCTCTTTGATTTTCTGGCTATCACCTTCCAATCCAGAAATGATTTCTTTCGGAGTGAAAGGGTGATGTAATGTATTAAAAAAACCTACACAATTAGTTATCCAGTCCTTTATATCTAACCAGAACTCTTCTACCTTTCTGCATTAAATTTTGACTAAAAAGTGTATGATGTCATCTTGACGGCCACAAAAATCGCAGTCATCGACAACCTTTATACCTATACTTTTTAATAGCCCACTTTACATATTCCATCACCAGTGCGTACCAGTGACTGCGGGATTAACTTTTACCACTGTGCCCAGTCCAGCTGACCTACCTGGCTATGTGGGCACCTTCCACCCGGGCTCACGCTGGACGTGTGTGCCTCTGACCATACGGCCGCTGACCCCCTGCAGCCCGTACACCTACGCTCACTTGTTTGTGTTGATACACTGTTACGAAAGTTGCCATATACTAAAATCTAGCGGATAAAATGTCCCCTTATTAAGCATGACCAATCTTAACATGCCATTTAATAATATTGGATAGCAGACAGTACTATACAACAATTCAAATTCTGGGAGAAAAAGGAGAAAGTTGGAGCCTATGGTTAAGAGATAAGGGTTCTGTGACCCTGCCCGCATAGCTCATAGTTTGGGCCGTTTCCACCGTTATCTGTATGGCGCCCCCTTTAATTTGTGTACTGCCCTATTGCTTATTACAACATATATTCCTGTGTAACACTTTGTATTGGAAGGCCTGAAGCCTTACATCTTCCGTCATCTTATAACGTAAAACAAATATTTTTTTCCAATATTCCTCTCTTTCTAGATTTTCTTGTGTTCTTAAAATGTCAGACCATTTGGCCAGCATGGGCATATCAATCTTACAGCTAACAATAAAAATTTCATACAATGATTTCGCGTTTGTTTTTAACACATTTGTTCTATTGTTGCCAATTTTAATTACCACCTCGTCATTGATATCATTTAATTCCGCTGGGTTGATCATTTCTATCCACCTTTTTGGCATGGCGTGCTTGATTTGCAGCTTTTCAACAATGTTAACCCTTAGGCCATACCTTTCTTTGATTTGCTAAGACAAAAATTGCAAATTGTTGTTTAATACATCTCGTACATAGATTATTCCTGCATTCTTCCATGTTTTAAAGTTGACTGTTTTTTTATTGCATTTGATATGAACATTTCTCCTTATTCTTTCATTCGTAACTTCTATAGAGGATTCTGGGCTTTGATCATAATAGACTTCGGCCCATGCAGAGAACATTTCTTGGTAAAATTCATTGTGCGATTTTTGTTGTTGCTTCTCTAGACAAGAATATATATCATTTATACTTCTATATTCTACTGCTCTTAACACTGTTAACCATTTGTCCTCCGGTACTAATAAGGCTTTTTGTACCCATCATATGCGATTTACTTTTATTATATTTTGCAACGACCTGAGGCCTAAGCTTCCTCTTTCGATATCATGAATTAACCATTTTTGTTCCAATTTTGTAAGACCTATCATTCCAAATAAAATCGATTAATAATTTCTCGAATATTCTAGTGGTTGTAACATCAATCGTATGTCTCCCTCTACTCCTGCTGAAATAGCAAAGGAGAGAATTTGGGGTAACAGGTTGATCAAGCATAAGGGACAGATGCTCTATTTCGAAAGATGGGGGAAAAAAGGAATATGTGTCGGTGATTTAATAAATGTACTGGGAAATTTCATGTCTGACATGGAGCTGAGAAAAAATTTTAAGTTGGACGCTTTGCAATCAAATAGAAGTATAGTTAAAAAAGCAATACCCCTTACTTGGTTGACTGCCCTTAAAAATAAACCTGAAACTCCTGATCACGGAGAGATAATTATATGTATAGGTGGCGAGAATCAACATACTGGAAGACAGCAGTAAAAAGATATACTTTGCTCTTATATCTAAAAGAAAGCCAGACTACAAAAAAATCTATAAATGGCAAGGTCTTCTAGGTCTCTCAGATGAAGAATTCGAACAAGTTTCCTGGAAAAATGTCTTTGGATTACCTTACAAAATCACTAAGGAAACCAGGTTGCAAACACTGCAGTACAGAGTTCTACATCATACCATCACTTGTAATGAGCACTTGAAAAATATGGGTATAAAAAATAAATATGATTGTTCATTCTGTGGTAAAAGAGATAATATATGCCATTTTCTTGTCACATGTAAAAATACCAACAAACTGTGGTTAGAGATTCTAAACATAATAGTTGAAGTCGGATATATCAATGAAGACAACAGCAATGGAAAACTCGTAAAAATGAAAAACAATGAAATCGAAGTGAATGTTAAAGATTTATTATTTGGCATAGACTTTTGTAACATAAATACAAAGATTGTCAACTGGATTTTATTACAAACGAAGGCCTTTATACAGAGGCAGAAATTGTTCTATGATGGTAGACTTGAATTCAGAGCATTTTTGTTTGAGTTAAAGAGAAAAATCAAATCTGAGTTATATGTCATTGGGATGAATAAGAAATTAAGTATAGAGGAAAGGAAAAAGTGGAAGCAATCGCTTGCGGACATAACCGACAAGACTGACAACATGTAAGGTAAAACACTAGTGCGTCCAAAATTACTGTCATGCCATCTCGTGGGGACAGCGCGCATATACATGTCTATTGGCTAACCTATGGTGTCGCCGCATGGCGTGAAATAATGGAAACAATCCCTTCTCCTTATGCTGTATGTGACTTCAAATGCATTAACCATTGACGTTATTACTTGATATTATCATGTCTTTAGCATTGTAGAAGCCCAGATGGCAGGAACTTGAATAAAGGCTTTAAAACAAAAAAAACACATAACAGAACATATTGGATTTTGGACATAAGGAGTGAATTACAAATAACAATTTTACCTTTAATAGATAAATTTCTATTTCCCCAAGTACCAGCTATGTCTTTGATACTTTCTCTCAGGGAATCACAATTTTTCTTAACTATGTCTTCATGCTTTCTTGGAAAGGTTAATACTATGCCCAAGATTTTCATTCCTTTGACCCATTGAATGTCATTACAAATATTGTTTTTTTACTGCATAATACCAATGTTAAAACATTTCGTTTTTTGTATGTTAAGATTTAAACCTGACACGCTTGAAAATTTTCTAATTGTTTCAAGAGCTAATGCCAAGGATCTTTCATTTTCAATCATTAAAGTTAATTAATCGTCCGCAAACTGTACGATTTTGTTTTGGTGGTCACCAATAGTGATCCCTTCTATTTCCATATTGGATCTTATTTTGTTAGCGAGTTTTTCCACCACCAACATGAGCAATGTCGATGAAAGGGGGTCTCCCTGCTTCATGCCTCTGTCTTACATTGCGAAATTTTAACAGTGAATAATGACCAAACCTCACAATATTTGAAAATTCTAAGCACAGATATTTTGTCTTGAACATGATTCTGATAATATAGGCTAGAAATCTTACAATCAAGGGTAGAATTCTCGTATGTAATACATTTTTATTACCCATATTCCAGCACGTGCTGGCCTGTATAGCCCTTCCCAAGAAAATCCAGGAAGAAATACACAAGATCATGTTGGATTTCGTATGGCAAAATAAAGATCATAAGATAAGCACTGCTTTCTTAGCTCAAAAAGCTGAAGACGGAGGGCTAAATCTAAGAATTATAAAAGAGGTAATAAATACCAATCGTCTCAAATGGGTCCAAAGAATATTACAAAGTGGCTCAGGTAAAGCATTTAAAGCAATGGCCACCTTTTGCTCCCCAATGTTAAAAGTTGAGGATGTGTTACTATGTAGAAATATCCCTCGAAAGATTTTAAATGGCTTTTATCAGGAAGTTTTCGCTATATGGAATAAGTATTATTATTGTAAAGAACCTACCACGAGAACAGAAATATTAAGAGAAAGGATATGGTCTAACAGACTTATCAGAGAAAAGAAAAAATTGTTTTATTACCATAACTGGGAAAAAAACGGAATTGTATGTGTAGGTGATATAGTCAATCAACACGGTAAATTGATGTCAAGCCTTGAAATAAAAAGGCAGTACGGGTTTATCCCAGATTTTTTCTTAATGAAAGACCTCCGAAATCCAATACCAAAGGAGTGGCTCAAAATTATACATGATTCTCACCCGTGTGAAGATAAAGGGAATATTGATATAAAAATTAACAGCAAATGTGTTAATATCCTAATATGTTCTAGCAAATTACTGTATAACGCGCTTATAGAAAAAATGCCTGTAAAAAGGGAAAAACTTAATTCTTGGCAGAAGTTATTGGAATTGAGTGAAGATGAATTTCGCTGAATTGAGTGAAGATGAATCTTTCTAAATCCCTATACAGCTACAAGCGAAACAAGATTACAAGTGTTGCAATATAGGATTCTTCATAAGACCATCACCTGTAATTATTACCTGAAAAACGCTGCAATTAAAGACCTTCCAGTATGTTCTTTCTGTACCGAAAGAGATGATATTGTGCATTTCTTTATGACATGTAGAAATACAAAAACCCTATGGCAAGATGTATTCAGCTTCATAGACTCTATAGGCTATCTGAACGAAGACATAGGTGGTAGAAGTATAGTCAGAAGAAAAGAAGATGGATCGTTCGATCTGAAAAAAAATAATATAATGTTCGGTTTTGACAAGAAAGGTATCAATAATAAAATTATCAATTGGATTGTTCTAGTAACAAAAGCTTTCATTCACCATCAAAAATTATTCCATGAAGGAATGATAGGATGGCTGTTTTTCAGCTATGAGCTGAGGTCGAAATTATCAATCATTTTATATCAGAACAGCTTTGCAGAAATTGACAAAGATGAAAAGAAGAGGTGGAGAAGTCTCTTTGCGGACTTAACAGACATAATAGATCGAAATAAATAAATTGTAATCATAAAAGAAAGTATAATTTAAGCTGCTAATAAGATAAAGTGTATAAATGAAAGCAAAAATTAATATGGTGATGTTTTTATATTTTTTAATTGATCGTCAAATGAAAACGTGTGAAGGGCCTATGTATTTTTCGAGTAGACTGGTCCAGAAGAGAGACGAGATTTGTTGACATATTGAATAAAAAGAAGTTGTCGCAAAAACAAAAAAAAATATATTCAATATTTTGTAAATTTATGTTTCTGGGACATCATTATTCAATGGTGGCTGTTCCAAGAAGATAATATTCACTTTGAGATATTCTGATGAATATCTAAAGCTTAAGAGTAATATCGGAAATTAAAATTCATATATATATCCCGTTTATATACCATTAAATCAATGTTTCTTAGATATTCAAAATTAATTTGGGAATGGAAAATGTCGGCCTAATGATGCAATGTGTACTTAATCTTGCAGTGAGGTATATGGTAGGTGTAAAGTAGCATAGGCAATATGTCTTCAATGCATTCGAAATGAGATATTATTATGCTATTTTTTTCTTCTATTTCAAATTATTTACTTGCTAATGATACTTTGCTATGCTATTGGAAAATTGATATCTCAAACATATTGTTAGGGTGAATGAAAATAAAGTTGGATCAAGGAAACTATGAGTTTAATGTTTAAGAGATTGCCCTGATGACCTTCAAAATCAGCACTAAAACACTAAACGCACTAAAACAGCATCATTTTGCTCAAAATTTTCCTGGGGGAGCATGCCCCCCTAAATGGTGGCTTGCTCCCGCTACGCTGTCAAATATTTCTAGTGAGAACCCTGTATATAACATTGGTATGAAGGATTTGCATATGAAAGTTCAGTTGAAGTTGTGAAAAGTGACTATATTAGTCATTAAAAGGACTAAAACTCAGAGTTTTACAGAAGTAAGCTTGATTTTTGTGAGACAACCACGCCGGGAGCAAATTCTCCCAACCAACAAGGTAGCGCCGGCAGACAGTGACATATGTAAATATCCGGTTAGTGCTACTCATGTGTAGGCTACACTAGCTTAGTGGGCGTTTCCACTGAAAGTTGTATCTTTGCCAGTGTACAGACATATTGGGACCTTATCGATTCCATCAAGGTATATTTGATAAATATCATTCTACTTTGTAAAATAATATTGCTTTAATGAAAGGTCAGAGGAGAAATTGTTCTGGTCTAAGAAAAGGAAGAATTATAATAGTTGTCACCAGATCCTGAATCCATTATGGGAGAACAGGTATCCAACTCTGAGTTGATGGCAATGCTTCAAGAGTTAAGTCAGATGTTTTCTAACTTGTCTAAACAACTTACTCACTCTACCAATACCACTGAAGTAATACCAAAAATATCTACAAGATGTACAAGGCTTGATGTAGTAAAATCAGAGGAAGTGGATAAAAACAGATGACATACACTGCAAGTTCGATGTGATTATGACAGGTGTCCCAATAGACATTGAATATGTTTCAAGGATCCTGAGGATGGGCAAAGTAGAAACACCCCCTATTTTACTTAAGTTAAATGATATGAATGGAGGGGAAAATGTGAAAAAGGATCACCAGGAAGCTATTCTGAACTGGAGGAGCCATGAGTTTTATGAACTCAAATTTCTGCCCAAAAGAGATATTGCTCTGTGTTCTAACCAAGAGGATAAATTCTCATGAGTGGGGAGGTAATTGGCAGAAAGATGGGGTGAATCAGGAATCTTTGAATGACATATTTTGAGAGTTGTTTATTTTGAGATTGATTTGTATGATTTATATCCTAAATATGAGTAGAGATCGAGAGATTCACGTTTTGTCTATTTTGAAATTAATCTGTATGATGTATTCTAAATATGAGTAGAGATCAATTATGTGAAAAATGATAATTCTGTACTGGAAATAATTGATAGGATTTATGTTTTGTTTATTTTAAGGCTAATCTGTATGATGTAATCTAAATATGAGTAGAGATTGATTATGTGAAAAATGGTAATTGGTACTCTTGTGCCACATACCTCTAGACCACAATTTACTATAGTATTACTCAGTATGGGGCTACACATATATATGGGTTTTTGACATATATATGGGTTTTTGATGTGTGCGTAAACTTGTGTGTGTACTGGTGGTTATAGAGACCCTGTGAGTCATCATTTTGTAAGAAAAACATTAATCTTTTGGGATGATGTATCTATTTTGATTTAAATATTTCCCAAACTATACCAATCCCAAGTCCCTCTTAGACTTAATTAGAGAGCCTCACTACTGAGCCTGAAGCATCACTGCAGATTGTGGAGCTCAAAATTGGAACTAGGACTGAATAATGAGAACCAACTAGATAAGGCGTCCAAAATTGTAGCACAATTGTAATGTGCGCAGGGGGAAATCCCTGCATGGTGTCCATGGTCCTCCAGTGCCTTATCAGGGCTATTTAGGGGTTATCAACCCCCACTGGGCAGCACAACACAATGGTATAGGCCTACCCCAGATCTGGTGTATCATTTCTATCTTATATTTTTTTTAGGGATATGGCATGAATCTGTAACGATCATGTGAAGTATTTGTGATGACTCTATGAAGCTCCAGGAAACCTCCAGGAATCTCCGGAATTGTCTCCAAGATTCTCCGGCATTCTCCGGCATTCTCCGAGGTATCCATGCACTTCTCCTGGTGGCCACTTGGTGTCTTCATGTGCAGAGCAGCTGATGTTCCAGAATTATTATAGTGATCTAATTATTCCTTAATATTGAGTAAATATTCGTGCATATTACTTCTATCATACATCATGTTAAACATTACTCTAATTAATGATGGAGTTTGTATTTGTTATTTCATATCATTTATGTATATATTCCTCATTTATGTACAAATACCTTGATGTATATGTTCATGATTTCATAAGGTTCCATCAGAACTTTTGTGTAACCAGGTTGGAGACAAACCTCTCCACCTCATCAAGGATTGCAGGAATAAAGCTGGAATTGCAGATGTACTTTCTTTATATTCTTATTTAACTTGGAGCAATGTTAAAACATAGAATATTTTCCTCCCTTTGCCTTTGACTCTGAAGATTAGTTCTTTCCTCCACTTTCCTTATTATATTTCATAATATATTCATAGCATATTCTCGCAGAAGTAACCTATACGATCACATTTAATGAATATTGGTAGTGTTTAAGCCCGGAAGAGATCCGGAGGCGAGATCCCAGAAGTGCGACACTGGCTCATCAACTCAATGGAAAGAACATAGGCTATAATCACAACGCTGGTGCCGTGAGAGTGAAGGAATATTACTTAGGTATGTATTTCTAGAACTCTGGAGTTGTCTTTTCTGGACATGAGATGACATTGTTCCTGGAATAATTTTCTGAGATAGCCAGATTTGGAGCACATGGATCCGGAGCACATGGAGCACAAGGAACCAGAGCTCCTGGATCTGCTGGAGTACATTTTATATGGTAGCCAGCAGGATTTTCTCACTGTTATTTTTGGGGCATTGACATTGTCCCAGCCTATATTGAGGAATCTTAGGTAAACATAATTTTCTCAGATATCGGGAGGATGCTGGAACTCACACACACTCGGATATCCTAGGATCTAGAGTGATCTGGAGAAGTCCGGAGGAATCCGGAGAAGTTCGGAGGAATCCGGAGAAGTCCAGAGTAGTGTTTTCTTGTTAGTTCTCTTGGATATCTCATAAGGAATCGCTTTTTGGATTTGATATTACTTTCATAACTTATATTTAAACCTATACGGATTACCAACGGGTTATCCTAATAATAAAGCCTGTATATCTGTGACAAGTAATCTTTCAAACCCTTGGGATAGCGCATCTACTCTTGCTCGGGAGATATTTATCACTTTTTCTTCCCTGAATTTTTTGTTCAAAATATTTTGTTTTTGTTTTTTTTTGTTTCTGACTTTCTCTTGTTGAACATAGGATAACATAATGGATTCATATGTCTGTGGAATCATAGGATTATTCCTCTGCAACTATGGCTACAGATCTTGAGGAAGGACTAGTTGTTGGTGACTAAATGGACACATTGGCTCAACCTATTCGAGACTACATCAATGATTGTGCAATATTGCATGATGAGCTGGAAATAAATTTGGAAACCTTCAAATGAAATTAGATGCGACAGTTCAAGAAAGGGATCAACATCTGACAGATTCAGACATACTACAGGTTGATATTCGTAGAAGAGACAATGAAATTAAGTGACTCCGGCTGGAATAAAGGAGTCTAACCGCAATTATACGGAGGCTTATAGCGATGCTATTCACTACAAGCAGAAAGCAGATGATTACCAAAAGGAATTGGGATTGCTTCAGGATCAATTTATCATGCCAGATGGCAAGGATGTAAGAAATTCTGATCTGTAGAAACAATTGGACACTGCATCACTATTTGGTACCCCTGGTGGTTGTGGTAATGTGAAGAAAAATGTCTCTTTTGCATGAAAAAGAGTTTCTCTACCTTTGTTCAATCTGGAGGAGGAAGAAGATCAGGATATATGTCCGATTAAAATCAGGGGATTCTTCTTCAGCTGTTTCTTCTTCAGCTCCTGCTTGGTATGAGAAGCCTAAATGCTCCATGCCACCTGCTTTTGATGGGAAGGAATGATACCAATATTTAGTTTAGTTCTAAAACAGAAGTTCTGCTAATAATTGGTCAATGGAACCAAGGAAACATGTACTTTTCTCAAAATGCATGGGTGAAGCAGCCAGTGTAGTAATGATTTTGATATAGTCAATGGAGGCTATGAAGATCTTGTGACAGTTCTTTATCGTATTTATGGTGGTGGAACCCCGGAAGATAGGGAAAATATCTTTTACATCAGGAAACCATTACCAGGAGAGGATATGAATGCTTTTGCTGTACAAATCATATCTTTAATGATTTGGGCTTTTCCTGGAGAACGGTATAGATTCCACACTCGCATGTTGGTCCAGAAATTCATCAAGGGATTACTTGATGAGAAAATTGCCCTTGATGTGCATGCACAGCAGTCAAAATCTCTTTTTGAGGCTTTGGATATTGCTAATAGGTACAAGAGTGGACTTTGTTTGGTGTCAATGCTAGCTCTAATATCCTCAGTGCTGTTTCTAGTGTTGTGGATACGATTGAAATGGAACATGATTGCTCAGATGAAGATGAAATAAGTCTATGCCATAGGAGGAAGGAAGAGATATTTAGGTGGTAGATTAGGGACATTCCGGAAGGATAAGGGATCTCAAACTCCATACAAGTGGTGTGATGTACTGGACACTCATTTCATGTCGGAGATTTCTGCTCGCCAAATCCAGGTATGTGGAGTCCGGTCTACCTGGACAAGGCAAGCAAGTGGCCGATGGAAAAAAGAGGGAAACGAATAGTGGTTGAATTGCATAAGGCTGACGATTCAACCACCGAAGCTCAAAATGGCTTCTCCAGCGGACAATTGTGGACAGGTATATATGATTCATCTGATTCCCCTTTATTAGAGGAAGGTACAACCCCTGAAGCATCGCGTGAGTTATCATTGATGAAAGAATCAGATTTGAGGGATAACATTTATTATTTGCCAATTATGAAGGGAGCTAGGTGGTATACCCCGGTTTCCTTCGGAGGAGATTCTCATCGCCTTTTGGTGGATACTGGAGCCTCCATAAGCATATTGAGGGGAAGTTTATTCTTCCTTCATATGTCTCCGCAGTTGTATCCGACCAATGATGGAGTAGTTGCTGCAAATGGAAGCAACATAAATCTCTCAGGAGCTGTGAATTTCCATTTTGAGCTTGGAGAAACATCGCACATCTGCGGATTGTACATAGGAAACATTCATGGAGAATCAGTGAATCCTAGGTTTGGATTTACAGATGGCAATGGACATGGCATTAGGAGCATAATATTAAGGTTATGTGAATTCATGTCGAGCAAAGGGATAAAGGGAGTTTAAAGTATTAGATTCATGGATACCTATGATATTCCTATGCCATGGGGTTCTCTTTGCTCCGTTTTGGTGCAATTATGGAAATACAGATGTGTAAAATCTGCCTTCAACAGATAGGTTATCAAAATTCCACATAATAGTCTCGTCAAGGTGGGCATTCCAGGACCAAAAGAGTTCATGGCAGTTGGACTGGAAAACCACTGAGTGGTCGAGGGGAAGGTCCAATGTATTGTTGTCGTTGAGAAACTCATCAATTGGACTCTGATCCGATCAGATATGAAAGAAAATGGCCAATGTGGATTACCTGAAGCCCTACCCGAACCCTGGTATATTGAAACTGGATGATGAAACACCCAGAAATATAGACAAAATGCGCGGTACAGGTATAGATTTGCCGGGAAATATCATGAGATCTAGTAACTGGGTGATTAGGGCTCCCTCAAGATTGGGATTCGAAGGAAAAATGAATAACTAATATTTATATTTGATTATTTACATTGCCGCCTTTGGGTCTAGCGATACACGTAAAGAAGCTCTTGGTGAAACACATGGGGGGAGGAGATATGATTACATGGTGGATCTATGGCCATTTTGAAACCATGATAAGATATTATTTTTCGAGGAAATCATTAACTGTTCTTCGATTTGAATTTTTTTTTTTCTCTAACATAATATGTTAGTATTCCTCATAGGACTTCCGGTTTGAAGAGAAGGTAGAAAGTCAATTAAAACAATTGTATGGTATCCAAACCTCATTCAGTGAGAGAATAGAGCTAGCTCGCGCCATTCCAAGAGAGTGGGTTTTACTTATGAGGAAAGCGTATGACACCCCCAATGAGGGGAAGGTGCTGATTGAAATCTCTGGTCTGAAAATCAATATCTTAGATTGTTCGTCCAAAATTATATATCAAGCTTTAGTAAGCAAGAAAAAATTAGAGAAAGCCAAATTCGATAAATGGCAGAGAGTGTTGAATGTTTCAGACGAGAGATTTGAAGAAGTAGACTGGAAAAATATATTCGAAAGAATATATCTAGTCACCAGCGAGACCAGGTTACAGTCTCTCCAATATAAGATATTGCATATGGTCATCCCTTGCAATGAATACCTTAAGAATATAACAATAAGAAAAAATAAACAGTGTAACTATTGTTCTGTAAAAGTAGACGATGTATGCCACTTTTTGATAAATTGTCAGAACGCCAGAAAATTGTGGAATAGTCTATTAGAATGGATTTATAACATCGGCTACTTTAATAAAAGTAGAAATGACAGAGATATTATTAGAAAAAATAAGAACAAAGTAGTAGTTGACCCGGTTCAAATATGCTTCGGTATACCGGTAGAGGATGATAACTCCAGGATAATTAATTGGTTTATTATACACACTAAATCTTTTATACATAGGCAGAAACTGTTTCATAACAATGAACTGTCTTTTATCCATCTGATGAATGAACTCAACTCGAGAATCAATGTAACGATAAAATCCATGTACATGAAACCCAGAAAAAACATCAAAACCCTCCCCTGGAGAAGGGCACAGGAGGACATCTCTGAATACCTAAAGAGAAAACCTTAGAAAAATCTTACATAAGATTAGCTTTAGAAAGAACTAATTATTGTATTGACCTGAAAGGGTTGAAAATTTTACTATGTTTTAATGATTAAGTCCCTTCCTTAAGAAGGTAAGAGTAAGTGTTCATTACATTCGCCAGGTGGCGTGGGTGTATTAAATATGTAAATCCATGCATAAGAGGTAGTCTACACTGGACAACCCAGGTGGCGCCACTCTAGATTGAGCATATATTGTCCGAAAACAATCGAGGTAATTCTTGATAAGCCTTCTCATGTGTAATCGCTTGAAGTCTTCTTGACATCACAGTCAAAAATTTTAGTAAAACCGTATGAAAATGTTTAGAGATGTAGAAGCCGAGATGGCAGGTTATGACGAATAAAGAAGTTGTAAAAACAAAAAAAAATAGTATTCCTCATAGGAGGACTGTAACAAAACAAAACAGGACAGAACAGAAGGAAGGATAGCAGTGAGGATGTTGGATTGAGGAAACAACAGGAGAGTCTGTGTTTGCCTGGTGAGGAGCCTCATCATGGATGAAAGATTGTTCTCCTGGAGAGAAGACAATACTAAATATTAGGTGCAATGGAATTGTTTCTCAAGTAGAAGAAACAACAAATCATGAAACACCAGGACATTGCACTGGGGAGACTATTAAATTAATCTCCACCTATTTCACCAATTAGGAGTCTGCAATCAGGATTTTCCTGAATGCTTGAAAGATGGATAGTCCAAGATAGTGATTTGCGGAAGGTGCAGAATCGTATGCAAATCAGACCTGATGGTATATCTCGATGTGAATGTAAAGGAGGGATTTTGTGACACATCACATCAATACTTGGCCCCCATAGTCTATATGGCAGAGCAATTGCCACTTATCTCTGAACAGGGGGACAATGTTGAAGAAAAATCTAAGAAAAACAAGAAGAGCAATAGGAATCACTCTGCTTTGATGATAAACATTGAGGGACACGGGCCTTGAGATGTGTGAAGGGATATGTTCTTCTACTCGGACATAGAATCAAGATGATAGGAAACATGTATGTCCTAGAGCTGGACTGGAATCAATGTGTGGTTTTTCAGATGGGATAATCACGTATTGATGGTCAATGAAAGAGAGTAGGAACGGCGACAGCAACCAAAATCAGGAAAGGATGCAGATCTTGGTTTGATGTTAGACTGGAAATATGTATACTTTTCAGAAAATCAAGGAGTGCCTATGAAGTGTAGTCAATACGGGGAGGTATATATACCAGGCCCAGGCCTAAGACTGATATTAACATTAGGGATTCCAGCATTCTATATGTACTGGGATTTTATTCCAATTGTTGCATAGGATACTAAATCTACTAGATCAGGACTTTTTCTGCCTTAGGGAAAAGCTTGGATATTGGGACCTGTGAAATGATACCACTCTGAGAGTTAGTTTGTTTTTGTTCACTATACCGATGGTTTTGATTTTGTCTATTTAGGCAGTTATAGAATTGTCAACTGCACTGAGGAAAATCACTGTAAATGATGCCCTTCTCTCCAGTAGGGAACAAACTATCAAGAAATTTAAGACCAATTCTTGCTTCACATGGATGAGGAAGCCAGATACTAAGACCTTGCAGGAGAATACTTGGGTCCCTGCCACACAAAATATGAACATATTGAGATGTGAATGAATGATGGAATAATGGAGATGTGAATGAATGATGGAATGGTATGTATCTCGATGCCCTAGTTGGGCAATCATTTACTAGGATACAGACTAGTAAGTCAGAGGAGGAAACGTAGACTCCTATCACACAGAATGAGGACAAACTTGGAAGGCCTGATTCATGAAGGAATGATGATGATGGATTAAAGTGTGCTTCCATGCACCAGTGGAGCAGTTATTTGATGGGTTTCAGGATCAAGGTCCCCCAGTTCCAGGGCATAAGATGTTTGTTTTCGAACAAAATAAAATTATCCCTGGATGAATTCTAGATGAAATCATGGGAAGCAGAGTCCCATTGCTGCTATACACCTGGCCTCTGGATCTGGATCTGTCAGGCAATGTCTCCATGTGCTAAGAACTAGAGGGTATAATGGAAGAAGAAGGAAGAAAAATAGATGTGGAGGAAGTTTGTGATAGGAGAACCAAGCAGTTTATGAAGGGACAGGATTAATAGAGAATTATAAGAATCAGGAGTAATTGGAATAAGGAGCATATTGAGAATCTAATGCTTCAACTGACGAAGAATCAGGAGATGGACGGCTGCCTATGCAGCATATTTCTGAGATTTTTACAACTCTCACTCCAAGGAAACATCCTTAACACAGCTTCATTTAGGAGCTATTACTGTTATTGTTGGATCGTTATTGGATGAAGATGTTATTTATATGAATAAAATTTCGCAACTCATGGAATATGTTCTGCCTCCTTGCAAAATTTTATTTCCCTTGGATGGGGGGGGGGGGGGAGTGTAACGATCATGTGAAGTATTTGTGATGACTCTATGAAGCTCCAGGAAACCTCCAGGAATCTCCGGAATTGTCTCCAGGATTCTCCGAGGTATCCATGCAGTTCTCCTGGTGGCCACTTGGTGTCTTCATGTGCAGAGCAGCTGATGTTCCAGAATTATTATAGTGATCTAATTATTCCTTAATATTGAGTAAATATTCGTGCATATTACTTCTATCATACATCATGTTAAACATTACTCTAATTAATGATGGAGTTTGTATTTGTTATTTCATAATTATCATTTATGTATATATTCCTCATTTATGTACAAATACCTTGATGTATATGTTCATAAGGTTCCATCAGAACTTTTGTGTAACCAGGTTGGAGACAAACCTCTCCACCTCATCAAGGATTGCAGGAATAAAGCTGGAATTGCAGATGTACTTTCTTTATATTCTTATTTAACTTGGAGCAATGTTAAAACAGAATATTTTCCTCCCTTTGCCTTTGAAGATTAGTTCTTTCCTCCACTATCCTTATTATATTTCATAATATATTCATAGCATATTCTCGCAGAAGTAACCTATACGATCACATTTAATGAATATTGGTAGTGTTTAAGCCCGGAAGAGATCCGGAGGCGAGATCACAGAAGTGCGACACTGGCTCATTAACTCAATGGAAAGAACATAGGCTATAATCACAACAAATCAAATAAGACAGAAAATTATTAAATTAATAATCCGAGATAATTACTAAATTTTAAAAATTAATAATTCAACTGAATCAATAATTAAAGATTGATTTTAATACACATCTAATGACTCATATGAAATCCAAATGACACAGGTATAGGTGCTCAAAGCCTAATCCCTGGCCTGTGTTTATTCAATGTCAGATTAATAACCCTGTATAAAGGCTTATAAACAGCACCTGCATACATAAATGTGTATGGCAGCTGCTACCATTATGTTGAACTGCTCCATACCGCAATTATCAACATAGTGTAAAATAGTGTACCATACCATAGCAAACACTGCACTAGATACAGCTGCACATTTTGACAAAATGCTATGAGTATTTCAGTTTTAATTATATAACAAGTTGGCAGTCAGAACCATAACAGTTTTATCTGGATCTCACGATCCTATTGGGACAGATCCACTCCATCAGCTACGGTCTATCACTTTAGCTACTTCATTACTCATGAGATGCATGAATTATATTATTTTATATATTTTATATTATATTATTTTGTGAGATGTATCGGGAGTTATGATTTACAAGAGTGAACTTTATAGGTTGAACATGTTTATTTTTGGTTAATCGACTAAAGTCTTCAGTAAAACTGAAGCAAAAAGTTAGGCATGAGATGGTGTTTAAAGGTCTATCAAGTCAAAAAGTCTAAAAGTCAATCGTTAAGTCAGAATGGTCAACCATAAAGTCAGAAAAGTCAATCATTAAGTCAGAAAATTCAATCAAAACGTCAATCATAAAGTCAGGCTAAAAAAGTAGTGTGGGAGGGTGGTTCACGGGTGCACCAGCCATGTATACATGCAGACCTGTGTAAACATGCAGGCCATAGGTCTACATGTATTCGATGATTTCAATTATATAATTATAAGTATAATTATATTTACAAGAGGGGTCTAATCCAGAATGTACCTTCCCTCCGTTGGAGAAACAGGCGACATTGGGTCGGTTTTTAATTGTTTAAACCTTTAACCTTGGAGAACAAGAGATTTCAATTATATAATTATAATTATAATTATGATTATAAGTATAATTATAAGTCATGGGACTATATGAAAACACAAAACTCACAGATCCTGAAATAATTACATACTCTTTTTCTTTATCTAGACCAACCAGAGTTAAATTAACTATTGACTATACTGTATAGAGATAGACATGGCTATCTATGTTCCATGTTCAAAGTACCCCTCAAGTACCCCACAAGTACCCTCAATTACACAAGTACCCCTCAAGTACACCACAAGTACCAAATACATAGATACATAGATGCATAGATACATACATACATAGAAGAACCATTCTAAATTTCAAGTAAGCATGTGAATGTTAAGGAATTCTTCTAAATTTCAAGTAAGCATGTGAATGTTAAGGAATTCTCCCAATGACGCTAAATAAACCCCACCAGAATACCTTAAAACAGCATATATTTAGAAATTTTTTTATTCAAATTATATATTTGTTAAAACAGATGTAAACTTTTCATGTTTAAATGATTGCAACCATACTACATACTAGGTCACCACAATAATAATAGCTGCTCGATCAGAAATGTAGTTGTAAGGTGTAACTATATTTGCATGTACCACTGCTGATGACCACTGCCACCACTACCACTGAGCTCCCATTCACTAGTACTGACCACCACCACCACTACCTGGCCAACCAACCATGACTCAGACGAAAAAAGTGGTGCCACTGGTCAGATGACGATTTTGTTCACATACGTAGAATTGCAAGGGCTACTTTTACTCAAACACATTTAACTGCCCATTGCAATTAAAAAGGATATTTGGTCTCATAAATGACTGTTACTATTATCATTATTTTGTTTAGTGTTTAGGGGTGTATAATTGTGAGTGTCAGGGAGGGGGTATCATGTGACAGTGTGAATGCAAGCTGAGTGTGAGTGTCGGGCATTGTGACCTCTTGTGGGTTCATTGTGTTGTACTTTTTACATTCTACGGTATTTTTTTAAAAAAAAATTCGTGAATGTTAGTGAATTGGGTACCATTCTGTCAATCATCCTGAGTAGCAAGTTCATGTGATACATTTTGAGGTGTTGGTTGAGGATTGGTGTGAGGAGTGTGGACACTTATCTGGGAGGATATCTGGATGCCCATCTCTGTGTGATGTAATTCACGCCAACACTACTAAGTTTGCACTTATGCAAGGACTGCTTGATTGACAACCTTCTACCATCTCTGCAGTAAATCCCTGAAGGCCAGTGTGACATCCTATTGGTTGACATTTGTTGTATTCTATTGGCTATCTTGGTTTGATTGACAAGTTGCCACTTAAGGCCACTGTATAGGTTTTGAGAGGAACCCATTTAGAGAGGACCACCCATGACTGAATCTGAGTGATCTACACCTACTACACCCTTTGGGATTTCTGGGTTTCAAGTCTTGGAGACAGACAAGCTCGCAATTGCAAAGACTAAAAGACAATTGTGTATTATTAGATTACAATATGTTGTTTGATGTCTTATGTCTAATTCCCTTGCATTGTACTTTCATGTTTATCCAACTGCCTTTGTAAACAGGGAGCGTGCAACTTTCCTAGTTGTTAATAACTGAATTTTTCTTCCACTCCTGTGTTCTTCTAATACAGACATTCGAGGCATTTCAGATTACAGTACGTCTGATATTCATAATCTAGCCATTGCGCACAAATAGTTGACCGTAGAATTTGTTTCCTTTGGAAACGCACAATATATACATTAACTTAAACTGATTATAAAGTTAAACAGAAAAATAGTTCATTAAATTATTGATTAACTTAATAAACTTATAACTTGTTTCATCTTATTTAATTCCGGGCAGAATACAAGAGGCACCGGTAATATCAAATACATTACTTGTATAAACAATACTTTTGAAGACGATTGTAGACTACTGTGAAACATATAGTAACAAGCAAAGGACTATAAAAGGTATTCTATCCTAATGTTGTCTATACAGGAGAATTACTCATGATTTAAATTGTGTTGGTGGACTTCAAGGGGCCAATGCAAAATTGATTAAATTTATTATGCAATTACTACTTATTACTCAATTGTGAATCTAAGAGTTTTTTTTTTTTTTTTTTTTTATTCACTTGTGAGTGTCAGGGAGGGGGTATCATGTGACAGTGTGACTGTCTTTTTGACAGTCAGGGGATTTTGGCAATTTTTTCAAATTGAAGGATTTGAAGGGAGTGGGTATGACAATACGGACAATCAAGTGGAAAGCAATATTTAGGAGCCATGTACATAAGCTTGTTATTTCATTCATCAACAATAAACTACAGAAAACAGAAACAGCATCAACGACTTCCTCCATTCTTTATACCTCAGTATGTACAGAGATAATTTCCATCATATAATTTCCATCATTCAGCATTAGTAGATCTATATTTTAGTAAAGTTACAATGATAGTTGTGCGTATCAAACGGGTAGCACAGAAAGCTGCCACTGCACTGAAACTGTGAAAAAAGCAGTGGCAACGGCATATCGCTTTTTCAGCTCTCTTTTTGGGTAATATATTGCGGTCCATGTTTGCATTGGGATATGAGTGATGTTTTGAATGTTTGAATATATTTTTTTAGTATAAATATAAGTATGAGTATAATTCATTGTTACAAGTGGTGTATCACAATGGACGAGGAAGACCAGGAAGAATATGAATATAGTGGCTATGAGGCGTTCTGGTGTAGACTGCCTCAAATTGTGCATTTATTACACCCCTGTGCTGTTGCTTCCTATACCTTCAGCATTGTATGTCACACTTGGTCAAAGTGGTGCATAACATGTGAGTTATGTCACCCTGGGGACATACAACAAGTAGGTCCGCCCAAAAAGTAAATTATTTCTTTTATTTTTAATTATTTATATTTTTTATTTATTAATGGGGTGTAATAAATATGGAACAAAGCTCGGGTGAAGTCTGTACACTTGTTAGTGACCTCGGGAGCACAGAAGATCTCGGGCTAGCACCCTCTAACTTCCCGCGCTCCCTCGGTCAATAACAAGTGTACAGACTTCCCCCTTTGCTAGGTTCCATCTATTTATGGCCCTAGAATCAAAGTGGTTCTCTATGAATATGTTACAAATGGTGTATCACAAACTCATGAAGCCTTATGCTAAGTTACACAGTGGGCAATAACAGGGGTTTTACACCGCTTCTACTAGAGTGTTGGATATACATGCTGGTATACCAAGATTCAAGATTACCAAGATTCAAGATTCAAGATACCAAGATTCAAAACTGACCCTTTGCTTATAAGCAAAGGGTCAGTTTTGAATCTTGGTAGGTGAAGGGAAATTTCTTTAGGTAAAGCAGAGAAGAGAAAGCCGGGGGAGAGAAGAGCATAAGCGCAGTAGCTTCATAGTTACTCATTGATTTACCCATAAAGAAATATTAAAAACCTAATAAGTCTCAAATTATTTTTGCAATAACTTTGAATATTATTGACGAGATAACTCTTAGGCACACAAAGTTATGAACCAAATTTCTTATAGAGAAAAAACATACACTCCTGCTTCCTCCGAGGTCGGCGCAATCTGCTTATATTAGATCAAATGCATGGCCCTATTCTATATGAAAACAATTGTGGGTTTAACAAGAATAGCAACCGTTTATTATTACACAATCACACAAGGAACAAATACAAATAGTTGCATTCAAATCCCACATGGATTTTCACATTTGAAAAGTGCAAATCATCCTAAAAGCTGTACTACTTCCATTAAACAACTAGTCAAACACTTAGGTAAATGCTGACATGAAAGGCAACAATTTTCCTTTAACCAATAGCGTTTGTATATAAATCCATTTCTCAGATGCCGTTGAGACTTTATCTTTTGTGCCATTGTAAATTCCAAGCTAGAGCTAGGAAGTATTTTTTTTTTACAAAAACGAAAATACATATGGCAATTTACTGTAAAGAGGCAAAAGAGGAGCATTGACATGGCTAAGCAGGTTCATAATTTCATAATTTAGTGAACCGATGTATCAAAATATCTTCACTTCTCCACATGTTATCCTGTTGTTCCATGGGAATTCTTTCAGTATTGAAATATTGTGACATCAACTGTGGATAAAGAGATTAATATATTATTTTCTTCTACTGAAGATTACCTTAGCACTTTTGCTAAAAATTAACTATGGATTATTGAGCATTTTTGCCGAAAATTAACAATAAATTGCCCAAACTTCCTAGCAAACCTTTATATGCAAAGTAGTAATAGCCGGAAAAAGAACAATACACAGAGGACACAGACATTAAAAAACAATCTAATCGTGACTAGGAATAGAAATGTTCTAAAAAAGATTGAAAGAAACATATCACAATGAGATAAGATAGAATTGTTAGCATTAAAATTGTTAGCATTAAGAAATGAAATGTAACTGCATTAATTTGTTTGTTATAAATATTGTTAATGGGCGGTCAGGAAGACCTGCATTTATGCAGATGGCTCAAACCATTTCGGAAATTGATTATGTAAAATGCTTTCTGAATAAAAATATCATATATATATACCATAGGCTTAAGCATGAAATGAAAATGACCCTGGCAGTTAGTACAACGTAAAGCACTTGTAAAATCACTCATGTACCCCATAAAGTGAATTAACTCACCTTAAAAAACTTTTTTTGTAATGCTGGTTTGTTATCTGTAGTTCTCTCCTCATGACAACATAATATTTCTGTGTTTTCTCCAGCAAGACTTCTAATACATCCCACCAAGGCTTCAATAGACTGAAATATAGCATGTGTATTGGAAATATTACATAGCATGTCTACACATTGGTTTATATGTGGGGGATCCTTAAATATGTCTGGAGTTGTGCTCTAATATTAAAGTGAATATTAAAATGATTTTCATACCTCAGGATAGTATATGCAATCAGCAAGCACAATATAGTCTGGCAGGGGAGATGAAACTTTTGTAGAGGCAGATTTTGCTGAAAATTCTACCCAGTCTAAGGGCTTGGCAACAGCCGACCCTTTCAGAAGATGGGCATTCTTTTCGATGTTCAATTCTATGAGAGGAATAATGCATCGCAAGTCGGTGATTTCACATTGGGCTCTGAAAAAACAAGTGATAACTTTAGTAAGGGAATTATATTCCACCACAACTTATCAATGTAATTTTTATAGACTTTCTCACTTTCATCTACATCTAAGAAACATCAATATCTTTCAACTTGTGGTAGAGCCTATGCTGAGGGGGATAAACCCCTACATCCCAGTCCCAAAAATATATCACCACTGATGCAATCAAAATATAAAACGTTATGACCAAATAGTTATTATTCATATGTCACTAAGTTTGAGGTTCTGCCAGAAAAGTAAGTTAATTTGAATTTTGACCCAATGCAATGCTGGATTTTGGATAAGCCTCCTAAGGGAGTATATGTCTCTACTGTTGCATTATGGAAGGAAGGGCTGCAGTAGTGGTAACCTATTACCAGTATACACTGTGAAGAAAAACAAATTAATCACTAACAACAAAATCTGGCAGGACTCAAGATCAGGTCAAGAGTGTGAGTCCAACCAAGGATGTATGGAGTGTGGGTGGGGTAGTATGAGTGATTTGGGGGGACAACTTCTGAGCTTTGAAGGGTCTCTGGGTACCTAGTCTCACTAACAGATGGCAATCTGGCTTATACATTAGGAACAAGTCAAAGTGACAAGTTAGAGTACCGTTTTTTATACAAGCAGGTAAAGCCCAGTACCAGGCATTAACTGAACCAGTTATATAAAATCAATTCTGTAAGATTCCCTGATGAAAAATACATCAGAAATACTGCACCTTTGCATATCTTGCGTCAATATTTTAAATTCAAGATGGAAAAAAACTGTTTTATCGCCTAAAAATTAAAAAGATTTGTGTAAACGTATTTATTTTTGCGCAAATACATTTTCATGCACTAAGTACTTCGACACCTTTTTCGCACGGATTTAAATTTGTGCAGCAAGGAAGTCTCACACCTTGTTTATGCAATAATTCTACCTTTCGCGCAGGATTTATTTTCACACACAAAGGTGGGTGTGCTAAAAAAGCGAAAAATAAATACTGTGCAAACATTAATACATTTACAGTATTGCAAATATGAAAAAAGTGTGTAAAGAGTCAAAAGTATGTTCAATCCTGGTTCCATCTCTATTTGAATTCCTTATCATGACCCTGGGTACCAAATAATTTGAGGGAAATATATTTCTGTTAGAACATGTAATATATATATTGGAAAATTGTGCTGTGATCATAATGTGAGGTAGATTTTAGTTATTAATTATATCAGGGACTTCTTTGGCATATGCCATTTGAGTTTTGTCCAGATCCATAATACTATCAATAGACTTGTGACCTTCTTTAAAGGGGAGATAGGCATTCAGAACTTGCCAGAACTTTTCATAATCATATCTGTTCCTTTCAAATAGGTCCCTTATATACCTACTTTTTGCCGTTCTTATCTTGTCATACACCCTATTTCTAAATTCTACAGCTCTAATCCTAAAGTCCTCCCTCTTCGTCTTCCTATATTTTTTTTTATAGAAATAATCTCTATTATATGCCAGGTTATCATTAGTATACCATTCAGGTTTGACCACCTTAGACGGGTATTATTTCTTTGGACATAGGTTATTCAGTATCTTCAGTAGTCTACTATGAATGAAAGAACAGGCCTTATTTGCGTGCATTATTCTATATAATTTATCCCAGTCTCTAAAACTCTGAACAGCATCATTAATATTTTTTTGTGTTAGTCTACGATATGTTCTGGCTATAAAGTTACATTTATCATAACGTGATCTTTTTTTCTTTTTTATAAAGTCACTTAGGTTGTATGTGATTACTCCTCTTTCACTGACATATATAACATTTGTTAATACATGATCAAGGATAGTTGTTTTACCATTCAGCCCCAGTCTAGTTGGTTCAGTGATTAATTTCTATAAGTAGAACTCATCTAGAAGTTTTGGTAACTCTTCTGTGTGTCTAACATTACCTTGATTAGGGGTGGTGTCTATGTTAATGTCACCTATAATTGCTACTTCAGCACCGGAATACTTGGATTTGGCCTCATTTACAATCTTGGACAGGTCTTCACAGAACACCTGTACCTGGCCCGAGGGAGGTCTGTATGTATTAACAAGAATTTAGGTTCTTAGCATTATCATTTTTTATAGTAATCGTTTTTATATATTGCCACTGATGGTCTACCCCTTTGGCTGACCTGGCCAAGGCTGTGGTCCAACTTGGCTCAACTCCTTGGGCCAACTTGGCATTGGGTTGACTTGTCGATGAACCATTGGTGTGCACTGGGGTTGCATAAGTGGGACGACCTGGCAATGACCGACTTGGTTTTGGTGTGACTTGACCAACTATGGTACTGTTGTCTGCTCACACCAAAAATAGGCCTGTATACCGAAACGTATTAATGTTTGCGCAGAACTTATTTCCACTATATAAGTGCACCGACCTTTGTTGTGCAGGAAAATAAATCCTGCACAAAAGGTATAATTATTGCATAAACCCGGTATGAAAGGCTTCCTTGCTGTGCGAATTTAAATCCATGCGAAAAGATGTCAAAAGTACCGGGTAGCCTGTGCTGATCGCAGGACTGTAGCGTCCAGAGATCCTAGCGCCCCGGCCTGGATGCTAGCTCCCTGGCCTTGGATCGAAGCGCCCAGACAGTTAACACTAAACACTACCAAAACTAACCCTAAACCTAACCTTAAATTGGTGGTCCTAAGTCAGTAAAGGGGGTAGTGAGCTGTCCCAAGTAAAAATAGACTAATAAAAGTAATTAATTGACCAATCAATCCAAGCCATAGGTGCTTCAATCCAAGGCCGGGGCACTTGAGTCTGGGCGCTAGACGCTAAGGTCTGGGCGCTACGTTCCTGGGGCGCTTTGGTCGCGCCTCCCCTAGGCCTACTTAGTGCACAGAAATTTATCCGCGTGAAAATATATGTTTACACTACTGCATTCATTTTTGGTTGTCTGTCTTCAACCTATATGTTGGTGTTTTTGTGCCCCCCATCCCCATCAGAGGGTCCCATATTTTGTGCTCCCCGCCCCCCCCCCCCCACATTCTCAGGGGTCAGAAGTGTATGGTACGCTTTTTTGTTCCCAATTTCGCAGAGAAAGGGGTCATTTTTCACTCAGAAACGCAGAGCACAAAATCAGAAATAAGGGTACCGTACCAATTTGCGACTGATTTCCGCGAAATGCTGATTAAGGGGTACGGTACCATACTTTTGCAACTAAATTCAGTGAAATGCTGGAAAAGGGGGTATTTTTTAATCCCTTTGTGGCACAGAATAGCATATAATTACGACAGTAATGGGCCACTTCTGTTTTTTTATTTTATTTTATTCAGGTCGATATCATATTTAGGCCTAATATGTTACAGAAACATGCACTATCCTTCAAGGATGATCTCAGATGTTGCCAGTTGGAGGTAGGCCTATTACCGTTGACAGTTAGCCTATACAAGACTCCTTGAAATAATAAAAAGGGGTCTTTTTAGCATCAGATTTTTCACGTTTGATCACAAAAAGGGGGGGGGGGGGAAATGCCTTGAAAGTTCGCGGAAAGGGCTGGAACAAAAAAGCGTACACGTTTGACCCCTGAGTGGGGGGCCTGGGTGTGCCCAATATATCTGATCTCCCTCCCCCCATGAGGTAAATAATGATAGCCCCCTAAGCCTAACACCCCAAGGCCTATATTCAATTAATACATGGCTTACCCTTCGCATGCTGCCTGGAGACCAACGATGCCGGTTCCAGCCCCTAGTTCTAACACACTTTTTCCGCTTAATTTTCTTCTCATATCTTCAGTGCCTAAATAAGCTGCCAGAACAATAGCTGCATCCCAGACCACACATCCTACATCACCAATCTCACTTTGGTCGATTTTTAATACAGTTCCATCGAGACGCTCAAACTCCCTTACAAAAAGTTTGTCTGGGTCAAATGCCATATCCTAGTCAATTATCACCAAAACAAATTGTGCAAATTTCACATCTACCCGTACCAACGTTAGGCCTACACCGATTTGCAGAGACCCGGCAGAGATTGTTGCGCAAAAGCTCCACCCGCGTAGACCATCGATGTCAACGTGTCTTGATGCACGACTAAGATTTGTGCAGTAATGACTGGGAGTAATGATGATAAATTATCAGTAGAAGTGCATTAGTACTTCTATACCAGTGTTTTGAATAGGTTTCTGTTATGAATTGTTAAAACCCTAGCTTGTTGATATGTACTAGCCTAGAACTACGCAGATCGTTCATCCATGCGGCATGCCATCTAAATTCCTGTCGATTTTAGGTTACAGCGCATGCGCACAGGGCGGTCACTATCCCACTTCCGTCTGCTCGCTTGTAGAAACATCGACATGGATAGTATGGATGTAAATCGTGTTTTTAACCAAAATGGAATCATCCAAACCACCCAGGATTTGGACTTAGTGAAAGAAGTAGCCCTAGAAGTCGCATTGGATATAGTCTCGTATTCAACAAATACAGTAATTAAGAGGAATTCGAAGGACAACAAGGGTGGCAGTTGGTCGTTATGGCGAGACAACGACAGGGAAGTAATATGCCAAACAATGAGGCGGACTGTGCAAGAAATGACGGAGAGGCACGCCGTCGTATTTACCAGTATGGTCAACAAAGTTGAATTGACTGAGCATAATTTGGAAGCTGTATTTACTTCCGTTGTAAATAAAATATTCGAGGATAACTTATTCAATTGGGGCCGATTAGTGTCTGTGTACGCTTTTGGCGCTCGGTTGGCAAAGTTCGCCCACGAAAAGAAAATTTGCGACGCGGAAACGATTGGGCCTATCATTGGAAATTACGTTTCTACGAAGTTAGGCTGTTGGATCACCGAGAAGGGAGGCTGGGTACGTGTTTTTTCTTCATTCCTCCATGACATTACATCATTACAGTCCGATTAATTGAGTATCCAGATTGGTATAAAAATAATATAGTCTTTCTATAAACCCTATCTTTTTATCATAATCCTGTCTCGGACTTTTTTTTAATTATAAAGGAGATTGGTTGGATCATTGCCATTTAGACATAAATTGGCTAATACATTCCGCTTGTTTTTTTGCAATTCTTGCGGGTAACTAATAACTTACAAACTTCACTTTGTAATTGTCGACGTTTTATACTTATAGGCATAGCTTTTAGCAAATTTAGGCCTAGAACCAGAGCTGCCTATATATTTATATAAATTCTTATTAATCTATTAGTTTAACATGAATCAAACATGATGGATGCAAAGCTCCCACGTACATAAACTGTTACCAATTTATCTTCTCTAATATTCCAAGCATATTAATCATATTTTAATTGATATAATTTGATTTCTTTTAATGGAAAAGGGACAGCAATGGTATTATTATAGATATAAATAGATTTCAATATTTGTATTATCATCTTTTGCAGGGTGCATTTGTGGAATATTTCCCGGAACCAATTGAGACGCAAATTGAACAAACATTATGGAAAGGACTGCTGTGTACTGCCGGAATAGGTCTTGCTACGTTAGCAGCTGTTGTGGTGGTTCGATGATATAACTACCATGGACATTTTCATCCATAAATCATGATTCATAGACTTTATATCATCTTTCATATCTCATCTGACGCTTACCACCACCACCATCCTCATCGTTACATCAGTAGACTAGCATTGTTTACTTTCACCGGGATTACCCAATCATTATCATGCCTTTTTTCTGCCAACTAAACTTACAAAGCAAGTCAAGTCATAAAATGATCTCCCCTTTCACTTCTGTATACGGGGATAAGTTTCCTTTACGTTCGCCGGGATTATATCCAATCATGCCTTCTTTCTGCCAACAAAACTTATGAAGTCATACAATGACCTTCCCTTTCACTTCTATATAAAGCAGGGATAATTTTCCTGAGAGTAAAGGTTTGCATATCTTGTAATCATACGACCTCATTTGTGTTTTGATCTTAACCCTTTCATGTTTTTTCTGATAGGTTCGGCAAAGAATATTGATATTCAGTCAAGTAGAGTGGCATTTTACTGCATAACAATTATTATTAAAATAAAATTACTGCTTTGCGAAAAATGGGCCTTTGGCTCTATCTTTATGTTAAGTTTATCACCACTAGACCAGATATGTATGGAATTCACCTGGGGTTTTTTTTTCATGGGATGGGGTTATTTCACACATTTTTTAAAGAGCCGCAAGCGCAATAGTAATAGCTTAGATGGGGACGACTAAAAACTGCGTGACTAAATAGCAGTGAGAGAAGTTACCATTTATATTTTATTGATAACCTGGCCACTTTGTCTGGAGACCCCAGCTGCTTTGACCGGCACCATCGGGACACTTTGTCGTGGACGCTTTAGCTATACTTGTTCAGTTCTATCTGAATTACGCACTCCAGATTATGATTGCCCAGAGTAAGTTTTCTCAGTTAGGGGACGCAAACAAGTCCCATGATATTGTTTATCCAAATTGTTATACCAGTCATTGTATACAAGCTAGGTCGTGCGGCTGACGTGTACATCGGTTTTCATAGCATAACGACGATGGTGCTGTGCATTTGTGAAAAAGGTTTAATGTCTTTTCCCAAATATATCGAATATGATTCCCCTTTAATGTGTTGTGTAAGTTACATTTTAAAAGTTATTAATGGAGCTGCCTTGGTGTATTTCTTATCTGATTACTTTTCCTCGTATTCTGACAATGCATTTTATACGACCGGATTCATCAAAGAAGGTGGTTAAAGAGGAGTAAACTGCATATATTGTATATATATATATATATATATTGGCTACTATTTTTTCCCCCCGAACAGTCACTTAAATTATCATATTTTTAAGACATTTAAGTTTTCTTTATTAAAAAAAGGATTCTCGAAAATTATTACGGATATTTGTTGATCTTTGGATCTATGATTGTAGATTACTAGTGCAGTTGAATTTGAATCGTAAATTATCAATCATACTGACTGGGACATACAAGATCCCCAATCTATGACAAGCTTATGTATAGAAAAAGTACCTATGCTAACATGGGATCTTGTACTGGCGAGCCTTCCTTACTTAAATATTTAAGAGACTTTCAGTCATTAACTTTGATATCAATATGTATTTTCTTTGTTACAAAACTGATATCTCCCGTATCTAGGAATCGAGATTCACGTGCCATTTATGATCTACAATTATCTTGTGAAAAAATAAAGCTAGTAATTTTCTATTTTGGTTTTGACTTGAATCGTTTTTTATTTAGTCTTTATTGAAGGAAATCTCATTCTAGTATATAGTTTAAATTAATAGGTTTCATGAATTCATATCTGACAGAAATCGAACAGATTGATTAGTCTTTGTTAGTTAACCTATATGTTCTAGAAATATCGCGACTGGACTCATTTACCTTCGAGATTAGAGTCGTGAATGATAAACTCAAGATTAGAATGATAAACCTATCAGTATGAGCGTGCTCTGATCTGGTGGATGCAAATTACTAACGTTAAATGTAACCAAAGTTGTTACCTGGATGTAAATGAAAACAATTCCAAATCAAACGTTACCAAGTGGACGGAGGGCATCAGAATTGCTCCTCTAATTAGTAATAACTAGAGGAGTTTGTTAGTAAGGCAAATTATAACAATGAGAAAAAAGGTTTCCCTTAAACTATCGCATATAACCCCAAATAATGTCATCAACTATAACCTATCATTTCGTATTCAGCTGAACAACTTTTTTCAGAGTCCGAAGACAATACAATACAGATGGGAAATTGTACAACGTTTAATGGCATGTGCTTTATAAATAGTAACAAATTAATCGATAATTTGCACAGACTAAATAATGTTTATGTGGATAATGTATGATCTGTTCTTCACATTCCAATGACCTCAACACTCGAGCTAAAAGAGCAATATGAAGTTGATACTTATTTTCATCAGCGAAGAGAGCTCAAATCCACAATGCCAAAGCATTGGCTGCAGTTGCTGTTAAATGGTAGCATACCCGAGATAAGGGTAAGCCAATTTCTTTAAATCAAGAATGGGGCTGATGCAGGAATGCTATGATTACAAAGATCAAAGTTGTCCTAGATATAATGCCCAGTGACCTTTATATATTACTTGTCTCAGAAATTAAAATTGCTTCATAATTATTTTTAAAAAGAATGTACACAATTTCAAACATCTCCAGAACACAGACGTTTTTATTTCCCTGTGATACATTCGACGATGGAGGTGTGTGGCGCCCCCTACCACACATTATAGCACGCCCCCTGCGGATAATCAATTAAACCCTCACCAATGACCTGTTTTGATATCGGGTAGAGCATGCGGTTTGTCAAAGAGTTTTATAACCTGCACTGTGGAGATTCTGTGGAGCACGTTGGAGAACAAAATGGAGCATTTTGGTGGAAATCAATGAAAACAAGGGGAGGAGTGAGACAGAGGAAGAGTAGGGGGAGCCTTTAGTTAGTAGAAAGCTTTAATTAGTTCCCAAGCTTATAATCACACAGACATGATCAACCAAGAAACTTCAGAAGGCTTATATCAAATATGGTTATACCAAATGAAGTACATGATTCCAAGTTCAAATACCATAATATACAATACCATAAACTCATAACCCTACGTCATACTAAATATGGTTACAGTATACAAATGTGATCTGTTTCAGGGAATTGAGTCACAAGTCAAAAAAATATATTTTGAGATACCACAATTTTGTAAAGATGAGATCAAGCCGATTCCAATGATAGTAAACATTAAGCACATCTAAGAAGTGTTTCTTGACGTTATGTTTGCTATATTTATGTCTGAAAAAAGGTTTGCAATATTTCTGGGTGGGCAATTACCAGTATAGTAATTGAATGTACTCCATAGTATGACCTTCGAAACGCAAGGATATACTTAATTCACTGTTTTGAAAAGTGGTACATGTATTCATAGGACTTAAGAAATTAAATCCCCAATGATTAGGAACATTCGAACAATGAGATCCTGTGAAATAATCACTTTAGAAAATATCTTTTTTGCAACTTGTGACTCATTTCCCAGAAACACATCACAAATAACATTAAATATAATAAACAGATTAATAAACAGGGTCACTAGGCCGGGATACCTTTCCAGGCAGAGACAGTTAACGGGAAGAAAGAGACAAGAGCCTGACAATTGGATAGGAAGTTATGAGAAATTCATGTCAATCCAAGAGACAGAAAAGGAAAATATGGCCAAAGACTCTTTATTATTATATTCAGGCGGTGATGCCTATTCTTGGTGCGTTGATCATGCCATAGAAGGTAAAACTTGGGCACAGATAAAAGTTTCTTTTCTGAAGTATTTTTCGGGCTTAACTGAAGATAAAAGAAGAACTTGAGTTCTTATCATGGTAGGAAGATAATTTGACTACCAAAATCATGCTTGCAACATAGGAAATATACTTATTGAAGGGTGCAGTATGTATGAATAATAGTTATTGTTAATCATGTACCAATAATTAATCTCCAGTTTGCTCAGATCTCAATTAGGCCAGTATGTACTGGAGAGGGGTGGGCATCGGCGGTGACTATCATGGGGTCACTTCAAAGCCCTGTTGCACCACAGGTGGCCCCCCTCATCTTTGGGGCAGGAATCTGCAGGGTGTAAGCCATAAAACTAGTAGTTGGATGAAGCTGAAAGGGTGGGAGAGATTTGAGACAATGAACTGATTGTTGGTCATTTGATGATGGTCTAATTGATCCCCAGGGGTTGTGCTATAAAGCACTTGGAAGACTCTAGTCTCTAATGACGGGTCCACCAGGGTTATAAATGGTGCAACTCGCTATCGCTCGTGCACCATTTACAACCCTGGTGCACCCGTCATTAGAGACTAGAGTCTTCCAAGTACTCAATGGAAAAGGGTTGAAAGTGGGTCACAAAAGTATGATGTCCGCTGAGGTTGGTGCACGGAAAGGAGACAGCACACTTGTGCTTCATTACTAACTACCCGAGTGACAAGCTCGGAGGCGGGCAGTAGATTGATAATATTGTACTCAAATATAAGCCTACCGGATAACATAATGCAGATTTTAAATTACATGAGAGCTATAGGTCTACATACATGTATAGCTCTGATTACATGAAGAGAATTAACAAGATAAAACCGGTCGAGCTATATATATTACTAGACGAAAAGCGACCTCAGTGGCAGCACCTATGTTGCCGTCCAGGTAACTCCCCTGAGATTTGGTGCAGTCGCACCAACCTCACACGGTTGGGACAAGGTAGGAGAGAGGTTGCCCGTTTATTGCATCTAACTTTTAAAAAACCCATGTGACGAACAATTCCAGTCCCGCCATCCGCTTACCCGCTTACCCCTCCTCTAATACTACTGCTATTATAAGGCCGACGTCTGCACACTTTTTGAACAAACGATTTCGGCCACTTTTCCCTCACTCTGTATGTATCATCCTAGGACTATGACTACTAGAATGAAGCCAACTTCTCCCGACCTCGGCAGATAGCTCAGTCGGTAGAGCGCTCGCCCAGAGAGTGAGGGATTGGAAGTTCGAGCCTCAGCTTGGTCCTTAAGACAAAATTTTTATCTCAGGGTCGCGTAGATGCTATGTCATTCTACGCGACAGGGATGGCGGGTGGGTTTGATAGTTTGTGGTGATGGGAAAGGCAGGAGAAACAAAATATCCATCTTATGCTTTAACCTGTGCAAACAATAATACAAAAACGGCCTAAACATGTCTAAATAACATTTGCAAGGCGCCGACTAGCAGCCGCCCCTCCCTGGACACATATAGGAGTGCAAAATCAGATCATGATTGATTATATAAGCAAGGTGTTACTATAGTAGAGTCCCGCATCTCTGTATTGCAGCCTTTTGTTTTGTATATAAACTCTTCCGGAAGAGTTTGGGTCAGTCCTAATAAGGAGAGAAGATAGATTATGCATCTTTTTCTAATGAAATTGTTAAATGTACTAAGGCCAATAAAAATATTTTTAAAAACAAGTACTAAGTTAACTAATTATCAAGTTATGCACCGATTTGATCAACTGTTAACATATTTAACTTTGTAATCAGTGTCAACTTAATTCATATACTTGGCGTTTCCACTGAAAACGATTTTCTCAGCCACAATCATTTGTGCCTGATGTCAACTTATCGTTATACAGTAGTTTGATTCTTGAAGAGGGAAACAGTGTGCAACGCAATAGCCAGGGCTGTAAAAAAAGTTGGTTGAAAAAAAATTGTCGTTAAAAAATAGTTGGTCGGGAACAAAAAATTGTCGTTAAAAAAACTTGGTCGTTCAAAAAAGTCGGTCATACAATAAAAGTTGGTCGAAAAATAGTTGGTCGGTAAAAAAAATTGTCGTTAAAAAAGAGTTGGTCGGGAAAAAAAAAAGGCGTTAAAAAAGTTGGTCGGGAAAAAAAAGTTGTCGTTAAAAAAAAGTTGGTCGTTCAAAAATAGTTGGTCGGAGAAAAAAATTGTCGTTAAAAAATAGTTGGTCGGGAAAAAAATTGTCGTTAAAAAATAGTTTGTCGGAAAAAAATTGTCGTTAAAAAAAGTTGGTTGTAAAAAAAAAAAAGTTGGTTGTAAAAAAAAAGTTGGTCGTAAAAAAAAATGGTCATAAAAAATAGTTGGTCGTAAAAAAAAAGTTAATCGTAAAAAAAAAAGTTGGTCGTAAAAAAAAAAGTTGGTTGTATAAAAAAGTAGTAAGCTAGGCTAGGCTAAATAGTTAGGGTGGGGGGGGGGGGGGCAGAGGGATGGTGTGGGAGGTGGGAGGGCCTTCTGCAGACCTATCATGGTTGGAGAAGCATCTAACTAACAGCCAATCAACTCCCTTGGCTAAACCTAGAAAGGCTGTCAATCAGCCTTCAATAACGTCTAGGTGTGAAATCTATGACTGGGTGGGATAAATAGGACCTCATCAAAAGGATTAGATAAGGCATCCCACCTCACAGACAGCTAAAGAATATTATCAGATGTAGATCCAGTATCAGTGATTGGCACATTTCATAGTGACTCATTTGTTTTCTCAGCTATAAATAGCTTCGAAAACAAAAATAGTAAACCGACCATCCCGCTAGGCGACCCAAAATCGCTTAGTCCCAAATTAAGGTCGTCGCTTAAGCGGGACTCTGCTGCTATAAATTATGTGTACTGCTCGTCATGCGCTCTGGAGTTGAAGTGAGTCAGCATTTCATTCAGGAGAGCTGGTGTCATTTCCGATCACTAGGTGGGACTACTGGAGGAGTGGCCCTGGGGAAGCTTATCCATGGCTCTACAACTTTCGGTGCGTTAGACTCTTCGCCCAGACTTAGGCCTATATATATATATATTATATATAGTTGTGACCGGTGTCGACACGCTATTATTACTGTGTTAAAAACATTCAAATAAGTCATTCTCATACAAACTCCGATGTGCAAATTGATGGCCATGCAGTGCTAGATATTTGTAGCTATTTGTTCTACACAGTATCATAAATAGTCCAGTGGCCAGAGAGGTGAACCTTGCTTTTGCGTCCATATGTATACATTATGTTTACCCAAAATTATGGTGTTCTTTATAATATAAGAATGTGTGATTGTAATATGTGTATCTTATTTATCCATTCGACGATTAGATGAATTAGGATAGGCCCTAATAACCAAATCATTTTTCCAAATTAAATATCAAATGTCAATGAATTTTTAGGCACGTATATGAACATGTAACGATCCAAATAATAATTATAAAAGATATTTGAATATTTCTACTGAGCTCCGGATATAGCGCCGCCTCCGGCTCCGGGCACCTCCGTTTCCGGACACCTCCGAAGTTATGTAGGCTAGTAACGTTACCTCCGGACGCCACTCGATCCCGCACTCGATCGGGTATACATTGCAAGGCAGAGCGATATTTAAACTTTATATAACTTAGTAATTTATCATTTTATTAACCATTCATGTTATACCTTCCAGACGTTTACCAAGTTATTTGTTACGCATTTCACCATTTATGTTCAACTTTGTATTGATATTGACATTTAATATATTTATTTAATTATTCCTGTTTGAGTTTGCAAATACGAGGTTATCTTATGTTATAAATTATTGATATATCTCGATATATCTGTCCTCAATGGGATTGGGGCAGGGTAAGCTGCCTGGGTCGTGCCAGAGAAACATTCTCGTCGTCTCAATGGGGTTGAGCAGCAGGGTCTTCAATCCGACACATAAGGAGGAATAAAGGGCAAATGGAAGAAGTATTTATCTGTTGAGTTTATATTTCAAATATTTCAACCCCTGATCCTTTAACTTTAATAATTATTCAGTCACTTTAGTTCTTTTCCTCCCATCTCCTGCTATCGATATCCATAATATATATTCTCGCAGAAGTAAACTATACGATCACGAAATATTATTATTTAAATATCGACTAATATTAAGCCGGAGCGGAACACAGATGTGCAACGATGGCCACAAAGACACTGGAAAGAACATAGGCAAGAATCGCAACAAACACATGGGCAGATTTAGAGTTTGAGACAGTGAACAGTTATTATTTTATTCATTTTATTCTAACTTTACGATGGTTTGTATATAAACATTTACGTAGACATTCATCAAATATTAAACATTACAATTTACAATATCCAAATTGCCCAAGAAAAGTTAAGGATAACCTTCCTTAATAATTCCAAGATGGCCCTTCACTCATACGTTCCTTAAATGTACAGCTACAAGGTGTACTAGTATTCTTGCATTCAACTATGCATATCACATGTATTACATGCATGTACGTGGTGTTTGCTATCGATTTCCGGCTCATGCACATTGTACTCCCTCGTCCCCACATGGCCCATCCCACATACTCGACTAAACAGAGTGCATGCTCGCCTGTAGCACTATCAGTGCAAATCGTTAATCTATAGACTATATGATAATTAATAATTGTTTTGTCTTTCTTCTTGGTCTGCAAATAAAATACTTGAAATGTCCTAGTGGGACAAATTAATACACACTGTCCTAATTTATTTAAATGATCATACTTATGCATCATGCATAGGTTATAGAAGCTCAAATGCAAGATTGACACCGCTACACAATAATTGACTCCCACTTGGTAGGCCTACACGTGTTGAACTAATCTATATCAAACAATTATTCTAAATAGCAGCGAGGGAGGGTGGTACCATATAGAAGGGGCATTTTTCAGAGCGCTGAACTGCGACGTGATGCAATTCGGCCTATATGTACTAGATCATACTTAAACATCGATAAATTCGCGATAACGCCGTAAACGGCCGAAGCTAAGAAGGATAACGTCATGCAGACTCAGGCAGCTACTAAGAGTTTATTAAACTTAGGAATGTTTGAACAAGACACTAGACATTAGATTTTAGAATTTCTTTATTATTCTTTAAAGTGCCTAAGTGCCAGGCTCTTAGAAACAATCATTATTCTATTATCTGTATTCATCGTATTCATCTTCTGTAACCTACTTATATTATGTAAAATATTGTTATCAGATTGTACTTAGTGAACTCCTTTTTCGTAATCATATCAACATGTTCTGAGAAAATTGTAATTGTTACGTAATGTTCTACTGCTGAATAAAAATCTTTAAATACAAATACAAACTAATACGGGCTCTAACACAACCCAATTTGGTATGGCATGCGCTAGTGGCGCCACCTGGTGAGTGTTTCCAACACAAGGCAACGACATGATATAACAGACGTCACTAATCAGTTTGAAGTCCTCCTTTTTAACATTATCTTCCATGCCTTGAACGATTATAATAAGTTACAAATGGAAATATAAAACCGGCACTCTAGCTGGAGCTGTACTTATATTAATCCATAACGTTTGCTATCCCCAAAAGTGGTCCTAAACACCATCATATATAATTATATTGCATTAGCTGACACTTTAACCAGTTTGATTCTCTGATATAAGACCTGAGATCCCAACATCATATTTGAATTCTTAATTCTTTCTCTACCCCACCCCTCGCTTTTTAATAGGAATTACTGGTATTAATATAGTAAAGAAAATGTCGGGATGCTCAAACTATATAGGCCTACATCATCTTAGTCTATTCATACACCTACGGGGCCTAAGCTGGCAAGGGTCTACGAGATAGACTAACATTATCTGTGTTTGAATTTGCTGATTCACAAAGTGTATAATCTTCTTTATTGTTTACTCTATATAATGAACCTGATACTTGCTTTGCTAGTGACCTCATTGTCCTCACCGACCAATAGCGATCTGTTTAAAAAGTTTGAATGGGTTCACTTCATTGGGGGTGTTCCAGTTCACAATAGGGTATTTGGCAGCCATTTCAATGTTTTGGGACAGCCTGCATGCAGTGCCTGCTGACTCGAGGTCTTCACATACGTAGGCCTACGCACGGTAAATTTGCTGGACGGAGAACCTCTATGCAATTTCCTTTTTGTATCACAAAGCACAATTTCCCTTGTTTTCCAGGGAAATCCCAAATGAAATTATGTGTGTATACGCATATAGTATCTTATACGGGCAATGACTATGTGGATATTTTTGTATACTGATAAAGCACATGCATACACACATGGCGCCGGATCACTTTCCCCATGACGCTTGTAATGATAAGTAGCATGGAAAAGGATCCATGGCCAAACTTGGACTACTAATGATACGGCCACCGACGTAATATTAGGTATAGGGGTTCTCATAATTATAGTGGACGTACGTGTTGTATCAAGAAAAAATCGCTACAATGCAAGACCCCTGTCGTAACTCATCATTGGCCAAAGACATTATTTTACTGGTGATAATTTTATTTAATATTTCTTGTAAACTATGCACCCATTTTAGAAATATTACATGTGCAAAAGAACCACGGAAGCAAACATTGTTTTAGAATATGATTTATATATCGTTATTTTGTATTATTAGTATCTATTATGTAAAAAAAGAAGATCAAACATCTGGACCTGTGGCCGATGTAACCTAGCTGTCTTTAGTATGGAGACCTTCAGCACCTTCCCTCATGAATATCACCTGTATGAATATATATATCATGCATACACATATGTAGCATGCATGTATGTACATGTATACATAATATAATATACGTATATTTCTGTGCTCAATGCATTATCAGTTCAAGTAAAGGTAAGCTCCGACATGTAAACAGTTTTTCGTGTATAGCCTCATCTTATGTCTGCATTTGAAAAAAAGACTGTAACACACATGTATTAACAACTGTGCGGGAAAACTTACGTTGTGTATACCTAATCATACCTAATTAGACGAATAATCAAACATTTAAGATGCAAGATCAACAGATCAACACACTGGAATATAATTGACGGTGTATGTTGCATACGTGACTCCTAGCTAGATGCATGTATAACTATATAAATGATGTATATTATATAAATTATAATATTATATACGTATATAATATAACATATAATTACATATGTGACCACTTATACGTCGACTGCAGAGTTCATACCGATTTAATTATTGCTATACGTCTACTCTATTTAAGTACTTGGCATAAACATGTTCCTGACACGAGAGGGGCAGTTCTCATACATGTGAAAATGTTGGGTCTTAATATATAGTGTCACACAATTATAAGATTCAATCCCTTGAGTAGCGGTTATATTGGCTGTGTTACAGCATGTTTACATAGATCTGCTCCAAGTTCTGCCGCTCGCACAATGCTTTGTGTCGATCAGGCATTTCCCTCACCGTGATCGGCATTAGTCCACGGAACTTCTGTAGGGAGGGTGGGAGAAATCTACAATGGAGACAAGGGTATCGGCCAATCTTAAACCGAAGAAAAGTCCAACGGTTGCTGAAAAAAATGTCCAGAATATCAAGAAAGCACAGAAGAAAAAGAAAAAACAGAAAAAGCAAAATGCCATCGCCAAAGAGAACAACATATTGGACATAAACATCGGCAATAATGAGCAAGATTTTGACGGATTTGAGCCGGTTTCAGGAAGTAAGTTGTCAATAACTCGATCTTTGTAATTTGCATTTGTATAGCCAACTTGAGAGTCAATATGTTTCAGTGGGGCTATGAATACAATTGGGAGCTTTAGCCGTTGTGCCATTATTTACTTCGTCCTGACGCACCAGTAGTTTAACATTCTGTGTTCATGGATGGAAGTGCAGTCATATGAAAAGAAATAAATTGAAGCCATTGGAAAATCTCAAAACATCTGGGCTTTGACGAGTCGTTAGCATAGCATGCTAAGATATATTTACCCATTAAAGCGATCCGATGCATCCGAATGACAAATTGAATACCGTACATGTCGCTGTTAAAACACTAACTTGTACCAGCAGGATGATAGAGCTGATGATGATCACGAAAGTGTAAACTGAAAGATGCTGTAATATGTAAGGAGATGATTATTAAAGGTTATGAATTCCAAGACACATGTCAATGGTGCTGATCTAACTGTTACTATAATATAGTAAACTGACTTTAGCTATGCGTGGTCTTGCATTTCTAGTCAATTCAATTCAATTCAATTCAAACATTCTTTATTGTCATATTTGTACAAAACAATTTTGGTAGTCCAATTCTGGCGTGCCAGATCTTCCTATGTCTTATGAAAAGCATTGAGGTGATGTAGAAAAAAAAAGAAGAAATAAGGATTTGGGGGTGTAGGAGTCACATAATTATGTAGAAACCATGTTTCTCCCATTCAGGTATACTCACACGACGGTACTTGGTATTTTGAAATGGCTTTTGGTACATTATATGCCACTTTGCATGTCGAACATGACTTATCTATTGCTTTTGCACTGCAACCTTGGACTACAACAAAATTTCAATAGACAGAAAGTATGACATAATACAAAGCCAATAGATCCACTTTGCTGATTTAATCTACCCATTAGTAGGATTATTTTAATATTTATCGGTACCAAATATACCGTTGTAGGGAAGGACTGGACTCAATATTCCTTTAAAGAATTTGAATCTCCCTCAAGAGCATAATACGTATTTCAAGTACTAGGACTGATGGGATTTAAAGTGAAAATGCTTCGCAGATGAAATCTAATGCACCGAAATGACTCCCAGTAGACTTATTTTGGTTACACAATCTAAAGTAACAATATCCATACTGTGTAGTGCATTTAGTCCTTTTTAGTCGGAGGATTTACTGCTGAATTAGACCGCGCGTTCCTGCACCCATAACAGACAGTCTATCCTTCATTTTTCCGCTCTAAGAACAGAGACTAGTTGGAACCGACGGTAATGGGTATAGAGATCTTATTGTTTAAATTATTGAAATTTGGGAATAGAGAAAGGCCACATGACCTAATATGCATGACACTTTTATATATAATGGTGTTCGTTATGTTCTGTATTATATTCCAATATATCAATGATTATTTTAATTAAGTTGGTGATATTTACGTTGGCTAGTTGACAACAAATTTACAGAGGCAGCATATAACTCAGACTCGACCATGACATTTCAACGGGAGTATTGCTTTTGACGCTGCATAGCTAGACCATAAACCATTGAATCAATATTGGCCTCCTTTTTTCTGGAGCGAGCATGGAAAATATTTCTATTCAAAATTAAGGAACTGCTTGCGGCTAAATCGCGAATGTGTCAAGTAAGTATTAGTGGTCAGGCCATGGAGTTGGAATTATGTTTTAAAATGTTGATTGCACGAATTAAGATCCAAATTCAGCATTCTATCGAAAGAGATAATATGTTACATTTAATAGAATTTAGATCAATAGCTCTATTTGGGAATAAATACTTCTGAGATCAATAAGTATAATGGACGATATAGGATTACGTTGTAATAATAAACAATTTTCTGATTTTGCACAAATATATCCAGTATCCAGGGATACTGGAATACAGCTACGTGTGATCATACGTGTACGTCGTGCATAGTGACGTGAATGCACACATGATCGCATATGACCATATGCTGTCAAGTCAATACACAGGGGAGGTTATGGGCGATTGCATGGTTTTCGGCTGCCTTCTCCATGATTATTTGATTTTTAACACCTAGTTCAATGTGCAATTTGACACTCAGAAACAAGGGAGTATGTTAGAAATACTGGCAACATGCTACATTTAGGAAGGTTATATGTAATACATCAAAATCTAATATGCTGCATATGTTTCTTGAATTGCACGACAAAGAAGTATTATTTTCACTATATAAGTTGGCGGAAGACCAGCTTTTACATGCTGAACTTTGGCACCAATACACTAGGAAACCATGTATCAGCACATTATATATACTTGGGTAATTATCGGCTGCAAGCAAGCAGAAAGTTCATTGCATTCCTCTAGCATTTACTTTCCATCGAATTTCCCTAACCATGAAACAACAAAAGTTGTATTTTCAAAGTTGTTTAGTCATATTTTCTTCTTATATTATTCTATGTGAGGGTGGGTATGGCATTCCTTGATAGATAATTTAGGGGCGGATCTAAGGTCTAAATGAGGGGGGAGTCCAAGATGAAAAGGGCACATCAGTCCATCCCCCAAAAATGAGTCAGAGGGGCACAAAATACAAAGTACAGTTTAACACAATGAAGGTGAAAAGTTTTTTCAACACAATGCCCAAGATACTTTGATTTACCAATTTTCTGAAAATCCGACCCACTAGGGGGTCCGGGGGCATGCTGCCCCTGGAAATTTTGAAATTTAAGGTGCCATTTGGAGGCATTTGGTGCTTTTGAAGCACAAAATACAGTATTTAATCACACATGAAAAGTGATCATTTTATTTCTATTTATTTTGACTTTCAAAAACCAGGGATGCAGTTTGCAAGGACCTAAGAAACACAGAACATACAACACACACTGGCAGTTGACCATGTATACAAATTGTATGATGTGGAATTATTTAAAAAAAAAATCAGTTGTGGCTACTGTTGCAAGTGATGTAGGGGCGAAGTAGGGTGTGGGGGCATGTTGCCCCGCAAAATTGTAAAATCTGTGAAGGAGTGAAACGGTGTAGGGAGCATCATAATTAGGCAGTTTCGTTAGTATTTAAAGATAAAAAAAAAATTCGGGGGAAAACCTCAAAGGCAAATTTAATAATTTGACATTGAATCAAAATCTCCCACAAATGATGAAATCACATGTATCCAATGTCACATTGACAGATCAATGGGGGTTTGTCTGTACTTCCTGCAGGCAGGCCTGCCAACAATATGTAAGGCAGCATACTTCTCACAACTGCCCCCAAGTGATTGTCCGTATGATCAAAGATTATAGTATGTACTATAATCTTTGATATGATGTATAATTTAAAGCAAACATGAGAGGGGGAACTAATGTCAGAACAAACATATGTGAGGCCCATACACCCAAATTAAGGAGTCATGGAAACAGCATTTATAAGTTTTTTTAACGGCCTTTTACAGCAGTTACAACAGACACTTTTGGTTGTAAAAAAAATTAAGGCACCTTTGATTGAACTGTTCTTAAAAAAGGTTTTTGCTCTTCAAAAAAGGGGACTTTTGGTTGTAATAAAGACACTTTTTGGTTTGTTTTTTTACAACAGAAAAAGGGCACGGTGGGTTGTAAAAAAAAGGGCACTTTGGGCTATTCAAAAGGGCACTTGTGAAAAATTTTGATGGGGGGTCAGGATGTCGCCCCCCCTTGGATCCGCCCATGTAATTCCAAATGAAAACAAAATCAACATTTAATAATCTAAGTCGTAAATTATTGCTGTTGTCTAAATGGAGTTACCATATTTGTCATTAAAAAACAAACAACACCACTTGCTACTGCATTGGCACCCATGCAGTATACTACTCGGTAAGCTTGTTGGTTCTTGATAATAAATATTAATATAGGGTTACATTTGTGTATCGTTTTGTATAGATTGAGCTATATCCATACAATAAAAACATGTATACATATATCAGTAAATGTTCCACCATTATTTCATGTATTTTACAGACAATGAAGTCGATAAGGGAGATTCACCCATTGACAAAGATTCATCTTCCCCAGTAAATAACGTCCCATTCGAAAACGACAACAGGCCGCAGGAGAAAAAGCTTCAGTCCAAGGTGAAAGATCAAACCATTTCTTCGGACAATAAACGCCGCCCCCGTCCGCTGATAAAAACAGCATTTGCAAATTCCCCACGGATTATTAAGAGGAATATTGGTAGTAATAACTGCTCTGATAAGAACAGACGAGTGCTAGGAAACAAAACCCAAAAGGGGGCCCTCCCGCCAATTAAACAGCAGACGTTTGTTGAAGAGACATTCAATGAAAGCATACGATGGGAGTATCAAATATTGGATGATTCTGACGCTGAGGAAGAGCGAATGCAAATTTACAAAATGAATCGCAGAAAACGTTATCTAGCCGCACAGAATGCCATGTTGGCAGAATTGAACTCACAGGAATGTGCAACTAGAAGCAGTGCATCGAGCATGTCATATTCCCCCTCTCTAAATACAGAAGAGGGACATACAGATGCTCCTGTAGTTATGGACGTGCAAACACCGAGAGAAAGCTCAGCATCGCGCCCCAATACACCACGAGGGCGATCACCGCGTCCTGCTGGAAAGTCCCGTTCGCCGACGCCACAGTCGGCTAGACTTGAAGACATTCAGATAGATTCTGTGGGGAAAAATATCCCAACATTAATAGAATGGAGTACAAATCAATGATATGGTAAACTGAATAAATTAAGCAGTTTGGCTTCATTTAGTAAACTAATTCTAATCAGGAATGAAGATTTCATATATGTATTTAAACAAACATGAGATATGAAAATTGGTGGTGACATTTTTAGTAAATAATCATACTATCAGTTTTAGCCTAAATGACGGCATATGAAATATATCAACCCTCTTCTAACAACCTTCAACGAACAATATAAATTATGATTACTTTCGGTAATAATTTGGTTAACCCCAGTTTGGGAATGCTGTGTAATTCTATATTCGATATTCGATATTTAATTTAAGTTGCATTCCCCTGTGCAGCGATGGTATGGTGCTATATGGCTATATATGTAGGAACACATTTAGGACTTCGGTGTATTTCTAAAATGCAATAAATTTTTTTTAAAAAAAAACCATTACATTACTATTGTTTTTGGAGGATTATAGTGTAAAATTAGATAGAATTAGGGACGGTTCAAGGATCGAAACACGTCCGCGGAAATTAAGAAGATAACTTTTTAGGTTCAACAAAAAACCCGATGCCCAGTCGCAAGCTATAGTGCTGTCCACCAAATGTACCCGGACACCAGCTTTTAGACAAGTATACAGAGGCTGTAGAAATAGAACTCTCTCTGTACAAACCCCGTTCCCGAAACCCCGGATTTGCTCCCAACATGAGATAATATTCCAAGGACCCTAGTTATCGTATTTTGCATGTTATAGCGTTATAATATAATAATATAATACAGTTTGCAAATGTTATTATATGCCTTCTATGCTTTCTAGTTTTGTAAGTTGCGTGTATCTGCAATCAGTAATTCCGGCTAGGGATATTTGATTTATGTTTTGTGCATGCATTTATGAATATATATATATATATATGATTTCGCGTTCTCTGGTAAAAGGTTAGGTTTTTCTATGGTTTCTTGGCTCGGTTTATAAAGCAAAAACATTTACTAAAACTCGTTTAAATATTATTGAGACATTAAATGTGAGTACATGCATTATATGTGAGTATTACAAGAACCAGGGAGGTATATCGCATATATCTCCAACAAAAAGAGTGTCTTCGCAATGAAATGTATCTAATTGCTGTTGTTTCACACCTAACTTGAACTGTCCTAAGTGGAAGGTAAATTGTTGATTAGCCCCGTGCCTCGAACGAACGAAAGTCCCACCGATCGCTTTTTATATATCACGATCTCGCAGAGCTTTCACTCGGAGGTGACAGGAGGCGACATCTAGAAGAGACTGCATGTAGAGCTTTGCCCGAGACTGTATGTAGAGCTGTATACTTCGTGTCCATTTCATCGCTATATTCTCTTACAATCTCTTATGTAAAATAAGGAAAGGTAAGACTGTATGCCCCTCAAAAAGACTTAACATCAAAACAAGTTAGGGAAGAAATAAGATACCCAATAAGTAAGTTTAGCTCTGAAGTCGGGGTAAAATAATTGCATTCATTTGTTCACACATACATAATGTTCACATCTCAAAGTTCCAATGTCGTCAACAAGATAATAAGCATTACTCTGTCTTACCATTATTAGTAATCCTCCAGAGCGGACGTTGACCCTAAAATTTTAGTTAGCTCTGAATTTAGCAGCTATGTTATTCATTTAAAGATTAAATGAAATGTGCAGCACACGCTTGCTTATCATTGATTTGACGTATTCGATATTTAACATTAATATTGACCGCATTGTCAACGCGAAATGATGTTTGAAAAGGACCAGATGTCCCGCACGTGTTCACTGTATTAGTGAGTTCAGAATACATACACCACAGGCTAAGTCAACTACACTCACTGGCAAATCCATCGGATGAAGTCCAAAGCTGAATTTATGGTTATATGTACGAGTGGATTGCCGATGTGGACGAACGAATAATTTCATGCCCAGAATGATCAATCTCCCTGGAAATGGTCTTCTAAGGTGCATATATATATGAATTGCAATAGATGTAGAATATGTAGAATATCATATCAAGGATGACTATGCAGTATCAATGTCGATTGTGAATAAATAAATACAATACCCCTAAATGTTAGGTCCACTGACTCCACCCACGATACCAGCTGGCGGGCAGACACCACCATGTGCTTGTCGGTAAGTAGTGTATAAAAATGACAATTGCAGCAGGCGCCACGTAGCAACATATATACAGTGCCTCTTTCACCTAATACCAAGTTACCCCAAAACTATAATGCTACCCCAATTGACAGCCCCTGGCGTAAGATCATGGATAATACTACATATTAGTCCCCGTTAGCCCTGTAAATCCTTTTAACATAAAAATGTCTGTAAATATGTTAAATGAAAAAATACATACATGTATAATTTGATTTCAATAAAATAGAATAAAATTGTTCAAATCTGGCCATGCTTGTGGCTAATTGAGTAACTACCAAGCAACTCTTCTTGCATACTAATCAAGAAAACCAAATGTCAAATTTCGGGGAGGGACACGTCTCATGAGATATAATGATATTTTTAAAGCATTAATATTAGTTTAAACTGAGTAATAGCTAGTATTAGGAAATACTTGATCCACTACACAATTCTCCATATATAATCACGGGAAATGAGTCAATGCAATGCATTGGAAAAAACTTACCTGCAAATAAGTTCGATAGACCTCATGAAGAACATCCCGATACCAGCGTCCATAGTAACATGGATGGATGGCCTTGGGAGCTGTACATACACACATGTGCAGCGGTATAGAAATATATACGTTCGTGGACGAATGGATATTTGCTAGGCTCCCCTGAACCTTCACCGAATGCTTCCAGAAGGCAAGTGATGTCTAACTCCCCATCCCTCTCCCCTTTTATACTTCCTCTCCGAAAGAACACCTCGTTATACCTGTTGCGATGAACAAAAGGTGACAGTTGCAGCGCCTGGTCAGTCAACTGTGTCCGTGTGGGGCTCTTTCAAGTTATCTGCTGTAGCCATTTGACTCATTTGCCACGCGGCTAACTGCGCCCTCCCACCTATCAGCTTTTTATTCATACACATTGTGCTCCCTCGTCACCACATGGACCATCACATGTAATCGACTAAACAGAGAGTCTGCTCGCCTGTTGCACCATCAGTGCAAATGGCTTTATTTGCAATTGTCAAAGAGTCGGCCAATTCCAACTGATGATGTAATCCAATATACTTGTGGATATTTTCAATATTTATGAGTATCTTTCAACGCGGGGTGGGGGGTCCATATACTTGAGCGAAATATTCGCCAACGGTTATTGCTGTTTTACAAATGGGATAAGGCCAAAGCAGGGCGATGGGTGTTTACGGGATATATATTATATCATATATCTTGCTCTTTATTTTTTATTTAGAATGTTTATACAGCAAATCAATAAGTCAAATCATTTCACGTGCCTTAATTATTGACCTCGCAAGTCATGCAGTTTGGGTTTGCCCACAAATATATAATTATATTTCTGAATATTTTCACCTGATACGATTTATGAATCAATGGAAATGTTTTTGAATTATACAACATTTAATATGAGAAAACTTAAGCTGAGTAAGTGTATTTTGGTTATGGCCAGACTCACTTGAGGACAATCTTTCATATATAAAGCAACTTGAACCCGAAATCATTTCGTCGACCTGCTGATACCACTCCCACTAATTAATATAGGCCCTACCCCACTGGTCAAAACGTTGGCTGGTATCCCGAATCAGCGTGTGCACATCAATGATACAAATATCAATAATATAGTTTTTGGTATTTGTGAGACTTCTCCTCATGGATATGGCAGTGTGAAACATAATTATATGATTATCGTCATAATCGTTTTATTACATTGTTCACCGCGGGATAAACATACGAGTAATAGCGAAAATTCTGTGAACAAATGATATTTTCCTCATGAATGAAAGGAATAGATTAAGAAACTTATTCCTAGTAGTATATCAAACTGTCCTAATAAGTGCAATAAAGCACGTGTCAATGATTCTATAGATTAACTTTGAGAATGTGAAAGTAATCCTGTGCTAGCCACAGTGCATGCAAAAATAATATTTTAAATCGACCGCCCACAGAAATAGAAAGAGATTCACCAATTATTTGTAGCTGAGTTCCGAAATAGACTATCTATTATCTTTCTTAAATCTTTCATTGATTGATTCGTAGCCCTATATGAGGTTTTTGATACTGAAAATCAAGAAAAATGATGCTCTACCTTCACTTAGGCCGAGTGTCTCTGTTTCCATATTTAAAACAAAGTATGCCCTGCATTCATGGTAATGGTTGTTTGCTTTAATTGAACCATTAAAATGTTTGGGTTATATTAGGGGACATTTCTCCATCTTGGCACTGTATTACAATATTAAGATTCGAACAGAGGTAACAATACAATTTGCGGGTTTTGTATAACTATAAAATTCAACTTTCAAGCTTCCAATATGTTGTTTCAATGCGTGTTGCCTACATCAGTAAAATAACCTATGCATTTTTCATCTAGCCAAATATATGGAATTCCTATACAGTATACAGTACCGTCAGGAAGTCCAACTTGTATCAAGACCAGCAATAAAGAATTTTTTAATTGAATTGGAAGGCAATATCAATTTTGCTCACATTAAGTAGCCTACAATAGTGAACGAAAGGCAGTCTTTCTTATTTTAGAGTCACCATAGTTTGTTGGATACTGTTTTTACCCGTGCTATTTAGAAGAGATACATTTGAGTGAACCGTCAAGGATTTTTATAGAAACGTTTACTAATGCAATATACACATTCTTAACATAATATTATTTTCCTCCACGAGAACACTCTTAGATGATAATTATTAAGTGGATGCTTTACGTTGGGAAAGATGAATTGGTGTCATTAAGTAATCGATGGCAGTTCAAGTGCATATCATTAAGATAAGATAAGATAAGATAAGGAGTTTTTTATTTGTCGAGATCAAGAGTACAGGAGTAGGTACAGTTGAATGAAATATATAGAACATATTTCGATTAATTCACAGTTTTATTCCTTTTACATGGGTAGGAAACGAATTGACAAAGGAGAATACATATCAAATGTCCTTTTGATATTTACAATTATTCCCCAAGTGATTCCAAGCCAATTACTAGAATCTATGCCTGGTTGCGAATTTCTTTTCAATATCAATCCTACCCGGCAATCCTATTTAATCTCTGTACACGTATCCGCTTAATTCAGTCCAGATATGACCGCTGTGACTTTCAATATGTTACACCGCCGTTCCTAATTCAAAAAGGGTATTAACGTTCTTTTATCTGAGGCTATTCACTGACAGAGATGTCCAATTGTAAATATTAAACCTAATGCCCATCGATCTAGTCTACCCCCAACCCCAGCTGTGCCCTACTCAAACACAAGCTGGCTGTTGAGGGTAGCACTCGAGGACCACGTGCCGACAAACTACAAGCCTTCCTCCGGCGGCGCACATGTCCAGCGGACGCACATGTCACCCCCACAATGTCCAGCAGAGTAGCTTTTGTGCTGCGTCATCGAATATTGCGCCCTTTGAATTTTACTGTTGTTTTGACATCGATTGAAGAGGTCCTCCCAATGTCGGTTTATTCTATAATTAGCCGTGTGGCCGTGTACGTTTGACTTGTTTGTCTCGGCGTACGACAGCGGCCATTAGAATTTATATTATAGGGTTGTTGAATAGGAAACTTTATTTAATCACGTGTAAAGGCAAATGCTCCGTCGATAATACAGTACCATCAAGATGAGAGCTTCAGTCATGAAGCGCTTGAAATAAAATGCCATTTTGGCGGATTTTGACGGGGCAATACAACAATGCACCCATATATTAAATGTTTGAATGTGGAAAGAATGAATTCTGTATAGACAACTATTCGACTATATCTCATATATGTCTCAAACGGAAAACCGATGTATAACACCAAAACAATTCCTTTTGTTGTGATGTCCAATATAATACATATTAAACAAATAAATAAAGAATTCAAGAGGCGACTTTACAAATGAGAAAATTTATTAAGATGCTTTTACTTGTCTTTCCATGCCTCCCATATACAACCATTTGTTAAAATAGGTAACACGCCATCTATAAACTAAGGAAAGGAAAAGAGTTTGTTCTTTTGATGTAGGCCTACGTGATGACAATGCGACCTGGATATTCAATTAATGCTTCAGGTTAAGTAGATTACCCATACAAAAACTCTTTGAAGTTGCAATTTCAATGTCACCGAATCGTGCAAGTTCAGAAGAATATTTTTTTGAATGCCTATTGTTTTTGCTAAATGTAGTTTAGATAACCTATTGGATGCTGCTCACCACAGAACTCGACGCAGGGTAATGTTTTTTTATTACTGAAGGCCGTACATGGTTTAAACTGATTATAGAAAAATACGCATGTTCACATGGTGAATGTTTAGTCGCGTTGCCATGTTAAGGCCGACGCACACAGTCAAGATCTCATATGTTCTCACGATTTGGGATGAAATCGTGCAGATTTCTTTTTAAAACGTGTCCATTTTTACTACGCACACAGTCACGATTTCAGGGGAAAATTGGTGAAAACCTGAGATCGCGAGAATTGTGCACACACACTCAAGATTTCATGAAATAGTCTGGCCACGATTTGGTTCATATTTGTTATAAAATTTACATTCACTCAATGTTTCCTAAACATGTCTATTTCAGACAGCTACAATTATTTCTTTTAACGCGATGACATACATTTTTTCCCCTATATGTGTAGAATATTACCGGCATATATGGTGCTAGGCAAACTGCAGCCCACCCTCTCAAACCAAACTGCTACCATGCAATGAAGACTGGAATGTCTCCATAGCGATGTTATTACATCACGATCCGCCTATTAACTCAAAGGCTTTGCCAAGAAACAATTGTGATGTTTCAATTGTTTATATTATTTATTGTTATTTTCATTAAAAATGATAGTTTAAATAAATAATATCCCGTCTGCCGTGTTTATTTTATGAAAATGAGAGAATTTATTAATAATTCCCATAATCCACTAGTGGGCAGGGGGGGGGCCCTTCCTCATTAGGGGTGGGGCAGGCTGGCAATAGGGACCGCTAGTCTCGTGACCTCATTCTAACTAGGTTGGGAAACCCCCACTGACGGCACCCCACTTGGGGACCAACGCGTTGGTGACCCCTATATCATAACATTACGTCGGAAATGACAGCAGTTTTCTCCCTAATATAAAGATCAGATAATATATGTAAATGCCTAGAATTCATAAGCAACGTGCTAGTTATCAATAATCAAAAAACGGTGAAGATTGTGACCATCCTGAATGATGTATTAGATTATGTTCTTTATCTCCCATAGTGACTCTATATACCCGGCATTTTGACAGGTCCCGGCACACCCCTTTCTCGGCCAATCTCGGCCGCTCTCGTGACACACTTGCAGGCCCTATACATGGTTTCGCTTCTGGGGGAGCTCATCAGGCAGTCCGCAGGTATAAAACCTGATTGATACAGGTGGTGGTACATATCACAAAGGTGATATTTTCGAAATATAATTATTATTATTATTATTTTATGAATCATATCGACTAAAAGGAGTGATAATCTTCTTGAATGGATGTCTACCTTTATAGGGCAGACATGTGTGTGTGGCCAGTTGTTATCCTGGCTTCCCCCTCCCCTCAGGGGATTGGGGTAGGTGGGGGGGGGGCTGACAATGTTGGTCGGCGACGATTGGTATACACAAAAATTGTAAAAAAATATAGAATATTACCTGCATTATTTGTGTAGAAAATTCTGGGACATTAGGAGTATCCATTTTTGTTTTATTCCCAAAACCGTGAAAGAAAAATGCAGCATTTCCCAATAGACTTGCATGCAAGTGGGTACAATTGAGAGTACCCACAAATAGCTCTGTTACCCAACCATGTCTATTTGAGATAGCTATAAAAAGAAATTTAACGCGATGACATATATTTTTTTTCCTTTTTATATGTAGTATATAATCTGCACTATATGTGTAAAAGATTTTGGGACAGTAGGAGCAGCCATTAATTGGTTTTTTGATTGTATAAAATGTGTAAAAATGCACCGTTTCTCCATGGGAATTTTGCCCACGTCAATCCATAATTTGGATCGTCGTGGCACAGCTCCAATATTTTTGTTTTTTGTTTTTTTATTACAAAATCGGCCGTACATTTAAATTCTTTAATGAAAATTAATTGTGAGCATTAATTTAGGAGTCTACAACCATTTTTACACAGACACCCCCACACAAGGTTTGGTGCACGATTTGGCAGTTAGAATATTTGACGTGAACACAAGTTTTTAAAATTGTGTGCCTCAAATCGTGTATGAAATCTTGTATGTGTGCGTGAAAATTGAACGCACATCTTGACGTGAGTTGATGTAAATCTTGTCGGCTAGGCGGCCGTCGACGTATGGGGGGAAATGTGATCATACAACTCGTCGTGAGGCCTTCAAATCCTGACTGTGTGCGACGGCCTTAAAAGTATGCATAAACCAGTACACAACTCGAAGATGTTCTTCATCTATGATTATCATTTGATACACACTAGCTTCAAAGAGAAAAAGATAGTTCCCAAGTGTTTTAGTAAACAATAATATGGTCTGCAAGATTATATGAAGTTTAATAGATAGACAAAATGAGGTGTTCTAGTTTTGAATGTCCGGTCCTGTACACTTGACATGAGTTTTCAACGAAGCAATTAATGATAACATAATATATCATCTCTCATATGTGGAACAATCCCCCACATACTATTATAATTAAGGTTCTTAGATGATCCTATTCTCTTTAAATGTAAATCAAAGAGACATATTCTAGAGGAAGAGGGGAAGCCGTATACGTAGATAACATATTATTGCCATTTACAAATTATGCTGTAAAACAAACGAATAACTATGTGACCACTCACTCATATGTAACGCCAAAGACAGACAGAAACCATCATCATTATCATTGTACATCGCATAATTTATCACAATCCTGTATAGGTAAAAACAAATCTATATTATACTGCTATAAAATATTTATTCACTTATATAAATGTATATGGTTTATATAATAAACTTGCTTGAAAACGATTCATTTAAAAAAATAAACTCGTCTGAATTTGGAGCGTTGCTAAATTTACATAAGGCCATTTAATTAAGGGCGAATGCATGGGAAACTGTTGTTATGAAGCCGGCCACCAAGAAACAGTACAAGAACATATAGCGAGAAATCTTGCACGATAAGCATCTATTTATGTATGTTATTGATCCTTTTTTCTGAAGATGGATGGAATTCCTCAATAGACCAAGGCACCAGGTAGCTTTTTTGATTGTCTTTATTGCGCTGAATAGGGTCCTGACATGCTTCGGCTGAATGGAGCCTTTTTCAAGGGATAGATCCATTTTTTATATAAACTTTGGGGAACACTTTGTTGGTTGGGACTTGTCCTTGGATATTGCTGGATATTTTTGTAGGGGGACCTGTGTGTTAGATCTAACAGATTTCCTTACATTTGATGGTGATGTTGATGGACTCTCTACTTTTCGTGGAAGGCTACTTTTCTTGCTGAACAACTTACTAGCAGAGGACACTCGCAACAAAAGTGAATCGCGTTCAAGTTGTTCGGCCGTTTTCCTGGATCGCCTGACGGATCCTATAGCTTCTGGGTGCCCCATCCAGTCGGGTTCTTTATCGCGCGACAGATTGAAGTCTGAAGGGACTTTGGTGTTGAGAGTTGAGAATGACTTTGACATATAGTTACCACGTCGGAGCTGAGGAAGTAGTGCTCCCGTGGAAGTGTTGATGTCCAAATCTTCAAATTCTCTTGACTGACGTCTTCTCCCTCCGCGACTCCTGGCATAGGCCAGTCCTTAGTAATGAGAACATATGAGAATTATATGATTTACTTAAGTCACCAACCCTTAATTTGTACTTTTTTAGTACTAATAATAGCAGGGGGAAGTACGGGAAGAAGAATATGACACGAATAAAATATCCCGCCTAGATAACGTCTATGAAGCATTTCCGTTCAATACACTGGCTATACATTTCTAAGGGAAATCAAATATAATTCCTATACAGTAGACAGTAACGTCAGGAATGATATTTTGTTTCATTAGTTAAGGACCGATGGTTATACTATAATACTTATTATATAAAACTTCATATTGCCAGCTCAGGGCTTGGAGGTAGACCACCGCATGGTGAGCCGAGGAGCTGTTTCTAAAATTACCTTGCTCAACAATGATGTATGTAGCTCTAAACCTGAATAAAAACGAATTTTACAAAAAAAAGGAAGTATTGTGTGAGTTTATCTACTTACACATGTCTATATCTATATAATCAGGGGAAACTATTTCAAGGATGTATTTAATGGAGTACATACGTCGTCAGAATCTACTATCAAAGGCTGCGCAAATGTCTAATGTATTACTTCAGCCGTTGCAGTATACACTCATCAAACAACAAATATATAATCAATACTTATAGATAATAAAGGTGAGAGATAAATGGGAATGTCAATGCTCCAGAGATTAACTAGAATAACAAAGACCCTTTTTTCGAATATCAATGTTTGAGCTATTTTTGAGTAATTTGGAAAGATATATCGTGCCAGAGATGAAAACCTATTCTTAGAAATTAATATACAACCAGAGCAGACTATTTATATGCCCATATTAAAAGCAAAATAGGCACAATTAACATTACTGAACGGATTTGTCCTCCTTTCAAAGAACTATGTGAACGGGACTAGACCGACCGGCGACAATGGCATAATTAATTAATTATGCAACTGCATAAAACCCAAGCAAGAAGCATCGCCACATTCCGCCATCGGCGATGCATTAGCACTGTACAACTTCCTCTATGATCGGGGAACCCACTCTATTTCTCATTGTCCAACACCAACCAGTTACATGACTGCCTAAGTTATAGCCTTAGGGAGAGATTGGACCAAGATTTTTTAGGTATTACTGGTATAATTAGGGCGTTACAGACCTCTCGCGTTTAGGCTTCAGCTTCAGGAACACTAGCAATCAGACATTGTTGTGGTCCTTACACCTTGTGGCAATGTGGTAAACTAACAGCAAGTGCCAGGAATGGTTTCTCACCCTCCCATGAGGTAGCGCCACCGTATGATGTGTAAAACAGCGCCGCGTCGGCGCTTGTTTTTCACGTTGACTTAACATTAAAATTACCCGATTTTGGAGGAGGGTGGGCGGGACAGAAAGGAGAATGGTGGGCGGGATGGTGGGCAATGTCTGCCTACAAAAACAAAAACGTAAATAGCCCAAGACTTCCCCTCAAACTCTGACGATAGGCCTCGATCTGGTGCCATCACACTCTCTGGACCAAAAGCGCCCAACAGATGGCAGCACTAGTTGCCGTCTCGGTAACTCCCCTGAGATTTCGCGCAGGCGCGCCAGACCCAAAGGGTTGGGACAAGGTAGGAGAGGGCTTCCAGGCATATCGCATTTAACTTTTTAAAAACACATGTGAGGAACAATTCCAGACCCGGATTCAGACTCCCCCTCCTATAACCCTACTGCTCATACAAGGCCGTTGTCCACAGAGCTGTAGAATAAACGATTTCGGCCACTTTTCACCACTACGCATGGGTTGGCCCTACTCATATCACTAGCAAACTTCAGCCTCACTACCACTACCAATTCTGTAGCTCAGCGGCTAGAGCACTGGACTGCAAGAGTGAAGGTTGAGGGTTCAAACCTCGCCCGGGTCTGTCAGCTTTTTTTTTATCATCCTCTACTTGTTGGGCCGTGTAGAGCTGTCTTTACACGTACGGCCTGGACGGGACGGAGGCGGGGACGGATGGTGGGTTTGCACTGGGTGCTGGGGGACGGGGAAGGCTGGTGATTTGAAAAACAAAATATCCATAATAATGTTTCACTGTGTGCTAAGAAAAACGGCCTAAATATATCCAAATAACATTCGCAATGCGCCGACTAGCAGCTGCCACTCACTGGACCTTTCAATGGTAATGTTATATGGAATATATCTCTTGGCAAGAAGACATTATTAAGAAAGAAGCAAATACAAATATATTTCCAAAAATTGGGAGAATAACGTTACTTCAACGACGGCACTCATAAAACTATCCGCCTTCTAGAATGTAAAGCTATATATTTATGAAGAATATTAGCATGGTGTAGGTTTTAAGTAAGTTCTCGTGTATAGTGAATTTCAAGTTCATTTAAACTATAAAAACCCACGTACTCAGTATAACGTGTGTGTATACCTCATTAGCACTTTAGTAATTACGTCGTTGTATTAATAGCGCGAAATTACTAACAGAAGCGATGAATCATTATTGAACAAAAATGTTTCCGGGTAGCCTTGGATGACACCGTATTCAAATTATATATAAGTGTATTATCTATTGTACGCTTCCTATATACATGTATATAGACAAATAGAAGCTCAATGCGTGGTATTTTATACTTCTTAAATATAAGAGTAACATTGTATGTTATCAACGAATATATAATTAGTTTACTTGGTTTAGGATTCTTACTTGGAATGAAAATAAATATATAAATAAATATATATTATCATGATACATACCTAACTTCTCAACACTCTCTGCCCTGGACATCGACTTAAAAACCACAGGATAAGGGTTTACAAAAGGATCATCGTTGTCTTCATCGCTTAAGTCACCTGGCCGCATACTAAGCTGTGATACTGAAAATACAAACAATAGTGTATATTAGGTGTTCATTACGATGCTCTTAATATTGAGAGAGTTAACGTGAAAAGCTGCATCTCTATATATACTGATCATACAGTAGCTGGATTGAATCTTTGATTATACATATATTGTAAGACATATTATTGGCAGTATACTACTGATCTTATACTTAAAAGAAACATATCAGTATTGGCTTTATTGTCTTTATTGTCAGGAGGGATATTTCTAATGTACTGCCACAATAATCATGTCTTGATTGTCAGCAAACCAGTATCTGGTTGAGCCACTATATCGAGAAACATGCAGCATTCCTTCCTTCCAGATCACAATGGCTTTACAGGGAAATGTGATAATCATATAATAGTTCCTGTTCGGTAAGACAGTCAAAACTGGGCAAAGCAAACTGAATGTCATGGGAAAGGCTAGACAGAATGAGATCGTATTGGCTCGGCATAGTTTGTACGCGATATATATTTTGAATTTATTGGCCATTACAGTATGTTTTTCATATACTGCTTTCAACAAGTTAATTGTTTCTTCGACACCTGTTAGATTATTACGAAAGGGTATTTTCACTTTGTAGATAATCCATATAATATACGGCTAGAGCGATTTCTACGAAAGGAGGTAGAAAAGAAATGGTAGAAAGAAGGTTTTCTTTGTCCGGAATGTTCTCGGGATTTGTTGAATTACAAACTACTTTACTCATCTGTAGATGTCAATCCCCCCTCTCTGGATGTCGTCGTATGTGGTTTGTGAGGGTATTTGGGGTGGAAATGTGATTTTGAAGCCTTTTTTAAATTGCGATTTCTACACTCTATTTATAGCCTGGGAAACCCCCTGTGAGATACTACGTCATTTCCCACAACCTATGTCCAGGGGCAACCTAACTACATGCAGAGGAGTGGGAGAGTTAAGAAGAGGGGGTTTAATTATGAAGTTACAAAAATAGACAAATATGCAGAGGGAGTGGGAGAAATCAGATAGGGACAGGGAGAATAGGATACAGAGAGAGGGAAAGGGTGGGAGAGGGAAGGAGAGAATGAAAGAAGCAGACGGACAGGGTGAGAGAAATCGGATAGAGTGAGGAACAAGGTGGCCATGGGAGATTGGGGGGAGAAGAAGTGGGGAGGGAGGGTGTGGGGATGAGAAATAAGACAAAGAGAGTGAAAGAGAAGAGGAACATGGGGAGAGGACGGGGGAGGAGAGGAAGAAGAAGAGAGAGAGAACACGGGGACGACAGGGGGAGAGTGAGTGAGAGAGGAAGGAGGTGAAAGATTTCTTACAGTTCCTGCCGATTCTTGACCATACCTCCCCTAGAGAACCTACCTGTTCTTAACCGTCCAGAGGACGGGTGTACTATGCTAGTTATATATAAAACACAACACGTCAATGTAATTTTGGTTCCTTCAGCTTTAGCTATCCCAACTTGTGATGTATTCATGATTTTCCCAAAATGTTTCTTTCTTGTGGCACACTTGTCATCCATCTGGAAAGTCCTCTCCCTATGACATCCAACAAACATGCAACAAGATGGCAAACACACAACTGCATGGTATGTAATATGTATTTACTTTGTTTTTCGCGGATCTTGCGGAGAGCAATTTTCTCTTTTTCTAATGCTAGTGCCTGAAGTTGACCAGAAAGTTCTTTCCGTTTCTTGGTCATTTTCTGCGCTGTCTGGCGACTCTCTACATCGATTTGCTTTCCATGTCGGTCCAAAGTTCTCTGAGCTTGTTGATTTCTCACAGAAATACCTTTATATCCCTAAAATAAGGTACAGTTTTCAAATATCAGTGGAGTGCTTTCGGTCTATATGCATGACTGTAGATAACAAGGCATGAAATAAACACAATCTGACGCATAATCATAATATTAATTAATTAAAATCCCAGATAATGATGCAGGTTCATTCGCTCGTTTACTTACGAATATTCCTATAATTAATAATATGCCTACCATTGTCATACACATACACCTACCTTAGCACTGGAAATCTCTTTTACAAATTTATGCATCTCATCACTGGTGTGATTCTTCGCCAATGAGTTCGCCTCCAGTGTATCCCCCCTGAAAGGCATTTTAGGCTAAACGGTTATTGGCCTATAAAAGAGCCTTTCATAAAACCTTTCAAGATATCTAATGATTAATTGCCTAGTATTCTCGCCTTGTCCACTCGACCCGCTTTTCTTCTCCAGTGAGAGCTTACAGTAAGGTCAGAGCGAAATCTTGCATTGATCTTTTCAAGAAAGAATCTTGTTGTATTAATGAGACAGGTCCTCGATGCCAGTATATTTCCGAGGGCAAACGCCTTTTATAATGATTCTTAGTTGGCATTTCAGATTTTTCTTTGCAGCCACATCGCCGACGAACCTTTTCACAACTGCTTTATTTCACTTCCTTGTGTATCAATGCGTGAATATAATTATAAGAGTAATGTTTTGTAGGTGATTGTGAAGTCCAGGAACTGGTGATGACCGAACATAATCAGTGTCTAATGGAGCTAGAAGTTTCACTTGCATACGGTTGCGCTATCATTTCGAGTGGTCAGTTGCCAGCTCATAAAAATGGCCAACATAAAATGATAAGCTTATCTATTATGTTATCTACCTATTCCACGTTATATTCAGTTGTCAGGATTAGAGTATTTTGTCTCATTAATCCAAGAACCATTTGAGCGCTTGAGGTAGTTGATACCACAAGCCTCAGAAAGATTATAGATCGAGATACAAGAATGGTCGTGAGCAGTCTATTATATAAACATAGACAAGACATAAAAAAAAGTTTTCTGGTCATGTGCATTTTGGTAATATTTTGTCAAAAGTTCTTATTTAGGATTCAACCATTTGATATTAATGTTAAATGGTTGAAACCTAAATAAGAAGTCTTGAACAACGAACACATTATAATGATATGCACAATTTCTGTGGGAACTATACCATTTCTATGTTAAAAGTAATTTTAATAAAAGATTTTATATAAGATCTATTTTATTGCAACAATACTGATGTACTAATTGTTATGTAACATTACGTAACATTGTGTAACAGTAACTATATCATAGTAAATATAGATAAATGGTTTAAGTTCATATTTTTGTATCATTCCTTCACCATCAGTAATATCAATGTTGACTAGTGGAACACCGTTTCTTAAAGAAATCAAGAATTGTATCAGGGGTTTTGTCTAGAATAACAAGGACCCAAAAATCAAGTGGGACACTCTTTGCCTTCCTATCGCGATAGGTTAACAAAATCCCATTCTTAAGGGCCTGGTCCACCAAAAAATGCCCATGTGGAAATTCCTGCCGCGGTTTTCCGCCGCCTGACTTGCTCCGCCGCGGAAAAAACCGCCGCGGAAATTCCCGAAGTACCTTGTCCACCAACGTGATAATTGCCTATGCTTTTCATGATATTCTTGTTTGAATATGTGTGGATTGCGAGTAATTATGATTGTACTGAGACTAAAATATATCAATTTGATAAAATAATCCTCAAATTAAAAACGGAAATTACTAAAAAAAAATCAAATATAAAATTCTGAAATTTTCATTTTCATTGAAGTTCGGGGAATAAACGAAACATTTTCAAAATTCCGAAATTGTGAGGAAAATTGAAATTCCGAAATTGTGAGAAGTTAAAAATTTTCATTTTCATCGAATTCAGATATCAAAAAAAAGTTTTTTTGTTTTTTTTTTAAAGATTTTATTTAGGGGGCTATCATTATTTACCTCATGGGGGGGGGGGGGTATAAGAATTATGGGGGGGGGGGGGTCACAAAAACATGGCACCCTCTGATGGGGGGGGGGGGGGGGTCACAAAAACATGGCACCCTCTGATAGGGGGGGGTCACAAAAACACACCAACATCAGGGTTGAAAAAATACTGTGTCTTAGTAATGTTTACTGAGGCAATCCTCACACCATCTTAAGTGATGAATCGGATAAAAAAACCATGAAGATCTATAATAACTTTTACTGGCTGAAGTACCAAGATTTCCGCAAAATATCTTCTGCTACCGCAAATTTTTTTCCTCAATGAATTCAGTGTTTCACATATCATTTCTATGGTGCCGAGGCATCTCAACCGCAAAAAGTTTACACCGCAAAACTGTTGAAAATTGGAGATGTGTTGGAACAGACATAGAGGAATTGATTGATATAATAAAACAACCAATTTTCATTTCGAAAGGTGGGCTTGTGAGTACAGCGCGAAAAACACAAATCCAAGGAGTTTGCAAAAAACTAATGATACCCCTTTGGGTCGAGTTGAAGAAGTTTTATAATTGGCATCTTGATGTAACCAACATTCTGCCCTTGTTTAAATATTCAGCAATTGATTCCACTGCATTTTTGTTTATAACACTACTAGAAACAAAACTTCAACATTTATACCCGATCCAGATATACTTTGAAAACATGTAACATAAATATACTGCAAAACAAAAATCAAATTGACTCCTGCTTGTCTTCTCCCTCAACAAATGAAATGGATCACTGGAAATGTCCAGTTTCACTGTCACTACTTTCTAAACTACGACATCCAGATTTTTCAAGTGTTGGCACGATTTGGTTCTTTCAGTTTGATTTTTGTAGTCTTCCATGATTTTTTTAAACTTGAGAACTACATCAGGACAAAAGATGGTCTTTTTTCAGAGGAAGTCCTTATGCTTTCTGTCCATCTTTGGGCGAAGGAGACCTTGTACATTATGATTCAGGGCATTGAGTTGAACCATGACTGCTGACTTGCCAGAAAAAATCATTTGGAAAACATTCTATTGCTTTCCCTGGTTCAGTTCTTTTGTTTAGACTCTATACTATTTTCCTCATCTTATTTTCTTTTCCAACTGGCTGACTTCCTTTTATTTTCCTTCCTGCTGTTACTTTTAGTATGAGTAGGCTTTAGTGGATTGAACACTCTTAAAGACATCTGCCAGTTGGCGAGCTGTAGAGAGAGTTCCACTGTGTCAGCTGAAATAATGAGGTATGTAATTTGTGTGGGAACAGAAACGATTCCACTCTAAAAACTGTGTACATTGTACCACAGCCCATGCCCTCTCTTGAGTCTGGCCATTACAAGTACACAACATATACTGAAACAATTGATTGTGTACATAGTGAATCTCAACCAATTGATGGTTTTCAGCTGCGCAAATAATGCGATGTTCTCATTGAAAAAGAAGAACTTGACTTGAAATGACAGCCAAAGTTAAATCTTTTGCTCACAATTTTCTTGTAAGGAAGGACCATGTAATTGGCAACATGCAGAATAAAAAAGAAACAGGGATGAGAAGAGAAAGGAGAAGACAGGGAAAAAATACTAAGGGTAAGGATTTACAAGAGGAACAAGATAGTGAAGCTTCTATGGAGAGTAGGACAAAAACTACAGAAGGTGATGACAATTCTGACTCAGACAATAACCTAGTTTCAGATTCATGTGAACCTAAAACATATACTGAAAGGGTAAATGAGGTCACTAAAGAGGAGAATAATGCTGTTGTAAAATATGAGGTGAAAGTTGGCATATTTTTGTGTTTTCATTGATTGGTCTCATTCAGACGTACACCTGCCACGCCCCCTTCCGACAAGAAGTAATCTGTTCACGTATGAAATAAAACACATGTGATTACAGCAGCCTCTTTTAACCGGTTTAGTTGGCTTGAGACATACATCTCTGTGTGTTGCGTTGATTCATTTCTCGCTCAACTACTGACCCTAACTATTTCGGAGAATGACCCACAATTCTTCACTGTAATTAATGAATCTGAGGATGAAGTCATCTTTATGCCCAGACTGTGACATATATCATGGCAGATTATCTGATACATGGGAAATCAAAATACCAACGATAACAATGAGAGTGGCTGTTGCATTATAGAATGAAAACTTCAATAAAGGTATGTGCAGTCAGCCCAAAGTAAAGCGTGTTTTGGACTGGGAAAGGATAACGATACTTGGATATACATTGATGGCTTGATGAGTACAGAGACAAAACTAACTGCACTTATGTATTTCCGATCGGTCTTCACCAAGTTGGAGGGGGGAGGGGCTATCCCAAGGGTCGGAGCGTAGCATAGACCCAAGGGATTCCTACGCAAGAAACAAGGTGAAGAACAATCGGAAATACATAACTAAGGTTAGTTTGAGATTTATTTGACCTCTTTCTTTTTTTCCCCCCTTGGATATCACCTTTTTATTCTTTGGGATACCCTATTTTTCTGTTTTTATACTACACTCTCTAGCTTGTCTGTAGCGGTCCATTTTTTGGTGTGTGACATACATGACAGGGCCAGTTCCCGTGCTTTCTGTCAGACAGTCAGCTAGGCTGGCTAGAGTCTCCTCCTACTGACCTAATTTGACTTATACTGATTTTCATCTGTCCCAGGGCTCCTGGATACCGGCAGAGCTAGTATCACCCATAGGCTCTGGCCTAATTCTGTAGTAGCTCTCACAGAGTTGCAGTCATTGAGTGACTGAATCTTGACCAGGTGGCATAGTCTTCCCATTAGGCCTACAGACAGCGCCTACGCTCTGGGTGGGAGCGGGTTGCAGTGAACTGTTACTCCCCAGCCTTTGGTGGGGTTCAAACACATAACCTCCCGATCTGGAGTCTTGTCGCGCTACAAATGAATTTAAATATCCTGGATTGCTTTTAATTATGGTAACTTGATGCGAGAAAAACACATGGGTATGGCATGGTTCCATTTAGTGCCTGTGTTTATGATGGCCGTTGTGACATTGATAATGGCCACCACAGTTTCAATGCTTAGCAGAGGATGTAGTATCATGGCATGATGTGTCATCTATTTTAATTCACTGAGGGTGTGTGATTGGTGGGGGGGGTCACAAAAATATGGGACCCTCTGATAGGGGGGGTCACAAAAACATGGGACCCTTGGATGGGGGGGGGGGGTCACAAAAATGTGTATGATTGACTGCCAAAATTCTTATACCCCCCCTATGAGGTAAATAATGATAGCCCCCTTATCTTGGTTAACCGACTCCCCTTTTCCGGGTTAGTTCCGTCGGGCCAAGATGATGTGTAGATATAATAAAATAATTTAGAATTCCTTGGTGTATCGTGTAGACATATATATACAGAAGTTTTCATCTTCATGAAGGACAAAAGGGGGAAAGACACAATAATGAAATAAATAATAAAGAAATAAATGAGATTCACATCGGCGATTTTTAGGTTTCAATATTCACTTTACCACTCAGACTCCTGTGGAGTGTTAGTGATATTTGTTCGCTTATTATATATTTGTAGTGAATACGGGTTTCAATAGTTCTGGGATAATTGGCTCGGCCGGGTGTTGCTATTATTGGGTGCACGCGCCTCAGCTGGACGCGCTCCCGGTTCTGAAATGGCCTTTCGGATTCCCGCCTTTTCCTACCTGGACAGAGTTCCAGTAATTCGGTATTAAGGGAAATCATTATCTAGTCAACTCTTTTACCGTAATATGTGTTGGAGTGCTTCCGGACGTTCCAGCAAGACTCTGTGTTGCTTAACTCAGCTATTCTCACGTTGAACCATATTAACCGTTTGTACCCTAAACACCTACATTGACTGTGTACCATAATTGCCACCTGTCTTGTGAGGCCAATCCCTGGTCACCTCTGTTGGGTCCGACACTGACTATCGGACATGGTTTGTGTGGAGAATAAAGCCTGTGATACCTAAAGAACTGCGTGTCTGGTCTTCTTTCCCTTCGCTGGGATAAGAGATATCAAACTTGGGTAGTGAGACGGAAATCACTACATATTATTATTTATGATAGCAGATTTCACTTGCCACTCAGACACTTAGTGGTGGAGTGTTGTGATTCTGTTATCAGTTTGACTATTATGTACGGATAAACAGTACAAAATAATTTGAAGGAAAATAAAAAAAACAGTTAGTACTAAAATACTAAAAGGCAGGGTAAGCAGTTGGGCATTTCTTGCCTATGTACATGATTCATAAAGAGTTCAGATGTTGCTTTGCCACAGGGAGTTGTTCTTTTACTCTGTGATTAGCTGAATGTGTTAGTAACAGATTCTGATTTTATGGATATAGAGATTGCATTCTTTTTTATTAGGCCTATCACTGCAACAATGCAATTTTATAAATAAATGAAAGGTAAACCAAATAGAGATTGTCTTGAATAGTTTTTCCTGAATAAAAATACTTGTACAAAAAAATATCCCACAGTAATTCCATGTTACCAATCTAGTTCATCAAGTGGCAGTAGAATCGTGATGGGAAAAATTGCCGCATGGCCTCATGCGGCTCAAAATCTCATGAGAATTGCCTCGGTGGACCAGGCACTTTAGGTACACAACATTATTGTGCACCTAACTTTGTAGATGCTCTCACTGGTGACATAGTTATTATACAAGTATAGTGGATATTGCGAACAAAATAATTTATTGATTAAATTTCATATTTATATTTCTTTTTATTCAAACGTCGATAATTAAATTTCTTTAAGGGTGACAGAGTGGCACTCGGCAGATTTGAAATCAAGAGATTCTGCAGATCTAGAATCGATCAAAAAGAGATTGTATGACATGAAATGCAAGGTATACCCTGCCCCTGCCCCAGACTAGTACCAACAATGTTCAAGCAGCTTAATATAGGAAGAGATCTCCTTCCACCCCCCTTTCGCCCCCCCTCCACATTCCCACCCCCGTGTCCCCGCACGCGACAAGGAATAGTTTGGCCCTGTGTATGATGAAATTAGCAAGACAAAATCTAAATAGTATGAAATTTTCTAAATTTCTCTAATTTAAGAATAAAAACGATTATTTCCCATATATATGAAGATATTCAGGCAATAAGGGGGGGGGGGGGAGAGGGGGTACTGTCCCCATGACACAACCCCCTACCCATTGCCTATCGGAGGTTGCTAATCAAGCAATTTATCTGTGACATCAAGGAATTTAGTAAAAAATTTCAAAATGAAAATATGAAACATTGGTAATTCTTTTTTTTTTGTTTTTTAAAAATCTTTATTTTCATTGACCTGCCTTCTGGGCTTCTACAATGCTAATTTTGTCATCTCGAGGATTCTCCTGGAAGAAAAATACCAGTGTTCATACATGTATAAAATATATGAGTGGAAATTAAGCAGTTTGGACACATTTGGTCTACCTTCATCGACATAAAATTTGAACATTTTATAGCATATGTTTGTGTTGCTTACTTTGAGAACCTTGGTGTAATCTGTTTTGAATTTTAGACATTTTAAGGTCTCTACACTCAGTCCAGCCTCTGTAGAACCCAGACTTCAAACAGTACTGGTATAGGCTAGCATTGGAGTTTCGGTTCTTCAGAGGCTGGACAGGGTGTATTTGTTCTTCGATGTCTGCTTTAAGCCTTCGCCATATAATTTTTGCCTCTTTTTTAACGCTACGAAAGGTATGAGAATAAATGACAACACTACATCTCGATCTGAGCTCGTACATAAGTAATAATTGTTTCAACATGCCTTTTCCAAACAATTTCTGTCTATAGACAAAGGCCTTGGCCTGTAGAATTATCCAGTTTATGATATATGAGTTGCTGCTTTTTAGAGCAATACCAAATACTATATCAATAGGTTCAAATTCCACTTTGTTAGATTTTTTGTGTAATATTTTTTCACCTTTTGAGTCTAGGTTAAGGTAGCCATTTTCATATATCCAGTCGAATAAACTAACCCACATAAGCTTAGTTTGTTTACAAGTCGCCAAGAAGTGCACTGTGTCTCTTTCCTTGAGCAGAAATCACATTTGTCACTTTTTTAATTTGAATATTATTCAGGTATCTGTTGCAAGAGTCGACTGCAGAGTTTTGTGTAGGATCTATTGTCACGATCCATAATGCCACTATATAACATTACGTAATATCACCTAATGATATGTTATATATACATTACCAAATATTATTATATAAGGTTACATTGAATTATGAATATTATATTAATTATGTAAGGTGACTAGGGCAAGTCTAGTCTACCTCAGTTAGTTCTTAGAATACTCCATAGGGGGTCATCCTGACCCTCCTACGGGTTCAACCTAACTCTAGAGTACCTGATTGGGCAGCCACTGATTATATCTCATTGGCTAATTAACTTAAGAAGGCTGACCCAAATAATAATCTCCTTTCTCCTATTGGTTTATACAAGCGACCCCCTGTGGTCAAATACTTGATAAATGTTTACTATTGGTTATGCAAATGTAATGCATAGGATTGGATATTAATTACGCATGCGCACTGACATGTAATATGATATATAAACCCATGTTTTCCAATAAAATGTTATGTCTAAACAGGACAAACCGCTGCTCTTCTTATTACATCATCTTAGACTATACTTAGTCTAACCTCTTATTAATTATACACATTCTCAGGGACTCTAGCTAGCTCTACCATCTACACATATCCCTTGGAGAATAGTAGTTGTATCACTATGTTCTTTCCAATGTCTGAGTGGCCATCGTTGCACTTCTGTGTTTCAGCTCTGGCTTAATATTAATTGATATTAAATAATGATATTTCGTGGCTGTGGCCAGTGTGTGATAGCCTCAATCTTCTCCGGATCTGGTCTGCTCCCTTCGCTGTTAACTACTCTGCCTAGAAATCTAACAGAACGTTTGAAAAGTACACATTTCTTTGGTTTCAAAATCAAAACAAATTTTTGTATCCTCTCAAAGACAGATTTCAGATTTTTCCTGGCTTCTTCCAATGACTTTCCATAGGAAATTATATCATTTAATAAACCATACATTTTGTCCAGCGCAATCCTTGTAACATACTCTCTACCATGCGTTCAAATGTGGCTGGGGCATTGCATAGCCCAAATGCCATCACATTGAAACGAAACAAGCCTATATGGGTGACGAATGCAGATTTCTCTTTCAATTCTTCATCCAACTCCACTTGTCAATAGCCTGATTCGAGATCCAGGGTAGAATAATACATGTTTTTCCCAAGAGCATCTAGACTTTCGTCGATTCTAGGTAGGGGGAACGCATCTTTCTTTGTGATATCATTTACTTTGCAATAATCCACACAGAAATGAATGGAATTATCTCTGGAAACAAGCCCGCCTTGAACATGCAACATGACGTTGCGTCATGGCCTGAGCCCGGCCCGCGAAGTATGAATCTAAGCGAAGAAACACCTGTGATTAAAACTGTGATGATGATTAAATGTAAATCAATGAGTTTGGATGAATCAGACATCAGCAAACAGCTTCAGCGGTTGCATTTACACAATAATGAAGCGATCGCAAGGCCGATCCTGCCCATTCGCCTGAAACGACTTGCTACAAATGTAGGAAAATCGCTCAAAACAAAGACGGTGTTGCCATATAAAAGAAGAGCGGATCTCGCCGACCTGTCACTCTCGATCAACATGGCGAGCAGAATGGAGCTATACGAATGCTCACACCTGAACTGTCAGTTTATTACAAGATCAAGAGTAGCTTTGGAGGATCACCAGAAAGAGAGACATGACGATCTTATTGTAGGGGTGATGTGCCCTAAGTGTGATCGGGTGGTGTTCTCCAGGAGGAGAAGGGACTTAGTAAAGCACGAACAGAATGTACACGGCATTGCCTCGCCTGACTGGCCAGGTCCGGCTTCAGTGATAGTGGTTACCTGCCGAAGGCCACTAAGTGGATGACTAGCCACCCCGGAGGAGGTCAATTTGTATGATCAGGGTGTGAGATCTACAAGGCCAGCTGAACCACCATCGCCATCAGACCATGGTCAGCAAACACCTGAAGAGACGGGGCCCATTGATCGCCAACCCAACTCCCTCCCCTACTGCCCTCAGGTAGAGGCTGTCACACCTGTACACCCACCAGAAGGCACGGAGTTAGACAGACTCCTCGACCGGGAAATCCAGGAAATTACTACTAATATTCAGACAGCATGTGTGAGAATAACTAATCTGACTGACTCGGCCCAGCCTGTGCAAGTTATGCGAATGCCTATGAAGGCAATGAGTGCTAGGGCCCCATGTATTTCTCCGGACAGATCAGACTTGGTGCAATCAGTGACAATGGAGATGGGGGCTGGCGATCCGCCACCCCAACATATGACAGTACCAGGGGAATTAGTAGTGCCTGTGATAACTAGTGAAACCCAGAATCAGGAGGTTCTAGAAGTATGCACCACAGACACTGGTGGAGGTGATCAACTGGGACTTAACCCTCCTGCCCTGCTAGTAGATGAGGTGAGTGTACCGGATAACAAGACTACGAACAGCCCTGTTCGCCTAGCCCCTGAGACGGCTCGCCCGGATAACCTCAACAGCCCCCTCCCCCTGGAGGCGAATCGCTCAGGTGAGGAGTATAATTGCTTGGCCCCTCTCCCCGCTCCCGCAGAAGCTCTCCAGTTCCCCGAGCGGTGGAACTTCACACCTGAGACCCAGGATCTGGTTGCCCAGCTGGTAGAAACCACAGTACGAGAAATGAGGCCCCCTGCAAGAACAGTTGTAGTAAGTGGGAACACCTATGTGCCTGCCCTAGGGGCCCCTGTGCTTGCTGACATTCACGTTCCCCACTCAGTGGTCCATGAGGACAATGAAGAGTCGTGGGAGATAGTGCGAGGTCCCAGAATGTGTCGGCTGTCCTACCGGCGAGTGTTTACGTGGGCAAAGGCTATACCAGACTTCCCCCTGCCCCAGCCTGAAGGTCCCCCGGAACTGCCCACTTGGCCAGGCTTCCCCGTCCAGGTGGACGTGTAAAACGTAGAAAGCTGGACACTGGTGCTGTTCAGCACACACAGGAAACTACGGCCACGTACAGGATTGACCCTGGTGATATCAGTGAATAGACTGAACTGTGACCTGTGTGGATTTTTATATCCAGTTGTGTTAGTGTTAACCTTAACTAGTCTTAGTAAAGTTTTTCAAAAGACTGAGATGGACTCCCATTCCGGCCGACTGCAGATCATTAAACAGTTTGTAATTTATCGCTATCTATTTAAATTCCATGTTTGGAAGAGAACTATGAACATTCCATGTGATTCGAGTTACTGCTTGCTGAAACTAAACTGCTGTAAAGGATCTACGGTGCCTCGCTGTTGTGTTAATGACATTGTTTCTTATTTATATTTCTTACGGGTCAAGAAACCTCAAAAGGGGGAGTAATGTTATAGAACAGACTATAGGGGTACGCTATTGTATCGTTAGTGTTATGTATTTCTCTATAAAAGGTAAATCGCCTGGCGATTCGCTCAGCTTGACGAATCGTCTAATAATGTTTTTCTACTAAGTAATATCATGATGGCGAAAGACGGATGGCGAATAGTGAAAGGCGATAGACGATTCACTTATCCTTGTACTATATAAACCCCTGTTTGTTGACGATTCACACAATAAACCTGAGACTCAAACTGCAAACAACTCCTTGACTTTCTCCCTCGCAAGCGCAGCTATCTTTGGCGAATATCAGTACTAAAAGTCACTAGTAATTGAACAGGAAGACGAGATTAAAGTAATCCAGCATCTTTATTAAATATGGCGTATTCAACAACATCGTTAGACCATCTCTGGGATCAGGCTCTGGAAGACCAGGCCCATCGATATAATGAGCATGACCAACCATATGAAAAGGAAAACCGTAACAATATATATATATTCCCTATCCCTTCCCTGTACAATATAAAATTACTTATTGTTCATTGTTGTATTCAGGTTTTGAAGATAAATAATTATGAAAAGTGAAAATTTGAAAAGTGGCCATATATGTAGATCAAATTTGTAATAATTCTGTAATCAAAATGGCTGAAAGACCAAAATTCTAAGATAACCTGTGTTGTAAAATGAATATAACTGAATGAGTCGATGAAATCTTAAGCCCATGTTATTTACTGTGTTTTCACCCACTGACACCCGGCTCAGGGTCCTATAGCTGAAATATCAGGACCTGAGGAACACCGTTCTCAGGAACGAGATGGTTTTGGTTGTAATTGCAATTACCTACTGAATAAAGATATTGTTAAAAAAAACTTAAATTACATATTATATGTTTTTAGAGATTCTATTTTAGTAGTTTATTCATCTTTTTGATAGTTATGTAATAGTCAACCCTAGACATACCATGCGTATGCCTAGACATCAATTATCAGTCTACCACCCTTTTCTGCTTATTAATGAAAAAGTAAAGAGAAAATAACACTATAGTCAACTTTTCTGCATACCATGTGTATGCCACCTTATATCCATATCTCAGCAAATTATTATATTTGACTATGAACATGTATGCATACGTTGGCCTCTATTCAAGGTAATAAACAAAGTATCTATAGTAGTCAGGGAGCACAAGGCCCAAAATGGGGGGGTTGCTAAACATTTTGGTTAGAGCTTGACAACACATACCACCATATAGCATTCATACTGGCCTATAAGAAAACCATTGTTGTCATTCTGGCATTTTGTTTATTCCATGGTTTCCATGGCAACAGAAGGAAAAAATGGAAATTCTTAGGTAAAATTACTTAAATGAACCTCAGTCAGAGATGAATAGTGGGAATATTTTGATATTTTGGGAAAATATGAACATCTAAATTGCGCATTCAAATTATTATGACCTTTGACCAAGGTCAAGGTCACATTTATCAAGGTCAAACCCAGAAAAAGCCCACAAAATGCCATTTCCCCTCAAACATATTCACCCTTCAGTAGGTAATTTATTGATCTATCTTGATAATTTGATTCTAGGAAATTGCCAAAGCACTATTTGTAAGAGAATTGCCGACTTAAAGTTGCTAAGGTGCAATACTGTTACCATAGCAACTAGAAAACTATGAAAAAAATGCATAGCTCCTGTTGCCATCCAGGATGCCAGTAATATGAGTTAGCAAAATATGGATGCCCTTCCAAAAAAATATTTTTGGGGAGAATGACCATTATCAGTGGGTATATGTTGAATATGAAGTATATTTCCAATTTCATTCCTAATATTCTAATTAAATATCTTTTTTTTGTTGTTGCCATGGCAACGGTTCTGGAAATCAGGTAAAAATTCATGGGATAACAAAAGGTTGAATAGTTCAAAGCATATTTTACTTAGAATTCTGGAAATTTGCTCACTTATAGAATACTTAATGGGACAACAAATATATTCTAGCAATTGACCTTTGATGAAAGGTCAAGGCCATTTTTCCAAGGTCAAACTAGGAAGAAATGGCATACTTTGTGTTGCCATAAAGAGGGCAAAAATAGGGGTATGCCAGTTATGGATGCTCGTCTTCAGAAATATTTTTTATTGAGAGCCACTATTAACAGAGGATAAATGTTGAATATGAAGTATACTTTCATTTTTATTCCTAATATCCTTATTAGATATCAAATTTTGGCTGTTGCCATGGCAACCGTTCTGGAAAATAGGGAAGAATTAATGGGATAACAAAAAATTGTATAATTCAAAGGATATTTTACTTAGAATTCTGGAATTTTGCACATTTATAGGATACTTGATGGGACAACAAATATATTGATGCAATTGACCTGGATGAAAGGTCAAGGTCATTATTCCAAGGTCAATGTCATGTTCATATTGGTACTCAATGTAAATGATGGGCCATGTAAGATGCTGTGTCCACTGAGGAGACATCAGACTAAACTTAGTTGCCGACACCCCCGATTCACAACTCAGTGCTAAAACTCAACAGATGCTTGACAGCTTGCTGGGTTCTTTAGTGTGACTTATCTAGCTGTGAGGCTACCAGTGTGGTGTGTCCTCAGTGGACACAGAAGCTAAGGGTCCATTTCAGACCTGAAATGGGTGAGGTGTCTGTGTGAGAGTCTTCTGTAACACAGGCTTTTTAAAGAATACACATTCATCAATTGATTAATATTGTGCAAGAAGTAAAAGGAGGAGGCCTCCACAGTCCCTGTCATGTCCCTGGGCCTGATTAACATTGAATTGAAGACTCATAATATGGGATTAGAAGAATTAATACAGATAAAGGAAGAGAATCAGAGAACAGAAATCTGAGAAAAAAATCATCTGGAAATGAGGGCTTGATTTTTACCTGTGGGAATGATTGGTGATTTTTACAGAAGAACTGTGTCTGAGTGGCTTCGCAAAATCAAAACAAACTTCTGACTGACTAGGTAAAGTAGGTCTAGAGGATCTTTTGTTCATGGCTCATCTATATTGATATAGTTTAGCAAAACAACATTTTTTAATGTCATTATACAGTAGACCTTTTCATTTTTAAGCTTTATATTGATCATTTCAAGAGAAATTAGGGTGAATGATTGACGATTACATCATCCATATTGGTGGCACGTTAATACACAATTTGACTTCCAGTGATCCTGCCAGATCTACTTGTTGTATGCACCTGGGAATGCATAATTCTCATGTTATTGGGAAAGTGCTGGCCATAGGTCAGACAAGCAAATTGAGCCTATGGCCAGCACTTTTCCAAGGGAGGACCATGTAAATCATCCCTGCTCACAATGGGATTCAATGGGCTCCCAAGTTCTGTGAACCAGTGCTGCACTTTGCCACTTTTACTACCCTTCTTGGTTGTATTTGTAAAATGTTTATACAAATATGCACCAACTAGATCTCCTCCAGCTGCAGTGAGGTCAGACTGTATTCCAGCATTGCATCTGACACTACTAGTTGGTTGTGTCACTTGGGCCAACAGGCATGCCTGTCTGTGGGTGGTTACCTTTGGGTGCTGGGCATTCTGCTTAGCCAATTGGTCTACCATTTCTTCAAACTCTAACAATTTTGGTTTTGGCATAGCATTATATCCGAATTATATCATCAATTCTGCTGAACCCAGTTAGCTAGATAGCATGCGAATTTAACACCAGTGGCGCTGTAGGCTGAAATATCTCCCAGTAGGCTGAGACTGAAGCTTCTGCCACCACTCTGTTAAGGTGTTCGCGCCGGCCGCCACTCGCAAAAACACCAGCAAAAAATGTATAGATGATCATGGGATTAAAAAATATGAAAAGAGTATATTCTCAGCTATCCGTAGGTATATAATTTTACCTATTTGAAAGAGTAGATGCCGAGCAATAACTGTATGGGTATAACCATGTTTAGGCCTACTCTGTTTCTGAGGTTGCAGGAGCCATAACTGGAAGCTCCCACCTTAGCTTTATCTCCGCCTCCAGGTGGCGTGACGGTCGGATAGCTTATTTTCATGCTATCAAGGGTAGGGAGAATTGCAAACCCTCCACCAGTGATGAGACTTCTACCATGAACACTAATTGGTTATATGCCTAATTAATGAACAAGATCTTTTGTGCAATTAGATCCAAGCAAGGATCTATCAGTACCTTCAATTCAGCAATTATATTCCTTGCATGAGTCAGCCCTAACATTTGCCTGGATTCAGTGTCTTAGTTTAGTCAATCAATCTTGTTTAATGTTTCAATCAGGTTCTTTGGTATCATAGGGTTGGCAGGTTCAGTTGGCATTGTCCTTCCTCATATTTGAGAAGTCATGTGGTTGAGGGATTGGTTTGGTGGCTCTGCACTATATATTCTTGAGCATATTGCTTAGATATCTATAAGGTGGAGACCAGACACTGGATTTGTATTCAAGCAAGCCTTTCATACAGTTGCAACACATGGTTGGGTTCATGAGGTCCATGTCCTCGCTAGGACTAAAATCTGCTTAGCTTTCTAAGCACAGGTTGCAAAAGTTGAGCTCTCATCCACTGTGACCCCTAGGTCTTTGCTGTCTCTAGCTCTTGATGTTCACCCTTTCTTGATGTTCACTCATTCCTCATGGTGTGGCTGTGCTCTGGATTGTTGTGACCTAGGTGTAGTAACTTGCACTTGTCAGGATGAAAGCACATCTGCATCTTGTATCATTTTTGGATGTTGTTGAGGTCCTGTTGTATGTTTGTTGTATAGTCTATATAAGAGTACAACATACAGTCCTAGTCTGCAGGCTGTTTAAATGTCTTACTGAGCGAAAGACCTCTTCACAGCTTGAAAGATACCATGCAAGTTGTGTCGCACCTACTTGACTGGCTTCTATTGCAATTGGTTCTCCCCAAGGTAACACTCATTGTATACATTGATGTATTCACTGATCTAAGTGAATTGTTTTTTTATTATCACTAAATGAAAAAGTAGGGGTCAGGAACCATTCATACCCTTGTGCTCAGTCAAGCTGCTCCATCGCACAGTTGTATGGATTGACCTTGGGAGTCAATTGTACATTGGGGTCATTGTACACTGAGGTTAGCATAAAACTGTAGGCTACAGGCCACATGGAACCTTATGAACTCTACACTGCAGTTTCTTTGTCAGTGATGAATCTATGTTGCTCCCATTCTTTGAGACGGGAATCAGGGTATTTACAGGTGGCGCTACAATCAGTGGTGAGCGCTGAGGTGAATACAACAGAGGAGTCCCATTGCCACTAATGCTAAAATACCTGTTTTCAACCCCTTTGAAACATAATGGGTCAAAATGCTATGGATACATCCAGAAATTCTACCAGCTAGTACTTTTGCTTGCTCTACTTATTTTATTGTCTGTTTTTGTTCTTATAGTTGTCATTTTTCTCACCTTGAATGACACTGCATGCCCACCAACCACCCATCCTTCACTCCTCCCATGTGTTAGTGTTTGATACCTGACTGCCTACCTGCCTAGTGTGTGTGTAGCCTTGAGGCAAGGCTACACACACACTAGTGGCAGGCAGTGGTAGGCAGTGGCAGGCAGCGGGAGGGGCAGTGGCTGGTGAGTGAGTGTAGTGTGTGAGTGAAGGTGCAGTGTGTGTGAGAGCTCTGACAGGGGTGGGAGACTAAACCAATCTTTATATTTAAAATTGCAACTTTCCTGTACCAGATTATACATAAGTCGTCCCCTAAAAAGGCATGAAGAGGAACAAAACTTGCCATTCAGATGATGTAATGGTACCCATTTAGATGGGAAAACATAAAAAACAGGTCGATGGGTGTGAGTTCTGTCTAACTGAGAATACCAGGGGTAATGGAGCAACGAAAGGAGGTTTAAAGGTGGTCTAAATCCGCCCTATAGGGGGCGGGGTCGGTTGCGCTTGGTCAAGTATTGTTCATACATTGCAGTCGCTAGTTCCATTTTGCCGACAATTGTGTATAATTTAAGAAATCGAAAAGTTGGAGATTTTAAGCTTTGTTGCTATGGTCGTCAAGGGTCAGTGTCCCCCATGGCCCGGCCCACTGCCCGGCAGTTGGGTGAACTTAAGAAAGGGTGAAATCTCAGCATTACTGTAGATTTTAGGCAATAAATGTTGCGGAAATGTTGCTCATGTTCATGATGAATATATTTTATGATATGGACTGAATATTATATAGGATTTAAATGTTCAAATCAGTTCGTTCCTAGACTTGTGGATGCACTGTCATGTGACCAGATTTGTGGAGGCCATCTCAAAGAATGTTTGAAGAGCATTTTGTTTTGACATGTACTGTATAACTTCCAATAATAGCCAGGGGTGGCTATTTAGTCAAACCCCCTCTCACCATGGCGTTTATTAGAGCCCCCGGTGTTTATTAGAAACCCGGCATCTATTAACAAGTGGCCTGAACTCATATCCAGGATATCCTTTTATTACAATCATATAATCAGCTGTCAGTACATAGACTTTTAAACTCATTTATATGATTCACATTTACCTCCCCTGATGTTCAATGGGTTTATTTGTTGGGCCGAGATGCCCCCCTCCCCCGAGTGTAGTGGTCAGAACAGTTGCCGCTACCTCAACCACCACTACACCGGTCACTCTCACTCACACCACCATACTGGACACACGACACCTTGATAAATGTGACCTTGACCTTGGTCAAAGGTCAAATGTCATAATAATTTGAATGCGCAACCCCCCCATTTTGGGCCTTGTGCTCCCTGACTATAGTTCTTCATGGCTAGTTATTATACATTTTAAGGGGAGGAAATAATATTTTCAACAAATTTTCTACCTGGGTATTATTGTCATATTAGTGAGAGATAGCTGATAAATTATGTTTTCATTTTAAGAGTACTTTGAGCAAATAAAACGACTAGGTAACTTTATAATTTCGAAAGGATATTTAGTAGTATATATATAATATATATTATATTGTGGTGTTATTGGGTTTTACTAGAGCTAGCCTCTAGGTGCTGTCCACTGTGGGTCAGTTCATCCGAACCTCCCCAGTGGGCAGTACTGGTCCGTGGGACTTTTTAATCTTTATTATTCTCTATCTGCTCGCATTTTATACTTAACAGCAAGTTTAGCTGTTGTTGCTAAAGTAACAGCAACCTGGGTTTAAGCTTATTGTCTAATCTGTGGAGAACACGATGCTTCTCACAGTATTCTTGAAGTTACTTCTACTTGTGTGATTTGTATGTTCATGTTGATACTGCATGTTGCTCAGACACCTTCGGATGAGGGTTACCTGGCTGGCCAGGAAGCCCGAAATCCCTGATCTGGGTAGGTTTTGATGTGAACTGATGCTCGGCTTACAATACAATACCTCACATGAATAAACCCTTGTGAACAGGTAGACTGTTAAGGGATACAAACCTGCGAAGATCACTAAAACTGGTGCCGTGACCAAACTTAACTGACCGTTTGTTGGCTGAAAGGTTTTGAGTTTTACCTCGGAATTATTTCAATTCTTGATATATCCTAGGGATATGACCACCAATGCGAATGGGGTGCCAGTGGTGGATGCAGCGGCCCAAGTTGGCCTGCGCATCTCTCCAGCTGGTATGAAGGGATATAGGAAGCCTGCTCCTAGCCCTAACCCCAAGAAACCAAATCCGAAGATTGTGGTTATGAGTCCGAAGCTGAAAATACAGCCCCAAGCTGCGGGTGGAGACCAATGGATGCGCTTTCGAGCAAATCCTGCGGCCGATGATTCAAAAGACGACTTGGAGATGGCTAAATTGAAGACCGAAGTATCCTTGTAGCGCCATGCATACAGTGTGCAAGGCCAATCGATGCACAATGCCCGTGGGACAATTGATCAGCTCATAGAGCAGAATCAAGAACTCCAGAACACGTTGGCACAGGTGACAGATGATTGCCAAGCCACCACGCGTCGGTTATTAGTGGAGAATGAGAAGCTAAGAACCGAGGCTGCGAGGGTAGATGATATGTCCCGTTTGAAAAACGCCTATGATGATGCTCTAGATGAGGTAGAGGATTTGAACATATGGAGTTCACCTCCGAAGATGAATGTGGAATCTCCACCTTTTGGTGAGAGTGAACCATTAGATTCCAATGAGGGGGTGGCTCTTATATTCTCCTCACCCCGAGGCATTTTCAGGGTGTTAGGCCTGCTCGGGCACCTGTGCCCGAGAATCTCAAGTTGCCCGAAGCAACAGGTGGGCAGCCCCAAGCTCCTACAGGTACCCCTGCTGGAAGTTTGAAACACAAAGGGTTGCAGACACTAGGTTCTCCTCCTCGGAAGAGAACTGGTGCTACCAGAGAACAGCCTAAGGAGACGGTGACTTTCACTGCTTCTTCTCCTCTCCATAAGGGAGGAGGGGGTAGGCCTTATGCTGGAGCGCACTCCAGTATAAAGAAACCAGCTGCTTCCACTACATATGTGAGGGGACATGTTGACAATAGTCAGTATGTGAGGAAGATAGATCTGCAGGGTATCTGGGTATCAGTCGGAGGAGTGCCGGATAATTCTGGTGTTCAGATGACTGGAATTCATGCGATTAATTCCTCTCCAATTCGGCATATGACCAACTATTTTTGTGATAAATCGGTGGTCCAGGGGTTGAAGTATGAAGGCACCATGGGTGCAGAACTCACCTTTAGATATCAGTTCTTGGCAATGAATGTAAATCATGCCCCGAAGCCGGCATTGATTAGGAACTGGGATTCGAAGGATTCATGGCGGACACATCTTGGAGAGATGAAGGTGCTAGCTGAGGCTTATAATTGGACTCCCGAGCAGTTCCTTATGCAGCTAAAGTGCAGCTGTCGCCGTCAGCTCGGAGAGATGGGAGATTTGCTGCCAGGGCTTGATCTAGTTGGTTTCGTAGACCACATGGATGCAAACTTTGGGGAGCATCCTCTTGAAAAGAAGCAGTCCGAGTTTTACAACTGCCGTCAGACCCCTAAGCAACCAAGCCGTATGTTTGCCAATGAGGTAGCCAAACGTGTCGGCATGCTTTTGGAGTGATTCTAGACAATACCCTGCACACTTTGTGCTTGAGAGTTTTTCTCAAGGGCTTAATCAACCAGGAGAAAGCTGCTTGGGTGAAGTTAACCCATTGGAGGACGGGAGGCAGCAATTTTTTATATAAATTGAAGGGGGCATAACTTAATAAAAAATAAACAGATTTTGATGAAATTTAAAATATATGTATACAAACACACTAGAAATATCTTTATAGGTATGTTGTCATGGAGACAATAATGATGACGTCATAACTAACATACATAAATGCTGGAAAGTGAATTTGGAGCAAGATTGCCGCCATATTGCACCCAATTGAGACCCATTATTTTAATTATTGAAGACCAAATTCTAGAAATTATGAAAAAATATGATCAATAACTGTTTACACCTATTAAACGATGGACATATGACATATTATTTGAAGAAAATATTCTTAAAGTGTTTTTATACCCTAAACCTCATGTTAAACACCCGTCCTGAAGCCCAAAAAGGGGGAAAAGGGCCCCCGTCAGCCAGGCAAATCATGTGTAAACTGCCCCTGTCCTCAATGGGTTAAAACAGCCATTTGACCTTCTCCAAGCCATCCACTGGGCCGAGGTGTGGGAAAGTTGTCACATGGATTTTGCTAACGCTGCTGTTTTGCAAGCCGCTGCCGTGGGACCGTTGGCTGTTGCTATTCCTTTGGAAGGAGCTGCGGCCAAAGCTTCCCAGTCCAATAAAAGCAAGAAAGCAATTGCCAAAGAAAAGGCCATGGTTCAGGTGAGCCAGGCGCTAGCTTTGCGGGATGTTGAGGAGGATGATCAGTCCAATGATCCCAGCAATGTGGTGGTGCAAGCTCTCCAGGCCTGTGTTATGTAACATTACGTAACATTGTGTAACCTCATTATATTCACCTGGCAGGGAAAGAAAAAGACCGACTCCTCCGCTCAGCAGCCAACGCAGACTGCTGGAGCGAAGGGAAAGGCAGGTTCGGAAGTGCTATTTTTGTAGTGAGGAGGAACATTTCGCCTTGGCTTGTCCTAAGAAGGTAGCACTTCTCGAACTCCTGAGGAAGGCAGATGCTTCTAAAGAGAAGCCTGCTGGTTCGGGAAACTAGGTTCGGCTCCTGTAGAAAGCGAGACGGGAGCCTTGGACAACACGCTTCTTAGTACCACAGTCCGCAAGGATCTTGGTAGTAGTACAGAAACTGGGAATCCAGCCCAGGCACCGGTGTGTACGAAAGGGTTAAAGCTTAGCGACAAAAAGCTACCCGATCCGATAGCTGGAGGTCCATGACCGCTGCCGAACCGTGGATTTCTTCCTAAATTGGTAAAGGAATGCTTGGGCGAAAACTCTCATATCCGTTGGGGGCAAGCCGAGTACCAAGCTGAGTCGGGGCAGGTTATTCTGGTAGACAGAAGGTATCTGTTCAACAACTGGAAACTCTGGAGATCCCTTCTAAGTTATTAGTGAGGGAGAGATGGTATGCCCCTGTAGGTATAGGCGGGGAGAGTGGATTATTCTTGGTAGATGCGGGTGCTACAACTAGCTTGATCACCAAAAAATTCTATGACTCCCTTCCACATGTGCCGCCTATGATTTCGGTACATACGGCGTGCTTGATGGGTAATGGAACGCCTATAACTACATATGGGAGTGTGCTCTGTTCGTACGATGTAAATGGTCGGACGTATATGATTACATGTCTTGTGGTCAGTGGTTTAAAGGGCCCTGAAGACGGGATTCTGGATGCAGATTTCTATTATGTGCACTGATGTAATCTGGATTGGTCAGGACTTTTTTATTTGGAGAATTTCGGACATTCTGTCATGTGCAAGCAATGGAAAAAGCATGGTGAAAATAAAGAAGTTTCCTCTATTAAGACTATGAACGTGAGTGAAGTGGATATTGGTCGCTGACGAAATTGATCAATGATTCAGATCTGGCTGATCAGAATGAGAAAAAAACTGCTCTTTCTCTGTTGGAGGAATTCCGAGATTGTTTCTCTCTTCCAGGCGGCAAGGCTCTTGGTTGTACTGATAAAGTTTGCCATGTGATAGATACTGGTGATGCTGAAACCCAAGAAATGTGAATTTTTCCACAAGAAAGTGGAATACTTGGGTAGGATTGTGTCAGGCCAAGGCATTCAAGCGGATCCGAAGAAGATCCAAAAGGTCAAGGACTGGCCGATCCCTATTAATGCAAGGGAGGTAAGGCAATTCATCGGATTTGCCTCCTATTACCGAGATTTCATGAAAGATTTTGGTAAATTAGTGATTCCCTTCCAGGAGGTTCTAACCGCGGCAGGCGTGGATAAGCGATATACTAAACCTATAGAATGGACTCCTCGTTGCCAAGATGCATTCGATACATGCAAAAATTTGCTAATCTCTGCACCTATTCTCGGGTATCCCAGTCCGATGGGTGAATTCATCCCTGATACAGATGCAAGTAGTTTTGGCATGGCCGGAATTCTGTCCCAGGTTCAGGATGGTAAGGAAGTGGTTCTGTGTTTTGCAAGCAATAGTCTCTCGAAGCCACAGAGAAATTATTGTGCAACGAAACGGGAGCTGCTTGCCATTCTGACCTACCTACAAAAGTTTCGCCATTACTTATCGGGTAATAAAAACTTTTTTGTTCGGACAGATCACGCCTCTTTGCATTGGTTGCTCAATTTCAAGGATCTGACCGATATGTTAGCCTGCTGGCTACTTACCTTACAGGAATTCGGACTGGATCAGAGTATGATTTTGCATCGGGCAGGGAAACAGCATGATAATGCTGATGCACTGTCACGCTTACCTACCAGAAAATGTGGAAGATCAGATTGCCTAGATTGTGGTGCACATGATGCTATTATTGCCACTAATGTTGTTTCTTTAGGGACTCAACAGAATGTGTGCAAGAAGCTCAGCAAACCGACCCACTTGTAAAAAGATTGCTTGTAATGTTGGCTGGAACTGATCCAATTCCTAGCAGGGAAGACCTTGCTGGTGAGTCGGACGAGTTTCGGACATTTGTCAGGCATCTTGGTAGTATGGAGGTAAGAGATGGTGTGCTATGTCTGGGTTGGACAAGACTAGCCACCAATAAGAAATACTGGAGGAAAATTGTCCCTGTTTCCATGAGGAAAGAGATCTTCCAGGGCATTCATGGTGCCAAAACTTCTGGTCATTTCAGAACCTTCAAGAATGTCTGGTCAGCAAAGATGAGATATTTTTGGCCGGGTATGAGATATGATCTGAAGCGATGGATACGTGCTTGTCCTGAATGTAATATAAGGAAGACTAAAGGTGGCGGTGGAATTTCTCTTCTGAAGAAAGAGAAACATGGTGGTAGATGGAACCGAATATCATTGGATATTCTAGAGCCTCTCTGGAGTACCCCTCGAGGCAACAATTATATTATGGTTGTAGTAGACCATTTTTCTAAGTCAGCCGAAGCCTACCCCATGGCCGATCACACCGCCGGAAGTTATGCAGAAGTCCTTTTTCGGGAGTGGATCTTGAGATTCGGATGTCCTGTGTCTTTGCAGACGGATGGAGCCCCAGAATTTCGATTGCAACTCTTGAAGAGTCTGCTTGAGATGCTGGGAATCGAGAAACTAATTACTCTCCCGTACAGGCCTATGAGCAATGGCCAGTCGGAGAGACTAAATAGACTGACTCGGACGAGGTGGACTGGGATATGCTAACCCCTTGTATTGCTCACGCATACAGAGGAACAGTGCATGCCACCACCTTATGCACACCTAATTCGGTAGTCTTCGGAGAGGAACTAGTAACACCACTGGATATTGTTCATGGTGTAGAAAGTGGAGGTCTGGATTTCCCCTGTAAGGTTGCTTTCGTAGAGAACCTTAAACAGTGGATGAGAAAAGGACACCAGTACGTGAGGGATAATCTCGGGGTATCTGCTGTTCATCAGATAAGGGATTATAACAAGCGTTCTAGGCCCTCCAGTTTCGAGGAGGGGGAGGTGGTGTATCGATTCTGTCCCCCCAAAGCGAATAAGAAGCTCAGACCTAAATGGGACGGGCCCTATAAGATCAGAAGGTTCATAGGAGGTACCACCTGTGAACTGGAGATGGCAGAAGGTCTTATGCGATACCATATTGACTATCTGAAGCCAGCATTCGATGAAAATGGCCCAATTCAAGCCGTTAACTTGAATCGGGCACCAGAATTCCGAAGGCAGGAACAGGTCGGTAAGGAAATCCTTAGACTGGAAGCTGGAAAGATAGTGCCAGGGAAGGATTGTCCGAAAAAGGTTGAGAAAGAGAGAATTACTATAGGTGTCAAGCCTAGGGGTAGACCCAGAAAGATCCGAAAGGATAATTCAGGGAAACCTTTGAGTAAATCTCTGCCTCCAAAGAAAAGAGGGGGTAAAAAAGGAAAATCTGTTGTCAAACCAGCGGTTTCTTTATCTGATTCGGGACCAACGGCTACCAAACCTGGACCTATGAGGCCGGGAGTGATTTTGTCTAATAAAGAAAAATCTAAGGTGGTTACAGTCTGTCCGAAGAAGCGCGGGAGCCTAAGGTTAACACAGATACGTCTGACCAGCCGGTGGCGCCCCCTGTCATTTTGAAACGGAAGCGCGGAAGACCAAGGAAGCAGCCAGCTTTGGCTGTTCCTGACCCTCCAGTGCAGCCAAAGAAACGACCAGGTAGACATAGGAAAGGATCAGTGGTTGTTGCTAAATCACAAGATCCTCCTTCTCCTGGCTTAGCAAGGGCGACACGTACGCGTAAGGCCCCAGTTCGGTTGCAGATGGATTAATTATGGTACTGGACCGCAGGGTGAAAATGTCCGAGCTGGTTTTCATTCTAAATAAAAAAGCACACGAGAAGTCAGACGGGTGATGTAACTTGAATTGCCCTGTCCCTAATGATAAGCAGTAAAATGGATTTTATTCAGTTAATTCCATTTGTGACTGGGAAACGAACATGAGTCTCGGAGAGTACTTGACTTCACTTCGGGTACAGCTTGAATGGAAAACCGAAAAATCCAAAACATCTTGAGTGGCCACGGCCTTCGGTGGAACATCAGAATCTATTTATGGACAAATAGAGTGTTGCTTACGCCCGTAGTGAAAAGAGGAAATCAGGGAATGATTAAAACCTCTGTGCTGTCTCAGCAGAGACCCGAATAGCTGAGTGGAAACACACGGCCTATGCTATTTCAGGCTCAGAAGGTGAGCGCGGGAAGGAATTGGCGCTGCTGCAGAGCGGTGATTGGGTGAAACTCGGACGTTGCAGCAGGTAAAAGTGCGAGTGTTTCACCCTTTCAGTCAGTCTACTTCCTGCTTCCGCAAAGCAAACTACGAGACTACCTTTTCGAAAAAGAGAACCATGCAGTAAGTTTTACTAAGTGATGAACTCTGTGAAATATATTGCCCTGTGTTTGTAGTCCCTTTGCTTAAGTTGTCAAGTTGCATGAACGTTATGGGTCATATATTAACTGTGTTTGGGACACATTAGTATTGGGCGGGCTGTCGCAGGACCTGTAGCGGCCATGTTGTTTACGCCATTGGTCTGGGAATGAATTTTTTTTTAAATAAATTTTATTGGACAATATTCACATGCGTGATAGTTCTCATTGCCAAGCAAACCTATTGATGAAAAATTTTACATCGAAGTAAATGAGGTAAGTTGAAGTTTTAACATTTTTAAATATACAGAGAGTATTTATATATGAGTAATAACATATGGTTTGTAGGGTTATAGTGGGATAATTTCCCAGCTATCATTCCTAGGAAGATCTACAAACGCGATCATTACCAAAGAGCTACTGATTTTATAGCGATCAATAATTACAATGTAAATCTAGTTTACAATATATAATATACAATATAAGTTTTGAAATAAAGATAATTTCAACATAGTCGACATAGTTATGTGGATACATTCTATTTTTGAAGCAGCCAAAAAGGAGAGAAACATCCATTTTTGGAGTGTGTGGGCATACTAAAAAACATCATCAAAACAGCTCGCAGATAAAAACAGATCGATAACATAGGCACTGTAGTAGCAGGCAAACTGCCATAATGATCATAGTAGTTAGCTTTCTGAGTTATGTACATACAAATAATATATACTGTACTTCTCGTTGACGAGTGCAGTATGTATACAGCTACAGTATACAGAATGCAACCTCCAAGACTTCACAAAGAAAACCAGTCAGGCATTAGTCCCTCCAGCGATCATTTTTTTTAGGAAGGTTTTAAGAGTAGGCCATATACTGTTCTTTTCTTTTTTATTCAACCTATTCCATAATTTAGGCCCTCTTATTTGAGGAGATTTGTTCGGTGTTACATGGAGGTTGTTTTAAATTTACTCCTTCTGCCTGCCTGGTCTCGCGTGGCATCTCTTGGATCATATCTTTAATTTCAGAGAATTTGCACATAAGCCCTAATAGAGCGATGTCCCCTCTTTTCTTAAAGGTATCAATATTTAGGCTCAATTGCATTTCTTCAGTTGACATATCATTGTTGTCTTTATAAATTCGATTTACTGTTATACTATATGATGTAACATTGCTCTTATCTCAAGGACGAAGTTTACGATTAATTATTGAAACCCCGTCATTATAGATTGTACGAAAAATAGATTAATTACCAGGGAAACCTGTTGTAACATAACCGACTGTGATGTAAAGGTCTTAAAGTACAATAGGACCTAAATATTACCTAAGTACTCTTAATTACCTAACACTGAGCCTAAATCATTGACAAATTACTATGTAAATCAAGATATATGTTCGTTTTTCACTTTATTTAGGACACATTGGAAGACCTGCACTGTAGAATTGTATGCCCTTTTCATGACTATGTAATTGTTAAAAATTCATGAATAAAAATTCAATATATATATATATATAAAAAACCGCTCTGTTCAATACAGACTGAAGCTAATTAATACAGGTTGCATTTGCTAGAGTGTAGAGGAAATTTCCATATTCGGCGAGGTGTGCTTTCACTATAGAATGTTGTAATGTTCTTATTAATATAATATCTCAACCTTACAAGGCAATTTAGCTTGTGTTGGATTAAGTATTTCATTTTTGTAGTGATCTATAAGATTTAATTTGGAATCTATTTGATAGCCCAAATATCTTACCGTTTTAGCACGTTCTATAGCTTGCCCGTCAATGAAAACATCCCCCAGCGTGTCAAACTTGATCTTTTTTTGTTGAAATTGATTTCCGATAAACTGTATCTGACATTTTCGAGAATTAATTTTTAGCTTATTAGAACCCATCCAAGAGGACACCTCGTTCGTTGCCAATTGGCTAACTCGAAGGCATTCCTCTGGATCTTCTCCTGTTATAGTAAGGGCTGTGTCATCCGCATATATGGATATGTTGATTTCGACCAAGTTTCTAGGATAATTAATTTTATTTAAACAGGAGGGTAGATCATTCACATAGATTATAAAGATCAGGGGTCCTAACAAGCTTCCTTGCGGAACACCATTTTCAATGGGAATCGGGTCAGAAACAAGATCATTAAGTTTGGTACGCTGTATACGATTCGTTAAGTAGTTGGTCACAAGATCAATAATACCTGGATTTATATGATATAGTTTCATTTTGCTTCGCAAGATCTCATGGTCGATACAATTGAAAGCCTTAGCTACATCATAATAAGTTACTACGGAAATTTTCTTGTTGTCCATTCCACGTAGAATAGGCCCAAGAAATTCGAAAACTGTGCGATTTGTTGAGTAATTTTTTCTAAAGCCTCCTTGCTCTTTTGCAAAGAGGTTGTTTAGCTCCATGTGATCTTGTAAAGCTTGACACACAAAAACTTCCAGTAATTTTGAGGGCAAGGGTACAATTGCTATGGGGCGAAGATTAGCTAAGACTCTTGGGTCACTACTTTTTGGAATTGGGGTGATACAGAAATCTTTCCAATCAGTAGGTATGATCGAGGTTTCTACACATCTCTGTAAGAGATAGGTTATTTCTTTGGATAAGTGTAGGAAGAACAACTTTAAAACCTTCGTATTGACCCAGGAGAGACCGCTACTCTTGTTCTCATCAATAGTAATACAAACAAAATCCTAGGAGGGGATGTGAACATTGACTTGTCAAAACAAAATGTTACCAGTAGGCGTTTTGTAAGTTTGCTGGATTCGTATGGTCTCATTCAGCATATCTCAGAACCGACTAGGGTTACTTCTAACACAAGTACATCGATTGACTTTATCGCATCTAACTGTAAGAACGTGGCCAAATCAGGCTCTATCAGTGAAAACATCAGTGATCACGTCCCAATCTTGATTATCTTAAAAAAGGGAAAGGCTTAACATACGGACGAAGGTAGACCTACATACACATGTAGACCCAACAACTAATATGTCTTTTGACACGATTAGAGACCGTGTAACTGCTATTGAAGATGATCTCTGGGCAGAACCAGATATAGATAGACTTAGTAACAACTTGATGGAAGAGCTTAAAAGAGTACAAGACGATCTATACCCTGAGCAAACCTTTACAGTTAAGAAAGGCCGGATACTACATAATAGGGAGCTTCGTCAACTTATTATGAGAAAGAATAGGGTTTTTAAGAAAGCAATGAGAATAGACTGGCTAGGTCTCTACGTATAGATGTGCAAAGAATGGTGGTAAAATTAAAAAGAGATGCTTTGGCTAACATCTGCCAGAGATTTAGCAGGAATGAAAAGAAATTCTGGTCGCACATTTCTAATATTTATGGGACAAGTAGTACTTCCTTCGCATCGGTTGAACATGTTGTAGACACTGATGGGAACGAATTATCAGGTATTGATGCTGCCAACTATGGGAACCGGTATTTTTGTGAAATTCTTCCAAAGTCTTCTGTAAATATTCTGTCAAATTATGACCAACCAGCTCCTGAATATCAGATGTTTGAATGGGTGGATGAAATAGTTGGTGAAGATGTTAGAAAACATATCCAGAGCATTGATCCAACTAAATCAAGCGGTGTAATGGGAGTTAACACGACTTTTCTGAAATATGCCCTACTGTCTTGTGTGGATAATTTTGTGGCTATGTTAAATAGAATTCGTGTGTCAGGTATCTTTCCCCAATCTTGGAAACTCTCGCTCTGTACATTAATACCTTAGGCCCATCTCCATTGCCCCCCTCACCAGTAAGATCTTGGAAAAAATTTTGGCGAAGAAGATTTCTAGTTATTTACATGACTTGGGTATTCTTTCGACCTTCCAACATGGTTTTAGAGAGGGAAAGAGTGTAGATACGGCAATATACGAATTTATAAAGATTGTGGTCGAGAACAAAGACAAAAGTATAGATACTGTGGCTACTTACTTTAATCTCTCAAAGGCTTTTAATTCGATTAATATTGAAATTCTAATGTACAAACTGCGGAGATTGGGTTTTGGTCCCAGTTTAACATCCTTGCTAAACTCCTACTCTGTAAATAGGAAACAGTTGGTTTGTTTAAATGGTTCTACATCAGACAGGTTATTCCTTCATGCTGGCGTGGCCCAGGGAAGTATCCTGGGACCACTTCTTTTTATCATTTATATAAATGATGTAGCTGCTGTAAACTTTACTGGCAAGATTTTACTCTATGCAGACGACTGTGTATTACTTCATGGCATAAGAAATGACAAAGACCTGGAAGAGGTGCAGGAGGATGTAAATAAATTTAAGGTTTGGACGGAAAGAAATGGGCTGACTGTCAATCGCTCTAAAACAAAACTTCAGGTTTTTTATGGTACACGTAAAAAAAATCCTAGAGAGTATATCATTTATTACAACGGTTTTCAGGTTGAAACTGTTAAGAATTTCAGGTATTTGGGTTATTCCCTTGATAGTAGTCTTACAATGTCATACCATATTAACAATGTCTGTACACAAGCTAATTTGTTATTTAAGTGCCTGGCCCGAATAAGACATTGTATTAGTAACGATATTGCTGTCCTGATCTATAAGACATACATTCTTCCTGTCCTTGAGTCGAGCTGTCTCACAATGGACCTGGGTTCTTTACAAGATCTAAAACGACTTCAAGTCATACAAAATAATTGTCTTAGGTTATGCCTAGGGGTAAGAACCAGAAATGGTGCCTTCAGAATTAATAACATTGACCTGCATCGGAGATATCATATCTTGCCATTATGTTATAGGCGACTCCAGCATTTCCTAACCATTTTTTGGAATTGTCATAATTTTGAAGATCACATACAACATCATAACTATAATATGAGAGCAGATAGACTGATTATTATGCCATGGAAAAAAGAAAAGCTTAGAAAGAGCCTCTTTGGAAGGATTCAGACTATCTGGAATTCACTTCCCAGAGATGTAAAGAATGCAAATGAACAAACCTTCTTTAGAAATCAGGTTAAAACGGTTGTTGCTAATGCTTTCTCAAATAGCCAAAACATCTGGTCAATACCTGACCTATTGTAAACAACCCATGGTGTGTAATTAGTCTCCTTTCATAAACTCTGGTATCTATGATGATTTGAATAGCACATTGACAGCTTTTTTCCGTGGTAACACCTTGACTGCCCTTTCGATCGTGTATGCATAGATCTTGAAAATCTTCGCGAATGAACTTGTGTATGTCTAAGAAGAATTAGTCCATTTTGGATCAGATTTTGGGTGATTTAGTGTGCAATTATCTCCCCACAGACCGTGACTACAGTGACGGTCTATTTTTTTTTTCCTAGCTGGCCATTGGTCACCTGCCGTCTGTACACCCCTGCCCCCCGCCTCCAATTGGCTACTAGCCCGTGGCGCGACCCACGGTCTAATTTGTTTTCCTCTGGGTTCCCATTGGTCACCGCGTGACACACCCACGTCGACCAGCCTTGTGGCAGAATAACATGGCTGCACCCCCGACCACAACCCATCGATTGCTCTGTGATGGGCCGTCTGACGGTCCTCCAACTGTATTTCCTGGCTGTATAAACACATTTTAGTCGTGGAATTGTGTACCAACGTCCTAAATTTGCTGTATTTGTAGACTGAAGGCGGTTCTGGTCAAAATAGAGCTGTTAAATACTGTGTACTGGTGTCGAATACGGTGTTTACGTGAATACTACTGCCACGCCATCTGACGTCTCTGCCTGTCATTGTCCGCACTGGTGCCGTTTGAACGGCCGTGAATAGAGCTTCAAGTGGCTTTTATCTGCTTGTTTCTACCTTGATTTCCCGTTGCTCGATGGCAATTTGAATGGCTACTAGACTAGGCTCCATTATGGACTAAAATTACAACTTGTATGCATAAGGAGCGGCCGTCGATGGCAAACTTGCATCGGATGCAAGTTTGCCGCTCGTCCACAGCCTCCTATTTTCGCTCACTCATATGCATCTAGTGCGTCGTCCAAGAACAGAAAATTTGCCATCCAATAAAAGTTTTTCCGGCTTCCTAGGCCTATTAGAAATTAATCTAACGGTTATTGTTCTATCTTTTTTGTGTATTTGATGAATTTGGACATTTCACACGTTTTTCTTCCTATTACTGCTGCACCCGTAGTCACATCACGCTCAGTAGAGACCGAGTAGGACAGGCTTTTGTCATCGGCACCTTACCCTGACAGGTCCCGTGCAGCTGCTGTTTGACCAGGCGCCCTCAGATAGTGGTCAGTTCCGACATGAATTACACAAGGAAAAGCATCATTTGCTCAGAAATCGAGGGTTGACACCTTCACAAAACACTTAAAGAAAAACGGCAAGTCATTATTTAATAACCTGTCATCACTTATAACACCTCCCACACCACCTTTAGCCTACATTCGATGCTATTCCTTGCTGAGAAAATGAGCCGTCTTTTACTGGGTTGGTTAGGCAAACGGAATATACATAGGCCTATCTATCTGTTTCAAAATCCGGTTATTATTAATGATTACAAACGAGTTAATCATGTAATTCTATTCTGTACAGTTCAGTTACATGGGTGATCTGACCCATTATGTTCTAGACTAGTGGTAGGACGAGCTAGGACTAACAACTAGGACTTACGAGCTAACAGTGCATTTTTCCCTTCCGTTTGCCTAACCAACCCAGTAAAAGACGGCTCATTTTCTCCGCAAGGTATGGCGTCGAATGTGCAAATGTAAAGGTGTAGTGGCTGACTGGGAGGAGGTTGTGTTTCAGTTCTTAGTTGATGACAGGTTAGTAATAAATGAATAGTTGTTGTTTTTCGTTGACTGTCAGTTTGTGTAAGGTTGTTGATGGTGTGATCTGATCCATCATGGACTAAAATCAATAAACCACTCAGATTTTAGCGTTCGACCGGTCTTACGCTAAAATCTTCATGGTTTATTGCTTAAATAGTATCTTGTATCTCTGAGGAATGTAGTAAAAGGACGCTGCCCCGGTGGTGGTTTTTATGTATTTCCCTGTACTATTATCTGGGCCCGATTGGCCGAAATGTTTTTTCAAATTTAAAAAAATTTTCTTCTTTTTTCTCTCATCACTTCTTAATATTTCTTTTTCTCGTCGTAATGTACTAATATGCTAAAAAAAATTCTAACGTCAGCCTCGAATGAGAATAGTGTGTAACTGCATAATTTCATCTTGCTGAATAAACATCTTTAAAAACAAAACAAACAAGAAGTTAAATAGTCCCTGACCTTAGTATTATTGATTGATATTTCAGTGGACAAAATCGTTTCCAAGTTGTTACTAAAGTAGTCAGAAAAGTCATTAGTCTGATTTGTAACTACATTGCCCATATCTCTAAAGACCCTATTTAGAATGTTACTAGCTTCCTTGTCCTTAACCATGACACCCTCATGAATATAGCTCTCTTGTGAAATAGATTTTTTTCCCCCAAGAAGTGTATTAATATTGTGCCAAAACTTTTTACCATTTTGCTCACAGGTGGTGAGGGAGTTTAATACAAAAGCCCGTTTGGCATTTTTTTTATTAATCTCGCCGCCACACGTCTTGCTCTAACAGCTGCGATGTAATCATCATGGGAATTAGTTCGGTTTGCAATTTTAAATAAATTGTCCCTATTCTTTAGAGCATTATAGCATTCTTTATTTAGCAAAAGATTACCTCTGCTTACTATAATTTTGTTTCTTATGGGACAATTTTTATCCATATAGAATAGCAGCTTTTTTTTCATGAGAGTCCAGATTTCTTCCGGGCGAATATTGTTGTCAGGTATAATAACATTATTCGCAGACAAGTTATCACAATATGCCTTAAAGTCCTGTGGATTAAGGCGACCATAGTCTCGTATCTGTTTAACCTTCTTCTTGACCTCACATTTACCCTTCTTTATGCAGATGAAAGTGGCATTATGATCAGAAACATTTATATTAACCACTCCTGCCTGGGATACATTTGGGTAGTCTGTGGCTATGATATCGAGCAAGCTATTCTTTCTTAAACTTTTTCTGGTAATTGGGTGAAACTCTGACGTTGCAGCAGGTAAAAGCGCGAGTGTTTCACCCTTTCAGTCAGTCTGAATGTTGCCGTCCGAAGGTGTTTAACTGAACTTGAATAGCGTGTATACTACTGATTGTACCAGTAAACGTTCAATCTCTGTGTCTTGGAGTAATCAACCAATTCACGTTGCTGTAAGCGTGGGTATATTCGTGTAGTATGTGGTTGGGATTCCTCGATACCCCTGCGCTCTATGTGCATGGTAGCTGACAGCCACAGCGAGTGTGTCCGAGGGTTGTCCGAACGTATATCTGCCATAAAAATCAGGTATGTCATCTTGTTTGTCATTATCTTGGCATTGTTTTATACTTTCAGGTACCTAAGTGTCTTACGATGTCTTCCTCAGAGTATGACAACATGACTGACAAGCAGCTAGCTCAGTCCCTCAACTCCAAGCTGGCCGAGTCCGACCAAGATCTCGATCTGGAAGGCTCGGACTGCGAGGTTTTGTCGGCGTCCGAGGAAGCAAAGGTCCTCAAAGGATCCGAGATCCTCATGAACCTAGCACAGGCAGATGGGAAAGGCTTTTCTGCTGCCTGGGGTGCCCCCATTGAGTCTTGGGCAGACCACATGGAAGCGGCAGACGCTAGAATGGAGATGGAAGAGAACGAGGCTGAGATGGTTGAGGAGGCCGTGGTTGAGTCCGAGACTCCCGAAGCCAAATCCCCCACCGAAGCTGACGGCTCTGAGTCAAAGTCTAGGTCTCCCCGAAAGCAGACGACTCAGAGGAAGAAGGGTTCTGAGGAGAAGGAGTCTCGGACTCGGACGGTATGAGTCCACCCTGTATCCAGCGTTGATCATGGCAGGGAAGCTTGAAACTGGCTCCAGTGAAAAGCTCCGCCTGGTATCAACTCTGTGGGAGCCTGGTTTCCGATGCCCCTATCTTGTTTGTAGGCGAGTGAAACTGAACGCCTCGGGTATCCGAACTTTCTCCACCCGAGAAAGATACTTCAGACACCTGTGCGAGATTCACTCTCCCATGAGTGAGGTTTGGCCTTGCCCATACAAAAAATGTCGGCAGCAGCTGGACAGAAAGTCGGAATTGGTCAGCCATATCATGAATGGGGAAGTGTTGCTCCACAACCAAGGTAGAAGTAAGGCTGTAGCGAAGGCGTTGAAAGTGGAGGCCGTCTGGAAACCTGTAAATAGTTTCGCTCAGACTACCCATCTTTCAATGGCCCACCTACGGACCCTTTGGAAGGCTGGTGACTCGGGTTCTTCCAAGTCTGGAAATTCCAAGTCTGGAAAACCCAAGTCCACTCCGACCCCGGCTAAGACAAGTGCAGTGGTTAAGGGCAAACCAAGCACTAGCTCTAGCTTGAAGGCCAGCGGTGCCGGCAAGCCAGTCCAAGGCAGCAGAGTCAGCTGCTCCTCTCACAAAGAGGAGTAGGCGTTTGAAGAAGGCCCAGAAATGGGTGGACGGGACTCTGGCGGAACTGCCTTGCACCCTGGAAACTGCCACTCTGGTGGAGACATCAGAGACGGGAGTAAACCAGGTGCTGAAAGCCCTGCAGGAAGCGGCTGAAGAGGCCAAGAGGCAGGTCAAAGCCACTGTGACCGCCCTTGTAGTCCCTCTGAAGAAGCTTCAGGCGGTGAGGGCTAAGGTAGATGGGACGGGCACGCTGAAAGAGACCATCAGTCAGCAAGCGCTCCTCATTCAAACTCTGAAGGCGTCTAATCAGGAAAAAGAACAGCGGATCCTGAAACTCCTCGAGGAGAACACCAGACTTCAGGGTCTGCTATTAGACGCTTCTGATGAGTCAAACCAGGGCCAGAGTCAGACGGATAGTTCCCTGGGTGGAAATCTGTCTGCTCAGCCTGCCAAGGCAGTTGAGACTGTTCGGACTCAGCCTTCTTCTGATCCGAACACGACTCCTGCTTTAACCGTGGTGTCCAGAGCTGGTGGGATGTTTGAAGTTGATGATCAACAAATCAATTTCCTCGCCAATCTCCTGGACCAGTTCAAGTCCCGACGACAGCCTCCACAGCCTCGGCGAACTGTGGCTCCCGCTGCGCTGGGCCGAGCCCCTCTTGATGATGGAGGTGATGTGCTGGGTGATGGGAGCATGATGAAAGGTATGTTCTCCACACCCGACAAACCCTCCTCTCAGGACAGGCCCGCAGACCCGAAGAACGACCCTGGAGATGCAAAGATGGACTGAATCGGATGAAACGCACGAAATGTTGATGACTGGACCGCCCCTTGAAGCCACTTTGGACACCGTTCGGACGCCCTGGATCCTGGATCGCAACCTTGGTGTGAGGCGCCGACCACTTTTGATGTCTGCAATGTGAACATGAACTCCTTTTCCAAAGTATTAATTTCTGTTTAACAGAAAATTATTGTTCGCTAGGTAGTGAGGACACAGCTTGTCGAATGAGAAGAGGTTTTCATAAAATTTTTCTTACTTCAGTGATTGTTTTTATTAGTTAGGACACAAATGCTCCTATTTGTCGTACAACCTGAGGTTTTCATAAGATTTATTTATTGTTCATTGTAGTGAGGACACTTTATGCTCCTACGTGTAGACATTTCAACTTTTCTTATACCCTGTCGAGTTTTAAAATATGTTTTCAAACTCTTAAAAGAAAAAAGGGGGTATTGTGGTGTTATTGGGTTTTACTAGAGCTAGCCTCTAGGTGCTGTCCGCTGTGGGTCAGTTCATCCGAACCTCCCCAGTGGGCAGTACTGGTCCGCGGGACTTTTTAGTCTTTATTATTCTCTATCTGCTCGCATTTTATACTTAACAGCAAGTTTAGCTGTTGTTGCTAAAGTAACAGCAACCTGGGTTTAAGCTTATTGTCTAATCTGTGGAGAACACGATGCTTCTCACAGTATTCTTGAAGTTACTTCTACTTGTGTGATTTGTATGTTCATGTTGATACTGCATGTTGCTCAGACACCTTCGGATGAGGGTTACCTGGCTGGCCAGGAAGCCCAAAATCCCTGATCTGGGTAGGTTTTGATGTGAACTGATGCTCGGCTTACAATACAATACCTCACGTGAGTAAACCCTTGTGAACAGGTAGCGACTGCCTTTAGTTCCTTTTGTTTAATCATATCGGATAGTTCAGATGGTTAAGGGATACGAACCTGCGAAGATCACTACAATATATTATATATTTGGCCATAAGGAGTTCTAACCTCCAAGCATTTTTATGCTTTAACATAGGCGACGCAGTCTAGAAAATAACAAGTTTAAAATAGAGCTTTGTTATACGATAACTTATATATATATGTAATTTCTGTGTACTATTTGAACTTTGATTTAATTTGAATTCTATTATTATATATAAAGAAAATACCTTCTGGGGATTATATTATTTTCGATTCTGGTCCATGCTAAAGGGATTATAGAAGGGTCGATGTCTGGGTTTCTCTACTGAGGAACAAGCAGGACATATAAGTCTCTACCAACTCTCCATGGATATCCCAGTGATACTATAATTTTTATTCATATTTGACATATATATCTTAAAACACAACTTGATTTTGAGGTAACGTTATCCGCGTCTGCAGTGCAGATGGCGGTAACGTTACCTCCGTCTGCATGTTCAACGTTCAATATCTCAGGAAATATAAAGCTAGAGGAATAATATTGAAATCAATAGGAAGGACATTACATGGCCCCAGCATCATGAAAAATATATAATAGATTAATAATCGTTAATTCCTGATAATGTGCTGTTACCTCCGTCTGCAGTGGTAAAGTTACCCCCGTCTGCAGTGGTAAAGTTACCCCCCTCAGACATGTTCAATGCTCAATATCACATGCAATAATGAAGCTAGAGGAATAATATTGATATCAATGGGAAGGACATGGCCCCAACTTCATGAAAAATATATTAATAGATTACTAATATGCTGTGCATAATGTAAGGTTGACTCAGGCCGTAGGGAGGTGGGGAAAATAAATTGAAATTTCCAGGCCCCATATTCTTGGGAAAAATTACTGTTTTTGCTTTGAAATGTGTCCCTATGTGGTAAACAACCTTGAAAATATAGGCAACTAGTTCAGTTAATATAGCTCTTTTGGATACAATAAAAAGTCAGTTATCATGGGAAGTTACCCTGAAATATCAACACAAACAGCAGCACTTCGAGATTGATGTTTTTCGTTGGAATATGGTGTGAAAAAAATGAGTGGAAAAAATCTCCAGGAAGCTGATACGCTGGAATATTTATATTTTATTACAAAAGTATAGGACTCTGGACTATAGAGGCCTGTCGAAATAAATACTGTATAATTAATTTTGAAACTGCAAGTAAAACTCACTCTCAAACAATGTCAAATGAAATAGCAAGTACCAATTATGGGCATCTGACAAATGTTTAACATATTTATATTTAAAATTCTACATGTTTTAAAGTATAAAGAGGTATTACTTAGTAATTTAACCCATACACAGATTCAACATCAGAGTGAAACAAATTGACACAAGCAACAATTCTTATACAATAAATCATACACCAATGGAGGGGGTAATTAGAAGAAATATGCCTTCAAATATATAATATAAATGATGAAACTAATTTGTAAAAAGCTTAGATTTAAACTGATAGATAAATCGGTTAATATAGCGAAAATTATGTCAAACAATCTTCAACTTATGATATCACAGTTTCTTGACATATAAAATGCATTATTACACAAGCCCAAGCAAAAGACACACACAAAGGATACAAAATAAGTATTTGGTCCTGAAAGTACCAGTAATAATCCACTCGTTGGGACGTAAGACCTGTTTTCACACAAATTGGTAATTCAAATTTGACTCGATACCAAGATAAGTAGGAATGTTATAACATTGGAAACTGTGAAGCCTTTGGAATCGAACCATGGGGAGATCCCCTGGTATTCAGTAGGTGACTCAGTAGTGATTATGTAACGGGGTGCGTGGCAATGCCTAGCATGAGTAGCGGGTTACAACTTTTGCCATTTTTCACGCAATGTGTATTCAATACATATAGCAGGGAATATCAGGATTATGCAGACGAAGTACCGGTATGTATGTTAAGTCTTGATATAAACATTTCAGATAGAAAATTTATGCTGATTTTTGGTGTGGGAGTTAGTATCTACGATCCCTATACATCCATATTAAATTTCATTAACATTTATGGAGCCATATGTGTATAAATAAAATATTTATCAAGAATTTTCTCATTTTTAGCCAATTTTCTCATAATTAAGTTGTAACATAAAAAATTCGGCCTGGAAATTCATGCTGATTTTTGGTGTGCGAGTTAGTAACTATGACAGCTGTATCCATATAGAATTTCATCAAGATTTATGGAGCCATTTTTGTTCAAATCAAATATTAATCAGGAATTTAATTTTTTCTCCAATTTTTCTCACAAATAAGTCGTAATATAGAAAAATTTAGCCTGGAAAGCCATCCTGATTTTTTGTGTATGTGTTGGAAAATACTGTATCTACATTCATATTAAATTTAAAAAATATTCATCAAACAGTTTTTTTTAAAACGCTGATTGTCATCAGCCAAAGTAAATTTTCCTAGTGCCCCATACTGCCACTAGGGGGCTTCCAGGGGGCTACCTCAGGATCTGAGGAAAAAAATATTATCTGATGATAAGTATATAATATGTTGAATGTCTGGGTGAAATTTGCTGTCTGAATTCATGTCAGAACCATTTTAAACGAATTATGTTAATAAATCACTCAAATGTAGTAAAATTACTCAAATATGATTTATTATTTCTATCTCCATACCGCCATAGCATGAAAACTAGCCTGGTGACCTATGTTTTTTTCCCACTCAATAATGATTATTTCATGTCAAGTATCATTGGTAAAAATTTTAGAAAAATTCATCAATAATCAAAATCACTACTGAGTCACCTTAAGAAACTAGTGCTCGGTCTCCTAAGCGCTCGTAGTCCCCGACTGCTGGCTGCCTGTTTCTTGTTCCATCTTCAGCCGCTGGTGGACTTCCCTGGTCTATAGAGGCCTGTCGAAATAAAACATCTTGGTTAAATACTGTATAATTAATTTTGAAACAGCAAGTAAAATTAGAAGTGTCAATGAATAAATCAATAGATGATTATACAAAATTCCATGGGTAGTACATGTCAATTAAACTAAACACAATTGTTTGATTGGTTATACATAGGTAATAATTTATACATATATTATATAATGTATTCATTGTAATTTGCTTCTTTAGGCGGTAATCAACTGAAGGTTTATTAATGAGTGGTAGCACAGAAAAAAGCCATGACTCTCTAGAGTGTCCTTCATAACTGCTATTATTGCAGCGTTGAGAGACTAGAGAGGCAAGATGTCCACACCAGTTTTAGTAATGAAAATGCTAGGCAGCTTATTTTTGACTAATATGCTTATTAGGATGCATTTAATAAAAATCATTTTGGCACGCTTGGCTCACCCGAGTCTTTGATTTTACAGTCTCCTAATTAGAATTACCTTCAATACTTCAAAAACTCCACCAAAATCCTCACTTCCAAGAAGTATATATAGTGTGGAGATGGTATTTATGCAGACAGGAAACCCTACACCTGAGTGTGAGATGTGCATCTTATTGTGCTCCTGCTACTGTCAGCTTAACTTGGTGTCAACACTTAATTGAATTCTCTCATATATATACACAGTACATCGATGACAGAGGACGTCAGTAAAAATTAAAATAAAGTTTGAATGGGTAAGACCATGGAGCATTTTTCCTACAAGGGAAGATTAGCCGTCTCAAAGAATACTGCCAGTATCTTTCCCAGGGCAGTATACTGACCCAGGACCACTAAACACCCCCAAAATCATAACACCTCTAGAAAGAGATCTTCAGAGTTTGAATAAAAAACCAATCAAAGACCGATCGCACAGCTTACCGAAGCCAAGGGAAACCACCTTAAACAGTGGAAATAAACCATACCTAAAGGATGAGGGCTTCACGAAAATGAAGGACTTAATGTATGCAAAGCAACTTTACCTGGCATTTATTTGTCATTATTGTGTTGGAAGGAGAAAATGTAACAACGGCTTATATTTAATTTTGGTATCAATGATAATACTAATGTAAGCATGCATCAATGAATCTATGCTAATAAAATGAGCACATTCATAGTACTTGTCTACATACCGACATGTTTCTGATGTCATGGTAGAATACTAAAATACGGAATATAATTACTCGTAAAATACTTGGTTGGACAAATCTGTTCGACCAAGTCAGTTCCTAGTGCATTCCATCACTCACTATTTCGATGTTCATACACTCAGGGAAAAATATATTTGGGCATTGATAGGCCTAGGATCTGGTATCCTATGAAGCCCCACTCTTTGTAAATCACGGATTACACTAAAACGCTAAACTACCAGTAAGGAATCCATATAAAATACCAATGGCGAAACCATATAAACCTTAATGTCTCATATAATACGGAAAAGAATATAATCAAGTCAAAATCACAAAAACATCGTTGACCATAACACCTTAAAGAGGAACATATCAAGCCATCTCGCTATCATATTGGTTTAGGTAGGCCTACTATGGTTTAGATATTATCGTTCAGTGAAACGAGTAATAATTGGAAAAGCTTAAGAAATACCTACACATGGCAAGGATTTCAAATAATAATGCGTTACAAAATTAGCTCACATAGCAAATAACATTAAACAAGTATTAATTACTTGCTAATGTTGGATATTGATGAACAGGAAGCATTAAGGTTGTAAGTTGCAGAAAGATAGGTATGTGAGAGCCGGGTCGAGATTAGTTAGACACTAAACAGTAGGAAACATGCGGACGTACACAATGACTCTATCTGAGAGTTAATAAGTGCATTAATATAACTTATTAACGTTCCATGAAAAATTGCTAACCTGATCAGGTCGCAGAGGTCGCCTTTCCTCTGCGGATCCGTATTTATCAGATTCTAAGAACCGTGCCTTGAGAACAACAGATTTATGTTATAATTTAAGCAACAATTAAATATCATCACGATTTTAAGTGTACATCCTGTAAGGGAATAAAGGGAACATCCTCTTCATATAGCCATGTTTCTATCCATTACCACACTTTGTTTTTAAAAGATTACACTATTGTAGTGGATGTGATGCTAATGAAAGTGTTCTTATTGTCTACCTGTTACTTATCCCAATGTCCATCATGCAGGTGTCATTACTGTTTCACCATATGCTAGAGCCCTGATGGCAACTAGAGTAACTCCCAATATGTTCTTACCAAGTCTTATTGTCTCTTATACCATATTTGAGAGCCCTAACGACGGGACCAGGCGTTGTAGTTATTGTTGTTCATAGACCAATGATGTATTTAACAAGTTTTATATTCAGATTTTATACCAATAACCGTTTTTCAACTTTTATTAAGGATGATCGCGGGTATTTCCCAAAGTAATTGGATCAGCCTGATTTTTTCACACTTTGTACTCCAAATCATGCTGATTTCAAATATAATTTTTTAAAGGGGGGTTGCCAGACTAGATTTTGTGCTATTTCAGTTTGAAAATAAAAAGTTATTTGATTAATTTAACATGGCCGTCTATGGAGAAAATGGCATTTTTAAAACGTTTTATCCATTTTAAACCATAAATTGTAAATACAGTTGGCTTGTTTTTTAGTATAGCATAGTTTAAGGGATATATTTTCTGAAAATAATAAAAAAATTGGGGGTTCCCAGATTACTTTAGGAGCTGCAGGCCCCCAAACTTGACAGTGCAGTGGGTGAGAGTGACTGACAGATCACCTCTACCTGGATTGACAGGAGGGTATTATCATTCAAAACTAATATGTCAGCTTACCATTTTCCATTATACTTTTGCCCCTGTATGTCAGAAGCCTTTACCCATTAGCTAAACTTTTTTTCTTTTAGAAAAAACGGCCGTTTTTCATAAAAACGCTCAGTAGAATAGCTTAGAATCTCGATGTAAACAAGGTGGCTTACGGTGTCGTAAAACAATAACAAACAAGAAAAAAACCACATACTAATGTGTTCAATCTTCAGAAGTGTTTCTTTTGGCCTACTGAACATCACTAACCAAAGAAATGATCAAAAAATGAATAAATATGAACATGGCCAATGTCGTAAAATCCCCGCGGTTTTTGGCAACTGAGAAATACCCGCGATCATCCTTAAGTCATTTACTATAAGGTGTGAGAGGGGAAAGTGTAGAGTGAGAAAAAGTTTCTCCGAATTTTTCAAGGCCATGTAATAGATTCCAACAGAATTCAAGGCCCATTAAATAATTTTTCAGGCCCTTCGACCAAAATGCCCATCTTCCAGGCCTTAAGTCTATTTTTTCCAAATTCAAGGCTTTTCCAGGCCCCATCGAGACCCTGTCTATGTCTGACATTGAATTATTAAAATCAACTCACCGAAAATGCATCATCGTCTGTTACAAATAGGTATTTCTTATCCTGGTAGTAGCTACCTTTCTTCAAAACGTACAGCACGACTAAATCGCAAAGGACTGTGGCCTGTAAAATATTGTAATATTGAATTATTGAGGGGGAGACCAGGGATGACCCGGCGATGGCCAATCTGCATCTGAAAACGGATCTTGGGTTGATTAGCGCATGCAAGGTAGTAGTTTCTGATAACTCATACTGTTGATAGATCATGGATCAATAGATTCGTCTTCGGCTACCTTCAATACCTCCTATTCAGAGTTAAATATGTCAGTATCGGAACTTCTAGGAAGAAAAAATACCTATGAATAAGACACAATACTTACTATAGCCAAAAGACCTATGCCAGAGCCAATGTTTGTCATTAATGGCACTAAATTGAATTTCCCAGCTTCTCCAGTAACTTTGATAGCGAATCTGATGCCCGTGGCTTTGATGAGGTCTCGCATTTCTGTTCCATTTTCTAAGTAGTAGTTGGCATACCTACACGTGTGACAGAAATACAATTCAAAACTAGGGGAACGAGTTTCACTCTATAAATTACACAATCAGTGATGCTAAATTATTTTCTTATTATTCAAATAAAAATCTTATGAATACTTACCGAAAGTTCCACCCTTTAGATATCTTGACTTCTTTTTCATCCAATCTTCTGAAGGAATACATGGGTTTGCAATTTGATATATCAAAATCAAGATTACATTGCCAATCGATAGAGATAGCAATGACTCCGCCCTGAAAGAAATAGTATTTATATCAATTTCCTGTCAGTGGATTTAAAAGATTACAATGCAAATTATATTTGATTTTATATCCACACAAGCACGTGCCACGGTTTTTAATTCAAGTAGTGGCGAATAGATGTACGTCCATTTGATTGTGTCAGAGCATAATTAATTATGTGTATGACGAAAGTTATCATCGAGATGTAAGGTGCACTAGTGAGGTATATTATACCTTCCGGAGTCCACTGAAACTAATTCATAGATGAAACAAACTTCCTTTTAGAGAACGAAATATCCTTTCTGGAGTAAACCAAATTAAGGCGTGACCAAGTCTTTGGCATTTCGCCTAAAGCTATTTAAGGACTGGTAATAAAGTGCATACCTTTACGGCAATAGACATATCTTCTCCAGCCTCTTTGATAATAGTTCCGATTTTGAAGACAGGGCAGAACTGATCCAGTTCGTCTGAGGCATTATACCGACAACTTGTCAAATAGGTGGCGTTGTCAATTGAATCCAAAATATTACGTCTGAGAAAAAACAAGAATTGTGAAAGTGTTTGTTACAATTAGGGAAGTACATGAACAAGAATGACTTGGACTTTAAATAGATTTTATTTGTACAATGTGGTAAGAGTCACAATATTACACTTAATACGATTTAACAACACACTTGTCTTTCAACCTACCGCTTTTTGTCAAATTTGGGGAAAACAATCCAATTTTTGATCAACACTGTGAAGTTTTCTGTCCCATTGAGCAATGCCTGGCCTGGACTGAAAAACCAAATAGGCATTTGAAAGAATTTGCTTATTCAAATCAGAAAAAAAGATTTTCCATGGTGTGAAGAACATGCTAACAGAATATATCACGCACTATGATATCGATAGATATCAGGAGGCTTTTGGTGGGACAGGGGGTGGCAGGTCATCTTGTCGTATTATAAGTGATCAGAAAGAGGCAAAAACATAAAAAAAGAAGTATAACACCATATCCCCTAGCCTCTTAATAATGGTACAATACCTTCTATTAAACGTGTTTGGCCACCGAGAAATGCAACAGAAAGGTAATATTAGTCCCGAATCAGGACATAAAACTAATCAGGTAAAAATAAGGCAAGCAAAAAAACACCATGGTTGTGAACTTACATAGGGACTTCATCCACCTCTACCTCACACCATGCTTCAACCTCACACACATTCCTGGTCTCATTCGGTCTGTTACTGGGCACGCAATTTCCAGTGGTGACACCTTGTATCAGAAAGATAAAAGAGTTAAAGCAAACACGAGAAATGTGGGTATTGATCTTGGTTGATATTTGGATGAATGCTATTTTGCCTTTATTATGCATACATGTATGTATACATGTGTAATGATGGGAACGCAGGAGAAACTTATTAATCTTTCATAGTAGAGTGTATGTTAATTGGACGAAATAAAGAGGGTTTATAAGGCTAGGATTACACTTGAGTGTGCATTGGTTAAAATTGGCCCTGTTGCCGCTCCGCCTTGCGTAACGCCTTCAATGTAAATAAGCAAATATGCAATGCAATGCTAGCAACCTGCTGCATCGATTTAAAAAATAAAGTCAATACTAGCCATTTCCATTTATTATCGGTCGACCAGCAGGTTCACAATGTTCAGCACCATTGTCATCGCACACTGCATCAGGTATGTCGGGATCCTTAAACATAGAATTAAACAACGAATCATTATGAAGTTTCTCTATAATATAAGCCTTTCTTGAGGGGCATTTTCCTGGTTACAGTTTAAAGTTCTAGTTTCACTTATCTAAGAAATAATGCACTTCTTTTGCTGTGGAAGAATTTATGTAGACTCAATAATCTTTTCTCACTCATCTTTTACTATTTACTATTGACCCCCTAGTCCAGGAGAGGAGGGAGCGGTGGCGATTACACGAGTTAATAACTCTTCATTGATCAAGACATGCATAACAATGTTGGAGATCCCTAGAAAAGATTATAATTCTATAAGTAAATGTTATAATAATTCATAATGACATAAATGATAATTACTTTATTACAGGTATACATGCTCACCCTCCGTACTAGGGTGATCATGGAGGATGAGTAATCTCAGTACCAGCTCTCTCCAAGGTGTCGCTGACAGGCAGCTCAGTAAACCCCCTCCCCGCTGGCCACTGAGGTTGCCTCTCCTCCCTCCATGTATTCAGGATAACAGCCCCCCTCCCCCCGCACACACACACACATTCTGGCATTATGACGTGTTATTAAAGGAAATGGGTTTTTACCTCGGGACAGGTGCCTTGTTTTTGTCCTCTTGTAAACACTACATTAGTTGTGATAAAAAATGCGTCAACTTCCTGAAAAAAAGGGTTTAGTAAGATTATGAACGTAGATGGAAGGATAGCAATAGGTCAGTGAACCATAATTATTGGTTGTGGTTTTCATAAGAAAGCGAAGTTTATCATTCAGAGACCATATGAACACATAGCGGGCACGACATCGAAATATATTCTAAGATACACATGTGGTGTTCTGAATTTCTCTAGACAGTATTTTGCCCAATAAAAATCTAAAGTATTACAAGTCATTCAAATTTTCATTCATGGAGGTAGAACTAAAACTTAGTATTCGAACTAATAATATAGTGTCCTATCCAATAACAATTACAATGGGTTCAATCAAATCCTACCAGACTAACATGAGCAATGAAATGTCATTTTTTTATGAGCAAACCTATTGAATTAAGAATTAAAATAATCCTATAGGCCCTAGAAAAATCACCTAATAAAGACGTTCCGGTTATAATTAATAATGACATGAAGCAAAAGGAAGCATCATGGACTTTTTCATTATCAGCACGTCCTGAGAAAATAGTAACTGTTACATAATGTTCTATTGCTGAATACAAATCTTAAATACAATTAATGTGTATTACCTCAGGCGGTACAACATAGTCTGCAACATCCCAAGTACGGTTATAACCAGGGATAGTGGTCCTGACAACACCTTTCAGTTTAGTTAGAGCAACACTTTCCACTGGATCTGTCTCTTGGTAGCCCTTCTTATAGATAATTGCATATCTGAAAAGGGAAATTAATTAACACATTTAATGTTTCTTTCCTAAGCATTTAGATTTAGTATAAAACAAGTTTACATTACATATATGAGACAGGAGTTCATGACATCTGAGCCCGACTTCAATTAATGGGGAATGGCATGCATAAGAACACTCAGATACGGTACGGTACGGTACCTAGGCCTATCATTCAAATATTTCTTCTTGGAGCATCCTATTCTCAAATCAGAACCCCCGTCAGAACCACATGTTATATGAACATCTCCCAGGATCCGGATCGAAATACCAATATCAAATTAACACATAGGAGTTATAGGACCGTTCCTGGGTATCATTGGACGGGAGGCAAGAACAAGACCGGTCTAACACTAACACATGGTTCCCGCGGCCCAGAGCACATGCTTTTTCATGACTTTTAATGACCAATTCCCCCAGTTTTTAATGACCAAATGATTTTTTCTCAGAGTGGCGCAAGTCGGCGAAACCAGCCATTTTGCGGGGGCTATGGGGGGGGGGGGGGTCTTGTAGTAACCGTGGTTAACACGAGGGGGCAGCAGAGATGGGTAGTAGGGTAGGATATTTAACTTTGAGCAAGGCATGCGCCGTGGGATGGGAGGGGCTAGGGGGAAGGGAGATATTATAGGGTAAGGGCCCACCAATGAGGACACCCGACACTCCTCACCTGAGTATATATACCGAAACACCCTTGATGATAATAATAAGATCTATGTACAGGAACTAGTACAATATACAAGTAGTGGCGTAACTAAACTCTTCGTGTTGTGTTATCTATACTGGAACCCTATACACTGCTCATCCGATATACCAAGTAACGCTATCATACAAATGTAACTACTAGGATATCCCTCTACATGATATAACTATTTATCCACCGATATCACGAGGCCCAGGAACATCATGAGGACTGATACATAGAACACCGACTAACCTAGAATGCCTATAACGTCTGGCTACATATATTCACCCTGGTCCTGAAGCACTTGCCAATAGCACAAAGATCCGAAGCTACGCGCACAACAGTCTCCCCCAGACAATTTTGGACTCATACCCTTTATATGGTGCATTTGCGACTAATACATATACTTTTTAACACTTGTATTTGAAGGCTATTTTACAGAATCAGGCTCAAAATATTTAGGAAAACCTCAAACTATTAATCATGACGATTTATAGGTTGATGTTCTAACCAGAAATATTTTTCAGAGGGGGAAGCTGGCACATAACCTTGTGAGTGCCAAATTCTCCCCCCCCCCCCCCCCCTGGAAAATTTTGAAAACATAATTGATCATGGTGCATGCTGGTGCATTTGAGACAGAACCTACTAGTTTTCAATATATGTTTTGATGATGTTTATCCATTGGAACTATATTGCAATTATTAATTGCTAAATAAATAAATAGCTTCATCAAAACAGGATTTAATGCAATGAATTTAGAGAAAATTGTATAGGGTAGCATGAATTATAATCAGAATATCAATAGCAGTCACCTTAATTTTCTGTCATGTTGGAACTGAGAAAATATTTCGCTCAGATAGTTTTTCATGACTTTTTAATGACTCACAGTGAAAATTAATGACTTTTAAGGCCCTTAAAAACCCAAACTCAGAATTCATGACTTTTTAAGATCCGCGGGAACCATGTAACAGTTTGCTGCTCTTCCTTCAAGGATCAACATTACCGGGAAAGCTATTTACATGTAGGGGCATATATAGGGTTGCACATGTGTATGATGTGACACTTTTTAGCTCTTTTTCCTAGGCTAAGCCTAAGCGATTCCTAAGTACGAAGTTCAAGACAATAACTCACCCTATAATATAGGCGAGAATCGCCAACTGAATGATTCTGTTGATTATGCCGACTTTCTCGCTTTTTATGTGAGTAATTCTCGGCGTGTCATACTCGAAAAAGGCAGCTACTGCTCGTCGAACACCAGACTTAACAACGCGACCTGCCCCGTCCGCCATTTTGAACTGTCTATCATGTGATAAGAGTGGGTCATGTGATAGCCCTTCTCGTTTGAGTATGCCCCTGTAGACGGCGCTGAAACCAACCGTCACCATTATTGATTCAGCCACAGTAGAATAGCAAAATAAAATCGAGAAACATCCATGCGCGGGGCCCCCATGGATAGATAAAAAATAGGAAACATCAAATTTTCAGTAGAGTACTAACAATTTGGTATTTCGGATAATTTCCTGTAGCTCTCCCCCAACAAATGTGTATCTTGGTATTTTCCTTCGAAAATGATAAATATGAAAAAATATGCTCAATAATTAAAAAAAATGAGGAATACGTTACAAATAATTTAATAGTGGTCTTATCATAGGCCTATACACATTCAAGAATATGAATTTTTTTAGAACCATGGAATAATTAGTAGAATCTACTAACCTCACTATGTTCGGTGACGTAGATTCGTGATTATTGGAGGAGACAGCCGCTGGTGGGGAAACTTATATTGACCCATAATGTTGAGATAAGATTAAAGGCGACTTTTTAGAAAATTCATTTTATTTGAAAAAAAAAAAAAAATCATATTTCAACTGACACTAATCCTAGAATAATGTTCATTCTTCATATGAAAGTAGACTCTATTCTATCAATGATTTTATGTAAGTTAAACTAAACTCTCTGATAAATATCCACCACTAGTATTTTCGTTTGGAAAAAATAATTTCTGACACTTATATTTTGTTTTACCAAAAACCCAAAATTATGTAACTTCTGGGCTATTAAGGCTACTATAATGTGCCATACATCAAATGAAAGGTTATTTATTATTTTGTTGTCTACCAATGGTTTAATAGGCACAAACCTGTGGGATTGGCTGTGTTGCGCGCGTAGCTTCGGATCTTTGTGCTATTGGACGGTGCTTCGGAACCAGGGTGAATATATTTAGCTAGTAGTTGTATACATTCTGGGGTAGTCGGGGCTCTGGGTCTTGATCCTCATTATGTTCCATACAGTGCATTATTACACCCCTGTGCTGTTGCTTCCTATACCTTCAGCATTGTATGTCACACTTGGTCAAAGTGGTGCATAACATGTGAGTTATGTCACCCTGGGGACATACAACAAGTAGGTCCGCCCAAAACGTAAATTACTTCTTTTATTTTTAATTATTTATATTTTTTATTTATTAATTTTTTTTTTTTTTTTTTAAAGACTTTATTTCGACAGCTTCTCCAATGAGTTAACATGAGAACAAGTTTCTTATACAATGAAAACAAGGTTTTCAACTTGCTGCTGAGGTGAGAGCTACAACTATGATGTGCAATTATCTAAGGCTATCAATTTAAAGGATGAAAAAAACGGCTTATGCTAAGTGAGCTAATCAAGTTAACAAGTATGGAATTCAGACAACAGATGAGTAATGATGACAATGATGAAACAAAGGAACAATGACATACATGGTAATTTTAACAGTATTTTGTCGCAGGATTGATGGACAAGGTTTGGACGGATGATTGGGATTTTAGGGGGGGGGGGGGGGGGGGGGAGTGTGGGTGTTGGTTCAGTGGAGAAGGAGATGTTTCTTAAGGGCTGATTTGAAGGATTTTTTATCTTGTATTTCTTTGATGGGCTTTGGTAGGTTGTTCCAAAGGGTTCCTCCTAGGTAGCTGGGTGATTTTTTGTATGTCTCAAGGTTTGGGCGTGTGATTGGCAGATTTAGGGTTGACTGGCTTCTGGTGACTCGTTGGGGTTGTTGCTTAGGGACTGGGCGTTTGTTTTGGGAGTGGGCTCTCCTGTGGGCTATCATAAGGATTTGGATATTTCTTCTAGTTTCAAGGGGGGTAATGTTATGCTCGAGCATGGCCAGTGAGGGACTTTCTCTTCTTTTGAGCAAGGCTGCAATTCTGATGCCTCTTTTAAGAGATCTGTCTAGTTTTTGTTTAGCTGAGGAGGGGGCCATATTGAGGAAGCATGAGTTAAATTCTAGGTGGGGGATTAGCATGGATTTGACAATTTGGATTGCTGTTGGTTTCGAAAGGAACGGTCTGATTCTTGCTAAGCTCGATAGTGCAATGTTGGATTTGTTTATTGTTGAGTTGATGTGGGCAGTGGCATTAAGGTTCGAGTCAAGTGTTGTCCCTAGGTATTTAAATTCTTGTACAATTTCAATGTCAGAGCCTGATAGTTTCAGGGGTTTCAGGGATGGTGCTTGTTTCTTTGCTCTGGATTTATTTCCGAAAATCATGGCTTTTGTTTTGTTTGAATTAATCGTTAGTTTGTTCCTTGAGCACCAGTTTTCGAGGTGGGGTAGTGAGGACTGTAGGATTTCAAGGGATTTGGTGATGGAAGGGGAAGAGACATAAAGTATTGTGTCATCGGCATAGAGTTGGCAAGAGACTTGATTATTTGTGAGTGACTTGATGTAAGAGGGTAGGGTGTTGATATATACTATAAACAGTAGGGGGCCAAGTATTGAGCCTTGTGGGACTCCAGTTGAGAGTGGTAGGGAAGAAGAGAGGAAGCTTCCGATTCTCGTCGATTGGGAGCGGTTGGAGAGATAGCTTTTGAACCATGATAGGCAGGGTAGATCAAATTTTAGGAGCTTTAGTTTGTTGATTAGGATATTGTGGTCAAGGGTATCAAATGCCTTTTTTAGGTCAATGAAGAGGGCAGTAGTGGGGCATTTGGAGTTGAGGGAGGACAAGACATCATCAAGAAAGTCTGCTAGGGCTAATTGTGTTGATTTGTTTGATCGGAAACCATGTTGTCTATGGTGGAGAATTTTATGGGATTCTAGGTGGATATAAGTTTGGTAATGGATAATTCTTTCAAGTATTTTGCCAGGGATTGGAAGGAGGGAGATTGGTCTGAGGTCTGAAGGGGAGTTTGGTGATTTGATTTTCGGAATTGGGACAACAGTGGCCTTTTTGAAACTTTCTGGGAAGGTTGTTGAGTATATGGACATTTTGAACAGGTGGGTGAAGTGGGGTAGTAGGGATTGCATGGCATGTTTGATAATGGTGGAGTTGAGATTTGGGATACCTGAGGGTTTGCGAGTGTTGATTTTGTCTACCAGTTCGGATACTTCTGCTTTAGAGAAGGCACGAAGAGAGAAAGTTGGTAGGGGGGGGTCGGTGGCGATGAATTCAAGGTCTGACTTGGAGTCTGTGGGTGGTGGGGAGATTTTGTCAGCAAGTGATGGGCCTACATTAGCAAAGAAGGTGTTAATTTGTTTTGGGAGGTCCTTATCTGGGATTCCAGGGAGGGAGATAGGTGTGTCCTGGGATTTAGAGGCTATGATACGTTTGATTTCTTTCCAAAAAGCTGTTGGGTCTTTTTTGTTCGATTCGATGGCAGTTTTTACATAAGTGTGTTTGGCTTTTTTGATTGCATTATTGATTTTGTTTCGGAGTGCTTTGACCAGAGACCAAATGTTGGGGTCATTTAGTTTACGGGCTTTGCGGTGGAAGTAGTTTCGGTCTGCTATTAGCTCAATAAGGTCTTTAGATAGCCATGGAGGGGTTTTACTGGGGATTCGGAGGGATGTTACGGGGCAGATAGTGTCAGCTGCATCTGAGATGTGGGAAATGAGGGATTCCCAGATTTGATTGGGGTCACTGGAGGCAAACACATTAGGTGTGTTTTTTAGAAGTATCTCTTCGAAAGCTTCATGTGAGTAGTTTTTGAATGATCTGCCTCTTCGGGAGCAGAGGGGGTTTGTTTGGGGACCTTTCTTTTTCCTTAGAAATACAGGTTGGTGGTCACTAATGTCAGAGGCAAGAATTCCTGATTCGGCAATAAATTTGGAATTTGAAAAAATGAGATCAATCGTGGATTGGGACTTGTCTGTGATGCGGGTGTTAGAAGTGATTAATTGAGAGAGTCCAAGGGACCCAGCCCATTGTTTCAGTTCATTTGCTTCTGGTTTGTTACTAAAGAAATTAATGTTGAAGTCACCTAGTATGGTCATTTCATATTTGTGTAGGTCAGTAATTTTCGAGATGCTATCTTTGATGTTATCAAGGAATCGATTACAGGAGCCAGATGGGGGGCGGTAGATATTGGCCATTATATGGGGCTTTGAGTGGGGTCTGCGTATGATTGCCCATTGGGCTTCCAGATCTGCAGTGGAGGAGTTTAGATCGGACAGGGTTGAAATATCAATTGAGAGATTATTTTTGGCATAAAATGCAAGGCCTCCGCCTCTAGTAGCGCGGGTGGATCTGCCATGATTCCTATCAAGGCGGTGAAGTGAGTAGCCTGGTAGGTTAAATAGGTTATCAGTGAGGTGGGGTTTTAGCCACGTTTCGGAGAGCGATATTACGTCAATCTCTGAGTCATGGAAGTCTGCAAAGAACGGTTCAAAATTACTGGATAGGCTTCTTATGTTGAAGTGGACTATTGTGAAGCCCCTTCTTTTGCCTAGTTCAGTTGGTGATGGAATTGGGTTCTGATCTTGGTTGATTGAGGTGGGGTTTAATTTTTTGGGGCGAGGTCTTTTTCTGGTTCTGTGTCTTTGGGGACGGTGTGAGGATTGGATTACGGGTTGATGAATTAATGGTGTATGGGGTGGGTATGGAAGGCTGTTCATGGTGAATGGGTTGAATGTCACCTGTAAGGTCGGTACATGGATGGGTAAGAGGAAGATTGGACAAGAGTTCATAATTAGTGATTGTGATTCCGATTTGCGGCGCTGTGCGAATTTTGGATCAGTGAAGTGCAATAATTTTAGAGTGGTCCTGGCCCCCTTTAAGCACCCTTTTCAGTTAAGGAAATATTATCCTAGTCCTAGGAGGGTGCCATCAGGGGAGTTTGGACAAAGGTTGCCAAGTGACTCCCATATCATTCATTGCTGCAGCTTGTTAAATATTATCCCAAGCTTGAGCTTAAGTGTTGGGAAACCAGTAGGCTATACAATAATAGGTATCTAATGTATGTTGATCGTATGTTGATAGCTAAGTCATGTGATGTCCCAATTAAATAGGATTGGGTTGAATGATTTAGATTGAGAGGTATAGAAGGGAAATAAGAAGGTATAGGGCTATGTGGATGGGATTGGGTTTTGGGTGAGGGTCTGGAGTTGGATACATCACATACATTCGAGTTGTCATAGTTTAACAAAATATTACAGATTATGTCTCATTATATAGCACAAGTGATGCTATTTTTCTACTATATCTAAATTTTGGATTAACAGTAATTGAATCTTACGGATAACAGATTGACGGGTTAGATACATCTTATACATTCAAGTTGCCATAGTTCACACAAACTAATCATAATATATCGCATTAAATAGTACAAGTGATGTCGTTTTTACTACTATACTTAAATTACCTTTCATGACTGATTGCCATTTTGTACTTAGACTTGCCATATGAATAAGTAGTTGTACAGACAGAGATCGGTTAGTAATGGCAGGGTAGATACATCACATACATTCATTTAAGTTGTCACAGTTTATACAATTTTTCACAAATTTTTATCACATGTTATAGCACGAGTATTGTCATTTTTATAACTATACCTAAATTTGTATAGAATTACGTTTTATGACTGATTGTTATTTTTAATCATTTTTAATCACTAGACTATACCTGTTTTCAATTAAGTTGTCACAGTTTATACAATTTTTTCACTAATTTTATCACATGTTATAGCACGAGTATTGTCATTTTTATAACTAAACCTAAAATTGTATAGAATTATGTTTCATGACTGATTGTCATTTTTAGTCACTAGACTATACCTGTTTTCAATATACCTTCGATTTTGAGTTATATTTCAGTATGCCATTTGGATTTAATGAACTTTTGATGTAATATATTGATGCATTGAATGCTACTATATGTTGACCATTTATCGTAAGGTGCAAGTATGGTGGCTACTAAGATTGATTAAATGAATTGGCATTTATGGCTCTGATTATATTGTCCACCCAGTTTGAGCGGACAGAGTCTGAGAGATGACAACCGTCCGTTAGTCTGTCATATCGGTGTTTGTACGAGCCAGACTTTTTCTTTTTGTGGATTACTGTTGCCAGCCATACTGAGAAGTTGCCTTTTGATTGGTTAAAGTTAGAGATGTCGGTGTTGAGGCGGATTATGATTGAGTTCATTAGTTCCTGTTGAGGATGGACGACATGGGGTTGCATGGCATTATAATGTGCGAGGTCAGCACCTGGAGTTTGTGCGAATATTATCCTTGCTTGGGGAGCTAGGAATTTAGCTGCATCATATGTTTGGATTAAGTGGTGCATTATTGTGGAGATTGCATTTTCCTCATTGGAGTGTGCAATCGAGGTTTCCCATTTAGAACGGGTACTTGCTGTGGTAGGGTCAAAATAATGGGGTGTAATAAATATGGAACAAAGCTCGGGTGAAGTCTGTACACTTGTTAGTGACCTCAGGAGCACAGAAGATCTCGGGCTAACGCCCTCTTACTTCCCGCGCTCCCTCGGTCAATAACAAGTGTACAGACTTCCCCCTTGCTAGGTTCCATCTATATATTAATAGATAGGCGGCTATATTTCATAGAGAGTCATTGTCGTAATTGTATTGGTGTAGTAGTATTTACTTGTCATGTCGAGTTTAGCGGTCTAGAGGGTTCCAGTATGAACAACACAACACGAAGAGTTTTAGTACTCCACTACTTGTATATTGTATCGTATCCTGTACATAGATGCTAGGTTGATAATCCCCTCCCAGTGTTGTATATAGAGAGCTATCCAGAGAGATCTTATGGAGACCCCTTCTCCAGAGTTCCTATACAGAGAGCCTATCTAGAGTCCTTCCAGAGAGCCTATATTATACAGTTCTTGTTATATGATCATGTTCCCCGTATATATACCCAGATGATGAGTGTCGGGTGTCCCCATTGGTGGGCCCTTACCCTATATTATTACACCCCTGTGATGTTGCTTCCTATACCTTCAGCATTGTATGTCACACTTGGTCAAAGTGGTGCATAACATGTGAGTTATGTCACCCTGGGGACATACAACAAGTAGGTCCGCCCAAAACGTAAATTACTTCTTTTATTTTTAATTATTTATATTCTTATTTATTAATGGGGTGTAATAAATATGGAACAAAGCTCGGGTGAAGTCTGTACACTTGTTAGTGACCTCGGGAGCACAGAAGATCTCGGGCTAACGCCCTCTATCTTCCCGCGCTCCCTCGGTCAATAACAAGTGTACAGACTTCCCCCTTGCTAGGTTCCATCTATATATCTCCCTTCCCTCTAGCCCCTCCCATCCCCTGGCGCATGCCTTAGTCAAAGTCAAATATCCTACCCTACTACCCATCCCTACTGCCCCCTCGTGTTAACCACGGTTACTACAGCTGGTATTAAAGAAAACGTGCAACATATACCTGACAGCCGTGCAAATATTTGAACTGGACAGTTCCAGCGCCGCTTCATCGAGCAAGGAAGAGATTTTTTTTTGTTTAATAAAGGGTGGCCGTGAGTCACCACTGAACTGCAACTCAGTTTTTCTATTTATTTCATCAAATCTGGTGAGAATCGGAGGTACAAGATTCTTGTTCATTATCGGCTGCAGACTGCCTCCCCGTCGTCACTGGACGTGCGACGTATCCAGCATCTACTCACTCCGGACTTTTCATCAGCTCTCATAAGCTGCTTCAGAAGGTTTTCTGTCTCTTTACTTCGTGTTTGGCCCTCTCTTCTCGCCAAAAACACACCTACCTGATAGCCATCATGTCAGAAAACGATCAGGACATACCAGAAGAAGAAGATTCTGGACTTGAGACTAGAGCGTCAAAAGAACTGGGTAAAAGAAGGCCGAAGCTTCCAGTGAGATTTCGCGATCCTAAAGATGGCGCCCAGCCCGATGGCGCACTGCCTACAACCTCGGACGGCGAAGAGGAGATCTTCCACACTCCGGCTGCAAAGAAAAAGACTCCAGGTCGCCCAGCAAAACAGCCTCCTCCTTTCACATTAGGAGACGTCAAAGACCTCATGAAGGAAGCATTGGCTGAGTTTAGAAAAACTCTGCCTCCCCCAGTCGTGCATCATCATGAAGCACCTCGCGACACAGCCACTGCGAAAACTCCCGCCGGTAACCATGCAGGTACGCCAACCGCCACAACCCGCTGCAACAGCTGGAGCTCCTGGCCTCGCCGGGTTCCGTGATGTAGGCCCAAGGCAGATACCAGTGATTCAGCCGATCTACACAGCTGACCAAGGGTCACTCCCTCCACCGAAGGAGTTAACAACGCCTTTCAGGGATACAGAGCTCATGTTCGATGCTCTAGATTGCCAGTACCCGTCTCTCGGAAACCCCAGGGGTATGTACAAAATAGTTACACCATTCTCCACTCCAGAAGCCTCGCTCCCCACTGCTCTGTATAGTCAAGTAAGGAAACAAAAGAGAGAGCTCACTCTCCCGGAATACGTGTGTGGATTCGCACGCATGACGGCACGTAATCTTACAACAACAAGTGTTCAATTTCAAATGCTTAGACACCTAGAGCAGTTAGCAGAGGATGCTGTGGATAGTCAGTGGTCATCAGTTAGGGCATGGAGCCAGGCATGTCTTGCATATATAGATGACAACCAGGCAACATGGGCGGATGATGCATTTTTAGATCGGAGAGGGCCCGCCTCAGCTGGAAGTCGGCCCGCTCTGTAGCAGTCACAACTGACTGCCCCTGCCCGGATTATAATATGGGCCAGTGTGACGAGGTCGATAATCATGCACAGGGCACCTTAAACCTCACCCACTCGTGCGGGTTTTGTTTCTATCTTACAAAAGGGTCAAAATATCCCCACCAGGCTAGCAAATGCAATAATAAGCGCAACATGCCACGAGATGGGAAGAAGGATTCCTCGTATAAGAAAGGAAATCACTCAGCGGATTAAAAAAACTAGCTTCGCAGGACTCGGTGAGTATCATTCTATCAAATTCCCGCACTCACATACTACCTCACATATATTGCCATCTGATATCACAATCCGTTCACCAGTGTTACCTAGTTCTCGCTCAGCTGTCCCATGTGCATATGTAACCCACTCTCGTGATCTCGTGGGCGGCGAGATCGCCCCAGTGGTTAAACCAAAATGGCGGCGTATCAAAACAAACCACCGGATCAGTCTCTAGTGATAAACAACTCAACCCCATCGTCAGTCGGCCCACCTCTGACACTGGGGATGCAGGTCCTCTCTTCAAGCAAACCATGGACGGTGATATATATTCATGTGAGCATAAGATAACCGCTTCTAAGCAAGACTTGTGTGTTTTTCTCATGATTTCAACGCGCATTCTGTGGCACCATGTGACACTGTCACCGCGCAGGATGAGTGTTCCACTTATGTTAAGCCTCTCGCTCCTACAAATTCTGTGACTCATTCAGTGGCGGAGCTCAATAGCTCCCCGGTAGAGATGGCTCTATATAATTTAAATACTTTTCCTGTCTCACACAATCACCTCGAGACAGCGTGTGCTCAAAACATTTTGCCAAAAATAGGAGCAGAATCCTCAGACGTGTGTGTCCCTTCAAAACCCTCAGGTCAGACATCTCAAGCGAGATGCCCCACTGTTGATAGTTTTGTTTTTAATGTCGATGATGACATATTTTTTCCTGAACTCACTGAGAGTTCAGAGTGTGAAATGCTTCCAAATAAGAACTTTGACTCATACACAAAGTGGCCATATCCGGCTATCACGACGGCTCATATATATGAAAAAGTGCTTGCATCTGGCCTCCCCAATTGGCACTCTGCCAGGATTGAACTGCCTTCCAAGCTAAATAGGAAAAAATGGACACAGGAGGTAACAGGCCACTCAGCTGATCAAATGATAATCAATGGCTTGTATTTCGGGTTCCCTATACAATATAGGGGCGGCCCTATATTCTCACCTGAGTCACCAGCAAATCACCACTCAGCTACTCGCTTCCCTGGGCATGTCCAGGAATATGTGGACTTCGAGGTATCATGTGGGGCACTAGCAGGCCCGTACAAGGTCCCCCCATTCACACCATGGTTTAATACAAGCCCCCTAATGACACGCCCTAAGCAGGAGGAGGGTAAACGCCGCATCATTGTTGACTCATCATTCCCAGATGGCGGCGTCAATAAATCCATCAAAAAGAATTTCTTCAACGGGGCGGCAGTCCACTACCGCCTCCCAACTCTGCAAGATGTCGTCGATATCATTCATGAATTCGGCCCGGCATCTGCCCTCTCAGTGATCGACCTTAAGCGAGCATACAGGCAGTTTGTAGTATGCCCCTTAGACCGGCCTTTGTTAGCCCTTTAAGGACGGGAGGTATTGATATTCAATACAAATACTGCATTAATGCAGCCTCCCATCCTTAAAGGGTTAGGCATCTCTTCGGCTAACGCCCTCTATTTCGATTTGGGGCCCATGCCTCAACATACGTTAGGCAATCAATAGCTGACTTTCTGGTCCGTGCCCTGCAAAGGAGAGGTATATCTGCCAAAATGTACCTGGACGATCTCATTCTGTGTGCACAATCGTCCCACAAGCTGCAGTCCCAACTAGACGTTGTTCTCTCACTCTTCGAGGAGCTGGGTCTGGCAATAGCCCCTGAAAAGCTTCAGCACCCGTCCCAGTGCGTAACATGGCTTGGAATAAAAATAGATATAGAGGCAAATATTATATCTATACCCGCACGAAAACTTCAGGACATCCTGTCCTGCCTGGCCACTCTCTACAACCAATCCACCATCACAATCTCTCAACTCCAATCTGCGTTGGGGAAGATAAACCATCTCAGCAAAGTCGCCCCTCCTGCCAGAATGTTTATCAACCGTCTTCTGTCAGCATACAGAGCAGCAAAAGGGGCTCCACTGTATGTAACAAGACCCGTCCGTGCAGACCTGGGATGGTCTCTTAAATTCCTTCCAGATTTCAATGGGAAGGCCATCATCCCCTCGAAGATCTCTAAAACAATCTGGGCTGACGCATGCCTGGAAGGCGCTGGGGCCACAGATGGAAGGCTCTGGTTCGCTTATCAGTTCCCAGCATCCCTCAAGTCCAATTCTATCAACCGGCTTGAAGCATTAAATTGCTTAGCTGCCGCCAGGATCCTAGTCTCCGAGAAAGACCGGGGTCACGTAGTAAGGATCTGTTGCGACAATCAGGCAGCAGTGGCCTCCCTGAGAGGAGGGAGAGCGAGAGACGTTTTCTTGGCCGCTTGTGCCAGGGATTTCTTCTACCTGGCAGCATGCTACCAAGTTCAATTCACTTTTGTCCATGTCCCAGGGGTCCTCATGGACATTCCAGACGCTCTGTCTTGATCATTCACCACCCCCGAGTTTAAAGTAAACGCCGCTGATCTGATTAACAACTTGTCTCTTAAATCGACCAAGGCTTCTCTTGCTCACTACACCCTTATTGATTTTGACAGGCCAAGTCCAGGCTCAGCTGGCTGGGTCCTGGATTATAGTTCCGGGCGGGTATGCCACCCGCACCCAGCGCCTCCACAGGTGGCGGATAGTGGAACGGTCTTCAGATATGGAGACCAGCTGCAATAGCAGTGGCGGACCAAATGGCAGTGTGTGCCTGTATGCATGAGCGGATGAGGAACGACTCCGTGTCCCTTCTAATGGAGGGATGCTGTCTTCCCAACAGTCAAGACTGGAAGAAGGTCACTCATTGACACCCCAACGGTCAACAGGCAACCCAAACTCCACATTACTCAAAATGTGGCAATCTGTTTGCCGTGGATTGCAACCTGTGTCGGTGGAGGAAGAGGTCCTGGAGGTCTGAGAGGAAAGGTTGTCGCGGCTCCCTTCTCCCCAACATGGCCCTTTGGCTCCTACTTCATCTAGACAGGAGGTCCAGGTTGGCCCACCTTGGATCAATCGGCTAGTCATGCCTTGCCCTAGGACTTACTAGTTATGTCCTAGAAGGGTTTCCCCTTGTAGGGCTCCTTGGTGGGTGGAGAGCATGAGTGATGAAAGCAAAATCATATAATATGGATAAAAATAAATTATACAACAAAGAGAATTGGCCAAGATTCTTAGTGGTCAAGGCCAAGGAACAAGACCTGAATGGGGTATCCCCATTTATTGTTAATGATGCTGTCACTGCAGCAGCTGGAGAGACAGCAGTAACCAAACTGAGAAATGGTACTCTCCTCATAGAAGTATGGAGGAGAGAACAGGCTTTAGGCCTTCTCAAAATGAAAAAGATGGGCACCGTGGGGGTGGAGGTCTCCCCCCATAGAAGTATGAACTTCTCAAAAGGTGTCATCCGCTGCAGTGACCTCAAAGGCACAAAAGTAGAAGAAATAAAAGAAGGACTTAAGACGGAAGGCGTCACTGACATCTTCCAAATTAAGTTAAAAAAAGACAAGACTCTGGTGGAGACATCAACATATATCTTGTCATTTGACAGACCCACCCCACCCGAAACCCTGCGGTGGGGCTATATCAGAGTCAGGGTTGAGAAGTACATTCCTTCTCCCCTAAGGTGCTACAACTGCCATAGATTTGGTCATACTGGCAAAGTCTGCCGAAGCAAGGCCATCTGTGGTAAGTGTAGTAAGGTCAAGGGGCAAGACCACAAATGCCAAGGAAAACCCTCCTGCTCCAACTGCAAGGGCCAACATCCTGCCTTTTCGCGGAAGTGCCCTATGTATGTTGCTGAGCAGGAAATACAGAAAATACGTGCCAGGGAAAGGATCCCTATCACTAAGGCACGAAAAATGTACCAAGAAGCCTCAGCAAAGAGGACCTATGCCGACACTTTGAAACAGAAGCAGTCCGTGCAGGTACAGACATGCAAAGCAGAGGATGTGGGCAAGGGCATTAAAGTTATCTATGCCCGGACCTCTGAAAAAACAGAAAATCAGACAAAAAAAGGGAGAGGAAAGGAGAGTAAACGGACCCCAGTGGCCAAGAATCCCACCAAGTCCACATCCGAGTTTGCCAAGGCTAACCACAAGAATGTAAAGGAGACTAAGCGGGCTGCAGAGAACAAACGCCCCGCGCAGCCTAATTCTGAGGTGGCCAAGGCTCCCCACCAGGACCAACGAAATAGAGGACAAAAGGTTGAGAACAGGAGTAAGGATGGAGGCAATGACAAGGAACCTCCTTGTCCTGCATCTCCCATACCTTCACCTCCACCTCCACCAGATCCCTCTACAGCAAAAACTCCAGCAACCCCCTCCACCTCTGGTGCAAAGGCTACGACCCAGAGCCCAAGTGTGAGAGAGTTAGCGGGAGAGTATGAAAAAAGGAGGCTGAACAGGGATTTTGAAAAAAGAAACCTTATTACAAGCCCAAGGCTGACAAGATCTGGCCAACCCTTGGATGGTCAGACCACAACAATAGAGCAACAGCAGATGGAAGAACCTGTAAAAACATCCAACAGGTTTGAATCCCTCACTAACCAGGATGGATCATAAACATACCATCCTGCAATGGAATTGCAGAGGTTTTAGAGCCAACCTGGAGTCATTGCAACTTCTTTGCAAAGACTTCAACCCAGTGGCACTAGCCCTGCAAGAAATAAAGACAATAAAGCCACAACATATAAAACTAAGAGGCTATGAAGTATACCTGAAACTCCCTGATGGTGATACACCAAAGGGAGGAGTAAGTCTATTCATAGCCTGTGAACATCCACAACAGGAAATACATTTAGACACCCAACTGCAGGCTGTTGCTGCTCGTATAACCTTAAATACACCTGTCACACTCTGTTGTCTGTACCTACCACCAGACAAGAGTGTCTCTCAGACAGAACTAACAGGAATAATTAACCAACTCCCATCCCCATTCATATTGATGGGTGACTTTAACGCTCACAATACTGTCTGGGGGGACTCAAAGATTGATGGAAAGGGGAGAATGATTGAGAGAATGATTGAGAGAACTTCAGGTCATACAAAACTCCTTTGTTAGGGTAGCGTTTGGTCTTAATAGAAGAGTAAATGTGAAAGAATTACAGCAAGCTAATGATTTACAATTATTATTCGAAAGAAGAAACCATCATATTCTTGAAATAGCTTATGACTTAGTAGAAAAGCACTTACTTATTGATGATAGAAACTTAAACCTCAGGTCCCATAATCAGGGGACAAAAATGTTAATACCTTTACCTCACACAGAAAGAATAAAAAAATCTTTTTACTATGTAATGCCACATTTATGGAATAACTTACCCAAGGAAGGGAAAAGTTGTACTTCTAAAGAAGAGTTTAAACTCTTTTTAGAAAGAATGAAGGAAGGACAGAATGATGACAAGGAGTAACATATAAACAGGGGATTTAATAGTGGAATGGTGGAGCTGTTCAGTATCAGCCGAATACTGGATGGAAAATTGATATTGAAAAGAATCAATGTAAAATAGTAATAAGTTTAAACTCATTATGAGATTGAGTGGACGTAATACTATATAATCTCAAATACAAAATTATGGTCTGTAAACCCATATACATTAACTTTGTACCTAGTGTATGAAATGCCAAGACTCCTATTACCCTTATTAAGGAACACTGGGCAAATGCAAAAATGTAACCGCAACTGTATTGTTGTTGGGTATCTAATGTATGCAAAAATGTAACCGCAACTGTATTGTTGTTGGGTATCTAATGTAAATGTAAATTGATAGGAAACATGCCTACTTAGTTCGAGGCTGTTTCTGATGTCCGATCATTTAACATTTAATGTTGAATTCTGGTTCTATTTGTAAATCTTTCTCCAGATTTCTTAAAACTCTAGAATAACTTCTTCTAGATTGTATGTATAAATCAGTAATGTACGTTTCATGGCGTTTACTATCTGAAATCTTATTACAATGATACGCAAACTATTGAAGATGGTCTATCATACTCAGGGATACCTGGAAGACCTGAGAAATGAATATTTCACAGAAGGAGCTAAAGAGAGGGCTAAGTTGTAGCTTCTCCCCTTTTTCCAAGTCAATGTAACTGTTATTTGGAAATAAAATTGATACATACATACATACATACATACATACATACATACATACATACATTGACCGCAAGTCATTGTGCCTCTTCAACAGGAAGGAAGCAACCTACCATCATCCTGCTTCTGGAACATTCTCCTCCATTGACCTCTCTTTGAGTGACGCTTCAGTATTTGCTGATTTTGACTGGAAAGTACATCATGACCTTTGTGGTAGTGACCACTTTCCAATCATTATCCAGACTGAACGGAAAAACAAAGACACCGAGCGTCCACCTAGGTGGAACATAGCAAAGGCTGACTGGGAGGAGTACCAAAAGAAATGCAAACAATCATTTCGTTCATGGCCACTGATAAAGGAAAGGGAAGAACATCCTGCAGAGTACTTTGCCAATAACCTTAGGGAAATCAGTGCCATGTGCATTGGGAAAACCTCCATCACACAAAAGAGACAAAAATGCCCCTGGTTCAATGAGCGATGCCAGGAGGCCAGGAGGGAAAGAAGAAAGGCCCTCCGTAAATTCAGGAAGACCATCACACCTGAAAATATGCACAGTTACTTCAACACTAGAGCCATCACAAAGCAGACTTTCAAGCAGGAGAGGAGAGAATCATTCCACACCTATGTGGGTTCACTCTCCAAATCCACTCCTATGTGAAAAGTATTCCAACAGATTCGGAAGCTTAACGGGGACCCTCCACCTACAGTACGTCATCTTCAGGATGGACCTGTAAAGGTGGAGACCCCTAAGGAAATTGCAGACACCATGGCTGAGCAATTCAGGAAGGTGTCATCTAGTGACAACTGCTCAGACCAGTTCCTGAGTCATAAAACTAAATGTGAGAGACAGAAGCTCAACTTTGAATCCCGTAATGAGGAAAGCTACAACAAGCCTTTCACCAAGGATGAGTTGCAGCATGCGCTCTCAGAGGCAAAAGACTCCTGCCCTGGACCAGATGACATCCATTACCCGATGTTGAAACACTTACCAGAGGAAACCATGCACCTTCTTCTGGAGGTGTACAACAACATCTGGGTGACCGGAAATTATCCACCATCGTGGTCAGAGGCAATAGTTGTGCCAATTCCTAAACCAGGAAAAAACCCAACGTTGGCCTCTAGCTACCGTCCAATAGCCATGACCAGTTGTATGGCCAAAACAATGGAAAGATTGGTGAACAACAGGCTAGTCTACTTTCTTGAATCGAAAGGGCACCTTTCAGTTCACCAATCCGGATTTCGTCGAGGACGCAGCACAACAGATCACCTAGTGAGCCTGGAGAGCTGGATCCAAGATGGGTTTGCTAACAAAGAACATGTGGTCAGTGTCTTCTTTGACCTGGAGAAGGCATATGATACCACCTGGAGGTATGGGATCATGAGAGACATTCACAAGCTGGGTTTGAGAGGAAGACTGACTGGATTTATTGGAAACTTCCTGACGGATAGATCTTTCCAAGTCCGCCTAGGGTCAGTCCTCTCCGAAAGTGAAGAGCAGGAAATGGGTGTACCCCAAGGCTGTATCCTCTCAGTGACCCTCTTCAGTGTTAAGATCAACAGCATCACTAAACAACTTCAACCTAGTGTTGAATGCTGCTTGTATGTGGATGATTTTGTCATCTGCTACAAGGGCACCCACATGCGAACAATTGAACGCATACTACAGCAGACTCTGACAAGACTAGCTGAGTGGAGCACCAACAACGGCTTCAAATTCTCAGCAGAGAAAACTTGTGTTGTGCATTTCTGCCGAAGGTGAGGGTGCAAAGAGGAGCCAACACTATATCTCCAAGGAAAAAATCTGGTAGTCCAGGAGGAGGTAAAATTCCTTGGCGTGGTATTTGACAGGATTCTTTCCTTCAAACCACACATTGAATACCTCCGGAGGAAATGCCAGAAGGCAATGAACCTGCTGAAGGTCCTCAGTCACCCCAACTGGGGTTGTAACAAAGAGACCTTGCTGACATTGTACAAAATGTATATCCAATCAAGGTTAGACTATGGATCTATGGTGTATGCCTCTGCTCCAAGGTCTTACCTGGACAGACTTAAGCCCATTCAGAACCAGGGACTGAGACTTTGTCTTGGAGCCTTACGTACAACTCCTGCACCAAGCCTTCATATTGAAGCCGGTATACCACCTCTGGAGTTTCGCCGGGAAAAGCTCACACTGCAATACACTATACGTGTCAGAGCTAACCCCAAAAATCCAGCCCACAAACTCATATTTGACAACAAGAACACTGTGTATCGGGAGAAGCCAAATGCCATCAAGCCAATGGCAGTGACAGCAAGGTCTTTATTCCGAGAAGCTGGTGTACCAATGAAAAGAGTAATGACTGAAAAACCACCAGAGACTCCACCATGGGAACAAAAATTACCCCTGGTTATCCTGGACCTTGACACAAACAAGAAAACTGAGACTCCTGTGCATGTATATGAAAAACAATACAGTGAAATCAGGACACAGTTTGAAAGCCATACAGCCATTTTCACCGATGGTTCCAAAGATGGTAGTCGTGTTGGATTTGCCGTGCATACACCATTTGGGAACTTGAAGAAGGCTCTCCACAAGGAAAGCAGCATCTACACTGCTGAAGGAAAAGCACTGCTTAAGGCACTTGAATGGGTACAGGTCTCACAGATGAAGAAATTCATCATATTCTCAGACTCGCACCCATGTCTAGAAGCTGTGACCAACCTTTATCCTAAAAACCCAATCATACAAGCAATTCAAGAGACATACACTGAAAACAAAAGACTGGACAAAGAAGTGGTGTTGTGCTGGGTGCCAAGCCACATTGGAATAGAAGGAAATGAGGCAGCAGACATTGCAGCCAAAAATGCATTGAGGAGCCCTGTTGGGGCTGACCAAATGCCATACACAGACATTGTACCTGTGGCGCAGGCACATGTCAAACGTAGCTGGCAGCGCACATGGAATGGTGTTAACAGTAACAAGCTGCAAGCAAACACACCATCAATCACACCAAAATTCAAAGATGATAACCTGACAAGACCCGAACAGGTGATACTGACCCGTCTTCGTACCGGTCACACCAAACTGACTCACAGGCACCTTCTAAAAGGTGAAGTGGCTCCTGTATGTCAGACATGCAACACTCAACTGAGTGTAGAGCATCTCTTAATACATTGTCAGGCAACCAAGAGAAACAGAATAAAATTCCTGCAAAATCGCAGGACACTGCAGAGTATTTTCCGGGAATCTGGGAACAAAAATATTCTTGATTTCCTACGGGAAACCAAATTGTACGACAAAATTTAGGTAACCTAAATGAAGCCTGACTTTGTCAGGCCAAACCCTGTTTCATGAAATAGGGAATTTCACAGAATAAAATAATAAAACCACAGTATATCTGCTAACTTTTAATTACTATTAGCGGAGGTGAAACTATCCAAACCAAACCAAACCAAACGCCCAGGCAGCACCAGCAAGCGGCCTACCGCCCAGGAACGGTTAAGAACCGCACCACTGCCATTACTACTTACGTCGCCTTCTGCCAACAGATAGGTGCTTCATACTCATCCGCACCTTCATACATCATCTGCTGGTTCATCGAGTACTTAGCAGATCACTTCGCTCCGACTACCATAGCTAACATCATTTCAAGCCTCAGAACATACTTCATCAACGCGGCCATTGACTTGGCTGCAATAAACTCCCACCTAGTCTCCAATGCTCTGAGAGCCCTGCAAATGGAGAAACAGCATATACCACGTCAAAAATCACCTGTGTCCCCTGCCATGCTCTCTGCATCCACCTTGGCCCTCGACGGTCATCCTCATGGCCTGCAGATAAAGGCGGCTGTCCTGGTCATGTTCTTCTCATTCATCAGGCAGAGTAACATTCTTCCCCGGACAGTCGCCTCCTTCGACCCATCACGTCAGATCACTTGTGGTGACATCCAGCTTCTACATGACGGCGCTTCAATTCGCCTCAAGTGGTCCAAGACGCTTCAGAAGGGCTTGGCCCACAAGGACATCTTCATCCCTTCAATTCCTGGCTCTCACCTGTGCCCGGTGGCTGCCATCTCCAGAGTGTGGTCGCCTTCCACTCACCCAGATACACCCCTCATCAGGTTCTCCCGTCTCTGACCACTGGAAGGCTGCTCTGCGCTCTGCCGGCTTCCCAACACACTCAATATCACTCCATAGCCTCCACAGGGGCGGTGCTTCATTTGCATTCAACTCTGGGGCCGCATCTATCGATGATATAAAATCCCACGGTACCTGGTCCTCAGAAAGTGTGAACGCCTACATCCACCCTGTCCAGTTTCAATCCTCCACGCCCTAAAATCCATCCATTCCTTCATATAACCCATCCTCTCTTTCCTTCCTCCGGACTGGCCTGATCAATACCATTCCAACATGAAATCAATTACATGTTTATACTCTTTCAACATTACAATTCTCTCTTCAAATTGTATTCAATTATTATGTATTTTCATCTTAATACATTATAATATTTCGCATGAAATATTATCTTATTGTTGCTTAGCAACCAATTTCTAATTCATTGACATTCACATGAACTCCTTCGATGCCTACTCCATCGTCAAAGTGCTTAGACTCTTGTTGCCATAGCAACCGAATCACAAGAACTGTTCCAGATCTACTGCACCTCCATGTTCAAGAATGACTTTTACACTGAAATGTAAAAAATTCATGTCGGCCTACATTGGCCGACATGAATCAGCCAATAAACTGTTCAACTTGCAGTCTTGTGTTTGTCCGATTAATGAGCAGGAGTAATGTGTACTCGCTATTCACTTGTCCCAGAATCCCTATGGCGCCCCTAGTATAAGATGTATCTTGGGCAATTTTGCCATTTGATGGGACACCCGTTACTTCCAGTCCAGAAATTAAGCCCGCTAGATGCAGGATATTATTTTATTTTCTGTTCCTGTTCTTATTGTTGTTGTTTTTCTTATTTTCAATGATACTGCCCACCACCCAACCTGCTCTCACTCACTCCTACCTTAAAATGCATTAGTTTTACTATTTGTCCAATACAGCTGCCCTGCCTTGATCACACCCTTGTGCGAGGCAGGGCAGTGTGGCTGAGGCTGCACATAGGGAGGCCGCATGAGTGAGTGCAGGGTGCAGTGTTTGGCGGTAAAGATGGTATGCATTTACGGATAGGGAGAGAGTGCATGTTTTTCAGATCATGGTTTGTCTACCACAACTGCTTTACTTTCTCCAACCAAAAGGGCAGGAAAATGATATAAGGAGCCATATCTAATGACCATAGGTAGGAATGTATAGTAGTAAACCAGCAGAACGCATCAATATATATACATGGCTTGCAATGGGAAATACTGGATTGTTCAGGCGATGGAAAGAATTTTTAGTTTAGTGGCTATCCACCTCTTCCAGAGGGTGGGTCAGTTGCAATTGGTCAAGGTTGTAAGGCTACGTCAATGGAAGCAGGCATTTTGAAATCTTTGAGGGCTTGATTATGAAAATTCTATCTTGGGAATCATTTTGTCTACTTAGTAAGTTGATTGAAGTTACTTATTTTACTTGATGATTGAGCTGCTTTAAAAAGGATGACGTTCATTTACTGTATAATGTTTACCGATCATTATAAAGACCGGGTACTCATTCGCTATAGCATTGTTATGACGACCCCAGTGTCCATATGTGTGACGACCGATGCCGACTGGGACCAGTGATGGGGGTAGGTTATCAGGGAGGCGTAATATATACAATCCCTGAGATAACTAGGAATTAGAAAAGGAACGATTTATCAACGTCTCAATGGTCTAAAACGAATAACTTCTGAGGGGCAGAAGAAATTGGAGTGGGAGAGAGCGGTTGTTACATGTGCAACAAAAAACGAGCTGTTTATCAGTCGTCTATATATGGACGCAAGCCAATACTGTTTGATATGTAACATTAATATAAACCCAATGTTTGGAAGGAAATAATACAGAAACAGGTTACTTTTTACATTCATCATGTATTTTTCACAATCTGTCCTTATAAAAATTAACCAGTCCTTTACATGTGTTGTTGTATTAGCCATTATTGAGGTTATGTATACATATATATAAGCCTTGGTTGCTATGGTTGATTGCAATAAAACTTGTCATGGAGACGGAACATGTGCCAATCTAGACGAATCATTCCATCGGAGGGAGCCTCGCCATGTTATACATTAAGGACAGCGTGCAGTTCGATACAAAAAAGAAAAATTGCTGCCAGTCTTAGTATACATAAGATCAGCTTTCATAAATAATAAAGATTATTATAATCATCATTGCAAAGATTCATTAAATCTAGCCAAAATTGTACATCTTGTATCATCATATATCTATAATCAATCCCTTGGTAGATAACTATGAATACGTTCGCATCATTATAGTATGCATGACAGATAGGTAGTAAGGGGGAAGATATAAAGGATAGCAGACGGCTATCAGTTAGTAGTACGAACCAACTCGGGACTTCAGGACACCATGATTCCTTTATCAATTATTCATGTTCGGAAAATAAACCATAAAACGTAACAGTTTCATCAAGGAGACCTGTATCGTCGAATGTGTGATCTCTCGGTTTTCTCATCCAGTCTCCTGCCACTAAGTTGTAAGGCTGAGTCAAAAGGCAAACCCGCTTTGCAGTTTCTATGCGAGTGAACACAATAAATTAGTTGATGGTTATATGCATAGAGCCGTCCTAGAAGCATGTTTAATACATCGTCATACATATCACACACCTTTGGTTTAAATCCCCAGCTAAAGGAGGTTTTTGCCATCACTCAACTCTGAGACTGAAGAGTAAGGGAAAGTAGAAAATAGTAAACTGAAAACTGAATTAAAACCGATCTAATCAAAGATATACCAAATCATCTGGCGGAACCCGTTTTATGAAGTTTTTCCTCCCAAGGTGTCGGCTCTCGACAAGTTTAAAATCCCTAAAGAATGCACAGGACAACTGCACATTTTTATGAAGCTACACCAGACTTACATGTGTATGGGTACGTGTGTATGCAATACACATGTATTATGAGCATCTTAGTCTGTACATATATTTGTGGTATACGATGTCCCTAATAATCGGCACATCCCAGGCAATCATACCGACAATAACCACACACATTCTATCGGATGATCCTTCATTCTTTTACGAAGATTTTTTTAAATATCCCTTATACAACCTCCTACAGACAAGCATACTTACATACGGTTTGGGGCGGCGGGCACAAAACAAATTGCACGTAATGGGTGTGACTGATGATTATTACCCAGGAGTAATACCAAATAGAAATAAGAACTGTCTTTTAAAAGGAAACAAACCAGACGCCACTATGATGTGTGCTTTTGTTAAAACATAGTATCCCTACGCTTGATCGGCTAGAACATTAATTATTTTATTATTACTATTCAGTGGGAATACCAGTGAAATCATTGTATGCAATTAGGCCTTGGTATATAGATTCACACACATTTTCAACTCGCAGCACTGAAGTAACAAAGGCTTTTACACAATTTCAAACAATTAGGAAAAGAAATTAGCAGTCTTTCTCGCCATACACCTGTAAGCCATACCATTTGCACCAAGTAATCGCTCCTTTAGCAGATAATTGTCAGAAGAACCAGCGTTTAAAAAAAATCAAGTCTTTGGGTAGTCACATCATCGCTATTATTATCAAGTTGAGTTACCTTACATTGTCGATTTACATTTCTCACCCTTTGAAATAAGATAGCATCACACTGGAAGTGGAACCCAACGGATTTCAGCTAAATGCAAGGACACAATTTCGTGTATATTTTTTTCAGTGGAATATCCTTACCGACACTTCGTTAGAATTTAATCTCTTTTTATCATACAATGATTGGTTGAAACAAAGAGGGCACAATTCTTCTTAAATGTTAACAGCTTATTCCCTACCGATGAGAAAATTAAGTTCGTTTCGGGGAGAGAGAAGGAAGATAGGACAATCCTATCGTAGAATGTGAAAAGCTCGCCAGTATGTTAACACTAGTTCTTATTCCTAATTCCTATAACAAGGGTTACAAATAAAGGGAGAAAGGGATGAAACAATTCAGGGGCTACATAAATACTTGCAATATTAACTATATCAGCTTCTGCATTTGACACGAGCGACCTTTACATATACCCAATGTATAGTGTGTATGTACCTATGGTTACTTTTAATTATTAGCGGTAGAAACTAAGAGGATATATTCACCTCCTTGGCCGACCCTCCCCGCACAAGTCTTTTTATCCAACCCCATGTACAAAATATTATTTACATAATTACAACACCTTAATACTGTGTACCAATAAAATTCTTCAGGGATCCTTTCCTCCGACAATTATAGATGATACATATATACTTAGTCAAATAAATTCATGGTTAAACAACAAATTAAGATCATTCAAAGTCGGTAGGAATTGAAGGTTTGATGAAGGGTTATTTTAATTTCTACACGTTGTTTGATCTCCACTTTGGCTCAAATAATGAATATAATATAGTATATATATCATATATTACACCGAGACGGCCTCTTTGCCATGGCATCTTCAATGCATACAGAAAACCTCATTTATTAATAGGAACATGTAATGGATTTATTTGGTCGACAACGATGCATCCTTCATCATGGTTTGCAACAACGCATTCCCATAACGTTTTCTAGACCGATGGGTCATTACCATCATTAAATGGAATTGAATTCTTAAGAATCAAACTTAAATGAGTGACAAACGGGTAATAATGAGCAGTTCGTATCACCCCATAGCAAAATAATCCCCAAACTAAGAGAAGCAACCTTCTTATTCCTAAGACTCATCAAGAACACCTTGAATTATCATTATTATAATCATCGTTATCATAACGATTGATTTTCCATGCTCGATACATACACAATGCGATCAAGGTTTACATCGTACAGAAGAGGTGGCATCAAACCATTAACTATTATTGAACACAATCCGATTTCCCCCAAATTCATGTAGATAAATGTCACCGACAGTTTCCCCCTTCCGTTATTTTGATAGAACTCGTGGGATATCAAGACGTTTGTGGTCACCCACTATTAGGTAGAAAGGGATACATATTATACGGCCAATCCCTTTCAAACACTGAACTTGATGAATGATGCAACACTCGCTTCACGGACAGTATAAGTGGTGGCATTTTCTTTCTCAGACTCACACCCGCTTTGGCTATTCTTATTCAAATATTCCGGATATGTTTTGAATGGGAGTGCAATGGATAATTCAATATAGAACTACTACTTGTTATTATTTACGGTAAACTTCAGGAGCTCGTTTGTCGTTCCATGAAAAGGATAAATTAAGCCTCCTAAGCAGAGGCTGCTAGTGACAAGTAGAATCAAAATTTTGACCATTTGCTTCTGGGGCAACAGGCCACATTTCTTCTCCCAAAACAGGGTATCACTTGGGGAAAACTCCAGGAGTAGCATATCTCAAATAGAACAGAAAACCTATATTTGCTTGTAGAACCAATTCAACAGAGATATTGCACATGTATATATAATGAAAGACAATGCATAACTACAGATTTTCCCTACATGTTATCCTGATATTCTATAGGAGTATGGAAAGAGGGGTGTGCCGATCGGGAAACATTGGAGTGAACTAAACATCGTAACACCGTATCACTTATTCTTTTAAAATATAAAAATCGTGAAGGAAGAAATCAACTATATCGCCGCAAAAACCATCGGTAGACATATTGCCACATATTTTACGCGTTCCCAATCAACAAACCTATGTTTAATAACTATTAATGATTTTAAAAAATCGTACAAGGGATGATCATATTAATCATGAGGCTGGCATACTAAAACATACATCCAATAGTTTTAAATTTGCCAAGCCATGTCCATCAATAATGGTAATACAGTAACAAGACTTAATTTCACCCTTGATAAGTATATTTTACATAACAGCGGTGGTGACGTGTAATAATGTATGACAGCACTCCTGGACTAAGAAGACCATTTATATGATCAATATTATTATTATAATAATTATTATTTTTAAAGTCTAATTAATAGGTAGCACCCAGAAGTGGAACCACCGCAACACAAAGTCCTATATTATCATTATCTTCTCTTTCTTTCCTTGTTCCATTGTTTTTTCATCTTCGTCCTATACTTCCACCGATGTTTCCATTATCGTAAATATTTTTCAGGAATGTCAGAAGGGGGCGCCTCCTCGGCAGCCATTCGCCGTTTATTACAGTCGTACCCACCGAGGGGTCATTATTTAAGTCCATGTGGTAATTATAGTAGTAATAGTAGTAGTAATAGTAGTAGTACAGTGGCGGTGGCGGCGGTGACTGGCGACGACACGTTTGAAGTGAGGAGCGGCGGCGCCCAAGGCAGTGGCCTAAAGTAAGTGGGTGTTGGAGTGTGTGAAGGAGTTGGAGCTAGTAGAATGGGTTAAACTGAGCACCGAGCCCCGCACACTGTCAAGGTCATCATCTTGGTAGGAGTCCTGCGTCGCCTCGACGATGCGCATGGCATCGAGTCCCATTGTGGTCGTCTCCAGGTCGAAATTCTCTAGAGTGCGGCTCTGGCGTTCCAGCAGTCGCTGTTGAGTCTCACTACGCTCCTGCTGGAAGGTGGAGGTCTCTTCCTCCATCTGTGATTGAATGATTTTTTTTAGTTTGAGACAAATCTAACATTGAATAGTTACATGAATATCGAAAAAAAACGAAGGAAGCAAGTTTAAACCATATAGTATGGTAAGTTTGTTACTTATGATACAAATAGGATTCATTTTCAGATTATGGAATGAATAGAGAAATATATTTTAATCATATCACGTCAAATATCTTAACATGAATTCATATAGATAGAATACCAAAAGTCACCGACACCGAATATGAATTATTAACTCGTTAGGTATATCCCTGAAACAGTAACACAATTAATATTAGTAAATTAATGGGAGTAGAATACCGGATAAAATCCGATTTTGTTTACCGTAATAGAGTAAAATGTTTGTGTTATATTTGTTAGAACTTTTAACTATCTCTGGTTCTAAAGAAATTAGGTGCATTCTCTTAGCAAAGCTTGTTTCTACCTTATCTTTTATTCTTTTTTATTCTTATTTTTAAGAACTAGAAATCTCCATAAGATTTCGACCACCTTCACGAATTATTTCAACTCATTTGCAACAAAATATTTAAAATAAATTTATTAATTAATATTCAAAATACAGCACTGTAGGAAACGACAGAGCGAAATAATATCAAAGCCACATCTTATTGGTCACAATGATATTTCTTCATCGAAAAAAACCATCATTAGCTAGCACTGTCGAAAATTATTTGGATTTAACAAATAGAGCGAGGACTTTAATTCTAGTAGTGCAGACCAATATCCACATGCAAAGAAGCAGTTCACGAGAGTGATCACCGAGTCAACTACATGATGAAAGATTGGTGGATGTAAGAGAGCGCATATTACACCAATATTTAATTATTACTAGGAACCTAAGGACGAAGATATTCTTGTTTGGGGTGTGTCCGTCGTGGTTTCAATTAAACATTCGATATATATATATTGATGGAAACAGGTGTAAGCTTGAGAACCTAGGGAAGCCTCATCATGCTAGGCTTTATTCATATCCTAACAGTGAATAACAATTTCTGTACAGGCCCTCGGCAGATATATCCTAATGCAGGAGGAAAGAAGGGCGAGGGGGTCAGCAATCATTAGTACAGTGAAAAGCAAGTCACCAGCAGGCAGAGAAGACTTAAGTGAAAAGAGAGATGATCCATTCACCGTCAATATCTTACAAGTAACACAGTAATACCATGATTAGCTTCGGCCGATACTGATTAATGTTGATGCAAGTGCAGCAGCGTACCCGTGATCTGAATACTCACGTCATACAGTGAATTCAGTCACAAGGTTATTTATGCATCGTTAAAACCGCCTTAACCAACCTTCAGTCTCCATCACCAGCTAAGCAAGTCTCATAACTTGGGAATAGAGCCCAATTGAAGGTCTGCTTGCTTTCTAGCGTTGCATTTTACCTTTTGCTCTAGCAGAGCGCGGCGGAGAGAAACCCGCTCCTCGAGCTGTTTTCGCTCGCGCTGGTGCTGCGCCTCAGACTGCATCTTCAGCTTGCTCTGGTAGGCAATGAGCAACTCCTGCTCCTGCCTTAGATGCTGCTTCAACTCGTTAGCCTCGATCAATTGGGCTTCGTCAAGTTTGATCTGCACACAAACACATATTGACAGAGTGTTAATTGTTTTTCTGCACTTTTTATCTATTTCATACAAACCTTTTGTTCAAGGAGTGCTCGTCGCAGGGAGACACGCTCTTCCAGTTGCTTAGATTCGCGCTGTCGCTGTGCTTCAGCCTGACGCCAGATCTTGTCCTGGTAAGCTAGGAGAAGGTCTTGCTCCTCTTTCAGTCGCTGGGTCAACTCAGTTGCTTCTTTAAGCTGCATCTCATCTAATTTGACCTGGTAAAGTGGATGATGATGATGGTTTGGTTGTTTACAAGGGCAGGAGGAAAAAGAAGGGGAAAGAAATACATTCGCAAGATGATGGGGAGAAATAACCATGAAGGATCCTTCAGAAAAGCCGAAATGAAAATGACTCAATGCAATAAGAAACTAGGATTTCCCGAGAACGGAAACAAATGAAGGACTGTTCCAAAGAATTAAAGTAATTTCATAATCTAAATTACAAAAGGAAATGGTTAAGTATTTTAGAATTATAGATACATGATTTAAAAATCAAGAATCAAGATGTTTTAGATCTTAATAATTGATACAACTTCTAGTTTTATGGGAACGCACGATAAGGCGATAATACAGAAGGTAACTCAAACATATAAATGACTGAACAGAAAAGAAGAAATGATAGTGGAACCTAAAGACTACAAACATAAAATAATACATGAACAGTGTTAGAGTAGCAAATGCATCCTCAACAAGACAACATACTACTGCCCAATTGCTATAGTATCTTTCGATACTAGGAGGGTAGCCCAGCTGATTTGCCTAACTGCTATTTTCTTTTGCTTCTAATTTTTAGTATATAGTTCTTTTTTTGTATTTCTTTTTTTCATTTGATTGCATAGGCAACCATCACTCACTTCCAAACCTGGCCTCCTCCACTCTGGGCCACAATCAGCAGGAGGCATTTTACAGTGATGTTACACTTCAGTTACATAACTTATCTGATGATCTCCTCAGATATTTCCTCTCACTGAAATCAGTTTACACAGATGTACAGATGACAGTCTACAGATCCAAAGATAAAGATCTTACAGGATGTAGCTTGTCAGATCACACTTGTAGGCCTGGCCTAGTAGGAATGCCTAGTAGCCAACCCCCTGCCTAGTAACTATTCACAAGCTTTCAGGGTTGTTCACTTATCCTCAAGCACCATCCTAGTACCCAACCCCCTGCCTAGTACCCAACCCCCTGTCAATCACAGCCAGTCTGTACACCTCCCTCCCTGTCCTCCCTCCTCCCTCCCTGTCACTCACAGCAAACAGGCCAAGCCAATACACTCCTCTACTTAACAGCACCAGCCAACACAGTCAAAACAGACCCATGTGGCCACTGACAGGCCACCCCTCCAATTTAGACTTAGCCAGGGGTGCGACAGAGGCTCCTGTATAAGTATACCTTTCCTATAGTGATACTAAAAGGAGGCTGCGCCCATTCAATCGAAATACAACTTAAAACAGAAAAACACAGAGGCTACCCTCCTAATAAGATAAAGTACAAAATTATAGTGGACGAGCGGAGTAACATCCTTTTCATCACTAATGTAGTCTTGATGCAGTTATATCAAACAGATTCCGAATATATTAACATATAAATTGAACAGATTAATGTATAGTATTTGTCCTTGTATCATCACACATTACATATTAGCGTGAAAGAAATTTCATAAGAATTGCCAGCATCTCTAAGAAATCAAGGAAGCATTTTCAGGGGATCAAAATAGGGTGAAAACATATACACGAATATCCCAAAAGAGAAATTAATCATTACAGATGACACACAACAATGCAGGGTGGTGTTGGTAGGCCCTTTGTGGTAAGTTTCATTGGATTCTTGCAGATCAAGTCATTTGTGAATTGGGAGGCACATTTATTTTGTATTTCTTTGTCAGCCTACTACATTTGATATTATTTCAAAAATACACATTATCAATCAAAATGATTGTTTTCATGCGTCTCCACAATTTGAATCAGAAGTACACAAAAGTAGACAGTAAACTGTCCCTCCCAATTCAATTTAGGCGACCACCTTTGAGACCCGTGGACAAGTTTTAGCCAGCTGTTTATGTTTCAACTGTCATTTTACGGAAGATTGACTGTATATGAATTCTAAATTAAAAAAAAATGTAACGGTTTTCGTCCTGAGCATTGGCAGGAATTATTCTTCAACGATTCAACGACATTCCTTAGCTGACTCTAGGTCGAGTGGAGAAAGGTTTTGAAATAATCTGAAATCTAAAAATTGAGCTGAGTCTCATCTACCGATTATCTACAATCTGTGAAAATCTCGTCTCTCTGCGCCCATGTGCCTCTATTCTACAGAGGAAAAACGTCACAGGTCTAACACCCCACAGTCGTATGCCTTTTTGTCAGCATATATCCCAGAGAGCGAGGGGAAGAGGGCTCCGTTCACACTAGGCCCCCTAACAATAAACTTAAAGATAATGATAAGTAAAAGATATTTCTACTTTACTGAAACGAAAAAACGGGAGGACGCAAAAGACATCCTGAAGTTGAACTGCAAGATTTCATGAATCAGCACCATACGAACACATTAATAACAGTCGCCATGGCTAAGGGTTACCGTGGGAACATATGGTATATTCCATGCAAATAAACAAAATAAAAAGTCATCAGGACATGGAATATCAGTAAAGGCAATATTTGGGTTAATATATAAAATGTCCGACATGAAAACCTTCATGTGGTTGGTTGTGTTAAATATTAAACATACAAACAAAACAAATCATTTTATAGAGACAGTGACACATCGAAACATCATTTCAGTAATCAAAACGTATCACAATAATTTACGGAGCTTATATTCAATTCACGTACATAGTACTTTTTAAAGTTATGATACTTTTAAGGTTACATTAGAACAAATACTCAAAGTTCTCAATCATCTTTATTTGTGTGAAAAACTTCCACATGAAAATGATTATTGATAAATAACTTCAGAGGTTGGATTTTGTTCAGCAATAATATCCATGATGGTACAACTACTTATTTTGTCATTTCTTTCCACCCTGTAACAAGCTTCATTTTACTTTGAAATACAAAAATCAATTTAAAAGCTTTTGCGTATAAAACTGGTATAGGACTTTTAATTTTGTTAAATGATATTTTATTTAAGCAGGAATATAATTTTAATGACAGCTACCACTTTAATATACACATATATGCAAAGTAACACGTGCATTTTAGAAATGAAGTAACTAACTCATAAACAACAGTCAACAAACAATAAAGACTTACGTTTTGTTGTTGCATCATTTCCGCGATGGATCCCTCATATTGCTCGCCAAGCATGGTCATCTTACGCATCTGCTCTTCCTTCAGCATTTTGATGACGGCCTTCTGGTCATGTTTGGACGTGGTGTGAAGGATTTGCTCCTTCAGGGCCTTGTACTGCTTTTGCCTGATCTTCACTGTCTCGTGGAACTGGCGGCGGATCTGCAGTTCTTTGGCCTGAAGAAAAGGCATGTGCAATAGATAATTTAGAACCAAGGCTGCAATAGTCATCTTGATATTGAAAGACGAATAAAGTCTCATTTCCAGCAAATATGAAGTATCTCTACCAGACAAGTTTCAGGACTTCAAAGAGTTAAGAATTAGGTACGCGGATAATTTATCATATATTGCAAACAAACGTTAAGTGGGATCATTATTGATAGATGCGACTATATTGAGCTAATACTTACTACTAGCGTTAACTTATTAAAAGATTATGCATCTACATCAACAGTTCCTTAGTTTCCTCAACTTTAATTATATGGAATAATTCCAGTTGGGTGCTGAACAACACCATTGGCTATTACGATGTTGTCTTTTGATTTATTTTGTGTAGGTGGAGTTGTACAATTACCAAAACCTATCATTGTTGTTGACAGTGGCCCTGTACTACACCATTTCTACGCACATTTCAGGAAGATAATTTAAATTAGCGGACCATGGTGGAAAGATCTGACTTTCGGACCATAACGTAAGCATTATTTGTACAAGCCCCAAACTAAAGAAATCATTGCCACTAAAGTAAAACATGCGTTACCTTTAAACTCTTAGGTTGTTGTTTCACCTCCATGGCGTGCTTACGCTTGAGTTCGCGTTGCGCCCGGTCGGTGTACTCGCTCTGGTTCTGCAGCTCTGTCTGGTGCTGCTTCTGCATCTGGCCATCCCGTAGCCGGTGGATAGAGGCGAGCTGCTTGTATTCCAGGTCCTGCGTAGATTCATGGTGACGTAACAGCATCGAGTGGCTGTACTCCATTTGTGCATTGCGCTTTAGTAACTCCTGAACAAATGTAAAGTCACAACTTGTAAAATCAAACCAGGATAGTTTACCTGTATGGAAACAGGGCAGAAGATGCTGATATGTCGGAATGTCCATACCCTATGTGCCTTAGTGACGCTGAGTTAATTTTTTTTTTAAAAATTCGATTTTATTCAGGTGTTTGAGCTAGGTACATATGGCAATATTGAACAATTCAAAGAGTGCTCCCCAGATCACCATAACTACATACGCTCCCTATAGACTAGGGTGGAAGAAATACAAAACAACCCCAGAGACTCTCCATTAAATCGAGGGTCTCTGACAACCCTTAAGATATTTAATGCACTTTGGTCGCGCGCTACCACCCTCGATCTTCGTTGTATTGAATATCACTCAAACCCAGGTAATTCTGTATATAAACTCACCTCTTTCAGCAGATGAATTTCTAGCTGATGAAGTTGCAACAATCTTCTCCTCCTGAACTTCCTAATTTCAAGCTCTAAGAAGTCTTTATGTTGTTTTTGTAGCTTCTGTTCAGCATCAGCTTGTTGTAGTTGTAAGGACTCCTTGTGACTGCGGATTGACTCCTCTCGTTCTTTCTTTGGTGTGGAATCTTCGAAGCTCTACGGTACAAAAAGTTTTCAAAATATTTTTTAAAAACATTACTATTAGGCCAAGACATTTACAATGTACATACAAAAGCTGATCAGATAATAGATAGCATGTATGTGACATGCCTCCACACGTTTCCTCAAAATAAAGAACGTTCCTATAACTTTAGTTTTAATTGTGGTAGAGATGATTCGAACACCACGACTTCTGATGATGAGTTACTTTACTTACTATCAATTACCTTATCAGATATATTAGAGGGAGAGCAGGAGGGGGGAGGCCATTGTCACTGTGGTATGTCATAGCTTGACAGAGACAATATTACTATTCAATGCGATTGTGTATGTTTTCCCCTGTCAAAAGGCATATAACACAAATGAAGAATCATCTTACAGAGCCAAGCAAATACTATTTTATAAATATTGACGAGGTAATTCCGTCGTACACATACCTTTTTGTGAGCCTCTTTACTCCTAGTATAATCCTTGCGTTGTTGCGATTGGAACTGCCTCATTTCATCAGCTTGGTGCTGTTGAATTTGGCGAATTAACTTCTTCTCAGAATTGGTACTATTTCTCAACTGCAACAAAGATTTTACAAGTTAGTATAATTTCTAATACATTAAAAAACAAATTGCATCTCGTATTGACTTCTTCATATCAAAACAAAATGTCTGGTATTGAAACATGATTGAATTCATATTACTATTATTACTTACTTAATAAAAAGAACAGATTTAAGGAACGAAAAGAATATCTACTGTCGATTTCGGCAGTAAATTGAGTTCACCAGGTTATAGGCTTAAGGTTTTATTCTAATTAGATTTCATTCATAACTTTCAAATACAACAAGAATCGGAAAAATATACCAATGGAAAGCCATGTGCATACCGTGTTTAAATAATAATAATGCCACGGCCACAGAAAGCGCAGAAAACATGAATGGTAGGTGATTTTACTGTCATGTTTGAAAAAGCAAAAAAATAATAAATTCACTTACTTTTTTCTCCTTTTCTGTTTGATGTTTAGCCCGCAACTTGTCAATTTCTTTACAGAATGTGGCTGAGAGTGTCTCGTACTCCTTGTCAAGCTTTTGCTTATGCTCCTCCATTTCTTGCCGGAACTTATTTTCAAGCTAAAACAACGAGAAGAACCAATGAATTAAATTGTTCTCTGAGAAACAATACAGGGAATATGCCTAGCGGGAAAATAGTAGATCAGCCCATATCTTGATTTTGCACAATACATTAAAGTAGTGAATGATTTATGGTTAATCAATTTTAAATGTAATAAAGCTTGAATAAAATTGTTCACAGATCAAGAACTAGAACTTAGGGAATTGCATGATACTTCACTAAAAAAATGTACACACGTTTTGTAATTCTTTTTGGTGTTGTCGGCGTAATCGCTTGTAGCCGGTCATCTGTTCTCTCATATTGTTTTCGTGCTCATGTTCCCTTTGCTGCTGAGTGACGATTGAAGTCGTGCGGATTGTTGCAAAGTTATTCGCTTGAGCATCACCACTCGCACTCCCCCCAGAAGGCTGCAAGTACAACAGAAGCAGAAAGAAATTACTATAAATGTGTTTAGGGCCTTATTTAAAGCAAGGAAACTGACTTCGTAATGAATGACCATTATCATGATGCATTTCTCAGTGGATTGTTTCTTGTTTTGTATTTCTGATTGTGTCGTCTAGCAAATGTGTTTTAGTAATATGTGTTTAAAGTGTGTTATTCTTGATAATAACCAAGAAAGCCGAGAATGTATTCCCACCCCTGGTGTTGTACAAAATATCAGTTGGAAATTCGGCGACTACACGGGCTCTTTAGGGGGATATCCCTGAAGTCCTACACTAGTTCCTTTTCTATTTATGAATAAACGACAAAGTAGGTACGTCAGGAGAAATAGATAGATACACATGATAAAAATAGATATATACATGGGTTATTTACATGTGACCAATACTACCATCTCACATACTCAAACATTCCCAATGCTTGCAGCAAGGTGGTATGAAAATATTAAAAAAACTTTTCCCTGGTGGTAGTTTTTTTAAAATACATATTTATAGATCTCTTTCTTTTTCTCCCTCTCTCTTTATATATATATATCTATTTTTTTCAATATTGATAGTTCGGTGTACAATGCATTGAGAATATTCAGCAACGGTGAGGGCATGCAAGGCCGTCCTGCGGAGAGGAAACTTACTCGTGAACGCCGGCCTTTGGCAGGAATGTATACTGAAACTAAGGATTTCGGCTGCAACACAAAACACACTGCTTCACAAACCAAAACACCATAGGCGCCACTTTATATGGAACATTGTAACCACAACTCACGATATACCATTCGGAATAATTTATTTCTACATTTATAACTCGTGATTCATACTATTTGCATTCCAACTATCAACTTCCTTTCATATTAAAAAGTCTAAGATTAGGTATGATAATGGAAATATTTACTAAAATCGAAGTTCTTGTTCATGTTGACAAGAACAAAACATGTTAACAGTCAATATAAAAATGAGATACTATTAACAGTTTTGCACGTCTTTTGTGGATAAAATAGTTGACATTTTTCTTTATTAGATTGTTTCAGTAAGTCAGTTCAAGGTGACAAATCATGGGGTTCTACGTGGGTGCCAAGAAAATGGATAATTCATTGAGCTACCAATCGGTGAAAACGATGGCAATGCAACCAAAATGGCATCATTAAGTTTTGAACGTTCATGTTGTTGCTCCTTAATTATCTAGGTGCAGCAGCCATGCATAAATTTAACAACCACAAGACCAAACATTCACTAGAGCTCCTCTGGTTTAGACACTTCGAATCGGGAGTATTTTAATCATCCAAGAACAATCAAATCACCCATCTAGTAAAATTATGTGGGTTAATTATCAATCAACATTTGCCTCATAAATGGATAATGTTCTTAATGCGACAGCAGATGTCTTGTATAAGGGTGCAGGAGGATAACCGCAGGTGGTGGTTTGTGTTTAGAGAAAAACATCTACTCGTAAACTGTGCCCCACAGTACATATATGAAGCGGGAGATAACTTGGCCACATGCAGCGCGCACTTATTCCAGTCATTTTCCACAGAGAAAACCCCGAAAATTCGTTAACATTTAATCCTACTGCATAGATCCCATTACTTTCCATTATCTTGCTTGGAATGTCTACACCTGGAAATGTTACCAGTTCAAAGTTCACACCATAAAGATTCGCCTTATCATGACACAAGGAATTTGACAAGGCTAAGACTCATGCCGATTATGCTTGAAGTTAAGTCCTTAAGGGTCGATTTCTTTTGATATTTAGATAGTTTTAAAATGTTCATAATCACTTCTTATGAAAATATGCATATGGTTTTCTAATGATTTTTTTTAAAAATTCCCCAAAAGTCCCAATATGTATCTAGGAAAATAAATATATTAGTGAAATTTTACTAATCTGAATAACAATTTTGAATAGATACTGTTTTTTGATTTTCGCAAATTATGTTTTGTTGACATATTCTAATACTGTATACACCATAAATAAGTCAGACACGAATAAAGCTAGCCAGTAGCGCCCGGTAAGCCTTACTAAGGACAATGAGCGCCATCAGATGAGAGATCAACTGACACCGGTCCACTGACATTGATGTACAACACCAACTTACAAGGAAGCGATACATATTTACTGTTTATCAAATGCATATCCAGACACCATTTTAAATAGCAAACATAATTAGTTTTCTTGCAACAATTTGGCGAAGTTGCTCAGTAATGAACAGAGAACGAAGAACCAAGGAGTAATATTTATCAGAGTGCAACCCATTGGCATAAGGGACCATTAGAGGCAAAGGAAGGACGTAGACTACAAACAATCAAAGGGGTATTATGATGAGAATGGAGGAATGAAGACAAATATGATCTAGTAGCAAACCGCTGCTCATAGGGCTATGGCATAAATGAAAATATTCTTAAGAATGAAGATGAGCAAATTATTCCCACCACTAGCAAATATGGGTTCCAATATTGTTCGCGGGAAAAATCTTGGCGTACAAATAAACTATACTTATTTACTCTCAGTTTACACTTACCAATTCTTTTTTTGAAAACTGTCAATGAACACAAAACACTTCAGATATAATAATGATCATATGCTACTACCCCAGTGAGCAACGGCAAGTATATTTATAAAGGTAAAGACAGGAAAGACAGTTGTTAAGCTTTGAAGCGGGATGTTCCATGAATGTAGAGTGTAAATGCTGAAATGCTCAATTCATATCATTAAGGTCTATGGCCTATCACACATGCCATGCTGAAGACGATCAGTCAAAATTAAGACAGAAAGGCAACGCGAGGTGTTCATGGAGAATAGATTTAGCCAAGATCTTAATTAGCTATGTCTGAAGGCATACTGGTTGAATCCAATGATTTTAATTAATTCGTTTATCAAAATTTCGAATAGGTAACTCCTATGGCACTTTGACAATTACAAACATCGGAAAATACATATTTGAATTTATATACAACTGGTATTCTTTAGAGTGGTTCACGGAAAACATTATCTTTCGATCACTCATCCCAAGGAAGGACATGAGAATAAGCCATAACAAACCATGAACATAAGGTCATGGGATATTAAGTGAGTGTTTAAATTAATCCAAATATGTTATTGAAGGACAAGGAACAGAGCTCCAAGTAACATTGGTGGGAGACTTAGAATGTTACAAAAATGCACAAGTATGAAAGCCACCTAAACTTTTCCATCAATTATTGCTCGCGCACCAGTTACTGGAGCAAATATACAGGACAATGACAATTCCATTTCCCCATGTTCTGACGGAGGAGCTATTCATCATTATGGTAAAAGGCAAGATAACACTTCATAGATTGTACGCCAAACTATAAATAAGTAAAAGCCCAGTAAAATATCTATTTTTTTACTGGAATTTCCGGCGTGACTTGTCGGAAATGATTTGTTACCAATTTAATTCCCTTTAAGAGGATGTGCTCCATTACAATGTACTCAGGTAACTTGGGGAAAGGAAAAGTATGGAAAGTACGAACATAGCGGGCTACAAAAAAATCTGTAGGCAGATGGAAATTAAATCAATATACTGAAAAGAGTTTGTTCATCATTAAAGGAGAAGGGAGAGAGAAGCTGCCTGACACAGCAGTGGTGTTGTAATGTCGGTATGTATCTGTGTAGATCTAGGTAGCAGTGGTCGAGTAGTAGCCATGCTTCACCTGTTAGACAGTGAAATCGGCAACAACACTGCAAAGTGAAATTTCTGCTTGGTCAGCCATATCATCAGACTTGCAGATCACCACAACCGCATTCAAATTAGGAAATAAGTTCTTTTAAACATTGATGGATTTTAGAGGTGGATGATGTGGATTACGACTAAATAAGTTAGATGTGTAAACCGAAGTTTAAATTGACATAATGATACTAAAATATAAAATAGCTTGCGCTGTTTTCTAAAATTGATGGTTGTGTTAATCTTTTCTACCAAGCACGACCAAAAATACCCATGGTAAAACCATGAAAGCAGCATAGTGTCAGGCTCAACACAGTCTCTGGCACTGGACCGGTAGAAAGGAGAGAAAAGCGTTGCACACCGAAATTTTGTGCATTTAGAGGTTTCCTTTGTGGCGCCAGAAGTCAAGAGACTAACAGTAGAATGTGTTCAACCTCTCCAGGACGAGCTCGTTCTCCCCATGGCAACTAACACAAGGTAGCCATGGTAATTTAGCTTGGTTCATGCTATGCTGTTATTGAACTACTATGACAAATAATACCGGTTCTGCTTTAATTTACTGTCTTTTCTACAGCTCAGAAACATGAATGAGTGTAGGGATTGTGATTTTGGGGCAAAATTGAAATTGCGTATTTCGCACAAATTTATTTTAAGGTATACAACTAACTGGAAAAATCAGTGAAAAAAATATGCAAAACAAAAACAGGATGGCAATCATGCTTTCTGTTGTATAGCGTTGCCAAGAGGAGCCAAGCTGTCAAGATGCAGACACTGCATTTTCAAAACATTTTCTTTTCGTCTCGTGACAAGCAGAGTCACGACTATACTTACAACTACCCTACTGCGGGTCGGCTGGAATGGAAAGAAAAGAAAAGAAATACATGAGGTAGTCTGTTCTTCTGTCTCTCAAAAACGTCGGTGTTTGATTGTGACAGATGAGTATATTTACATAGCTCCTTTGGTGACAAGGGAATCTTTACCTCCCCTAAAAACGCTACGTTTCAACAAAATTCCAGATGACAGGTTTTCAAGACTTCTGGTGTGGGAGAGGAGAAAGAAAAATGGGGGAGAAGATATTTTTCCTCAGTCAAAAGAGCGTTGAGTGATTCCGAGCTCTCGCAAGCAAAGTAAACTACACTGTATACCGAATAGCACTTCATTTAGGAACCCGACTCATACTAAAGTTTAAAAATATGTATGGCCTCCAACAAGAAAGTCTTATTTAAATTTGTTCTCCCACCTAAGTCCCTTACGTATTTTGTCTGATTTTAACCAAGATTAAGAAGAACATACTCATCATCACAATAATAATTTAAATTATTATTGCTGTAACATGATCCCCATGAGGTTTACTCAACACCCATGGAAATGATATACTCTCCATAGAAATATTCAAATCTTCTAGTTGCCAAGCGTCCTAAATTGAGCCACATATCTAATATATATATGACAACAAACCAACAACACGGTATGTATAATTCGCCATGCATAGGTAATGTCTGAATGAAACATAAATATGCAAACGACAATCAAATTTGTCTTCCATGGAATGTGGTATGGTATGATGTGGTACGGATCATAGCCGCGTTTGGGGAGAATTTCTACAACTACATCCAAATACCTTCTTTCCTGGTGTTGTAATTCAATTAAATTTGTTGTAGGCAAACGCGCGGCATGCCTAATTGGATTAATTTTGCTAGATTCTATAGGACTTAACCCGTCCCCCGTCATACACACGCATTAAGAGAAAGAAAGAGACATACCCGTCGGGCGCGTGATGAGAAAGTGGTGACATCGTCTTCTCCCGAACCAGATGTGCCGGGTAGGCTATTCATGGATGAGGAGGAGACTTCGCTACTACTTTGAATGCTCTGAATACTTTGTTGTGATGCCACACTATTGGATTTACTACTTGTGTTGTCCTCCTGTGGAAGCAAGCATAGCACAAGCATTGGTAATTGAATGTTTTCTTTTTGCCCTCTTCCAAGCATGGACACAAAACAAAAAGTTACTAAGTATATTAGCTACAATCCACCTTGGCATAATGAAAATCCAGAATAAATGATGAATTTCAAAACAAGTTAACAGAAGACGGTCACGTATGATCATATCTACAGATATCAGGAGGCTAGTGGTAGCCACAAGATTAACAGGCTACAGATCAAAATATAAGGATCTTAGAGATCGTGACATCCTTAGTTGAAAAGGAAATGGGGATAATTACTAATATTTAGGAGATTAAAAGAAGATTATGTGAATATGCTTACAGTGATTGAATCCTCGGTGCTATAGTCATCATGAGCGGGACCATTATTGGCCTGCCCGTCACCTGCCTGCTGGTCATCTACCATGAGGATCTTCTTTATGCGGCGGTACTGAAGATTGTCCAATTCCTTCACGGCATCCTTGGTCCTCAAGATCAGATCACACAATGTATTGCTTGATCTGTATCTAGCGAGAAAGATGTGCTGCAAGACAAAATAGTAAACAGATAAGTTAACATTTCACAATCTTTGGCTGGTATTTAGTCTCAAAAAGGAGGTTCTAATAGAAATATAATAAAGGATTGGATCAATTCAGTGGTTATGGTTGATCAGATTATAAAGAGTGGGTTCACACATCATTGCTTCACAAACTCTCTAACTCTCTGGTGTCCCGGTATCGAGACAAACAAAATGAATTATCTGATGATAAAAGCTAGGTTACTAAAAAGAGGAGACACACTTACATTAATGAGGTGCGAAGCAAAAGGCCTATCACTTGGGTTTTTTGCTAAACATAAGTCGACAAAAGAGCGGAAATCGTCTGACCACTCGCCACCTGAGAGTCTGGGCGAGTCGTTCTGTGCTATGTGGTATAAGGCACTCATTGCATTCATGTTGAATAGCGGAGGCTTGCGTTCAGCTGTAACATAAATGTAGGCAAATCAGTAACACCCCCATGCGGCAAACCCCGATACTGTACGTATTTTACGGTGGGCAAAAGACTGTTGAGTTGTTCATTCGATAACCTAAGAGACCTACCAATGATCGCATAACCTTTAACATTTTAATTTTAAAACAGATAAAGAATATTGTAAAACTTCTTTACATGTTAACTTGCATAGCATCCCTACTTCATATACCTGAATGTGTGGTTGAAAGTTAAAAGAAGATATTTCTGACCTGTCATTTGAAATGCTAAAATTACTCTGGAAACACCTATGTAAAGTTCACTAGAACTAAGGTTTGCTGCATAAACTAATGAAGAGAAAATAGATCAGGAGTGGTATCCAGAATGGCTACATGATTAGATTTGCGTTATGTATGTATGTATGTATAGTGTTTATTTCCAGATTCGACATAATAAGTACAGATAAGAATAATAGTAACAATAATTCTGGAAATGGGTCTGCCTTTCTATGGTAGCCTTAGCTCTTCCAAGGGGTCCCTTGTACATTAGTTAATTAATTACAGTAAGTTTCCATGTAGAGTATACATATTTAGTGACATTAGAGTTAGGTAAATTATTGTAGGGACGTTTCCCTATGGTTTTATATAATAAAGTTGTTGCATTACATTTGTTGTTCATTGTCTTATTTTCTAGAAACCCTCAGTAGGTGGTTGCATTCTAACGAACACTTCACGTACCTTGGGTTATTTGTATCCGTGGATGGTTCGGCGAAGTCTCAATTGAGGTTCGCTTTCCCATCCTTAGGTTCTACATATATATGTTGGACCACAATAGTAAATCAATTGCAGTACAGTAACACAACCTAAGCGGTAGACGGTTTGCATTCTGTAGAACACTCTTGTCCACCGCCTATTTTGCCACTGGTCCATATACGGGTTGGAGGCATTCTGACGAACACTCACCGCTGCGTATGTAGGCCACGAGCAATTGGACCATCTTATTTGTCCTATCTTGCTATATCAGCTATCTTCGAGTTGTTCTTAAGTGTTAAATAATGTGTTGGCGAGGGAAAGAAAAGGTGGTAGTCGTCATTATAAGTTTCCAATGGGGATAGTCTCTATTGTTAATGCAATTGAGGTTGTGGCGGCGGTTCTTGGGCCCCTTCTCTCTGGGTTCCAGAATAGGAATAATATTCTGCTTCTAGGAATGTTTTAAATTCGTCTATCGAGGAGCAATTTCTCCCTTTTACTGGTAATTTATTATAGAGGGTCGGGGCTTGTACTATGAAGGATCTCCGTATTCTCTCAATTTTTGTCTTAGGGATTTTCAATGTTTTGCCATTTGCCAAATTTCTTAGGTTTAGATTTAGACCTCTCTGATCTATATACTCGTCGCTACAGCTCATTCTGAATGCTAGGCCCAGGAGGTGGGATTCTCTCCTTTCATCTAGGAATGGGATGTTGTTTGTTTTGTGTTGTTCTCTAACACTATCTCTTTTCCCTAAACCATATGCTATTCTAAGGAATGAGTTCTGAATGGTCTGAAGCTTTTCCGTTAATTTTTTCTGAGCTGGAGCATAGAATACATCACAGAAGTCCATCACTGGGCGCACCATCGTTGTATAGACAAGTATGGTATTTTTTGTGTTCAGTGATTTCCTAATTTTGGCTGTGGCTCGTAATCTTTTAGTAAGGAATGAAATCTACCAGGGAGTCTTGGTGGGCCTTAGACTGGGGACATGGGTGGGCCTTAGACTGGAAACGGCTACAGTGAGATTCCGATGCATAAATTGGAGACCTTATTGAATAGATGGGTGTCACTACACCAAAAATGCCGCCCCATGTACTAGTTATAGCTCACGAGAGATTTCTTTTGCCTAGAGTTAATTGGCTAGGAGCCAAACATCTACGGAACGGGCCGAGTGAGGATGACTACTGATTGGCCGACTGCATCGTGGCGGGGATCGGGGAGGGTGTATGGGCATATCCCAGTGATTTACTTACCCAGCTCTATACAAGTAATGCCGAGTGACCAGATGTCCACCTTGCCATCGTATTGGCCTTCGTCCATGGCAAGTATCACCTCCGGAGCCATCCAATAGGGAGTGCCAACAAATGAGTTTGCTGGGGACACCAACGAAGCAGAACCGAAGTCGGCTACAAGAGAGCATCATGTATTCGAATTACAAAACAAACAAAAATAATTGAGCATTTTGAGAACCCATTTTGTCTAGACACCGCAGTGTCAATTCGTGATTTTGTTTTTAGCAAAGGTCCTATGAATCCATTCGAATCTATACCAGCTATAATTTTTTTTAAAAAAAACCTTTGTAGCTCAATTACTTTCCACAAAATGGTTCTATTTCTCCTCTGGTCCCTTTGACATAGTTCCATGGACGTTGATATGTTGAACATATCAACATCCATGGTACTTTGGCAAACGAGATCATATAAAAATATATATATAATATATTCTGGATGATCATATCTCAAATTTCATTTAAAAAATAAGATATTTACCTAATATGCCAAGTACCACTTAAATAACCCTTAACAGAGTGAGTGTATTTGCCAAGCGACTTCACATTTCGGATGTACAAAAAATAGTGGTCAGTCTCAGGTAATATTCGCTGGAAAGATATTTGCTGAGGTTAAAGGGCCAGTATGCTGGAGCTTACCTAACTTGACAGTGCCTGTCTCCGTGAGGAGGACATTGCCCGCCTTGACGTCTCGGTGTATACGGCCAAGACTATGAAGGTACATGAGACCTTCCAATGTTTCCCTACATATTGCACCTATCTCATCTTCTCGTAGCGGCTGCTTATGCACTGTAACAATAAGTTTAACAAGTAAGCGTTTAGTTTTGAAAAGCAGGGGCATGTGAACACAATCTTAATCTTTAATCCTTGTTGGTACCGCTAACCTTATAAATACTGGACACATGGCAGTGTTTTATCATTATATCAAAATGAAGACATAGCATCTATCAACTGACGGCAGATTTTTCACTTACCTTCAATAATATCCGAGGCAGACCCAAGGCAATATTCCATAACGAGCTGCAAAAAATTGTAATATTATAGGCTAGAGTATACACATAATATGAATAGAATAACAAATGTATTTTTCAACCTTGCCCCCATGGTAACAGATTATGTCCCATTCCACGATAAGAATCTTGGCCAAACGTACACCAGATATCATTTAAAAAATCTAGACCAGCTTTCCTATATGATATCCAAAAGGAACCGTATTCAATCTCATAATCCTTCATCTTAGAAAGTTAGTGCTTGAAATAAAAGTGTACAAATAAGGAAAAAAGCACATACCCATGCCGTGTGCTCGCGAAGGTAGCAACCTTTGTACTCTATCGTGTTCTTGTGTTTCAGCTGTCGTAAGAATTTCACTTCTTTGATAATGTCCTGCCATTTCTGGAAAAATCAAGGCAGTAGTTGAGAGGAAACTGACATAAATGTGGGACGCGGTAATAAATGAATTACACAAAAAAGCTTTATGACACAAGAAAATATACCTCTGCCGACTGCTTTCCAGAAAAGGTCATCTTTTTGATGGCCACGATTTCTTTCGAGACATTATTCTTAGCCTGGAATGAGACAAAATGTCAACAATTAGACTAGGAAAAGTTACATGACATTTTGAAGGAGAGGATGCATGAACTTTTTTCTTTTATTTATTGGGAAGAGGGTAAGTTCCTTGTCTCAATTTTAAAATCTAAATCCTGTACAAGCAATATTGTCAAAGTTACAGAACGTTTTATTCATGAAAACTAGAGCTAGGAATAAAACACATTAACTGACACCTACCGTGACTTTCTGCCTGTGTGACGTCACAGGGGTCACTCCCAAAGCCCCATGCTAGCAGAGCTATGTAATACCCATAGCTACGATGGCAGTGCACTGGGCTATTTATGTGTGAAAACACACATCTACATTGAGAATTAATTTGAGAGAAAGATTGCCAGACCCTTTTTGTAAAAGCTAAGAATGTGTGGATATTTAATTAAAGAAATGGCCGAGTTTGTAGTCACCAATGTTATGGTATTCAGGAGGAAGTATGGTATGTGGGACAAAGTATCATCCCTGACTTCTCCCAACCTGGAAAGGCACTGCTCCTTCATAAACCTATACCCATATTATTTATAACTCTGGCTTTAATTAAGTCAATGTTTAGTAACTTTCATAATCTTTACTGTATCCAATCAACTATGGGCCGTAGAACCTTCACATACATACAGGCTATGGTGCATGTGGAACATGTGTGTATGTACGCATGCAGGCTCCCCTGCCACTGCCCCAGCCATAGCTCAGTCTCTGACTGTCTGAGGCCGGGAGCTAGGTGGATTTGGTCACCGCACCTAGGTCACCCTGCTCCGTATACACTACACTAAGTCATGCACCCTGCTCTGGACCTTGCACTTGCAGCCCCAACGGCAGCTTTGTTTACATTTTTAACTTAACTTCTGACAATCACCAAAGCTATCCCACTCACTGACAAAGACTTATAGACATCCCCTTACATTAAAATAATCTTTTGTCACCTTGTTTCTGTATTTCTGATAATAAAAGACTAGTTACATGGATGATATATAATCATAGAACTACAGACAATAGGCCTATACGGCTACGGCAGGAATGACCACTTGCTTCTTTCATATTTTGCCCTCTAACTTACTCTGAAACTAACTGCAGGAGTGTTGTTACATCCTGCAACTATCACCTAGTTAGCATGTTGTGGAATTCAGCAAAACAATAGACTCTTAACTACAATATCTGATCATGTTCTTTGGTCAGTAACTTGCATTAAACAGTGCGGGCAGACCTCTCTCAATAGCTAGCTATAGCTGCCTCTCAATACAGCGTTACCCCTGTGACGTCAGGGCACTGCTTCTACTAGTACTTAGGGCACAGTGACCTACTCATTTAAAAGTGCTTCTCACACAATAATGCGTTGAACTAAAAATGTATAAATACACACTAATGTTAATTTGAACAATTTTAAGGAGGAATAGCCTAAAAAAAGACTTTTTCCGATTTCATGCACCCCATCCTTTAAGTAAGCTGTAATGTTACAAAACGGATCACAACTAAAATATAACTATTGCAAATATGCTTCTGTCATCATTTATTAATTATCAATAGATGACAACAATTTCGTACTGGGAAACACGATATCATATATTATCATAAATATGTTACATCCACTTATCTTTAGGTTCAATGACCACTAAGGACAAATTATCATGAGCGGTTGTAAGTTGGTGGAATCAAGGTTCTATAAACTAATACAGGCAATATTTGTTGCCATCAACTTACGTAGTACACAGCACCAAAGCTACCATGTCCAATTTCCCGAAGGTCACTGAAAATTTTCTCCGGATCTTCTGTGGAGAAAAGCCCAGCAACATCCGGGTCCTTTAGAGTCCCTGCTTTCGGTAGAGAGGGCATGGCGCTGCGGCAGGAGGCCCTAGCAAACGCCACAACTACCGCCCCCTGTCACGTCCAAACGATAACTCCACCCAACCAGTCATCAAATACTTCACACGCGAGAGCCACCTGAAAAACAAACAAATAAAATAAAACATTTAGTAAATGAAGGAGAATTCACACAGATTTTTTTAAATATGCAAATAATCAAATTATACTCAGCATCGATTTCAGAGGAGGATTTAATATTAAAATACATGGATTGTACCTTTTCAATCAAAAGGTAATCCAGGCTGGTTATAGTTTTTCAGTAATAACATTAGCGACCAGATTTTGCATAAATTTTATTCGCAGTAAGCCTTCATTTAATAATTCGAAATCAAATGAAAATAGTTGTAGAGGTGGTGTTATATTATTAAAATCAACGTTATAACGTAAGCTCATGTTGACTTCTTTGGTAAAACACTAATACCGTGTGTTGCGCTTGTCATCGAAAGATGGTTAAAGGGTTAAAAGTGTATCCGTCGTTTCTCATATTGTCTTATACGACAAACATGACTTGAATCGGTATATATACTATTGGTAGGAATGGCCTTTGTATGACTAGCCATAATTAATCACAGATGAGAGAATGAATCCAGAGGTTTTCAGGGAGGTTTAAATGTATGTATATCTAGAAATAAATGAAATAATTGTCTGGACGCGGACAATCTTGAAAGTATGAGATGCACAATCAGACAGATCATTAAGATACACTGTCATAGTGACAAAGCAGAGGTCTCAGATAGAATGGCTTAAAGGTCAAATGAAAGTTTCCTAATTTAGGTGAACTTCCCATTAATATTTTGCCCTCTGCATCCATGGGCATAGATTTTGGTACTATGTTCAGTCATGTTGTGCCTTGATCACTTGCTATTATTGCATAATTATATTATCTAGGGGACCTGTCTCAGAAATAGATCAAGATTTTCGAACTTCTACCCATTTATGAGACCGTGAGAATGACCTAGAGCTTGAGGGTCAACATTCAATAGAAGTGTTTAGGCATTAACACATGTATGCTACTTTTGGAAAGGTACTAGTATAGATTTAAATACATATATTGATGTCACACATGCATCCATGTGTAGTCAGTACGTCACATGAACTTATTATAATATATTTCTAAACCACCATTAGTAATTACTACAAATTTAGTGATTCCCGAGCACACGAGCAGAGCAGAAACAATATGGTCACTCGGAGCGTTTGGTCAAAGCGGTATACCAAGATGCAATGTATAGGTAGATTTATAAAGCAACGCGTACGGAATGGCTATATTCGTTGGAAAAAGCAATGCTATATTAAAAAGACATCATTTACTGATATGGGGAACAAAATAGGGGGGCTCTCACTTGCTAAAATAACCAATGTTGCTGAAACGACGAAACCTATGGCACTGGAGGGCTGTGTTTATATAATTATTGACCGAGTGAATAATTTACAAAGATCTATATGATAATAACATCGTTAATAAAGTGAATACTACACAAAATATTTGAAACACTAAATCAGTTTTAAACCCAAACTCAAAAAAGTAGTAATTATTTATAGATTAAAATTGGTTTTGATAAAGAATCGATAGAAAGCAGACCATTTTCGCAGAACTGTTCTACATTTTCCAAGTTGGTGAGCCGCTAGACAGTGGCGCTCATTGCGCGTAATTACGGTAATCTTTAAGCAGTAGCAGCTCATTCATTTTCTGATACAGGCAGCATAATCGTTTTCAGCGAGATTGAACATTGGCATTGACAGTTCGGGTGAAATTAGGCCTTCGTCGACTAAAGCAGATCGGCAAAAATGGGGTGAAAGAGCAGCTCTTCCTTCCCTTAGATGTATATTTTAAGTGTTCATTTATGTTGATTATTACATGAGACTGAGGGGAAACGATCGCTGCTCTAAGTTTGTATGGGCAAAGGAATGAATGTTGTGTTTAGGTCTGTGTGCGGCGGGACGTTTTTTCTAGGGAGAAGGACGTCCCTGTTTTTAAGGAATCAAGGAAAACACGGATTTCTCAGTTTATCAGCCACACAATTTAAATCTTTGTACGGTTTCACTAGTAACAATAATAATAATAATTATTACCGTATTATTATTAATACTACTAATAATATTATTATTTTGTTCCTTTGTGTTCTCGAGTTGTAATATGCTACCGTGACGCAAGTAATTCTAGTAAATGGACAGGATTCTACCTGCCCTAAGACCGGTACAGGATATACATATTTGACTATTGGACATACTAGGTCAGTTATTTAACATTACGTAAGGTTCTGATACTGAGTTGAGGATATTGTGTGAGTAACCAGCAGCGAGGGGAGTAGCCTGTAGTGGAAACCCGTGTCCTAAAACTAATAACCCTAAAATAAAAGGTCACGTCAACGGGAAGAGATCAATTCTAGGAGTAAATCTGGTGTCTACTTGGTAAAGGGAATACTATACTGTAGTGGCTAATACATTCCAATGACCTTCATACTGATGAACATTATATTTACTCACTCTAGGGTGGATCCGATTTTCGACGACAAAATTTTGTTGGTAGATGAGTCTGCGGTAACAGGAGACCGGTCCCGTCGCCCGGTCTTAACCACAAACAGATGTGTGGAGCATGGGGCTCTCTATGAGGGACTAGACAGGCAACATTGAATTTGAATAAATCCTGTCTCAGAATGTGTTGGTATTGATGTAAAACTTCAAATAGGATTCATGAATTATTATGAATCATTATGAATGTCAATATCAAGAACATCTGTTCACATTGAATTGATATAAGACAGTTTCTCTTACCAATTTATCAACCCAATAAGTAGAGTGAAACTTCAAGAGCCCCATTCACTGAAATGCTACCCAAATGTGGTAGACCCTAATAGCTGTTACAGCGAAATCGCCGAGCAAAATCACAGGGGGCATTTGAGATGTTATCTTGGTCCTCGGATCCACCCTAGAGTGTACTATTAACATCCAATTTTGCGATGAGAAATGCATTGACTTCAAATTCTTTATTTTTTTCATCGCCTTTATTAAGTAACTTGAATTTATTATGTATTAAGCCATATAAGTCAAACTATCTGCCATGGCCTTGGCATGATCAGTAACTCGTTTTCCTATATTGATTATTTATTTAGAGTAGTACAAGATGAACAAAATAATATTGGCTATATTTGCCAGCTCTTATTACTGCCAATATAATTTGCTAGCATTCTATATTATTTTCTTTTTAAAGTATCAGGCTAAAATCCTGTGCTGTGGACTCATCCCTGCAGCTGCCTATTCTAGTTTCAAAAGGATAACTGCAAGTGATTCGACAATTTTTCTCATGGAACGTACACAAGAAGTTTGAATCATATTTGTCATTGATTCTATAAATATAATATTGTAATAAAATTATTAGCATCATATCAATAAATAGGGCCCGGCAAATGACAACGCGAGTATATGACTTGTTCAATAATTGGGGTCAAATATCAAAATTATAGATGGCAGCAAAGACAGTCTACTTGGACCATCTTTGATGGCAGTGAGACCAAAGTACTGGCGACATTAAGTAATGCCTACTAATGGTGCTTCATTTGCGTACCGTACTTCGTTACCATCAGTAATGTCAACAGTAGCACAGACCACAGAACTAGAAACTAGAATAATAGACTAAATAGTTCTGTGCACAGACACAGTAGTCACTACTGCACTAGCAGGACCTTTCCAATGCACAAGCACTGATGCCTGTCAAGCCCAGATGGTGACATAAACATTACATGATACAATATTTTTATGTTGTAACACTGAAGTCTAAATGAAAAGAATACCAAGCGATGTATATAATATGAACTGTGATACTGCTTCCAGTGTTGGACTGCTGTAGGTGAGAAGAATTTTGTCACCAGAACTCGGCAGAAGGACCGATTCCTTTCTCTGAGACAGAGTCTGACTCGAGTCTTGTTTGTTATTAACCATCAAGCTTGGTCAAGGACTGGATTGGTCATTACCAAGCATAAAGCAAACGGAAATGTCTTAACCGAAAGCATGCTGGTTTAATGAGGGCTAAATGATGAATACATTGAAAATAACTTCCTGAAATTTATTGTTACATTATCGGGCAACTCGCTGCTTTGTCGAGTTGTCTTCTGATCCGACTGACTGGAATGAAGCCACCGTCACATCGGAGGTGTTCTTAAACATGATCCTCCCCAACAAAACATGATGCCACCAAATGCACACAGACATTACGATACGTGAAATGATGCTTCCTATTTTCTTCATACTGGAGTAATTGTGTACGGGTAGTGATAGATTCACCCGGACATGGTATAAATCCTTTTATATGTCATGAGATTATTTTGCAAGGGAATCAAAGGCGGCTCTCGGTCGAGTTACGCTGTGAAATTATGCACCCGCGACTGGGGCGAACTAATGCATCCATGAGGGAAAGAAATGCTATTCTGCAAGTTCAAACATACCTTTAAATGGCGGAGTCAGTAATATGTTACCAGAATCGGGTAATGAGAAGCGATTCACACAATATATTTCCTCTATAGATCCCCTTTTTCTAGGGCATTTCTGCCCTTCGATTCCTCTTTCCTGTTCAATATGGCGGCGCGCATGCGCAATCCAAGGACCTACAGTGGCGCAACCATCGCCTAAACGAAGAACTGCGTCCATCAGACCGCTCTTGAAGAAGTAGGCCTAATAGTAATGTAGGCTAAATGTTTCACTAATGCTACATCTATTCAGTCATCATTCTCGTCATGTCAACCAAAAAAACAAGAGAATTTTTATTTAATAAAGCACGACAAAAATCGTGGGAATCGATTTTAGGCCCAAGCGTTTTATAATCTCTTGTCGTGAGGATGAGGTGCCTCACCTCTAAGTAGTATAGAACATAAATAATTTTTACCAGGTCATGATTCTAAGTTTGAGATAGCCTAGCTATGACACACCTCTGTGCACATAGTTGAATAGTTCTGTGGAGATATCTGGAACTGCAAGGCAATTGAGTGAACCTATTGGGAATAAAACAATCGTTTTTATTTTTAAAATGTATTGATTTGTCTGGATATTATTGATACTAGTTGCAATCACCCCAATTTTAATCTAATTCAACGTAGCCTAGGCCTATAGGGTAAAGCGGGGTACGGTAATATGGGCATGTGTGGAATATGGGCACCTTCAGATATTATTATTATTATATTATAGAATTTTTATTTCTCATCATCAATAGTGCAGTTACATAAAGGAGAAAAAGGGAATATATATAGTATACAATAATATGTTATCTGTCAGCACACCTTATTGGCATGTTGGTCTTCCCAGATTTCCTGATAATTTAGAAAATGAATATGACATTTGTTTTAACAACTGTTTCGAGACATTTGCAGAATAATATATGCTTGATATTACATTTGTAGTACCTATAAGTATGAGATTTACAATACCGTTTGTTGGTTTTCTATTGGAATAAGATTTTACATGTTGATATCGGATAGAATAGCCTATATAGCAGAATATATAGGCCTATCTAATAACATTTATATGAGCTTCGTTGGAAATTTTAGTACATTATAGATTAATTTATATGCGACATTTACACACTAGTACTCTGATCAGAATATAAACATAGATAAACATATATATATATATCATGTTTTGAACAATAACATTTTTTAAAATATACATTTTTGGACGGATTCTAACCTTTACTGGTTTTACAATTGGTTTTCTTGTGACTGGATTACTTTTCATTTTACTTTTGAAGTTATATACATACATTTTTGGACGGATTCTAACCTTTACTGGTTTTACAGTTGGTTTTCTTGTGACTGGATTACATTTCATTTTACTTTTGAAGTGCAGTGTTTAAGTTTACACATAGAGATACCTACATAGTTAACAGTAAACAACAACAAACACATCTTACTACCATCGCTTCATCATCTATATAATAAATGACAGTAACTATAACAGAAAAACAACAACAATGTTATTTCTACTAACATTGTTATTACTTTAAAGCCTGTCATTGTCGTTACAATTCATATTATTCTCATTTGGGCTATATTTACTCTTCAAGTACGGCTTGAATTCTTCTAAGGTTTTATATACTTGATGCTTGGGAGCCATATTGTTCCACAGTTCAGGGATTTTTTTTTGTTTTTTAAAAATCTTTATTTTCCTTATCCTGCCTTCTTGGCTGTTACAATTCTAATGTTGCTTTGTCGAAGTGCTGGCATGACAATCTCTCGTAGACATACGGGTTAGACACCAGGTGGCGCCTCTATACTGGACTCAGATAGATTCGACACATATTCATATTTATCCCAAGTACATGTCTCTTGGGATTGGCTCATTATACATAACTAACATTTGTATTTTATTTTAACATGTTAATCTGTTCGTCCAGGTCCACTTTTAATCTTTTCCATATAGCTTTCTCTTCTTTGCTAGTTGGTTTTAAACACTGTGAGAAGATATTTGTTGCACATCTCGATCTTAAATCGTACAATAACATTATATTCGTCAATACTCCTTTACCAAATAATTTTTGTCTATACACACGTTTACAGTAGTCTGAGTGGAATGAAAATCTCGCCCAAACCCGTTCTTATACATGCATTCCACTGACGTCACGGGCCGAGGAGAGCGTCGCCATTTTGGGGGCTCTGTAATATTAACCAATTGATAACTTTCGTATTCAGATTTGTCACTGGTAGACCGAAGATAATTTCCACCGGGTTTATTTGTACAACATTTGCTTTCATATGAAATATGTTTTCTTTTCTGAAATCACTGTTTAGAGTTTAGATGTCCACTTTCATAAATCCATCTTAGTAAAAATCCCCAAATGTTCTTGGTGTATCTACATTCAACGAGGAAATGTAATAAATCATCACTCTTGGTACAATAATCACATTTTGTGTTGCTTTTGATATCTTTCTCCTTTAGATATTTATTGCAAGGTAGAGTTTTGTGCAAAATTTTATATTGCATTACTTGGAGTCTAGTCTCAGAGGTAACCTTATATGGAAGGCAGAAAAACATCTTCCAATCTATTTTCTCAAATTGACCATCGTTCAATTTAAGGATATTTTGCCATTTATCGAATTTTTCTCTGGTTACTTTTTTGTTTATAATTAAACTCTGATAGATATCCTTTGCTGAGCACTCAATAAGATTTATGCATTTATCACCTATGTAGAAATCAACAGAATGTTTTCCTACCGTACACCCACTTCTTTTTACAACATTTAACCATTTTTTGGAATTGCCAAAGCAATCTCTTGCCTATGATAGTAGGATGGTCTGAAATGATAGGATAATGTGATATCTTTGTATGTCATAATGTTTCCATTCTCATAATAGATATCTCCTATTGATGTTATACCAGGTTCTTCCCAATCGGGTCTATAGATCATTTTCTTTTTGTGGGTAATATACCTATTATACCATAATCGTTCTTTCTTGATCTGGTACGCCTCTTGAGGCTCATGTTTAGTATATACCCTGTTCCAGATCTTAAATAGATCTTTGTAGAATTCATTTAAAAATCTACTTGGACTGCTTCTCGCTAAAAAAACATGGTCTAAAGTTTTACCCTCGAAATGTTCAAGAGGTTTCCACCATTTTTGTTCCCCATTGCTTAGGAATCTCTTCACCCACATGATTTTGTTTGTCGTATTGATCTCTTCGATCAACCTTAACCCCAAACCACCATTTTCAATTTTTTGTGACAAGAAACCTACACTGATCGGCCTACCTGGGCCTTTATACACAAAATCAAGCATAATTTTGTTGATTTTCTTCAACAAGGTGTCATCGAATGATATACAAGACATAGTATGTTGAAAAATTGGTAGTAGGAAAACATTACATATCAATATACGCCCTTTCAAGGTAAGGAATCTGTTTCCCCAGTCGTTGACTACATTATTAACTTTGCATATCAATTCTTCACTGTTGACCTTATATAGCAATTTTTCATTTCTTGGGCACCCATTCGATTTGACATAAAGACTCATGTGAAATGTACATTTCACCAACATTAAAGCCCTTAGACTTTGCTTCGTTAAGCTTGAGTCCAGAAGCTTCAGTGAACTTTTTTATAATCTTAATGGCATTCACCAGTGAATTTTCATCTTTTAATGTTAAAGTCAAGTCATCCGCGAATTGAGTGATCTTAGCCTCTACATCCGCTGTTTTTATACCTGTTATATTCTCGGATTTCCTTATCTGAGATGCTAGTTTTTCTATTACAATAGTGAACAAGACAGATGATAGGGGATCCCCTTGTTTCATACCTTTTTGTACACTAAACCACCTGGATGATCTACCATTGTTGGTAAATACCGCTTTAGAGTCAAACAATAGGGTTTCTATCCAATTGATAAAGACATCTTTTATCCCATGAGATTCCAAAGCTTTCCTCAAGAAAGGCCACTCTATGGAATCGTATGCCTTAGAGAAATCCAATGACACGACAATACCTTGCTCTCCTGAATGCTCCAATAAGGAGATAATATCATCCAATTTTCTCACCGCAGATCCTATAAATCTGTTTTTTACGAATCCAAACTGGTCTCCGTCTATTATTTGAGGTAAAAATTCTGAAAGTCTTGAAGCTAAAATCTTTGATATAATTTTGTAGTCGACATTAAGTAAAGTAATCGGTCGCCAGTTTTTGATTAGACTTGGATCATTATCTTTTTTAGGGATAACCGATACAATTCCTCTTTTCTGATTCTCTGTCATTTGACCATCCGCAAGGCATTGCCGCATCATTGGAATTAAGAAGATCTTCAATTTTTCCCCAAAATGTTGGTAAAACTCCACATTAAAACCATCGCATCCAGGCGATTTGTTTTTCTTCATAGCACATATAATATTTTTTACTTCTTCTTCAGATATTTCTCTGGTGATAAAATCGTTTTCAATTTCATCAAGCTTAATACTCTGAGATTGATTCGTGAAAACATCTGTTGCTATAGGGCAGCTATACCCTTTTTTATACAAATTTGAGTAAAAGGTTTCTCCTTCGTTGAGAATTTCTGAGGGATTATTAGTTAATTTCCCATTGACATTCAATAAGCTAATAACCTTGCTCTCTGCTCTGAATTTTTCTAAAGAACAAAAGTATTTTGAGCACTTTTCGCCATCAATGCTCCACTTAGCCCTTGATCGGAAAAGGGCACCTTCGGCCCGCTTGAGATCCGATTCTTTTATATTTTGCATCAAAACATTTCTTTCGGTTATTTCTTCTATCCTTAATCTTTTCTTACTAGAGAGAACTTGCAACCTTTCGTTCCATTTTTTCTCTTTGACATTTCTTTGCCTAGTATTTTGGCCAGCTATTTTTATAGCCACTTGTCTGATTTGTAACTTAAGGAACTCCCATCTCATTTTATGGGTTAGATCAATATTTTTCACTTCTTCACATATATTCTCTACTTCATTGTTAAACCTTTCGTCTCTTAACAACATTGTGTTTAATTTCCAATAACCTTTACCTCTAGTGACTCTGTCAGTTTGTAATTCTAGTCTCACCTCCTTATGGTGGGAATGAGAGTTATATCTCACCTCAGTAGCTATAACTTTACTAACAATGTTATTGGACACAAAAATATAGTCGATTCTATATTCTTGGTCCTTCCTAAACCATGTAAATGCCGGATTACCCTTGCTCTTAGCTCTGACAATATCATTCAACTGCATTTTGTCTATGCACAGATTCAAGGCAGAGGAGGCTTGAGATACAGGTCTATAATATAGATCAGCATTAAAGTCGCCTGCAATAATTAACTTATCACATTTGACATTTTCTACCATTTCTTCGATACTCTTAAGATTTTCATCTTGTTCTTTACTTTTATCAGCCGTTGGGGCATACACATTAATTATACATATATCAGAATTATCAACCTGTAATTTAACATATTGAAATCTTCCGTTCTTATCTTCACCATGATTTTGTATTGAGCTTTTTAAATCTTTCGAAATTAAAAACATGACACCCTTAGAGGCAGAAGAGCCATGGGAGAAGAAGGACTCTCCCCTCCATTGCATCCTCCAGATCTTTTCTGTCTTCTCAGTGGAATGGGTTTCTTGTAAAGCTATGATCGTATTCTGTTCATCTTTGAATTGTTCAAAAATAGCTTTTCGTTTAGTCGAATTGTTCAGTCCGTTTATATTTAATGAAATTATTTTTAATGGGATTGTTGGATCGTTTTCCCACGTCTGCTCCATTGGTGATTATAATTGTCTATGTATAATCTTCCATCGATTAAGGCTAGATTACCCATCTCTGCCTTCTTCTTCATCATCGAATCCTTGTTCCATGTCCGACGTTTCGTCGTTTGGAACCTCTTCCTCATCCTCCTCCTCTTCATCGTCTTCCTCTTCCTCACTTTGCTCTTGTTTAGCTCTGGATTTCTCTTGTCTGATTAGAGTTGCTCTAACCGCCATCCAGCATTTTCCCAATACGTTGCCTTGGGATGGCCACTGTGAATGATCCAACACCTCTGGGTGTTTTAGACCCTTCCCTATTCCCCAGTCTTTATTTGACGGTGAGGCTTCTCCTATATTCCTGTTCCCAGTCATCATAAGATAGTCCTTAACTTCGTCATGGGCTCTTACTTTAGCTCTCAATGCTCTTTTGATTATTTCCTCCCTCTGCTGTATCCATTGGTCGTGGTTTCTATGGATTTGCGACATATATTTCTTGCACTGTGCTGGGTCCTGGGTGTTTAGAGCCAGGGTAGGTTTTTCTGGATCGTCGCCGATTTTAGCCCTAAGATATAGGAGGTATTGCTCTACAGTTTCATACCTGTTTTGATCAAGGATGAAGGGGGCCCTGAAATGGTTTGACAAAGGGTTCTGTGCTGTAAAGAAGACAGTTGCCTCCTCATTTTGTCTTTTGGATAGCTGTGAAAGAAGTAGTTCTGTGGGGATACCTGCGAGCTGGTTGTGCCTGAACCTGGTTCCATTTATATAGATGTTTCCTCCGACGATTTTGGTCTTGTAATGCATTTCCTCTGCTGCTTCAGCAATCATCTTTACCTTAGCTTTTCGTTGCCTAAGTACAAGAGGCGTATCCCTGATTAAGCCTAGCCCTTTTGGTTCCCCTGGCTTATATTTTGGCAGTTTAAATCTGGCTTTCCATACGGTTTCCTTGGTTTCTACCATATTGAACTCAACCTTTACTGGTCCATCTGCTTGCCAGCTGACTCTAAATGTTCTCTTAGTTTTGATGTCCTGAAGGCCAGGTTATCCTTGAAGAAGCTTTGCACCTTTTCATCTAGGTCTTCTTCATCTTCTATCTCCCCCTCTCCTGATTTTAGGCCGAGGATAAGAAGATTTTTTTCTAATTTTTTTGTTTCTTCCTTAATAAACTCATCGTCAGCTTTCTGTTCCTCACGTGCATTTCTCTGGAAATCAGTATCTCTTGTGGTATTAATTACTTTTTGGACTGCTTTCATCTCGTCCTCTTGTATGCACACTCTCCTTCTGAGGTCATCTCTTTCTTTATCTCTGATGATGTTTTCCTCGTGGTTGGTTTCCCAATTTTTTTCTACCTTATCAATTCTTGATTTCATGCCTTCAAGCTGGTTTAAGCCTTCAAACAATGCTTCGAAATTCTTTTGAGTTGCTTTATTTCTTTCTTCAGTCTCTTTAGCCAGAGCCTGAGCATCCTCCTTCTGACCTTTGGCCATCTTCTGTACTAGCATCGCTAGGTTGACTTCTTTCGACTCAATCTTTAGAATTTCATTCTGCTCAGATTTGTTTTCATTTTTTCCCGACGAGTTGGCTATCATACCCTTAGGTCTTGTTTTAGGCCTATTGTTAACTGTTTCCTTCGTCATACCTTTATTTTTATCAGAGATACCCTTCTGCAGTTTACTAGGGGAATTTACAGTGTCACAAGGGTCGTCTGTTAGTCTCTTACGCTTCTCGCCAGCGATGTCTACCTCGCTCATGGCCTTGGCGGCAAACCAGCGTTGCAACTGGTATAGGACGGCACAGTACCGTACTAACACAATGATATTTTGTTGTTTTTGTTCAGATTCCAAGATGGCGGAAGATACTTCCGGTTTCTTCGATTCGAGCTTTCGTGCTTTGAGAAAAGTCTTCACTTTGTTAATTTAACGGTTTGATTTAGCTAAGAAGTCATTTGTTGTCATTTCATATATGGTTAACACAAGAATTTGGTTTGAATAAAGCAGGTACCACCTTGTTTGTTTAGATACAGCTTTTTCAATGTCTACCTTCGACGGTTGGAGGTTGTCGGTAAGATGGCGGCGGTGTTGCCGCTTGGCATTGGCGGGTGCTAAACTGGGCCAGCGCCTTGTCGATCATGTATTCTTTTAACTATTTTACCTAATGCTTGATACTTCCTTCCATGAGAAAATATCCTGTTATATGTTCAAAGTCACTTTCTTGATGGGTGATTGTGTAAAATACTGGTATTTTACTCGTTCACTGTCGATATTTTATTACTCCACGGTCAGGCTTGGGTTCCTCCAGGCGCCATTTTTATTCACACGTGGTTGGGTAGGGATCAGCAATTTATCCTTTCCAGATTATTCCAATATTCACATAGACTGCTTGGCCTGGTACATATATGTTTTCCTCATATATGAGAGTCACAATGTCATTTGTATGAATTTAAGTGAGCTGCTAGGAGCTTCTCCGAGTATCGGTGATGAGCGACAATAGGTACACAGTCGCCAAAATGGCGGTTGGGACCTACTAGTTCAATCGGTTGGTAATTTTGTCCAGATATTCATGAAGGTCTTGATTATCGTCACTTTTAAACACATCCAATGGTCTCTTTGCCTGTTTACACAGCTTTATGTCCACTTTAGGTGAACTGCTCTTTTCCGCCTTGCTGAAAAAAAGAAGAATTTGGAGGAGCTAAGCGCTCCACGTTTCTCTCTCTATCAGGGTAAACCGGAAGTCCACCACAGTTCAGGGATTTGATATAAGAATGATTTTTTTACTTTTTCAGTTTGAGGTCTTACTGTTTTCATTCTTTTTCCCTTTGCTAGTGACCTATAAGATTTATTTTTCTTTTGTCTAGATTTATATAGTTGTAATATTAGACCGAAATAAGCATTTCTGATGCTGGCACCTAATATCATCCTCTGCGTCTACAGCTGTGTATGCCATATATATGTTGTTTCATCATAGTTGAAGTTTTAACAGTGGATTTAGTTGTAGCCTATAGGCCTACCATAAGGGCAATAGGCTATGTAGGCCTACCATACGAGATAGCCTAATATGGGTATTATTAAGGGGTAGGTACTAATATGGGTATTATTAAGGGGCAATATGGGCACCACATACCATTCTAAACACCAATGTTTCTATATGCATATATAGGCATAAAAGAACTGTTTTACAATCCCCACCGCTGACTAAACCGCAAAATTAAGTAGGCCTAATTACCGGTAGGCCTATAGGGCCTATAATGTATAGGCCTAAGCATTATAGGCCTACCGGTAGGCCTATAGATAAAAAAAATTATGCCTCAGAACCTCAAAATCAAGGCTATCTGGAGGTAATAGGCCTATGGACAGGTGCCCATATTACCCACAACTGCCCATATATTACCCACACATGTCTATTTTTGTTACTTTCAGCCTAGTAAAAATATTATCAAAGTAGATGTGAAAAAAAGCTCAAATTCACTTAGGCCTAAGAGGAGTGCATAGAAAGTGTGAAAACTGAAAAAATTATAATAGGCCTATTTAAAGACTACGGTAGGCCTAGCTCTCATCTGAAAAAAGGGTCCAATACTATGCCCATATTACCCCGCTTTACCCTATGGATATCAACGGGGTTTGTTTGTTAATTTTAATGACAAAATACTGCAATAGCGGAACGTTTCTTTTGACATGGAAAGTTATAGAAACATCTAGCCTAGATCAATATATTAATGGAAGAAGCGTACAATATCAATTGCCTACTAGTCCATTGTCTGGGGGTGATTCTGTGTGCAAGTCTGAATGCACTAACTTTCTCTCCAGAATCATTTAGAGGGTACCCTGGGATGAAATAAAATCGAGGGTGACAGTTCTGAATCATGGGCATAAGTTGGGAAATTGCTATTGAAGTTTGATAGCCTTGGATTAGCCCCAATTATTTGGATCAAGTATTTGAAAATGAAAGATTGAATCTATTCCAATGAAACTTTGTGAGATTATAGTCTATA